>OX451739.1:615784672-616436300 GCA_948472305.1 Vicia faba | reverse complement strand
TAAATATTTAGGGCAAAAACATGAAAATAATGCATTTTTATTTTTATTAGTATATGACACTAAAAAAATACTTTTCTTTTACAATATACTCCTCTTTTTATTTTTTGTATATAATAACAAATATTGTATATAGTTAATAAATAAATACCATTTTATTCAAAAACTAGGGTTTTGCCCTAAACCATAAAAATATCAAATTTGACTTTTTTATTTTTGTTTATATTTCACATGAAAAAAATACTTCCACATACATAAAAAAACTTTTTGTGCATAATACATTTTGCATATTTATTGTATTTATTTAATTATTGTACAATTAAATAATTTGTATATTCGATATGGATGTAATAGTTTTAGATTTATTTCTTGCTAAAATATCCCCCCATTCAAACATTTGTAGCCCCATCCTCATAATCATGTTGTAATAATTTAGGACTTTAAATTTCGGCATTTAAAAGCTTTCAAATTATGCCATGATAGACCTAGGGTTTGTATGCAAAATCAAATAACAAGTAGCTTGACCTAATTCAAAGACAAAAATACATGAAAATGGACAACACCAAACACACTTGCACCCTTAGGGTTACTCCACTTGTTGCCTTCCAAAAATGGGCCATGCTTGCATGTTGAGTTTCTTTGGCAAAACAAAAACAAATCAAAAGATCATAGTCCCTCGATGACGCTTTCTCAAGTTGCCTAAAAATGATCAAGTCCCTTAAAGAAAAATTGCCAAAGACACTTGGCACTATTGCATTCATGGTCTAAACGATGACCCGCGCCCGTCTCGTTAACATCCTAACACAAGATTGTCCGCCAAATACAATGGTGGAACAATACTGTTAAAAGGGTTAAAACATAGGAATGATCTTTGAGAAATTTAGGGGTAGACAACTCTTAGTTACTTGATCAAACTTGCAAAACACATTTGCCTACTTTCAAAACACACTCTACAACACAACTTTCAAATACAACTTTCAAAACATTGAAAACTTTTCAAAAGACAAAAACACCTTTGTATACATTCAAACATGGATCATTACAAAGGTTGCCACAACAATGGCCTCTTTTCGAAATATCTTTCAAAACACACACAAAGCACCATTTCAAACAATTGAAAATGCAAGGCAAGTGATCTAAGCAAGTAACTAAGAGCCCATGGATAACCATGGATAGAAAGGGTGCTAATACCTTCCCTTTCTATAATCTACTCCCCGAACCCAAGAAAACATCTCAAAGGTTTTTCCTGTGCTTTTTAACCTTTCCTTAGGATAAAATAAAAAGTCGGTGGCGACTCTTGCTAAACCGAAACATTTGCGAAAACAAATGTAAAACACAAGTCAGTTCTCCCACCGTATCACAGAGAGGATAATCATTTGCTCTTGGTGTTTGAGAAAGACGAAGAAGACAAGAAGGGAGCGGCGCCGTTTCAAACTGTAAACCTAAATTCTGAGCAAAACAATACAAACCCTAAAAATTGTTAAACATGTCAACTGGGCCTGCCCCATGAACTGAACGCTAAGGCCCAAACTCTCAGCGTCACACCCCCCTTTTTTGTCTTATCTTATCTTCATTCTTTGGGCCAAATACATTCTCCAAGCCCATCTAACTTCTTTTCTTATATTTTTCTTTTGAAAACCAATACTCTTTTATTTTATCACTACATTTTCATAACCTAATTCTTTTTATTAAATAATATATTACCTTTTTGTATAAAATTTTATTAATAATTTTCATTACCTCTAAAACTTAAAATATATAAATATTAGCTTTTTTTCAAGTTAAATAATTCTTTCTTTAAAAACTTTTTGTTTATATAAAACTAACAAAAACACAAAAATAATAATTAACACTTAATTTGCACTAGGTTAATACTTTGTTTGATCATTTGTAAATAACCATATGCATTTCACAATACTTCTGATTCTTTTTATTCTTATACCTTGATTATATTTTTACATCGAGAATGAGACGATTCGATTTGGTTGTAAATAATATTTGGACATTACTTTTATGATAAGACTCATCCCCATTTGTAAACATTTGTACCCCCATCCTAGGATACTTATTTGTAATAACTTAGACTTTAAATTCCCGCAATTTATCGCTTTCCATATACTGTATAGTAATTAGGGTTTGTATGCGAAGATTCAAAATCAACCGCTAGATAACCTAATATAAGACAAATGCATGAAAATCAATACACAATTCACACTTGCACCTCTAGGGTAACCTCGCTTGTTGCCTCGGAAAATGCAATCATGTCCCTCGAGTATGAGACACTCTAGCAATTGTCCCTTCGATAAACAAAGATCGTAGTCCCTCGATGACCCTCGATGTTGCCTTTGATAAAACGATCTCGTCCCTTACAAAATTGCTAGAGCGTCTCACAAGTTGCCTTCAATGATTGCATACGATGACCCGCGCCCGTCCCGTTCAACATCCTAACATAAGGTTGTTCATCACACACAATGGTGAAACAACATTGTTAAAAGGGTCAAAAACATAAGAAAAATCTTTGAGTAAAATAGGGTAGACAACTCTTAGTTACTTGATCAAAAATCTTGCAAAACATCCTTGCCATTTTTCAAACACACTTCACAACACAACTTCAAAAACAATTTCCAAACAACTTTCAAAACATTGAATTATCTTTTCAAAAAGACACACACCTTTGTATATATTCAAACAAGAATCATTACAAAGGTTGCCTAGACAAGGCATCTTTTTTAAAACATTTTCAAAACCACACACACAAAGCACCATTTCAAACAATTGAAAAGCAAAGGCAAGTGATCTAAAACAAGTAACTAAGAGCCCATGGATAACCATGGATGAAAAGGGTGCTAGCACCTTCCCTTTTCATAATCTACCCCCCGAACCCACGAAAATATCTCAAAGGTATTTACTGTGCTTTTTGACCTTTCCTTTGGATAAAATAAAAAGTCGGTGGCGACTCTTGCTAAACCGCACAATTGCGAACACAAACGCAAAACCTCAAGTCAGTTCTCCCACCGTATCACAGAACTGGCGACTCTGCTGGGGAATTTTCTAAAAGTGGGGTTACCTTAGGGTTTTTAGATCACCTTTACATTCTTACCTTGATTGCTTTGATTGCTTTACTTTTTGGGTTCCTTGCTTGGGTTTGTTTTAAATTTTACACCCGGATTTTGTGGCACCTTTTAGGTAAGTAGCAATAAACTGTGAGGGAACTGTGCGGGGTATACCTACATGGTTGAAGCAGTAGCTACGTTAGTGTGACATATTTGTGGGTACCGGTAGCCTTTGAGTTAATCAAAGAGAATATGGGGCCGCTGAGTGATGTCATGATGCACTAACGAACTCTTAGAATCTTACTTGACCATCTTGGCCTTTTTAGGGGTAGTGAGATGACCGACTTTGGTGCAGTCCGAAGTTGGTAGATACTCGATACTAAACTCATTGAGGATTGTTTTCTTGGGATATTTTGGTCGCCAGTTAAGTGGCTAAACCAAAACAATGAACATAGAAAATAATCCAGTGATATTGAGCTCCTTAGATCCCGGTTTCTATTTTAGGACAGGTTGAGCCAACTAACTTCAATAGGGTATTTACCTACAAACACCATGCAAGCCTAAACCTAAGGACTTGTTTGCTTTGTGTGAATATGACTGTTTGTATATACACTTTCCTACTTTTGCATACATGTACATAGCATCATAACATCATACCATAGCATTTTTTAACCATTTCAAGGATCTCGAGGGTCTTTTGATACAGGGACACGTTGAACCAGACATCTACAAAAGGGCAAGAGGGTTCCCCTCTAAACAAACACCGTCAAAGATCAAGTGCAACAACTTGAATCGGGGGCTATGACCACTTGACATGGTGAGCTTGAATCTCGTGGAAAGACATCCACCAATACAAAGTTCTCCAATCAAAGATGTTGATCAAAATTCGACCTCTAACATTTTCTTGTGTTTACCCCGCGAGATTCTTGAAAACATGCATCCACATATCATGCATTGTATCATAACAGGTTTTCCTTTTCAGGTTTCCTTATTCTCATACTGTTTATTTCAATAGAGATGGCTCTAGAAAGGACTGTCAAAGATATCCAGGATCAAAATGCTCAACTTCAAGAAATGTTCTTAAACCTGTCTCAGGGGCAAGAAGAAGTGAAAGCTCTCCTCACAAGGAGCATGGTCCTAGGGAATTCAAGCAGCGTCAGGAATGATCAGTTGGAAGAACTTCAGTTTGAGCTGGCAACAATGAAGATCCAGATGATGGGACAACTGGTGGGCCAGATGGATCTCATTCAAAACCTAGCTCAAAGACAAGAAGAGCTCAGGGTTCTCGTCAACAAACTGCTTCGGGACAACCTAGTGGGGCAAACACCTAAGGTTGAAGATCAAGTCATCATTCAACCCCCTTTGAGACAAGAAGACAAGGGAAAAGCTCCTCAACTTGCTTCAGGGTCACAAGCCCAGCAACAACCTCGTCAGCATCAACAGGGTAATCGGTGTAAGAAAAATACATCTGGAAGACATTTCTCTGAGACTGACATACCATCATCTCTAATACTGAAACGCTTGTTGGAGGTCAACCTGCTTGCTTTAAGGGATCCTATTCGGAAGCCCAATACCTCTACTCCTAGCTAGCACCCCGACGCGTTTTGTGTATACCACTCCCATAGTCCTGGACATGACACCGATGATTGTTGGGCTTTGAAAAACAAGATCCAAGACTTGATCGACGAAGGAGTGTTGGAATTCATGCCGGATGGTGAGATGAAAATCTTACGCTAAGGGTTCTCCACCTGAAATGAAAAAGCTCGAACTGAGAGACTTTTGTTCCAATTGAATGTTCAAGTTTTAATTTCTTTTGTTATTCAAACAATTATCTGCTGAGGTCAAACTCTGTTTCATTAATGCATTGCATATGTTTGTCTTGAATTCATCCATTCGTTTTCACTATTCTTATGCTTCCTACTTTCTTTATGATATTTAACTCTTGATAAAAATCTACAAGCCTTTAGAGGGAGGATGACGAAACAATGCCATAATCCTATACAGTATGCTTTTGATCAGACCTTGCTGAAGGTGTACAGGCGTTTCTTTCAAATCCTAAACATTGGAGTTATAAGGAAGATAATCCCTAGTCAACCCCTTCGAGCCAAAGAAGTAGGAGTTTTCTATTTTAAAACAAAATGAAACCTTTGATTTAAACCTGGGGCAGGGTAGTCTCTCAGTTAATTCAAAAAAAAAGAAGATGCACATTAAATTCGCAAACTCTCAGTTCATAATATAACAAACAACATCAAAAGCATTCCTCTGGAATCAAAAGACAGTGGTGGTTCCTTATCTCATAGGCAGTCATTATCTCTCAAAAGAGAAAAACCCATTGAGCCAAAACCTATAAAGGAGGCTTAAGAAAGTTGTGCCATCCCGCTGACTGTAATCTCGAAAACAAGAACAGTCAGGAAAAAATTAGGGATAACGAATCAAAAGAAAGAGGTCATTATAAATCCTCAATAACATGAAAAATGTTGCAAAAATGATGTCTGCCTTCCATAAAATTCAACTGGTGTGAACCATCACCAAAATGTCATTCCAAACTCGAATAGAGTTCGACGCACAATTAACTGAGTTTAGGACTGAAGGATATCACGAAGAGCGGGTGGGAACAAATATACTTTGAGCCTTTATCCTTTGTTTCTTAAACCGTGAACCAAACCACGTTACAACCCTTCAAAAGTCCTAATTGAAGCATGGGTTAGTTCGAAAGCATACTATTACAAAAGGTATCCTGACTCCTGTAAGGCTTTGCTCTAAATCTTGTGTTGAATTTGCCTTATAAAAAGTTTTCTGCTAAAAAAACGCATTTTTCAAAACTTTGAGACAAGCATAAACTTTGCATTATTTGAATATCGTTGTTTGCACATGGTTTACTTGTTTAAAAGCGAAGAAATTCATACAGTGAATGTTCGAAGGAACGAAAGCTCTCTCAGTGAGTAAAATCACTTCAAGTGGGATGACACTTCCATTACAAAAATCTCCTATCAACAAAAGGGGATTTAATATAGTATTGTCCAGTGAACCTGGGGCAGTCCAGTCAAGATTTTAAGAAATCTCTCAACTTCAGATACAGTCCAGATAAGCTCCAGACACGGTTTCAATTCTGTCACTTATCCAGATCCCAATTACAGTTTCAGATACACTCCAGACACGAAAGTCATTCTGCTACTCATACAAATCTCAACTTAAGATACAGTCCAGATACGCTCCAGACACGGTTGCCATTCTGTCACTTATTCAGACCCCAGTTATAGTTTCACATACACTCCAGACACGGAAGTCATTCTGCTACTCATACAGATCTCAACACCAGATGCAGTCCAGATACGCTCCAGACATGGTTTCCATTCTGTCATTTATTCAGATCCCAGTTACAGTTTCAAATACACTCCAGACACGGAAGTCATTCTGCTACTCATACAGATCTCAACTTCAGATACAATCCAGATATGCTCCAGACACGTTGCCATTCTGTCACTTATTCAGATCCCAGTTACAGTTTCAGATACACTCCAGACATGGAAGTCATTCTGCTACTCATACAGATCACAACTTCAGATACAGTCCAGATACGCTCCAGAAACGGTTTCCATTCTGTCACTTATTCGGATCCCAGTTACAGTTTCAGATACACTCCAGACACGGAAGTCATTCTGCTACTCATACATATCTTAACTTTAAATACAGTCCAGATATGTTCCAGACACGGTTTCCATTCTGTCACTTATTCAGATCCCAGTTACAATTTCAGATACACTCCAGACACGGAAGTCATTCTGCTACTCATACAAATATCAACTTCAGATATAGTCCAGATACGCTCCAGACACGGTTGCCATTCTGTTACTTATTCATATCCCAGTTATAGTTTCAGATACACTCCTGACACGAAAGTCATTCTGCTACTCATACAAATCTCAATTTCAGATACAGTCCAGATACGCTCCAGACACGGTTGCCATTCTGTCACTTATTCAGATCCCAGTTACAGTTTCAGATACACTCCAGACATGGAAGTCATTTTGCTACTCATACAGATCTCAACGTCAGATACAGTCCAGATACGCTCCAGACACGGTTGCATTCTGTCACTCATTCAGAATTTATGCTCAGCCCAGAGATACTCCAAATGCAGATACCTTCTTGCTTCTAAACATACACTTCAACTTCCTGATATTCCTGACAGAATGAAGTTCCTCATTCTTAAAGCGGCATACAACCTAAACCTGAACTTCTTCCAGACAGGAATAAGCTTTTCCTAGAGTCCTGAGTTTTTACTCTCCAACAGGATAGCCATTCCGCAACAGTATGGCTATTCCCCACATAATTCTTATTCCCCAAGCAGAATGAAGACTCTCATTCTCATCTCCTCACAGAGTATTCAAATCTCCTTAAAACAGGGTTCCCCAGTAGATTGGAATACAACCCAAACTCCTGATTCCCCAACAGTGGTCCCGGGACTTCTCATTTTTAACGATCAAAGGACTTGCAATCCCCTGCAGCATTCAAGGATTTACTTTCCCTGGCAGCAGTCAAAGATTTCATTATCCAGGATTTATGTTCTTCAAGCAAGACAGCTATTCAGCTTACATGCACATCCATTTCATTCACATATCATAAACATTGATGAAACACAATTCATTTCATCATATATACCATGCAGCATAACTTGGTGTTTTAGCTAAAGTTTTACCCTTTTCAGGATAAGATTAAAAGGCTTTTGTTAACAATTGTTCAGATACAATACGGATACACCCCAGACACGGCGGTCATTTTATTACTCTTTCAGACTTCAGTAGTCCGATACAGGCTAGATACGCCCCAGACACGGCGGCCATTCTATCCCTCATTTAGATTCAACTATCAACCTCAAAGTTCATATACACGCCAGACACAGATGCCATTTTGTCCTTTACACCAGCAGTTTGATTCTCCCCAGTGAAATCGCCACGGAAGTCATTCTGCTACTCATACAGACTTCAACTTCTGAAAACAGTTTATGGATTCTCCAAACATGAATGTCAATCTATTGCTTATTCAGACCCCCAGCTCAGAGATGTTCCAAAACATGGACACCTTTCTGATACTCAACCACTCACCAACGACATACAGTTCAACAAACGTTCTTGGATGGCATCTTTTAAGCCCATCTCTGACAAGATTATGTCACATCTCCAAATGGCATCTTTAAGCCCATTCCCTCAAACTACACTTTGACGAGTGCAAATTTTTTGGGCACTCTAGTGTCCAATCTCCTTTTACCTTCGAGACGAGAAAGGCAAACTTGCCAATCTAACTCTTCAGGTTCAAGAAGATTGAACAGGGGCAACTGTTGTACCCCAAAATTTTCCCTCCCTTTTCCACAAGAAATCACAGTTTCGGGTTTTCCCTGATTTTTCAGATTGGCTCAAGAATCGCTCAAACAGACTTTTCTTATCAGTCTATCCAAAATTAGGGTTTCCATTGATTTTGAGTCAGTCAATCCAAAATTAGGGTTTCCATTGATTTTGAATCAGTCAAACTGATTTTTCTTATCAGTCTATCCAAAATTAGGGTTTCTATTGATTTGGTTGAGTTTGGCTCAGGGTTTGATCAAGCGGACTTTTCTTTGACGGCAAATCTGGAATTAGGGTTTTTCACTCGTATTTCTCAGAAGAACTTGAATCCACAGTATTTCAAATTGACTTTTGCATTGTTTACGCTTGTTCAAAATTGCTGTTTGTTTTCTCAAAATCTAAACATCTGGGCTAGGAGCTGAGGCTTTTGATTGAAAGTTTGAAGCACCCGTTTGATTAGTGAGGTAAAAGGTGTATGGATGTTTGTTTGTTTAACTGTACAAAGGTTGTGATTGATTGGAACGCCGAGCGTATTGTGGTTAATGCAAGGTTGTGAGACTACAACGTTTGTTGATTATTTATTTTATCTAAGTTAAAATAATTGGGATGCATTTCCAGTCATTTTAATTCAAGAAATTTAAATAGTTAAATAAACGGTGTAAAAGAAAGAAATGTCTGACAAAAGATTTTTATTTTATTTTAATTGTTGTTACAAATGTTATTTGGAATACTGTAAATTTATTTACAATATTTACAATGATATGTATTACAATAATTGAAAAGAAAATAAATTTAAAATCTAAATCTCTTGAAGTCTTCTATCTTCTATCTTCTACTGTTGCTTCCCTTATCTAACTGGTATTTACCTGCAAAGACAGAAAAAGAAGTCAATACAGTTAAATTGAAAAGCATTTTCAGATAGATAAATAAAAGCTCATCATTAAAGATTGTTGGCCGAAATCAGTTTGTTTTGGTTTTCATCATATTTTACTCGTCCTCTTTGCAAATCACAAGAAGATTTCTCTTCTTGGTTCACAAAGAGGAAAGTAAAATTATTTTTGCAAACATATAATACAAGGCACAAAGAAAGCACAAGTTGCACAAACTGAGCAAACCAAATTGCAATGTCAAACTGAGCAAACCAAATTGCAATGTCAAACAAAGCAAACCAAGCTGCACAGTACACAAACTAAGCAAACCAAGTTGCACAAGCTGTCAAGAAACTGTCAACCAAGCTGTCAAAGCAGAAAAACTGCATACAAGCTATCAAAAAGAACAATGTAGAAAATCTGGAAGAAAGTACATAATGCAGAGGAAAACCAAGATGCAAGCAAGCAACTTTTCATCATTTCCCTAGCCAACAATCCTTCAGAAATAAAAAGTACATTAAGAAATTAAATATGCTTTTTGTGGAGAGAGAAAAAGAGAGAGTGAAGCAGGTTTGCAGTTTTTGGCAGGCTTAAAGAATAAATAAATATAACAAGCTAAGAGTTCAGAAAAGGAGAGAGCAGTTCACAAAGAGAAAAAACCACAAACTGTAACTGCAAGCAAACTGCAAGCTGATATCAACAAACACCAGCCTGCCTTCAAACACCAAAACCTGCAGAAGTAGCAAGCCTCCAAGCCTTCATAACTTCCAGCCTGCATAAAACCTCCAAACAAACAAAACCAACATGAAGCCTAAAGCCATTTCAACCTTGCAAAAACCTGTTAAAACCCAAGCCAAACTCAAACCTGTAACCTGCAGAAAACCACAAACAAAACAGCCTGCCTGTACCAGAAGCAAGCCTTCAAGCCTGCACCAAAGCCATTTTAACCTGCAAAACTGCAAGTGATAAAAAACAAATACAACAGCCTGCCTGTATCAAAAGCAAACTCAATCCAAGCCTTCCTGCATCACAACAACCTGCATGTACCCAAACAAGCCTTAAAACTTCTTCAAATAAAACCTTGAAGCCTGCTTCCTCCAAGCCGTCATAACTTCAAGCCTGCCTTCCTTACCAAAACCAGAAGAAAGCATGCCTAAAGCCAGTTCAGCTGCAACTGCAAGCAAGCCTGCCTAAAGCCAGTTCAAACTGCAACTGCAAGCAAGCCTGCATCAAAACTATCAAGCATAACCCAAGCTTGCCTGTACCAAAACAAGCAAACTCAAACTGCAATCCAATACTAAAACATAAAACTTGCCTTCAAAGAAAAACAACTCAGAAGCAAGTATTCTCAGAAATTCATCCTCAAACATCCAAATCAACAGCAACAATAACAAACACTCTCAGAACAAAGTTCATCACAGAGTCAACATAACCAAAACCATGCAACAACAATAGCAATATCTCAGATTGAAACTCATCATTGAAAACCAACAAAACCCATAAAGAAGAAGAAGTTATAAGTGATCTCAGAATGAATTCATCATTGAAAGGCAACAGAAAGGAAGTCAACAACAAGCAAGTATCAGAATAAACTCCTCATCAGAATCAAACACCAAATATCAAAATAACATTAGCAACATTTCAGAAGTACCCATCATCAATTCAAGCTAACAAGAGCAAAGCCAACATTCGGATAAGAAGAAGAAGAGCATTTTCAGAAGCAAGCATTTTCAGAAGTAGTGTTTTCAGAAATATCTCATCACAAAAAAATTCAAAAATCTAAAGATACAAAGTACCAGAAGACAAGCTCACAACAGCGGTCATCACATTCTCCTTCCTCCGGCCACCTGAGAGCGCCGCCGTCCAACCTTCCGTCTCCTCTCCAGAAACAAAATCCTAAAGGTATTGTCTCCTCTTCCTACACCTCACACAAACACAAATATCAAAGATCAACACTGTGATACCAATAAAACATACAAAACTTAAGCATGCACGAATATAAACCCTTAAAACATTCAGAAAGAAAACAATACCTTTTTTATCGCCGCCTGGTACAACCACGAGGAGGAGGAAGTGGAGGCATCGCTCTGGTAGCCTAAGGGTTGGAGAGGATAATCATTTGCTCTTGGTGTTTGAGAAAGACGAAGAAGACAAGAAGGGAGCGGCGCCGTTTCAAACTGTAAACCTAAATTCTGAGCAAAACAATACAAACCCTAAAAATTGTTAAACATGTCAACTGGGCCTGCCCCATGAACTGAATGCTAAGGCCCAAACTCTCAGCGCCACACTCCCCTTTTTTGTCTTATCTTATCTTCATTCTTTGGGCCAAATACATTCTCCAAGCCCATCTAACTTCTTTTCTTATATTTTTCTTTTGAAAACCAATAATCTTTTATTTTATCACTACATTTTCATAACCTAATTCTTTTTATTAAATAATATATTACCTTTTTGTATAAAATTTTATTAATAATTTTCATTACCTATAAAACTTAAAATATATAAATAATAGCTTTTTTTCAAGTTAAATAATTCTTTCTTTAAAAACTTTTTGTTTATATAAAACTAACAAAAACACAAAAATAATAATAAACACTTAATTTGCACTAGGTTAATATTTTGTTTGAGCATTTGTAAATAACCATATACATTTCACAATACTTCTGATTCTTTTTATTCTTATACCTTGATTATATTTTTACATCGAGAATGCGACGATTCGATTTGGTTGTAAATAATATTTGGACATTACTATTCTGATAAGACTCATCCCCATTTGTAAACATTTGTACCCCCATCCCTGGATAATTATTTGTAATAACTTAGACTTTAAATTCCCGAAATTTATCGCTTTCCATATACTGTATAGTAATTAGGGTTTGTATGCGAAGATTCAAAATCAACCGCTAGATAACCTAATACAAGACAAATGCATGAAAATCAATACACAATTCACACTTGCACCTCTAGGGTAACCTCGCTTGTTGCCTCGGAAAATGCAATCATGTCCCTCGAGTATGAGACACTCTAGCAATTGTCCCTTCGATAAACAAAGATTGTAGTCCCTCGATGACCCTCGATGTTGCCTTCGATAAAACGATCTCGTCCCTTACAAAATTGCTAGAGACTCTCACAATTTTCCTTCGATGATTGCATACAATGACCCGCGCCCGTCCCGTTCAACATCCTAACACAAGGTTGTTCATCACACACAATGGTGAAACAACACTATTAAAAGGGTCAAAAACATAAGAAAAATATTTGAGTAAAATAGGGTAGACAACTCTTAGTTACTTGATCAAAAATCTTGTAAAACATCCTTTCCATTTTTCAAACACATTTCACAACACAACTTCAAAAACAATTTCCAAACAACTTTCAAAACATTGAATTATCTTTTCAAAAAGACACACACCTTTGTATATATTCAAACAAGAATCATTACAAAGGTTTCCTAGACAAGGCATCTTTTTCAAAACATTTTCAAAACCACACACACAAAGCACCATTTCAAACAATTGAAAAGCAAAGGCAAGTGATCTAAAACAAGTAACTAAGAGCCCATGGATAACCATGGATGAAAAGGGTGTTAGCACCTTCCCTTTTCATAATCTACCCCCCGAACCCACGAAAACATATCAAAGGTCTTTCATGTGCTTTTTGACCTTTCCTTTGGATAAAATAAAAAGTCGGTGGCGACTCTTGCTAAACTGCACAATTGCGAACACAAACACAAAACCTCAAGTCAGTTCTCCCACTGTATCACAGTATATGATTCATAGTAGATTCATTCCTTTGACTTTGATTATTGTATGTGGTTCATAGTAGATCGTTGCATGTGATTCATAGTAGACTCATTCATTGGACTTAGATCATTATATGTGAATCACAGTAGATCATTATATGTGATATACAATAGAACCATTCCTTTGACTTTGATAATTATATGTGATTCATAGTAGATTATTGTATGGGATTCATAGTAGATTATTGTATGTGATTCATAGTAGATGATTGTATATGATTCATAGTAGATCACTGTATGTGATTCATAGTAGACTATTCCACTTACTTGCATCATTGTATGTGATTCATTATAGATCATTGTCTGTGATTCATAGAAGATGATTGTATATGATTCATAGTAGATCCATTCATTGAATTTAAGAATTATATGTGATTCATAGTAGATAATTGTATGTGATTTATAGTAGATCATTGTATGTGATTTATAATAGATCATTGTATATGATTCATAGTTGACCCATTCCATTGACTTTCTTCATATTATGTGATTCGTAGTAGATCATTGTATGTGATTCATAAAAGATCATTCGATGTGATTCATAGTAGATCCATTCCATTGACATTGAACATTGTATATTATTCGTAGTAGATCATTGTATGTGATTCATAGTTGACCCATTCCTTTGACTTTCCTCATTGAATGTAATTTATAGTAGATCATTATATGTGTTTCATATATGACCTATTCCATTTACACTGATCATTTTATGTGAATTATAATAGACCCATTCCATTGAATTTTTATGTTGTATGTCATTTATAGTAGATCATTATATGTGATTCATAGTAGATCATTGTATGTGATTTAAAGTAGATCATTATTTGTGATTCATAGTAGATCCATTCCAATTACTTTAATCGTTGTATGAGATTCATAATAGATCATTGTATATGATTCATAATATATCATAGTATATGATTCATAGTAGATCATTGATGTGATTCATAGTTGACCCATTCCATTGACTTTCATCATTGTTTGTGAGTAATAGTAGATCATTGTATGTGATTCATAAAAGATCATTGGATGTGATTCATAATAGATAATTATATGTGATTCATACCATATCCATTCCATTTACGTTGAACATTGTATATGATTTTAAGTAGATTATTGTATGTGGTTCATATTTAACCCATTCCATTCACTTTGAACATTATATGTGATTCATAGCAGATCATTATATGTCTTTCATAGTAGATCATTTTATGTGATTCATAGTAGATCCATTCCTTTGACTTTGATCATTGTGTGTGATTCATAGTAGATCATTATATGTGATTCGTAGTAGATCATTGTATATAATTCATAGTAGACCAATGTAATTGATTCATAGTTGATCCATTCCATTAACTTTTATAATTGTATGTCATTAATAGTAGATCATTGTATGTGATTCATAGTAGATCATTAGATGTGATTCATAGTAGATCATTATATGTATTCTTAGTAGATCCATTCTATTAACTTTGATCATTGTATGTGATTTATGGTAGATCATTGAATGTGATTCATATTTGGCCCATTCTATTAACTTTTATCATTATATGTGATTCGTACTAGGTCATTGTATGTGATTAATAGTAGATCCATTCTATTGACATTGCTCATTATATGTGATTCACAATAGATCATTGTATATGATTCGTAGTAGATTCATTCCTTTGACTTTGATTATTGTATGTGGTTCATAATAGATCGTTGTATGTGATTCATAGTAGACTCATTCATTGGACTTAGATCATTATATGCGAATTATAGTAGATCATTATATGCGATATATAGTAGAACCATTCCTTTGACTTTGATAATTATATGTGATTCATAATAGATTATTGTATGGGATTCATAGTAGATCATTGTATGTGATTCATATTAGATCATTGTATGTGATTCAAAGTAGATCATTATATGTGATTCATAGTAGATCATTGTATATCATTCATAGTAGATCATCGTATATTCATAGTAGATTCATTATATGTTTCATAGTAGATCATTTCATAATATATCATTGTATATGATTCATAGTAGATCATTAATGTGACTCATAGTTGACCCATTCCATTGACTTTCATCATTGTATGTGAGTAATAGTAGATCATTGTATGTGATTCATAAAAGATCATTGGATGTGATTCATAATAGATCATTATATGTGATTCATAGTAGATCCATTCCATTTACTTTGAAAATTGTATATGAGTTTAAGTAGATTATTGTATGTGATTCATAGTAGATCATTATATGTGTTTCATAGTAGATCATTTTTATTGTTTCATAGTAGATCATTTTATATGTTTCGTAGTAGATCATTTCATAGTAGATTCATTGTATATGATTCATAGTAGATCATTGAGGTGACTCATAGTTGACCCATTCCATTGACTTTCATCATTGTATGTGAGTAATAGTAGATCATTGTATGTGATTCATAAAAGATCATTGGATGTGATTCATAATAGATCATTATATGTGATTCATAGTAGATCCATTCCATTTACTTTGAACATTGTATATGATTTTAAGTAGATTATTGTATGTGATTCATAGTAGATCATTTTATGTGATTCATAGTAGATCCATTCCTTTGACTTTGATCATTGTATGTGATTTATAGTAGATAATTATATGTGATTCGTAGTAGATCATTGAATGTAATTTATAGTAGATCTATGTATTTGATTCATAGTTGACCCGTTCCATTAACTTTTATCATTGTATGTGATTAATAATAGATCATTGTATGTGATTCATAGTATATCATTAGATGTGATTCATAGTAGATCATTCTATGTATTCATAGTAGATCCATTCTATTAACTTTGTTCATTCTATGTGATTCATAGTAGATTATTGTATGTGATTTATAGTTGGCCCATTCTATTAACTTTTATCATTGTATGTGATTCGTATTAGGTAATTGTATGTGATTAATAGTAGATCCATTCTATTGACATTGCTCATTATATGCGATTCACAATAGATCATTGTATATGATTCGTAGTAGAATCATTCCTTTTACTTTGATTATTGTATGTGGTTCATAGTAGATCGTTGTATGTGATTCATAGTAGACTCATTCATTGGACTTAGATCATTATATGTGAATCACAGTAGATTATTATATGTGATATATAACAGAACCATTCCTTTGACTTTGATAATTATATGTGATTCATAGTAGATTATTGTATGGGATTCATAATAGATCATTGTATGTGATTCATAGTAGATCATTGTATGTGATTCATAGTAGATCACTGTATGTGATTCATAGTATACCATTCCATTGACTTGTATCATTGTATGTGATTCATTATAGATCATTGTATATGAATCATAGAAGATGATTGTATGTGATTCATAGTATATCCATTCATTGACTTTGGTCATTATATGTGATTCATAGTAGATAATTGTATGTGATTTATAGTAGATCATTGTATGTGATTTATAATAGATTATTGTATGTGATTCATAGTTGAACCATTCCATTGACTTTCTTCATTGTATATGATTCATAGTAGATCCATACCATTGACATTGAACATTGTATGTTATTCATAGTAGATCATTGTATGTGATTCATAGTTGAACCATTCCTTTGACTTTCCTCATTGAATGTAATTTATAGTAAATCATTATATGTGATTCATAGATGACCAATTCCATTTACACTGATCATTGTATGTGAATTATAATAGACCCATTCCATTTAATTTGTACATTGTATGTCATTAATAGTAGATCATTATATGTGATTCATAGTAGATCATTGTATGTGATTTAAAGTAGATCATTATTTGTTATTCATAAAGGATCCATTCCAATTACTTTAGTCATTGTATGAGATTCATAGTAGATCATTGTATATGATTCATAATATATCATTGTATATGATTCAAATTAAATCATTGATGTGATTCATAGTTGACCCATTCCATTTACTTTCATCATTGTAAGTGAGTAATAGTAGATCATTGTATGTGATTCATAAAAGACCATTGGATGTGATTTATAATAGATTATTATATGTGATTCATAGCATATCCATTCCATTTACTTTGAACATTGTATATGATTTTAAGTAGATTATTGTATGTGATTCATATTTAACTCATACCATTGACTTTGAACATTGTATGTGACTCATAGTAGATCTTTATATGTGTTTCATAGTAGATCATTTTATGTGATTCATAGTAGATTCATTCCTTTGACTTTGATCATTGTATGTGATTCATAGTAGATCATTATATGTGATTCGTAGTAGATCATTGTATGTAATTCATAGTAGATCAATGTATTTGATTCATAGTTGATCCATTCCATTAACTTTTATCATTGTATGTGATTAATAATAGATCATTGTATGTGATTCATAGTAGATCATTAGATGTGATTCATAGTAGATCATTCTATGTATTCATAGTAGATCCATTCTATTAACTTTGATCATTATATGTGATTCATAGTAGATCATTGTATGTGTTGTACCCCAAAATTTGCCCTCGCTTTTTTCCTCAAGAAATCACTGCTTCAGGCGCTTCCTGATTTTTCAAACTGGCTCAAGAATCGGTCAAACAGACTTTTCTCGTCAGTCAGACACAATTAGGGTTTTATTGATTTTCATGGCTCTAGAACAGTTCATACAATTCCTTAGAGTTTTGGTTGATTTTGGCTCAACTTTGATCAGGCGGATGTTTCTTTGACGCTTAATCAGGAATTAGGGTTTTTTATGCGCGGTTCCTTAGAAAGATTTAATTCTACGGTGCTTTGCAAGTTATTCCAAGATTTGGATTGAATTCGCATTGTTTGACTTAATCAGTAAAAGAATGCGTTTGGATTGAATTCGCATTTGTTTGACTGAATCAGTAAAAGGTTGCATTGGGTTTGGATTTGCAATGTTTGATTAAAGTCAGTAAAGGGAAAAAGCGTCTGGGCAATTGCTGTGATTGACTGTTGTTTTGCTCTGGATGTTGGAAGCGCCAAGTTTAATTGATCAAATGCTGAAGCTTTGTTTATTTAATTATTTATATTCTAAGATTAAATAGTTAGAATTTATTTTCAATTATTTGATTTAAAGAATTATAGATAGTAAAGTAAACAAGTAAAAAGAGGAAAAGAATTAATTGGATAAAAAACTTTTATTTATTTTTAAATTATTTGTACAATTGTTTTGTTTACAAATTGTTTACAACAATGATTTTACAGTAATTTAAACCTAAATAAGACTATCCTAATTTTTTCTAAATCTTCATTTCTTCATCTTTTGCTTTTCCTCTCCATTTAATTATTTATCTGCAAAGAAAAGAAGGAAAAAGTCAGTTGAAGCGCACAAACAATTAAAGAGACAGATAAAAATAAAGTTCATCATTAAGGGCAACTGACTGGGATCAGTTAGCCCTCTTTGCAAATCACGGGATTTCTCCCGGTTCACAAAGAGGGATGAATATTTGTTTGCTAATTTGGAATGCACAAAGTTGAAATTCACAAGTCAAAATTGTCAAACCACTACATACTGCATATTTCAAAACAAACTGAACTAGGCCTAACCACAAAGTCCAAACTGAATCACAAATTCCAAACTGTCCACAAACTGTCAAAGATGTCAAACAAGTATAAGGCTACTCAAAGCTGTCAAAAAGAAGATATAAAAGTATCAAAAGGTACAAGGTGCAGCACAAAATCTGGAAGAAAAGAGACAAATATGCAGAGTAAACATGTAATGCAAGCAAGCTTCTCATATCATCATTTCCCAGTGCTGCCCTTTCAGTAAAAGTACAAGCATAAATATATAAAATACTTAAAGCTGTACTGGAGAGAGAAGAAAGAGAGAAAAGAGTTCTGGGCTTACAGGTTTAGGCTAGAGGCATAGAAGATAAAAGACTGCTAACACAGTCAAAAAGCAAAAAGATATAAAACACAAAAACTGTGCAAGCTGAAAGGAGGACCCTGTAAAACAGTTAACAAAACAAAAACTTGCCAAGGCCAAAGCTAACAGCCAGAACCTGCATAAACCTTCCAGTCTCCAAGCCTAAACCATCAGTGAGGCCATAACCTGCCTGAAGCAAATCTAAGAAAGCCCCATAACCTGTCAAAAAGCCTCCAGTCTCAAAACCATACAAACTGTCAAACTTAACCATCAAGAAACCTGCATAAACCTCCCAGTCCTCAAACCTGCTTGAAGCCTCACCAAAGCAACAACCAGTATGGCCTAAAACCATAGAAACTGCTTAAACTCAGTAAGGCCATAAACCTAAAAACCCAACCTGCTAACAACTAGCCATGCCAAAACCAGCATAAACCAGTTCACCCAAAGTCAACACATAAGCCTAACCTGGAAGCCCTTAACCATCAAAAAAGAAACAGTATAAGCTGCTACATCAAACACATCGTACCAGTAAACCAGGTCAAACCTGTACCAGTCATCAAGGCATTCAACATAACCTCCCAACACCATCCAAGCATCATCAAACATATCTCATAATCATACTCAGAAACACCAAAAAGATCAAACATCACAGGCCCTCAGAAAAGATTCATCACAGGGCATACAGAAAAGGCATCAAGATACTCAATTATCAAAGCATACTGAAGCATACATATAAGCCAACAGAAGAAGGAGATAAAGAAGTGTCTCAACCAAGTACAGAAGGCAACACAAGCATACAGAAGGCAGCAAAGCAAGAAGAGAAAAAAAAGTGACATCAAATTAGGTTTTCAGAATGCATCATAAAACCTAAAGAAAAGTACAGAGTACCAAGTTCCAGCAAAAGCAAGCGAGCTCTCATCGCGCATCCCCCCGCCGACAAACCTCCGAACGCCTCCTAATCTCCTCCTTCTCCGTCTCCGACAGGTAGTACTCCCTTTCCCTCATTTCAAAATCTTGCGTAAACCATAAACAAAATCAGAACATATAAGAATCAAAACATGCGTAAAACGTGAAACCCTCAAAGGATGCGTTAGAACAAAAGTCTTACCCCTTTGTACCGTTGCTTGAGCAAACGCGAGGAGAAGGATGAGAGGTGGCGTTGGTGGCTTTAGGCGAAGGAAGTGGTTCAGTTTCTGGCTGGAAAGAGGAAGAGAACAACCAAAGCGAAGTGAAAACGAAGAACGGCGCCGCTTCTGTAACCCTAAGCCCTTTCATCCAAAAGAAAACAAATCGTTTAACCCTAAAATGAAGCTTACTGAAGCATTGGGCCACAACCCCATTCATTTGCCCTAAGCCCAAGCGTGTTCCTAATTAAACCCCCACCCCCTTGGCTTCTGTTCAAATCAGACTGGGCCAACATAAAGCCCATTCAACTTACTAACTGTTTTTTTTACTTATCCTTTTTATAACTTAAACTAACTTTTTTTATTTTATTTATTATTTTTTATAAAATTTAAACTCATCTAACTTTATTCGTAAATAAACTTACCTTAATTCTTTTTAAAATTTTCTTTTTACATAAACCTTAGGTTTAATTAGATTAAAAGATTTTTTTTACCTTAATTTTCTTTTTTTCTTTAAATCCCTTTATACACAAATTATGAAAATAAAAAATATATTAATACATAAGAGGTACCTTAATGCAAATATTAAATATTAAAACATTTTTCTTTCTTTTAATCAAAATACTCTTTTGTACATAATTACATAATATAATTAAAACTTAAAACATTTTCCTTTCTTTTAATTAAAATACTTGTTTTTGTACATATCAAACAAAGATATAAAAATACAAATTTAAATCAAATGTGTACATAATACAAAAAAAAAATACATACTTAACCAAAATACAAAACAAGAGTATATGCTTAATAATACATTTAAGTTCACATCTTACCTTGTAAATAATTCTCATATACGTACACGTACACTTACACAATATACTTACATTTGATACATTATACATTTGCTTATTTTGTATATTCGTTACATTTACACTTTTATCGCAATTCGATTTGGTTGTAAATTATTGGACACTACATTCCTAAAGTCTCATCCCCATTTGTGAATTTGTACCCCCACTCCCGGATACTATTTGTAACAGCGTAGACTTTAAATTCTTGCAATTTACCGCTTTCAAATTATACCATGGTTAGACCTAGGGTTTGCATGTACATAAAATAGAACGCTAGATAACCTAATACAAAGACAAATACATGAAATCAATACACAATCACACTTACACCCCTAGGGTAATCCCACATGTTGCCTTCCAAAATGGGCCATGCTTGCACGTCGAGTTTCTTTGGCAAAACAAATTCAAATGATCATAGTCCCTCGATGACGCTGTCGAAAGTTGCCTAAAAAAATGATCAAGTCCCTCTAAGGAAAAATTGCCCAAAGACACTTGGCACCATTGCATTCATGGTCCATACGATGACCCACGCCTGTCCCGTTAAACTTCTTAAACGCAAGATTTTCCATCAAATTCAATGGTGGAACAAAATTGTTAAAAAAGGGTTGAAAACATAGAGAAAACCTTTGAGTACAATAGGGGTAGACAAAACTATTAGTTACTTGAGATAAATTTGCAAAAACACTTGCCTCTTTTTCAAAAAACACACTCCACAAACACTTTCAAAACAAGCTCTCAAAAACATTTGAAACACCTTTTCGAAAATATACACACTTTTGTAAAACACTCAAACACGAGTCAATTACATTGGTTGCCTAAAACAAGGCATCTCTTTAAAAACATTTTTCAAAACACACACACATACACACCATTTTCAAAGCAATCGAAAATCCAGGCAAGTGATCTAAAAACCAAGTAACTAAGAGCCCATGGATAACCATGGATGAAAAGGGTGCTAATACCTCCCCTTTTCATAATCTACCCCCCGAACCCACGAAACATCTCAAAAGGTTTTTCCTGTGCTTTTTAACCTTTCCTTTAGGATAAAATAAAAAGTCGGTGGCGACTCTTGCTCAACCGAACAAGTGCGAATACAAAATGCAAAACCCTAGTCTGTTCTCCCACCGTATCACAGAACTGGCGACTCTGCTGGGGATAAACTTAAAAGTGGGGTTACCTTAGGGTTTAGATCACCTTTACTTTCTTGCTTTGATTGACTTGATTGCTTTATCTTTTGGGTTCTTGTTTGGGTTTGTTGTAAATCCTACACCCGGATTTGGGGCACCTTCTTAGGTAAATAGCAAAAAAACTGTGAGGGAACTGTGCGGGGTATACCGACATGGTTGAAGCAGTAAGCTATGTTAGTGTGACATATTTGTGAGTATCGGTAACCCTTGAGTTCAATCAAGGAGAGTACGGGGCCGCTGAGTGATGTCGTGAAGCACTAACGAACTCTTAGAACCTTAATTGACCATCTTAGCCTTTTTTAGGGGTAGTGAGATGACCGACTTTGGTGCAGTCCGAAGTTGGTAGATACTCGATACTACACTCATTTGAGGGTTGTTTTCTTGGAATATTTTGGTCGCCAGTAAGTGGCTAAACCGAAACAATGAACACAGAAAACAATCCAATGATATTGAGCTCCTTAGAACCCGGTTTCTATTTTAGGACAGGATGAGCCAACTAACTTCAAGAGGGTACTTACCTAAACCCCATGCAAGCCTAAACCTAAGGACTTGTTTGCTTTGTGTGAATATGATTACCTGTATATACACTCACTTGCTTCTGCATACGTGTACATAACATCATGACATCATACCATAGCATTTTTAATAACCATTTCAAGGATCTCGAGGGTTCTTTTGATGCAGGGTTACGTTGAACCAGACGTCTACCAAAGGGGCAAGAGGTTTCTCCTCTAACCAATACCAATCAAAGTTCAAGTACAACAACTTGAATCAGTGGCTATGACCCACTCGACATGGTGAGCTTGATTCTCGTGGAAAGACATCCACCGGTGCAAAGTTCTCCAATCAAAAATCAAGTGCAACAACTTGAATCGGTGGCTATGACCCACTTGACATGGTGAGCTTGATTCTAGTTGAAAGACATCCACCGGTGCGAAGATCTCCAATCAAAGATCAAAGTTCAACCTCTAACATTTTCTTGTGTTTACCCCAAGAGATCCTTGAAAGCATGCATCCACATATCATGCATTGCATTTTGACAGTTTTTTCCTTTTTCAGGTTTCCTTACTCTCATACTGTTTATTTCAGTAAGAGATGGCTCTAGAAAGGTCTGTCAAAGACATCCAAGACCAGACTGCTCAGCTGCAGGAAATGTTCCTGAACTTGTCTCTGGGACAAGAAGAAATGAAAGTTCTCCTAACAAAGGGCTTGGAGAATTACAACAATACCAGGAGTGATCAGTTCGTGGAGCTGCAGTTTGATCTGGAAACATTGAGGATCCAAGTGATGAGGCAGTTAGTGGGCCAGATGGCTCTCATCCAAGACCTATATCAAAGACAAGAGGAACTCAGAGTTCTCGTCCGCCAACTGCTTCAAAACAACCAACTGGGGCAAACATCTGAGGTTGAAGAGCAAGTCACCGCTCAGCCTCCATCCACTCAAGAAGACAAGGGGAAGGCTCCTTCGCTTGCTTCAGGGTCACAAGCCCATCAACAACCTCGCCAGCGTCAACGGGGTAATCGGCGTAAGCAAGAAACGTCGGGAAGACAGTTCACGGAGACTGAGATACCATCATTCTTCATACTAAAGCGCCTGTTGGAGGTCAACCTGCTTACTTTAAGGGATCCTCCTCAGAAGCTCAATACCTCCTCTCCTAACTATCGTCCCGACGCATTTTGTGTTTACCACTCCTACAGCCCGGGACACGACACCAACGACTGTTGGGCCTTGAAGAACAAGATTCAAGATATGATCGACATTGGAGTGCTGGAATTCATGCCAGACGGCGAGATGAAAATATTCCGTTAAAGGGTTCTCCACCTGAAGTGACGAAGCTCAAACTGAGTGACGTTTGCTTCATTTTGAATTTTCAAAGTTGTAATTTCTTTTGTTGTCAAACAATTATCTGTTGATGTTAAACTCTGTTTTCATTAATGCATTGCATATGTTTGTCTTGAATTCATCCATGCGTTTCACTACTCTTATGCTTTTCTTTATGATATCTGACTCTTGATAAAAAGCTGCAAGCCTTTAGAGGGAGGATGACAAAACAATACCATAATCTCATACAGTATGCTTTTGAACAGACCTTGTTGATGATGTACAAGCATTTCTTTCAATTCCCAAACACTGGAGTTATAAGGAAGTTAATCCCTAGTCAACCCCTTCGAGCCAAAGAAGTAGGAGTTTTCTGTTCTAAACAATCAAAACCTCTGATATAAACCTGGGGCAGGGTATTATCTCAGTTAATTCAAAAGAAAAACGCGCATTGAAGTTGCAAACTCTCAGTTCGTAACACAACGAACGACGTCAAAGAAAAAGAAAAGCATTCCTTTGGAATCAAAAGACAAGGGTGGTTCCCTATCACATAGACAGTCAATCTCTCAAAAGATAAAAGCCCACCAAGCCAAAACCTATAAAGGAGGCTTAAGAAAGCTGGGGCATCCCGCTGACTGTAGTCTCGAAAATGGGAACAGTCAGGCAAAAGTTAGGGATAACAAATCAAAATCAAAATAGTGAGGTCATTACAAATTCTCGACAGCATGAAAAATGTTGAAAAAGAAAAACGAGATGATGACTGTCTCCCAAATTCAACTGGTGAACCATCGCCCAAAAGGTCGTTCCAAACTCAAAACAGAGTGCGATGCATAGTTAATTGAGCTTAGGTGTGAAGAACATCACGAAGAGCGGGTGGGTACAAATATACTTTGAGCCTTTATCCTTTGTTTCTTAAACCGTGAACCAAGCCACGTTACAACCCTTCAAAAGTCCTAATTGAAGCATGGGTTAGTTCGAAATCATATTGTTACAAAAGGTATCCTGACTCCTGTAAGGCTTTGCTCTAAATCATATGTTGATCTGTCTTATAAAAAGTTTTCTGCTAAAAACGCATTTTCAAAACTTCGAGACAAACATAAACTTTGCATTGCTTGAATATCACTGTCTGCATTTGGCTTTTTGTTTGACAGCGAAGAAATTCATACAGCGAATGTTCGGAGGAACGAAAACTCTCTCAGTGAACAAAAATCACTTTAAAAGGACGACACTTCCATTACAAATCTCCTATCAACAAAGGGCATGACATGGCACCATCCAGTTAACCTGGGGCAGTCCAGTCAAGGTTTCGACAGATCTTTCAAAATTCAATTAACCTGGGGCAGTCCAGTCAAGGTTTCGACAGATCTTTCAAAATCCAGTTAACCTGGGGCAGTCCAGTCAAGGTTTCGACAGATCTTTCAAAATTCAATTAACCCGGGGCAGTCCAGTCAAGGTTTCAACAAATCTTTCAAAATTCAGTTAACCTGGGGCAGTCCAGTCAAGATTTCAAGAAATCTCTCAATTCGCAGATTAATCTGATTCAAGACTCATCATCACTTGGGGCATTCGAATGTCAAAAGTGTTCAATCATTCCTTCACAACCTGTTGGAAATTACAACCGCCAACAAATCAACTATCACTATTTCCAGACTCGATTCCTGTATCTAGCCAGGGCACATCTGAAGAGTTTGAAGATTCGATTCCTGTATCCAGCCAGGGCATATCTGTTGACGACTATTTCCAGACTCGATTCCTGTATCTAGCCAGGGCACGTCTGAATAGTTTGAAGATTCGATTCCTGTATCCAGCCAGGGCATATCTGTTGACGACTATTTCCAGACTCGATTCCTGTATCTAGCCAGGGCACGTCTGAAGAGTTTGAAGATTCGATTCCTGTATCCAGCCAGGGCATATCTGTTGACGACTATTTCCAGACTCGATTCCTGTATCTAGCCAGGGCACGTCTGAAGAGTTTGAAGATTTGATTCCTGTATCTAGCCAGGGAATATCTATTGACGACTAATTCCAGATTCGATTCCTGCATCTAGCCAAGGCACATCTGAAGAGTTTGAGGATTCGATTCCTGTATCCAGCCAGGGCATATCCATTGACGACTAATTCCATATTCGATTCCTGTATCTAGCCAGGGCACATCTGAAGAGATTGAAGATCAACACCTGTAACAAGCCAGGGAACCATCTTTCTTTCTCAAGTTCCAGATCAACACCTGTAACAAGCCAGGAAAATATCTGTGAACGACCGATTATGGATTAACACCTGTAACAAGCCAGGAAATTATCTACATCACCATTTGGGGCATTCGAAGGTCAAAAGTGTTCAAAAACCCGATGCAGTTTCACACGGACTCGTCATCAGGAAATCCTACACAGATCTCCTCAAAACAGGAAGTCCCCAGTAGTTTGGCATACAACCCAAGCTTCTGATTTCCTCAACAGTGGTCCCAAGACTTCTCATTTTCAACAATCAGAAGATTCTTGCCCTCCCCGGCAGCAGTCAAGATTCTTTTTATCTTCAGCCATCCAGGATTCATTTATCCTCAGCAAGATAGCTCATCAGCTTACATGCGCATTCATCACATTCATGTCATAAACATTGATGTCACATACATTGCATCATACATCATAACATTGCATACAACTAACCCTTTACCTTTTCAGGTAAGATCAGTCGACAGACAAAGATCATCTTCCGAGATTCATCTAGAAATAGTTCAGATGTGACCCGGACATAGCGACATTCTGATACCTATTCCAGATTCACTCAAAGACAGTCCAGATGTGACCCAGACACGGCGACATTCTGATACTTATTCCAAATTCATCCAGATGCAGTTTTACACGGACGCATCATCAGGAAACCCTACACCGGTTCCTTCTCCACTCCAAGACTTCTGAAAACAGTTCACGGATTCTTCCCAACAACGGATGTTAATTTATCGCTTGTTCAGATGCAACTTTTGAAAACAGTTTACGGACGCTTCCCAACAACGGATGTTGCTCTATTGCTTATTCAACTTCAAGACTTCTGAAAATAGTTCACGGATTCCTCCCAACAACGGATGTTAATCTATTGCTTGTTCAGACTCTTCTCAACTTTTGAAAACAGTTTACGGATGCCTCCAGATACGGATGTCAATCTATTGCTTATTCAGACCCCCAGTTCAGAGATGGTCCAAAACATGGACACCTTTCTGATACTCATTCTCAGATGGCATCTATAAGCCCATCCTCCTACCAGCAGTCACCAAATGGCATCTTTAAGCCCATTCTCAGATGGCATCTCTAAGCCCATCCCCCGACAAGATTCTATCGCATCAGATGGCATCTTTAAGCCCATCACCAAATGGCATCTTTAAGCCCATTCCCTCTACCATCACATCACCGAGTGCAAATTTTAGGGCACTCTAGTGTCCAATCTTCTTTTACCTTCGAGTCGCGAAAGGCAAACTTGCCAATCTAACTCTTCAGGTTCAAGAAGATTGAACAGGGGCAACTGTTGTACCCCAAAATTTGCCCTCGCTTTTTTCCTCAAGAAATCACAGCTTCAGGCGCTTCCTGATTTTTCAAACTGGCTCAAGAATCGGTCAAACAGACTTTTCTCGTCAGTCAGACACAATTAGGGTTTTATTGATTTTCATAGCTCTAGAACAGTTCATACAGTTGCTTAGAGTTTTGGTTGATTTTGGCTCAACTTTGTTCAGGCGGATGTTTCTTTGATGCTTAATCAGGAATTAGGGTTTTTATGCGCGGTTCCTCAGAAAGATTTAATTCTACGGTGCTTTGCAAGTTATTCCGAGATTTGGATTGAATTCGCATTGTTTGACTTAATCAGTAAAAGAATGTGTTTGGATTGAATTCGCATTTGTTTGACTGAATCAGTAAAAGGTTGCATTGGGTTTGAATTTGCAATGTTTGATTAAAGTCAGTAAAGGGAAAAAGCGTCTGGGCAATTGCTGTGATTGACTGTTGTTTTGCTCTGGATGTTGGAAGCGCCAAGTTTAATTGATCAAATGCTGAAGCTTTGTTTAATTAATTATTTATATTCTAAGATTAAATAGTTGGAATTTATTTTCAATTATTTGATTTAAAGAATTATAGATAGTAAAGTAAACAAGTAAAAAGAGGAAAAGAATTAATTGGATAAAAAAACTTTTATTTATTTTTAAATTATTTGTACAATTGTTTTGTTTACAAATTGTTTACAACAATGATTTTACAGTAATTTAAACCTAAATAAGACTATCCTAATTTTTTCTAAATCTTCATTTCTTCATCTTTTGCTTTTCCTCTCCATTTAATTATTTATCTGCAAAGAAAAGAAGGAAAAAGTCAGTTGAAGCGCACAAACAATTAAAGAGACAGATAAAAATAAAGTTCATCATTAAGGGCAACTGACTGGGATCAGTTAGCCCTCTTTGCAAATCACGGGATTTCTCTCGGTTCACAAAGAGGGATGAATATTTGCTTGCTAATTTGGAATGCACAAAGTTGAAATTCACAAGTCAAAATTGTCAAACCACTACATACTGCATATTTCAAAACAAACTGAACTAGGCCTAACCACAAAGTCCAAACTGAATCACAAATTCCAAACTGTCCACAAACTGTCAAAGATGTCAAACAAGTATAAGGCTACCCAAAGCTGTCAAAAAGAAGATATAAAAGTATCAACAGGTACAAGGTGCAGCACAAAATCTGGAAGAAAAGAGACAAATATGCAGAGTAAACATGTAATGCAAGCAAGCTTCTCATATCATCATTTCCCAGTGCTTCCCTTTCAGTAAAAGTACAAGCATAAATATATAAAATACTTAAAGCTGTACTGGAGAGAGAAGAAAGAGAGAAAAGAGTTCTGGGCTTACAGGTTTAGGCTAGAGGAATAGAAGATAAAAGACTGCTAACACAGTCAAAAAGCAAAAAGATATAAAACACCAAAATTGTGCAAGCTGAAAGGAGGACCCTGTAAAACAGTTAACAAAACAAAAACTTGCCAAGGCCAAATCTAACAGCCAGAACCTGCATAAACCTTCCAGTCTCCAAGCCTAAACCATCAGTGAGGGCATAACCTGCCTGAAGCAAATCTAAGAAAGCCCCATAACCTGTCAAAAAGCCTCCAGTCTCAAAACCATACAAACTGTCAAACTCAACCATCAAGAAACCTGCATAAACCTCCCAGACCTCAAACCTGCTTGAAGCCTCACCAAAGCAACAACCAGTATGGCCTAAAACCATAGAAACTGCTTAAACTCAGTAAGGCCATAAACCTAAAAACCCAACCTGCTAACAACTAGCCATGCCAAAACCAGCATAAACCAGTTCACCCAAAGTCAGCACATAAGCCTAACCTGGAAGCCCTTAACCATCAAAAAAGAAACAGTATAAGCTGCTACATCAAACACATCGTACCAGTAAACCAGGTCAAACCTGTACCAGTCATCAAGGCATTAAACATAACCTTCCAACACCATCCAAGCATCATCAAACATATCTCATAAGCATACTCAGAAACACCAAAAAGATCAAACATCATAGGCCCTCAGAAAAGATTCATCACAGGGCATACAGAAAAGGAATCAAGATACTCAATTATCAAAGCATACTGAAGCATACATATAAGCCAACAGAAGAAGGAGATAAAGAAGTGTCTCAACCAAGTACAGAAGGCAACACAAGCATACAGAAGGCAGCAAAGCAAGAAGAGAAAAAAAAGTGACATCAAATTAGGTTTTCAGAATGCATCATAAAACCTAAAGAAAAGTACAGAGTACCAAGTTCCAGCAAAAGCAAGCGAGCTCTCACCGCGCATCCCCCTGCCGGCAAACCTCCGAACGCCTCCTAATCTCCTCCTTCTCCGTCTCTGACAGGTAGTACTCCCTTTCCCTCATTTCAAAATCTTGCGTAAACCATAAACAAAATCAGAACATATAAGAATCAAAACATGCGTAAAACGTGAAACCCTCAAAGGATGCGTTGGAACAAAAGTCTTACCCCTTTGTACCGTTGCTTGAGCAAACGCGAGGAGAAGGATCAGAGGTGGCGTTGGTGGCTTTAGGCGAAGTAAGTGGTTCAGTTTCTGGCTGGAAAGAGGAAGAGAACGACCAAAGCGAAGTGAAAACGAAGAACGGCGCCGCTTTTGTAACCCTAAGCCCTTTCATCCAAATGAAACAAATCGTTTAACCCTAAAACGAAGCTTACTGAAGCATTGGGCCACAACCCTATTCATTTGCCCTAAGCCCAAGCGCGTTCCTAATTAAACCCCCCCCCCCCCCCCCCTTGGCTTCTGTTCAAATCAGACTGGGCCAACATAAACCCCATTCAACTTACTAACTGTTTTTTTTTACTTATCCTTTTTATAACTTAAACTAACTTTTTTTTATTTTATTTACTATTTTTTATACAATTTAAACTCATCTAACTTTATTCGTAAATAAACTTACCTTAATTCTTTTTAAAATTTTCTTTTTACATAAACCTTAGGTTTAATTAGATTAAAAGATTTTTTTTACCTTAATTTTCTTTTTTCTTTAAATCCCTTTATACACAAATTATGAAAATAAAAAATATATTAATACATAAGAGGTACCTTAATGCAAATATTAAATATTAAAACATTTTTCTTTCTTTTAATCAAAATACTCTTTTGTACATAATTACATAATATAATTAAAACTTAAAACATTTTCCTTTCTTTTAATTAAAATACTTGTTTTTGTACATATCAAACAAAGATATAAAAATACAAATTTAAATCAAATGTGTACATAATACAAAAACAAATACATACTTAACCAAAATACAAAACAAGAGTATATGCTTAATAATACATTTAAGTTCACATCTTACCTTGTAAATAATTCTCATATACGTACACGTACACTTACACAATATACTTACATTTGATACATTATACATTTGCTTATTTTGTATATTCGTTACATTTACACTTTTATCGCAATTCGATTTGGTTGTAAATTATTGGACACTACATTCCTAAAGTCTCATCCCCATTTGTGAATTTGTACCCCCACTCCCGGATACTATTTGTAACAGCGTAGACTTTAAATTCTTGCAATTTACCGCTTTCAAATTATACCATGGTTAGACCTAGGGTTTGCATGTACATAAAATCGAACGCTAGATAACCTAATACAAAGACAAATACATGAAATCAATACACAATCACACTTACACCCCTAGGGTAATCCCACATGTTGCCTTCCAAAATGGGCCATGCTTGCACGTCGAGTTTCTTTGGCAAAACAAATTCAAATGATCATAGTCCCTCGATGACGCTGTCGAAAGTTGCCTAAAAAAATGATCAAGTCCCTCCAAGGAAAAATTGCCCAAAGACACTTGGCACCATTGCATTCATGGTCCATACGATGACCCACGCCCGTCCCGTTAAACTTCCTAAACACAAGATTGTCCATCAAATTCAATGGTGGAGCAAAATTGTTAAAAAGGGTTGAAAACATAGAGAAAACCTTTGAGTACAATAGGGGTAGACAAAACTCTTAGTTACTTGAGATCAATTTGCAAAAACACTTGCCTCCTTTTCAAAAAACACACTCCACAAACACTTTCAAAACAAGCTCTCAAAAACATTTGAAACACCTTTTCGAAAAGATACACACTTTTGTAAAACACTCAAACACGAGTCAATTACATTGGTTGCCTAAAACAAGGCATCTCTTCAAAAACATTTTTCAAAACACACACACATACACGCCATTTTCAAAGCAATCGAAAATCCAGGCAAGTGATCTAAAACCAAGTAACTAAGAGCCCATGGAAAACCATGGATGAAAAGGGTGCTAATACCTTCCCTTTTCATAATCTACACCCCGAACCCACGAAACATCTCAAAAGGTTTTTCCTGTGATTTTTAACCTTTCCTTTAGGATAAAATAAAAAGTCGGTCGCGACTCTTGCTCAACTGAACAAGTGCGAATACAAAACGCAAAACCCTAGTCAGTTCTCCCATCGTATCACAGTATGTGATTCATAGTTGGCTCATTCTATTAATTTTGATCATTGTATGTGATTCGTATTAGGTCATTGTATGTGATTAATAGTATATCCATTCTATTGACATTGCTCATTATATGTGATTCACAATAGATCATTGTATATGATTCGTAGTAGATTCATTCCTTTGACTTTGATTATTGTATGTGGTTCATAGTATATCGTTGTATGTGATTCATAGTAGACTCATTCATTGGACTTAGATCATTATATGTGAATCACAGTAGATCATTATATGTGATATATAGTAGAACCATTCCTTTGACTTTTATAATTATATGTGATTCATAGTAGATTATTGTATGGGATTCATAGTAGATCATTTTATGTGATTCATATTTGATCATTGTATGTGATTCAAAGTAGATCATTATATGTGATTCATAGTAGATCCATTCCAATTACTTTAATCATTATATGAGACTCATAGTAGATCATTGTATATGATTCATAATATAACATTGTATATGATTCATAGTAGATCAGTGATGTGACTCATAGTTTACCCATTCCATTGACTTTCATCATTGTATGTGAGTAATAGTAGATCATTGTATGTGATTCATAAAAGATCATTGGATGTCATTCGTAATAGATTATTATATGTGATTCATAGCAGATCCATTCCATTTACTTTGAATATTGTATATGATTTTAAGTAGATTATTATATGTGATTCATAGTAGATCATTATATGTGTTTCATAGTAGATCATTTATGTGATTCATAGTAGATAATTATATGTTATTCGTAGTGGATAATTGTATGTAATTTATAGTAGATCATTGTATTTGATTCATAGTTGACCCATTCCATTAAATCTTATCATTTTATGTGATTAATAGTAGATCATTGTATGTGATTCATAGTAGATTACTAGATGTGATTCATAGTAGATCATTCTATGTATTCATAGTAGATCCATTCTATTAACTTTGATCATTGTAGGTGATTCATAGTTGGCCCATTCTATTAACTTTGATCATTGTATGTGATTCGTATTAGGTCATTGTATGTGATTAATAGTAGATCCATTATATTGACATTGCTCATTATATGTGATTCACAATAGATAATTGTATATGATTCATAGTAGAATCATTCCTTTGACTTTGATGATGGTATTTGGTTCATAGTAGATCATTGTATGTGATTCATAATAGACTCATTTATTGGACTTAGATCATTATATGGGAATCAGAGTCGATCATTATATGTGATATATAGTAGAACCATTCCTTTGACTTTGATAATTATATGTGATTCATAGTAGATTATTGTATGGGATTCATAGTAGATCAATATATGTGATTCATAGTAGATCATTGTATGTGATTCATAGTAGATCATTGTATGTGATTCATAGTAGACTATTCCATTGACTTGTATCATTGTATGTGATTCATTATAGATCATTGTATGTGATTCATAGAAGATGATTGTATGTGATTCATAGTATATCCATTCATTGACTTTGATCATTATATGTGATTCATAGTAGATAATTGTATGTGATTTATAGTAGATCATTGTAAGTGATTTATAATAGATCGTTGTATGTGATTCATAGTTGACCCATTCCATTGACTTTCTTCATTGTATGTGATTCATAGTAGATCATTGTATGTGATACATAAAAGATTATTCAATGTGATTCATAGTAGATCCATTCCATTGACATTGAACATTGTATGTTATTCATAGTAGATCATTGTATGTGATTTATAGTTGACCCATTCCTTTGACTTTCCTCATTGAATGTAATTTATAGTAGATTATTATATGTGATTCATAGATGACCAATTCCATTTACACTGATCATTGTATATGAATTATAATAGACCCATTCCATTGAATTTGTACATTGTATGTCATAATTAGTAGATCATTATAAGTGATTCATAGTAGATCATTGTATGTGATTCAAAGTAGATCATTATTTGTGATTCATAATAGATCCATTCCAATTACTTTAGTCATTGTATGAGATTCATAGTAGATCATTGTATATGATTCATAATATATCATTGTATATGATTAAAAGTAAATCATTGATGTGATTCATAGTTGACCCATTCCATTGATATTCATCATTGTATGTGAGTAATAGTAGATCAGTGTATGTGATTAATAAAAGACCATTGGATGTGATTCATAATAGATCATTATATGTGATCATAGCATATCCATTCCATTTACTTTGAACATTGTATATGATTTTAAGTAGATTATTGTATGTGATTCATATTTTACCCATTCCATTGAATTTCAACATTGTATGTGATTCATAGTAGATCTTTATATGTGTTTCATAGTAGATCATTTCATGTGATTCATAGTAGATTCATTCCTTTGACTTTGATCATTGTATGTGATTAATAGTAGATTATTATATGTGATTTGTAGTAGATCATTGTATGTAATTCATAGTAGATCAATGTATTTGATTCATAGTTGATCCATTCCATTAACTTTTATCATTGTATGTAATTAATAGTAGATCATTGTATGTGATTCATAGTAGATCATTAGATGTGATTCATAGTAGATCATTCTATGTATTCATAGTAGATCCATTCTACAACTTTGATCATTGTATTTGATTCATAGTAGATCATTATATGTGATTCATAGGTTGCCCATTCTATTAACTTTGATCATTGTATGTGATTCGTATTAGGTCATTGTATGTGATTAATAGTAGATCCATTCTATTGACATTGCTCATTATATGTGATTCACAATAGATCATTGTATATGATAAGTAGTAGATTCATTCCTTTGACTTTGATTATTGTATGTGGTTCATAGTAGATCGTCGTATGTGATTCATAGTAGACTCATTCATTGGACTTAGATCATTATATATGAATCACAGTAGATCATTATATGTGATATATAGTAGAACCATTCCTTTGACTTTTATAATTATATGTGATTCATAGTAGATTATTGTATGGGATTCATAGTAGATCATTGTATGTGATTCATATTAGATCATTGTATGTGATTCAAAGTAGATCATTATATTTGATTCATAGTAGATCCATTCCAATTACTTTAATCATTATAGGAAATTCATAGTAGATCATTGTATATGATTCATAATATATCATTGTAAATGATTCATAGTAGATCAGTGATGTGACTTATAGTTGACCCATTCCATTGACTTTCATCATTGTATGTGAGTAATAGCAGATCATTGTATGTGATTCATAAAAGATCATTGGAAGTGATTCGTAATAGATTATTATATGTGATTCATAGCAGATCCATTCCATTTACTTTGAATATTGTATATGATTTTAAGTAGATTATTGTATGTGATTCGTAGTAGATCATTATATGTGTTTCATAGTAGATCATTTTATGTGATTCATAGTAGATCCATTCATTTGACTGAGATCATTGTATGTGGTTCATAGTAGATAATTATATGTTATTTAAAGTAGATAATTGTATGTAATTTATAGTATATCATTGTATTTGATTCATAGTTGACCCATTCCATTAAATTTTATCATTGTATGTGATTAATAGTAGATCATTGTATGTGATTCATAGTAGATCATTAGATGTGATTCATAGTAGATCATTCTATGTATTCATAGTAGATCCATTCTATTAACTTTGATCATTGTATGTGATTCATAGTAGATTATTGTATGTGATTCATAGTTGGCCCATTCTATTAACTTTGATCATTGTATGTGATTCGTATTAGGTAACAGTATGTGATTAATAGTAGATCCATTCTATTGACATTGCTCATTATATGTGATTCTCAATAGATCATTGTATATGATTCGTAGTAGAATCATTCCTTTGACTTTGATTATTGTATGTGGTTCATAGTAGATCGTTGTATGTGATTCATAGTAGACTCGTTTATTGGACTTAGATCATTATATGCGAATCACAGTCGATCATTATATGTGATATATAGTATAACCATTCCGTTGACTTTGATAATTATATATGATTCATAGTAGATTATTGTATGGGATTCATAGTAGATCATTGTATGTGATTCATAGCAGATCATTGTATGTGATTCATAGTAGATCATTGTATGTGATTCATAGTAGACTATTCCATTGACTTGTATCGTTGTATGTGATTCATTATAGATCATTGTATGTGATTCATAGAAGATGATTGTATGTGATTCATAGTATATCCATTCATTGACTTTGATCATTATATGTGATTCATAGTAGATAATTGTATATGATTTATAGTAGATCATTGTAAGTGATTTATAATAGACCATTGTATGTAATTCATAGTTGACCCATTCCATTGACTTTCTTAATTGTATGTGATTCATAGTAGATAATTGTATGTGATAAATAAAAGATTATTCGATGTGATTCATAGTAGATCCATTCCATTGACATTGAACATTGTATGTTATTCATAGTAGATTGTTGTATGTGATTCATAGTTGACCCATTCCCTTGGCTTTCCTCATTGAATGTAATTTAGAGTAGATCATTATATGTGATTCATAGATGACAAATTCCATTTACACTGATCATTGTATGTGAATTATAATAGACCCATTCCATTGAATTTGTACATTGTATATCATTTATAGTAGATCATTATATGTGACTCATAATAGATCATTGTATGTGATTCAAAGTAGATCATTATTTGTGATTCATAATAGATCCATTCCAATTACTTTAGTCATTGTATGAGATTCAAAGTAGATCATTGTATATGACTCATAATATATCATTGTATATGATTCATAGTAGATCATTGATGTGATTCATAGTTGACCCATTCCATTGACTTTCATCATTGTGTGTGAGTAATAGTAGATCATTGTATGTGATTCATAAAAGATCATTGGATATGATTCCTAATAGATCATTATATGTGATTCATAGCATATCCATTCCATTTACTTTGAACATTGTATATGATTTTAAGTAGATTGTTGTATGTGATTCATATTTAACGCATTCCATTGAATTTTAACATTGTATGTGATTAATAGTATATCTTTATATGTGTTTCATAGTAGATCATTTTATGTGATTCATAGTAGATTCATTCCTATGACTTTGATCATTGTATGTGATTCATAGTAGATCATTATATGTGATTCGTAGTAGATCATTGTATGTAATTCATAGTAGATCAATGTATTTGATTCATAGTTGATCCATTCCATTAACTTTTATCATTGTATGTGATTAATAGTATATCATTGTATGTGATTCATAGTAGATCATTAGATGTGATTCATAGTAGATCATTCTATGTGTTCATAGTAGATCCATTATATTAACTTTGATCATTGTATGTGATTCATAGTATATCATTATATGTGATTCATAGTTGGCCCATTCTATTAACTTTGATCATTGTATGAGATTCGTATTAGGTCATTATATGTGATTAATAGTAGATCGATTCTATTAACATTGCTCATTATATGTGATTCACAATAGATCATTGTATGTGATTCGTAGTAGACTCATTCCTTTGACTTTGATTATTGTATGTGGTTCGTAGTAGATCGTTGTATGTGATTCATAGTAGACTCATTCATTGGACTTAGATCATTATATGTGAATCACAGTAGATCATTATATGTGATATATAGTAGAACCATTCCTATGACTTTGATAATTATATGTGATTCATAGTAGATTATTGTATGGGATTCATAGTAGATCACTGTATGTGATTCATAGTAGATGATTGTATGTGATTCATAGTATATCACTGTATGTGATTCATAGTAGATCCATTCCAATTACTTTAATCATTATATGAGATTCATAGTAGATCATTGTATATGATTCACAATATATCATTGTATATGATTCATAGTAGATCAGTGATGTGACTCATAGTTGACCCATTCCATTGACTTTCATCATTGTATGTGAGTAATAGTAGATCATTGTATGTGATTCATAAAAGATCATTGGATGTGATTCATAATAGATCATTATATGTGATTCATAGCAGATCCATTCCATTTACTTTGAATATTGTATATGATTTTAAGTAGATTATTGTATGTGATTCATAGTAGATCATTATATGTGTTTCATAGTAGATCATTTTATGTGATTCATAGTAGATCGATTCATTAGACTTTGATCATTGTATGTGATTCATAGTAGATAATTATATGTTATTCGAAGTAGATAATTGTATGTAATTTATAGTAGATCATTGTATTTGATTCATAGTTGACCCATTCCATTAAATTTTATCATTGTATGTGATTAATAGTAGATCATTGTATGTGATTCATAGTAGATCGTTAGATGTGATTCATAGTAGATCATTCTATGTATTCATAGTAGATCCATTCTATTAACTTTGATCATTGTATGTGATTCATAGTATACCACTATATGTGATTCATAATTTGCCCATTCTATTAACTTTAATCATTGTATGTGATTCATATTAGGTCATTGTATGTGATTAATAGTAGATCCATTCTATTAACATTGCTCATTATATGTGATTCACAATAGATCATTGTATATGATTCGTAGTAGATTCATTCCTTTGACTTTGATTATTGTATGTGGTTCATAGTAGATCGTTGTATGTGATTCATAGTAGACTCATTCATTGGACTTAGATCATTATATGTGAATCACAGTAGATCATTATATGGGATATATAGTAGAACCATTCCTTTGACTTTGATAATTATATGTGATTCATAGTAGATTATTGTATGGGATTCATAGTAGATCACTGTATGTGATTCATAGTAGATTATTGTATGTGATTCATAGTAGATCACTATATGTGATTCATAGTAGATCCATTCCAATTACTTTAATCATTATATGAGATTCATAGTAGATAATTGTATATGATTCATAATATATCATTGTATATGATTCATAGTAGATCAGTGATGTGACTCATAGTTGACCCATTCCATTGACTTTCATCATTGTATGTGAGTAATAGTAGATCATTGTATGTGATTCATAAAAGATCATTGGATGTGATTCGTAATAGATCATTATATGTGATTCATAGCAGATCCATTCCATTTACTTTGAATATTGTATATTATTTTAAGTAGATTATTGTATGTGATTCATAATAGATCATTATATGTGTTTCATAGTAGATCATTTTATGTGATTCATAGTAGATCCATTCATTTGACTTTGATCATTGTATGTGGTTCATAGTAGATAATTATATGTTATTCGTAGTAGATAATTGTATGTAATTTATAGTAGATCATTGTATTTGATTTATAGTTGACCCATTCAATTAAATTTTATCATTGTATGTGATTAATAGTAGATCATTGTATATGATTCATAGTAGATCATTAGATGTGATTCATAGTAGATCATTCTATGTATTCATCGTAGATACATTCTATTAACTTTGATCATTGTATGTGATTCATAGTAGATTATTGTATGTGATTCATAGTTGGCCCATTCTATTAACTTTGATCATTGTATGTGATTCGTATTAGGTAACTGTATGTGATTAATAGTAGATCCATTCTATTGACATTGCTCATTATATGTGATTCTCAATAGATCATTGTATATGATTCATTGTAGAATCATTCCTTTGACTTTGATTATTGTATGTGGTTCATAGTAGATCGTTGTATGTGAATCATAGTAGACTCGGTTATTGGACTTAGATCATTATGTGAGAATCACAGTCGATCATTATATGTGATATATAATAGAACCATTCCTTTGACTTTGATAATTATATGTGATTCATAGTAGATTATTGTATGGGATTCATAGTAGATCATTGTATGTGATTCATAGTAGATCATTGTATGTGATTCATAGTAGATCACTGTATGTGATTCATAGTAGACTATTCCATTGACTGGTATCATTTTATGTGATTCATTATAGATCATTGTATGTGATTCATATAAGATGATTGTATGTGATTCATAGTATATCCATTCATTGACTTTGATCATTATATGTGATTCATAGTAGATAATTGTATGTGATTTATAGTAGATCATTGTAAGTGATTTATAATAGATCATTGTACGTGATTCTTAGTTGACCCATTCCATTGACTTTCTTCATTGTATGTGATTCATAGTAGATCATTGTATGTGATACATAAAAGATTATTCGATGTGATTCATAGTAGATCCATTCCATTGACATTGAACATTATATGTTATTCATAGTAGATCGTTGTATTTGATTCATAGTTTACCCATTCCCTTGGCTTTCCTCATTGAATGTAATTTATAGTAGATCATTATATGTGATTCATAGATGACCAATTCCATTTACACTGATCATTGTATGTGAATTATAATAGACCCATTTCATTGAATTTGTACATTGTATGTCATTTATAGTAGATCATTATATGTGATTCATAGTAGATCATTGTATGTGATTCAAAGTAGATCATTATTTGTGATTTATAATAGATCCATTCCAATTACTTTAGAAATTGTATGAGATTCATAGTAGATCATTGTATATGATTCATAATATATCATTGTATATAATTTATAGTAGATCATTGATGTGATTCATAGTTGACCCATTCCATTGACTTTCATCATTGTACGTGAGTAATAGTAGATCATTGTATGTGATTCATAAAAGACCATTCTATTTACTTTGAACATTGTATATGATTTTAAGTAGATTATGGTATGTGATTCATAGTAGATCATTGTATGTGATTTATAATAGATCATTTAATGTGATTCATAGTTGACCCATTCCATTGACTTTCCTCATTGTATGTGATTCATAGTAAATCATTGTATCTAATTCATAAAAGATCATTAGATGTGATTCACAGTAGATCCATTCCATTGATAATGAACATTACATGTGACTCATAGTAGATCATTATATATGATTTATAGTAGACCCATTCCATTAACACTTATCATTGTATATGAATCATGATAGACCCATTCCATTGAATTTGTACATTGTATGTCATTTATAGTAGATCATTGTATGTGATTCATAGTAGATCATTAGATGTGATTCATAGTAGATCATTCTACGTATTCATAGTAGATCCATTCTATTAACTTTGATCATTGTATGTGATTCATAGTATATCATTATATGTGATTCATAGTTGGCCCATTTTATTAACTTTGATCATTGTATGTGATTCGTATTAGGTCATTGTATGTGATTAATAGTAGATCCATTCTATTAACATTGCTCATTATATGTGATTCAAAATAGATCATGTATATGATTCGTAGTAGATTCATTCCTTTGACTTTGATTATTGTATGTGGTTCATAGTAGATCAATGTATGTGATTCATAGTAGACTCATTCATTGGACTTAGATCATTATATGTGAATCACAGTAGATCATTATATGTGATATATAGTAGAACCATTCCTTTGACTTTGATAATTATATGTGATTCATAGTAGATTATTGTATGGGATTCATAGTAGATCACTGTATGTGATTCATAGTAGATGATTGTATGTGATTCATAGTAGATCATTGTATGTGATTATAGTAGATCCATTCCAATTACTTTAATCATTATATGAGATTCATAGTAGATCATTGTATATGATTCATAATATATCATTGTATATGATTCATAGTAGATCAGTGATGTGACTCATAGTTGACCCATTCCATTGACTTTCATCATTGTATGTGAGTAATAGTAGATCATTGTATCTGATTCATAAAAGATCATTGGATGTGATTCGTAATAGATCATTATATGTGATTCATAGCAGACCCATTCCATTTACTTTGAATATTGTATATGATTTTAAGTAGATTATTGTATGTGATTCATAGTAGATCACTATTTATGTTTCATAGTAGATCATTTTATGTGATTCATAGTAGATCCATTCATTTGACTTTGATCATTGTATGTGATTCATAGTAGATAATTATATGTTATTCGTAGTAGATAATTGTATGTAATTTATAGTAGATCACTGTATTTGATTCATAGTTGACCCATTCCATTAAATTTTATCATTGTATGTGATTAATAGTAGATCATTGTATGTGATTCATAGTAGATCATTAGATGTGATTCATAGTAGATCATTCTATGTATTCATAGTATATCCATTCTATTAACTTTGATCATTGTATGTGATTCATAGTAGATTATTGTATGTGATTCATAGTTGGCCCATTCTATTAACTTTGATCATTGTATGTGATTCATATTAGGTAATTGTATGTGATTAGTAGTAGATCCATTCTATTGACATTGCTCATTATATGTGATTCACAATAGATCATTGTATATGATTCGTAGTAGAATCATTCCTTTGACTTTGATTATTGTATGTGGTTCATAGTAGATCGTTGTATGTGATTCATAGTAGACTCATTTATTGGACTTAGATCATTATATGCGAATCACAGTCGATCATTATATGTGATATATAGTAGAATCATTCCTTTAAATTTGATAATTATATGTGATTCATAGTAGATTATTGTATGGGATTCATAGTAGATCATTGTATGTGATTCATAGTAGATCATTGTATGTGATTCATGGTAGATCACTGTATGTGATTCATAGTAGACTATTCCATTGACTTGTATCATCGTATGTGATTCATTATAGATCATTGTATGTGATTCATAGAAGATGCTTCTATGTGATTCATAGTATATCCATTCATTGACTTTGATCATTATATGTGATTTAGAGTAGATAATTATATGTGATTTATAGTAGATCATTGTAAGTGATTTATAATAGGTCATTGTATGTGATTCATAGTTGACCCATTCCATTGACTTTCTTCATTGTATGTGATTCATAGTAGATCATTATATGTGATACATAAAAGATTATTCGGTGTGATTCATAGTAGATCCATTCCAATGACATTGAACATTGTATGTTATTCATAGTAGATCATTGTATGTGATTCATAGTTGACCCATTCCTTTGACTTTCCTCATTGAATGTAATTCATAGTAGATCCTTGTATGTGATTCATAGTAGATCATTGTATGTGATTTATAATAGATCATTGTATGTGATTCATATTTGACCCATTCCATTAACTTTCCTCATTATATGTGATTCATAGTAGATCATTGTATCTAATTCATAAAAGATCATTAGATGTGATTCATAGTAGATATCTGTATGTGATTCATAGTAGATCCATTCCATTTATATTGAACATTACATGTGACTCATAGTAGATCATTGTACGTGATTCATAGTCGACCCATTCAGTTGACTTTCCTCACTGTATGTGATTCATAGTAGGTCATTATATATGATTTATAGTAGACCCATTCCATTAACACTTATCATTGTATATGAATCATAATAGACCCATTCCATTTAATTTGTACATTGTATGTCATTTATAGTATATCATTGTATTTGATTCATATTAGATCATTATATGTGATTCATAGTTGACCGATTCCATTAAATTTCATCATTTTATATGATTCATAGTAGATAATTATATGTGATTCGTAGTAGATCATTGGATGTGATTCATAGTAGATCATTGTATGTGATTCATACTCGACCCATTCTATTGACTTTGATCATTGTATGTATTTCGTATTAGGTAATTGTATGTGATTCATAGTAAATCCATTCTACTAATATTGATAATTATATGTGATTCATAGTAGATCATTATATATGATTCATAGTAGACTCATTCCTTGGACTTTGACCACTGTATGTTGTTCATAGTAGATCATTGTATGTGATTTAAAATAGACTCATTCCTTTGACTTTGACCATTATATGCGATTCATTGTAGATCATTGTATGTTACTCATTGTAGAACAATTCCTTTGACTTTGATAATTATATGTGGTTCATAGTAGATCATTATATGTGTTTCATAGTAGATCATTGTATGTGATTCATAGTAGATCCATTCCTTTGACTTTTATCAATGTATGTGATTCATAGTAGATCATTCTATTAACTTTGATCATTGTATGTGATTCCTATTAGGTAATTGTATGTGATTAATAGTATATTCATTCTATTGACATTGCTCATTATATGTGATTCATAATAGATCATTGTATATGATTCGTAGTAGATTCATTCTTTTGACTTTGATCATTGTATGTGGTTCATAGTAGATCGTTGTATGTGATTCATAGTAGACTCATTCCTTAGAATTAGATCATTATATGCCATTCATAGTAGATAATTGTATGTGATATATAGTAGAACCATTCCTTTGACTTTGATAATTATATGTGATTCATAGTAGATTAATGTATGGGATTCGTAGTAGATCCATTCCATTGACTTTGATCATTGTACGTGAGTAATAATAGATCATTGTATTTGATTCATAGTAGACCAATCGATTTACTTTGATCATTGTATGTGATTCATAGTAGACCATTCGATTTACTTTGATCATTGTATGTGATTCATAGTAGATCATTGTATATGTTTCACAGAAGATCATTTTATGTGATTCATAGTAGATTATTGTATGTGATTTATTGTAAATCATTGTATGTGATTCATTGTAGATCATTGTATGTGATTCATAGAATATTTTTATATGTGATTCATAGTAGATCTATTCATTTACTTTGATCATTATCTGTGATTTGTAGTAGATCATTATATGTGATTCATAGTAGATCATTGTATGTGATTTATAATAGACCATTGTATGTGATTCATAGTTGACCCATTCCATTGAATTTCCTCATTTTATGTAATTCATAATATATCATTGTATGTGATTCATTGTAGATCATTGTATGTGATTCATAGAAGATTATTGTATGTGATTCATAGTAGATCCATTCATTGACTTTGATAATTGTATGTGATTTATATTAGATCATTGTATGTGATTCATAGTTGATAATTGTATGTGATTTATAATAGACCCATTCCATTGACTTTGATCTATTTATGTGATTCATAGTATATCATTATATGTAATTCATAGTAGATTATTGTATGTAATTCATAGTATATCAATATATATGATTCATAGTTGACCCATTCTATTAATTTTAATCATTATATGTGATTCATAGTAGATCATTGTATGTGATTCAAAGTAGATCATTGGATGTGAGTCATAGTAGATCATTATATGTATTCATAGTATAACCATTCCTTTGACTTTTATAATTATATTTGCTTCATAGTAGATCATTATATGCGATTTATAGTAGATCTATTCCATTGACTTTGATCATTGTATGTGATTCATAATAAATCATTGTATGTGATTCACAGTAGACCGTTCCATTGACTTTGATCATTATATGTGATTCATAGTAGATCACTGTATGTGTTTCATAGTAGATCATAGTATATTGTGATTCATTATAGATCATTTTATGTGATTCATAGAATATTATTGTATGTGATTCATAGTAGATCCATTCATTGACTTTGATCATTGTATGTGATTCATAGTAGATCATTGTATGTGATTCATAGTAGATCATTGTATGTGATTTATAATAGATCATTTAATGTGATTCATAGTTGACCCATTCCATTGACTTTCCTCATTGTATGTGATTCATAGTAAATCATTGTATCTAATTCATAAAAGATCATTAGATGTGATTCACAGTAGCACCATTCCATTGATAATGAACATTACATGTGACTCATAGTAGATCATTATATATGATTTATAGTAGACCCATTCCATTAACACTTATCATTGTATATGAATCATGATAGACCCATTCCATTGAATTTGTACATTGTATGTCATTTATAGTATATCATTGTATGTGATTCATATTAGATCGTTATATGTGATTCATAGTTGATCGATTCCATTAAATTTCATCATTGTATGTGATTCATAGTAGATAATTGTATGTGATTCGTAGTAGATCATTGGATGTGATTCATAGTAGATCATTATATTTATTAAAATTTGATCCATTCTATTGACTTTGATAATTGTATGTGATTCATAGTAGATCATTGTATGTGATTCAAACTCGACCCATTCTATTGACTTTGATCATTGTATGTAATTCGTATTAGGTAATTGTATGTGACTCGTAGTAGATCTGTTCTACTGATATTGATAATTATATGTGATTCATAGTAGATCAATGTATATGATTAATAGTAGACTCATTATTTAGACTTTGACCACTGTATGTTGTTCATAGTAGATCATTGTATGTGATTTATAATAGACTCATTCCTTTGACTTTGACCATTATATGAGATTCATAGTAGATCATTGTATGTTACTCATAGTAGAACAATTTTTTGACTTTGATAATTATATGTGATTCATTCTAGATCATTATATGTGTTTCATAGTAGATAATTGTATGTGATTCATAGTAGATCCATTTCTTTGACTTTGATCATTGTATGTGATTCATAGTAGATCCATTCTATTAACTTTGAGCATTGTATGTGAGTAATAATAGATCATTGTATGTGATTTATATATAATTTGATTTACTTTGATCATTGTATGTGATTCATACTAGATCATTGTATATGTTTCACAGTAGATTATTTATGTGATACATAGTAGATTATTGTATGTGATTCATTGTAAATAATTGTAAGTGTTTCATTGTAGATCATTGTATGTAATTCATATAATATTTATATATGTGATTCATAGTAGATCTATTCATTTACTTTAATCATTATCTGTGATTTATAGTAGATCATTATATGTGATTCATAATAGATCACTGTATGTGATTTATAATAGATCATTGTATATGATTCATAGTTGACCGATTCCATTGACTTTCCTCATTTTTTTGTAATTCATAGTATATCATTTTATGTGATTCATTGTAGATCATTGTATGTGATTCATAGTATAATATTGTATGTGATTTAAAGTAGATCCATTCATTGACTTTGATCATTGTATGTGATTTATAGTAGATCATTGTATGTGAATCGTAATAGATAATTGTATGTGATTTATAATAGACCCATTCCATTGACTTTGATCATTTTATGTGATTCATAGTAGATCATTATATGTGATTCATAGTAGATTATTGTATGTAATTCATAGTAGATCAACATATGTGATTCATAGTTGACCCATTCCAATAACTTTAATCATTATATGTGATTCATAGTAGATCATTGTATGTGATTCAAAGTAGATCATTGGATGTGATTCATAGTAGATCATTATATGTATTCATAGTAGATCCATTCTATTGACTTTGATTATTGTATGTGATTCATAGTAGATCATTGTATGTGATTCATAGTTGACCCATTCCATTGATTTTGATTATTGTATGTGATTGGTATTAGGTAATTGTACATTATTCATAGTAGATCCATTCTATTGACATTGATCATTATATGTGATTCATAGTAAATTATTATATATGATTCATAGTAGACTCATTCCTTTGAATTTGATCATTGTTTGTGGTTCATAGTTGCTCATTGTATGTGATTCATAGTAGACTCATTCCATTGACTTTGATCAGTATATGCGATTCATAGTAGATCATTATATGTGATTCATAGTAGAACCATTCCTTTGACTTTGATAATTTATGTGATTCATAGTAGAATATTGTATGTGATTTAAAGTAGATCCATTCATTGACTTTGATTATTGTATGTGATTTATAGTATATCATTGTATGTGAATCGTAATAGATAATTGTATGTGATTTATAATAGACTCATTCCATTGACTTTGATCATTTTATGTGATTCATAGTAGATCATTATATGTGATTCATAGTAGATTCTTGTATGTAATTCATAGTAGATCAACATATGTGATTCATAGTAGATCATTGTATGTGATTCAAAGTAGATCATTGGATGTGATTCATATTAGATCATTATATGTATTCATAGTAGATCCATTCTATTGACTTTGATTATTGTATGTGATTCATAGTAGATCATTGTATGTGATTCATAGTTGACCCATTCCATTGACTTTGATTATTGTATGTGATTGGTATTAGGTAATTGTACATTATTCATAGTAGATCCATTCTATTGACATTGATCATTATATGTGATTCATAGTAAATTATTATATATGATTCATAGTAGACTCATTCCTTTGAATTTGATCATTGTTTGTGGTTCATAGTTGCTCATTGTATGTGATTCATAGTAGACTCATTCCTTTGACTTTGATCAGTATATGCGATTCATAGTAAATCATTATATGTGATTCATAGTAGAACCATTCCTTTGACTTTGACAATTTATGTGATTCATAGTAGATCATTGTATGCAATTTATAGTAGATATTTTCCATTGACTTTGATCATTGTATGTGAGTCATAATATATCATTGTATGTGATTCATATTATACCATTCCATTGACTTTGATCATTGTATGTGATTCATAGTAGACTCATTACTTTGACTTTGATCAGTATATGCGATTCATAGTAGATCATTATATGTGATTCATAGTAGAACCATTCCTTTGACTTTGATAATTATATGTGATTCATAGTATATCATTGTATGTAATTTATAGTATATCTTTTCCATTGACTTTGATCATTGTATGTGATTCATAGAACTTCATTGTATGTGTTTCATAGTAGATCATAGTATGTGATTCATAGTAGATTATTGTATGTGATTTATTTTATATTACTTTATGTGATTCATAGTAGATCCATTCATTAAATTTGATCATTGTATGTGATTCATAGTAGATCATTGTATGTGATTCATAGTAGATCATTGTATGTGATTTATAATAGATTATTGTATGTGATTCATAGTTGCCCATTCCATTGACTTTCCTCATTGTATGTGATTCATAGTAGATCATTGTATGTAATTCATAAAAGATCATTATATGTGATTCATAGTAGATCATTGTATATGATTCATAGTTGACCCATTCCATTGACTTTCCTAATTTCATGTGATTCATAGTAGATCATTATATGTAATTTATATTAGACCCATTCCATTAACACTTATCATTGTATGTGAATCATAATAGACCCATTCCATTGAATTTGTACATTATATGTCATTTATAGTATATCATTGTATGTGATTCATAGTAAATAATTATATTTGATTCATAGTTGACCCATTCAATTAAATTTCATCATTATATGTGATTCATAGTAGACCATTGTATGTGATTCGTAGTAGATCGTTGGATGTGATTCATAGTAGATCATTATATTTATTCAAAGTATACCCATTTCATTAGCTTTGATCATTGTATGTAATTCGTATTAGGTAATTGTATGTGATTCATAGTAGATCTATTCATTGATATCTATCATTATATGTGATTCATAGTAGATCATTGTATATGATTCATAGTAGACTCATTCCTTTGACTTTGATCACTGTATGTGGTTCATAGTAGATCATTGTATGTGATTCATAATAGACTCATTCCTTTGAATTTGACCATTATATATGATTCATAGTAGATCATTGTATGTTATTCATAGTAAATCCATTCCATTGACTTTGATCATTGTATGTAAGTCATAATAGATCATTATATGTGATTCATAGTAGACCGTTATATTGAATTGATCATTATATGTAATTCATATTAGATCATTATATGTGTTTCATAGTAGATCATTGAATGTGTTTCATAGTAGAATTATTCCTTTGACTTTGATAATTGTCTGTGATTCATAGTAGATTATAGAATGTGATTCATAGTAGATCCACTCCGTTGACTTTGATCATTGTATGTGAGCAATAATAGATCATTGTATGTGATTCATTATATATTATTCCATTGACTTTGATCATTGTATGTGATTCATAGTAGATCATTGTATGTGATTCATAGCAGATCATTGTATGTGATTCATAGTAGGTCATTATTTATGATTTATAGTAGACCCATTCCATTAACACTTATCATTGTATATGAATCATAATAGACCCATTCCATTGAACTTTTACATTTTATATCATTTATTGTATAACATTGTATGTGTTGTACCCCAAAATTTTCCCTCTCCTTTTATCAACATTTCTCATCACAAAGCCCTTGGAATTCAGGATCAAGCTAGGGTTTGCTCTGCTCAAGACCCCTCCTTGCACTGTTAACCCAAATTAGGGTTTGAGTTTGCACAGGGATATTTTGACCTACAATACCCAAATTGACTTTCATGCCTCATGTTGGGTTCACAAGTTTGCCCATACCAAGTTTCAAGCCTTGATTCAAATTTTTGCCCAGTCAATTGGACAGTTGACCTAGAAATCAGTTGTATTGGGGAAAAAGTCAACTGTGGCCAATTTATAGTCAAACCTCATGTATTTTGACCCACGTCAACATTATGAACTCATATGAACCATTTTATCAAGTTTGGATCACAATTCCACAAGAAATTTGATCAGATCATCAAAAGGGTAAAATGGTCATTTTTAGGGTTTTGACTGCACAAAGGCCATTCTTGACTGTTTGACCTAACCAATGGAAAACCAAGCTCACATATGGACTCAAGGACTCAATGAAATTGTCTTGTCCCATTCAAAAAATTCAAAAGATCTCAAATGCATAGGATTGACAGATGAATTTTTTAGTCAACTGATCAAAATTTAACTGTATACTGAAAAGTCACACTTTGACTTTCTGGTCAAAATCAAGTGCCAAGGGTCATTTTTCATCAAGACATGTCAAATTATGAAACTTGTTCATCAAGAAACCCAAAAATGCAAATTAGGGTTTAAAATGGAAAAATTTCATAACTTAGAATTTTTCTAAGTTATGAAATTTTCTTATTTTTTCCTAACTTTGTCCCATTTTTTCACCAAGATACAAATGGATTCAAACAAAACTTGCAACATGGAAGTTGTAGTCCATCACAAAGTCTAAAACTTTGATTCACAAAGCTTTCTCAAAAGAAGCTTGTATCTCAAGGTATTATTTTTGGAACAAGGGTACCTAAAACTTTTAACTTAGAGAAAATTTGCCCTAATCTAGGCAGGATTTTGACCCATCTTCTTGGCAATTTTTCACATAGTTCCACTTGGAGTTTCAAGTTATATTACAAAGATGGATTTTAGTACATGTTCCAATATTTCCAAATTATCCAAGAACTCCTCAAACACCCTTGTGGTTATAGAGAATTGAATTCTTGAAGTTGGCAAAAACTCACTTTTGTCCATGGCCAATACATGTTCATAACAACTTGCAATTCTGATCTAGCTAGCTTGGTTCAACATTAAAGGCCTCAAAACCAATTTTCACTCCTTAATTTAATGCATATCCATTGTATTAAGGTATTGTCTTGGTCATTAGGGCATTATACTTTAGTTTAAGCCTTAAAAGGAAAAAGCAATAATACTATTTTTGCCTAATGTCACTTTATGTCAAAACCAAATCCTTGAGACATGGGGGCCAGATCTTTGAGGCAAGATCAAGTCCACTAAATCCAGTAACCAAGAACAAAAGTTGCAGCATGATAGGAGGGCTTGTACAAGGCTATAACATCATTTCCATTCTCTTGCTTCAAGTAGAAAAAAACTTGCAAAACACAAGGGGTCTCTCATATCTGTTAACACAAGCTTACAAGAACTTTGTGAACAAGTTCCATACATCCCAACAAGCCTAAAGCACGACCCTTTCATCACTCATACCTCCTCATACTCAGAATCACTGTTTTTCTGCAAAACATGGCAGGTTCTACATTTTGCAAGCCACAACAAAATTCCATCATGCGTTTTGTCCCAAGATAGTTCCAACACCTTCCAATCAACTCACCTGAATTATCCCAAGCCCCCATTGCAAGCTGTAACACCTCTAACACACTTTTCCATTTTCATTTCGAAGCTCTGCAGGTTGGGTTCTATAGCACGATTCAAGTTGTTTCAAAGCAAGCCAAGCATTGGAGAAGCTTCCTTGGACCTCAGGCAAGCTCAACAGAAGCTCAAACATCATTGAAGATTGCTACATTGTCCAGCTCGAAGTCAACTGAAACAGGTATTTCATGGACTTCTATCTCTCTATTTAGGAATGGTTAGGCTTAGGTTTGTGAATAAAATATGTTGTACTCATAGCCCTGAAGCCATACATATGCTTAGTTTTCATTTACATTAATCGTGCTGAGAGAATTCCACTCATGAACTTTCTAAAAAAACTAGGTTAAAAATTAGGGCCAGAGAAATTCTTTTTGGTCTTTGAGAGTTAATCCAAGTTTTTTATATGGTTGAATTCGTTATTTGATGCTCTACAAGTTTCATGATGTGAGTTTTGTCAAAAATCAAAGAATCAGGAGTTAGCCATTGATGCACAGAAACGCGTGTTTTGTGAACAAGAGGAAGAAGAAGAAGTATGGTGGGCTGGGCCTGAGTTGTTTTTGCTTCTCGCACATGCTTATTTAGTTTGCACCCCCCTGGCCCATTTGCTTGCATATTTGTCATTTTTTGCATTTTATTTCATTTTTTATTTTAATATTTTATTTTCTAACACAAAAATACCCAAAAATTGTTTTCATAAATTTTTATATTTATTTGGAATTTATTCTAATTATTACTAGTATACAAAATATTTAAAGGCTTTATATTCTTTTTTATTAAAACCTAAAATAATGTACAAATTTATTTATTTTCATTTATTATTTTTATTTACATTTGAAAACATTTTCTTGAAAATATCCATTTTTGTAAATAATTAATTTTTATCTTTTGTACATTTAATATTTTTAATAAATATATATATATATATATATATATATATATATATATATATATATATATATATATATATATATATATATATATATATATATATATATATATATATATATATATATATATATATATATATATATATATATATATATATATATATATATATATATATATATATATATATATATATATATATATATATATATATATATATATATATATATATATATATATATATATATATATATATATATATATATATATATATATATATATATATATATATATATATATATATATATATATATATATATATATATATATATATATATATGCTTATATACTTGTTATTAAATAATTAGCTTAAAAAATACAAAAATATCACATTTTCATTTTTATTAATATTTTACACACAAAAAAACATTTTTTACAATATACTTTTATTTTGTTAATATATATTTGTATAAAATTAATAAATAATATTATTTATTAAGAATTAGGGTTTTTAGCCCTAAATAGAAAATAATTAAAATTGACATTTTTATTTATATACACTTCACATTAAAAAAATACTTTTTACATACTAGAAAAATTTTGGCATAATACATTTTATTTACATTTATTTATTGTATTTATTTCAATTATTGTACATTTAAATATTGTATCTTGTACATTCAATTTGGTTGTAATAGTAACCTAGGGTTTAATTTCTTGTCAAATATCCCCAATTAAAATTTGTATCCCCCCTCCCTATATCATGTTGTAATAGTATAGCATTTAAATTCTCGCACATTTAAAAGCTTTCAATTATGCCATGCTTAGACCTAGGGTTTGTATGCAAATAAAATCAACAATTAGTTTGACCTAATCCAAGATAAACATGCATGAAAAACAAACACAATGCACACTTGCACCCCTAGGGTTTCATCCACTTGTTGCCTTCAAAAATGGGCCATGGTTGCATGTTGAGTACTTTGGCAAAACAAAAACAAACAAAAAGATCATAGTCCTTCGATGACGCTATCTGAGTTGCCTAAACAAAAACGATCAAGTCCCTCAAGAAAAATTGCCAAAGATACTTGACACTATTGCTATCATGGTCTATACGATGACCCGCGCCTGTCCCGTTAACATCCTAAGACAAGGTTGTCCACTAAATACAATGGTGGAACAACACTGTTAAAAGGGTTAAAAACATGAGAAAGATCTTTGAGTAAAATAGGGTAGATAATTCTTAGTTACTTGATCAAAGCTTGCAAAAACATCCTTGCTATCCTCAAAACACACTTCACAACACAATTTCAAAACCATACTTTCAAACAGTGAAAACTTTTCAAAAGACAAAAACACCTTTGTATACATTCAAACAAGAATCATTACAAAGGTTGCCACAATAAGGGCCTCTTTTCAAAACATTTTCCAAAATCAAACACAAAGCACCATTTCAAACAATTGAAAAGCACCATTTCAAACAATAGAAATGCAAATCAAGTGATCTAAGTAAATAACTAAGAGCCCATGGATAACCATGGATAGAAAGGGTGATAATACCTTCCCTTTCTATAATCTACTCCCCGAACCCAAGAAAACATCTCAAAGGTCTTTCCTGTGCTTTTTGACCTTTCCTTAGGATAAAATAAAAAGTCGGTGGCGACTCTTGCTAAACCGAAACATTTGCAAACACAAACGCAAAATCCCAAGTCAGTTCTCCCACCGTATCACAGAACTGGCGACTCTGCTGGGGACATATTTTTAAGTGGAGTAACCTTAGGGCTTAGATCACCCTTTGCATGATTATTGTTTGCTTTGATTGCTTTACATTTTGGTTCTCTTGTTTGGGCTTGAAATCCTCCACCTGGATTTGGGAAACATTCATAGATAGCAATACGTTGTGGAAACTGTGCGGGGTATACCGACACGGTTGAAGCAATAGCTATATTAGTGCGACATATTTGTGAGTACCGGGAGCCTTTGAGTCAATCAAAGAGAATACGGGGCCGATGAGTGATGTCATTAAGCACTAATGAACTAGAACCTTACTTGACCATCTTGGCCTTTTATTAGGGGTAGTGAGATGACCGACTTTGGTGCAGTCCGAAGTTGGTAGATACTCGATACTACACTCATTGAGGGTTGTTTTCTTGGAATATTTTGGTCGCTAGTTAAGTGGCTAAACCAAAACAATGAACATAGAAAACAATCCAATGATATTGAGCTCCTTAGAACCCGGTTACTATTTATAGGACAGGTTTTGAGCCAACTAAACTCAAGAGGGTACTTACCTATGAAACCTCATGCAAGCCTGAAACTAGGGTTTTGTGTGATTTGCTTGTACATGTGCTTGTACATACATCATGAACATCATAAAGCATCATATGCATCCACTAACCATTTTAAGGGTTTGGATCTTCATCTTTGTTCTTGTTTTGTAGGTCATGGAATCTCTTCGCAAGAAAACAATTCAAGTCAATCTTGTGAGGATCCCTCCTCAACTCAAGGAGCTTACTTCCAGGATTCCAGAGAATTCTCTCTTCAGTGAAAGACATGGTAGACTCCTCAACTTAGTCAACACCAGTATTGAAGAAGACATGGTGAAAGTACTTTTCCAGTTCTTTGACCCCCTACACCACTGTTTTACATTCCCTGATTACCAACTGGTACCTACTTTGGAGGAATTTTCTCAACTCCTGAGAATTCCTATTCGTATACAACTACCCTACAACGGTACGGAAAAAGAACCAAAACCTGAAGATGTTGCTCAAGCATTACACTTGCAACTATCTGACATCAAGGGGCATCGGGAAACCAGAAGTGGTGTTAAGGGTTTCTTGGAAAAGTTTATGTTCGAGAAGGCCCAAGACTGCTGGAATTCTCTTGATCTACAAGCCTTTGAAGAGATCGTGGCACTCCTTATCTATGGGTTGGTTTTGTTTCCAAACCCTGACCAACTTATAGATGTGAATGCTGTCAAAATTTTCATATCCAGGAATCCTATACCTACATTGCTTGGGGACATCCTACACTCATTTTACACACGAACAATGAGGAAAAGAGGTGTTCTCATGTGCTGTACTCCTCTCCTAGCAAGGTGGTTTATTTCTCACCTTCCATAATCAGTTTTGAAGAATGGTCGGGGTTTAAGGTGGTCACAACGATTGATGACCCTCACACATTCTGATGTACATTGGTGTTCTCGGTCCAGAGAAAATGTCATCATCATTGATCGTTGTGGGGAATTCCCTAATGTCCCACTACTTGGAATTAGGGGAGGCATTACCTACAACCCCTGTCTAGCTTTGAGACAATTTGGATATGCTCGGAGGGATGGCCCTCATGACATCCTGATTCCGGACCTAGTTTTTGACTTCGACAACGATGCGCAAGGACTTCGACAAAGGTTCATCAGAGCTTGGAGGATGCCTAACAAGGTGGATAGTAAGACATTGGGGCAAAAAAATTCCATCCCCCTTGAGCCTTACCTCAAGTGGGTGCGAACCCGCTCCCAGAATCTTATGATGCCATATCCTCACATTCTCCCCTTTATCAAAGAGCCTGTTAAGGAAGGAGAGGTTCCATACACCATCCTACATCCTGACATGCCAACATCATGGGAGGAAATGCAGAAGAGTTGGATCCAACTCAAAGAAGAACGGGATACTTTTAAAGCCAGCTTTTATGCCAGTGAGAAGAAGGTTTTAGAGCTCACCCTCCGACTTCACGAGGAGGAAACTCTCAACACTTACATCGCACCAAAGAGGATGCACAATGTCTTTTTACATTAAGAATTTTGTAATATTTTTCCCATGGGGCACTTATGTACTAACAATTTCTTTTAATATGACGTGCGTTCCTTTTTGTTTGCAACAAATTTGAATTTTTGAACCCTTGAATGCATTACATGAATAGCATACCATTCATCATATGCATAAACAGGTCTTCAAGCCAGGTTTCCTTATCTTTCTGCTGTTTATTTCAGCAAGATGGATTTGGAGCAAACAATGAAGGATCTACAGGCACAAAATTCACAATTTCAGCAACTCCTCATGACCTTGGCAAAGGGTCAAGAGGATCTCAATGTTCTGCTAGAGAAGAATAAAGAGAAGAAAAATAAAAAGAGACCGGGGGTAGCCACTTTCGGAAGAAGGTTTGAGGGCGATGCTAGAAGGACTCTTGAGTTTCCTTCAATGTCTGACGAAGGGATTGGCAAGGGGAAAGGAGTTACTGTACCTTCTGATTTTGAGGTAGAAGAGGAGGAAGAGGAAGAAGACAAAGACTATTCAAAACAACAGTATCCACCAGCAGATGACAAGTATAATAACCTTGAAGACATATTGGCAGCTATGGAGTTACAGAGGGTGCCCGGATTGGATTTTTAGGAAATGGGGTTGGTAGCTGGGATTGTTATCCCTCCCAAGTTCAAAGTGCCAACACTTTCCAAGTACGACGGTTTGTCTTGCCCTAAGATGCACTTGAGGTCGTATGTTAGAAAGATCCAACCACATTCATCCGATAAAGACCTCTGGGTGCACTTTTTCCAAGACAGCTTGTCTGGCACTCAATTAGATTGGTTTTATCAGCTCGAGAGATTAGAGGTTCACAATTGGGAAGACTTGGCAGCTGCTTTCTATCGTCAGTATCAGTACAATGTTGATTTGGCGCCCACTCGTACCCAGTTACAAAGTATGGGGATGGCTTCAAATGAAGGGTTTAAGGAGTACGCCCAGAAGTGGCGTGACCTGGATGGAAGGGTGCAGCCATTGCTATCAGATAGGGAATTAGTTGACATATTTCTGGGGACCCTGTCTGGCCCCTTCTTCAACCATCTAATCGGGAGCTCTTCTACGGGATTTACTGAACTGATTTTGATCGGGGAAAGGGTGGAGGTCGGTATTAAAAGTGGAAAGATTCAAAAGGATGTCTCCGCATCCACAACTGTTAAAAAACCTTTTCCAGCCAAGAAAGAAGCATTTATTGTGTACTCTCATAAGGGATTGGGAAGAACTGAGCGCCGCTCGACTGTAGGGGTCGTGATGATTCAAAATTCGTCAAATGATCAACCTTGTAACAATCAGTCGAGACCTAATCAACAACGGGTAGAACGGCCACAATGGCAGTTCACCCGCATCAATATGACGCCCGCACAGGTTCTTCCCCATTTGTTGAAGCTGAATCTGACTAGTTTGAAGGAGGCGCCAAAAAACCCTAACACCTCCTCTCCATACTATCACTCCAATGCCAAGTGTGCTTACCATTCCGACAGTGCTGGGCACGATACCAATAATTGTTGGCACTTAAGAACAAAATTCAGGACTTAATCGATGCCAAAGAGGTTGAATTTGACGCTCCTGAGAAGCCCAATGTTATATCCACTCTGATGCCCAAGCACGGCCACAATGTGCATGCTATTTTGGAAAACCTCCATGTTACTGATGTTGCCAATCTGTTGACTCCTTTGATTGTGATTAAAGAAAAAAATTTGAGAGTCGGGATCATTCCTGGTTGTGGTAAAGACTGTTATTTTTGTTTGAACATTTAAGGTGATTGTCCAATGTTGAAGTCGGGTGTCCAACGCCTGATGGATACTCAAGAGATACTTTTCCAGAAAACCCATGTTAACACTTTCAATCCGATTACTCCTGATACTTGTGATACTTCAACCAACGATATCGCCATCATAACCATTTCCGACAATCCTCCTAAGGCTTGCAAAAGGCTTGTCAGGATTACACCCAACTCCGATTGTGTACCTCTAAAGATCAACATACCGGGACCTGTCCCGTACCAATCAAGCAAAATGATACCATGGAACTATGGGGGAGAAATCTTCTACCACGGCATCAAACAAATCGAAACAGTCCAAGAGATTTCTGAAGAAAACCCTGATATAGGGAACATCGCGGGTACAAGCAAAATAACTTGCAGTGGCCGAATCTTTTCTCCGGAGATTGCTCCCCCCCCCCCCCCCCCCCCCCGAGCAGTTTTCAGACCCTTAAAAGCTTCTGCACCTGTTGGGCCCTCTGTGAAAGGCCCAGTGATTGAAGAGTTAAAAACTCCTGAAGAAAGACCATCTGCTGATAATACCGACAAGGGTAAGGGGATACTGGAAATGCCTGTCAGGACGAAGGCCCATGCTGTGGTTATCCCTGAAACCACTCAGAAGGAAATGGATGAAATCCTAAAAATAATCAGAAAAAGTGACTACGACGTTGTGGAACAATTAGGACAAACCCCTTCTAAAATTTCAATGTTAGCCCTCCTGCTCTGTTCAGAGGCCCATGCTAAGGCCATGATTAAATTCTTGAAGACGTCACATGTACCCCAAGAGACTTCGGCTGACCAATTTCAGGATTGTGTGGCCAGTCTTACTGTTGACAATGGCCTGGGCTTTTCCGATGCTGACTTAACTCCCAAAGGAAGGAAGCACAATGATGCGTTACATGTTTCAGTTGAATGTCGAGGAACCACTCTTGCCCATGTCTTAGTTGATACTGGTTCTTCCCTGAATGTGCTGCCAAAGAAGGCCTTAGACCGTTTGGATTGTGAAGGTTTGATCCTCAAACCCAGTAACATCGTCGTTAGAGCTTTCGATGGTTCCAAAAGAATGGTTCATGGAGAGGTTGATATTCCTATCAAGGTAGGCACTGAAGTGTTCAACACCACCTTCTACGTAATGGACATCCGTCCGTCATACTCATGTTTGCTGTGAAGACCGTGGATCCATTATGTCGGGGCAGTTACCTCCTCTCTACATCAAATGCTGAAATATCCTGTTAAGGGTAAAATCATAATTGTGCACAGCGAGGAAGAGTACATGATCAGTCATCTCAATTCCTTTCGATATGTGGAGTTAGATGGCGAGTTCATCGAAACACCTTTCCAACATTTTGAGGAAGTTTCTCCCGAGGTAGCAGTTGCGAAGACAATGGTCGAGGTGCCTATCGTTCCCAAGCAGGAATCTAGGATGGCATCTCTCAAGGACGCGGAAGCTGTGATTAAGGAGGGGAAGAGAGCAGTATGGGGGCAGTTGCCCGACTTTCCCTATAAGACGGACAATTTTGGTTTAGGGTTTACTGCTGCAGGATAAAAGGCTATGCGTCGCTCTAAGATTGGAAGACCACCCGTCAAGATTTCTCACCATGGAATCAATGCCGTAGAAGATGAAGCTGAGGAGAGCCACTTTGAAGATTGGATTTTTCCGACTGTCGAAGGGGGTTTGAGCAATTGGGAGGCAAAGGATTTTGTTCCTATCACCTTTATCAACCAGTAATTTTATCTTTGAACAATTTCCCATTTTTATGGTCTGTAATAACTAAAACAATTCATACACTATTTTCATCTCATGCCTTGCCCGGGGCATGTAGGTCCATTTGTAAGGGCTTGATTTTCTTCATAATCATATTCCGTGTTTTAATGAATCATTGGACGTTTTTCATCTATAAACTGTTCATTTTCTTTCCTTTTGCATTTTTGTTTGTTTAAGGATGGCTATCCCTTACACACACCCACACTCACAAATGCAGGTACCCATCCACTCTGGATTCCATGGGTGACTATTCTATTTTAGCCTTCGATAACTATGAAGATTTGGTCAATCATGCTGAGTACGAAGTTGACAAAGATTGTGAAGTGCGGGGAGAGTTAGCCAGAATTCTACAACAAGAAGAGAGGGTCATTTTGCCTCATGAAGAGTTTATAGAAACCATCAACTTGGGGACAGAAGAGGATCGGAAGGAAGTAAAAGTGGGTGCCAACCTGGAACCAAATGTCAAGGAGCGCTTAGTGAAGTTGTTGAACGAATATGTTGAAATCTTCGCTTGGTCTTATGAAGACATGCCAGGGCTAGACACCGATATCGTGGTTCGACGTCTCCCCACAAGAGAAGATTGTCCACCGATCAAGCAAAAGGTTCGCCGAATGAGGCTTGACATGTCTGAGAAGATTAAGGCTGAAGTAATGAAGCAATTCAACGCTGGTTTTCTGGCTGTTACGACCTATCCACAATGGGTTGCTAACATTGTGCCCGTACCCAAAAAGGACGGCAAGGTCAGAATGTGTGTGGACTATAGGGATTTGAACAGGGCCAGCCCAAAAGACGATTTTCCACTACCGCATATCGACATCTTGGTTGACAACACAGCTCAACACAAGGTTTTTTCATTCATGGACGGATTCTCGGGCTACAACCAGATTAAAATGGCCCCCGAGGACATGGAGAAAACTACCTTTGTCACGCAATGGGGTTCCTTCTGCTACAAAGTGATGTCGTTCGGACTGAAGAACGCAGGGGCAACCTATCAACGCGCCATGGTGGCTTTGTTTCATGATATGATACATCATGAGATTGAAGTTTATGTAGACGACATGATAGCTCGATCACAGACAGAAGAAGAGCACCTTGAACATTTGCAAAAGTTGTTTGTCAGGTTAAAGGAGTATAAGCTCAGACTAAACCCAAGCAAGTGCACTTTTGGAGTTAGGTCTGGTAAACTTTTGGGGTTTATTGTCAACAACAAAGGTATTGAGGTTGATCCTGCTAAAGTAAAGGCTATACAAGAAATGCCTGCCCCCCGTACTGGAAAGGAGGTTAGAGGATTCTTGGGACGCTTGAACTATATTGCGAGGTTCATCTCTCACCTGACATCTACCTGTGAGCCAATTTTCAAACTGTTGAAGAAAGATCAGGTAGTTGAATGGAACATTGATTGTCAAGTTTCTTTTGATAAGATCAAGGAGTACTTACTAGAACCTCCTATTCTGATGCCACCCATCGAAGGAAGGCCGTTGATCATGTATCTGACTGTTTTGGATAACTAGATGGGGTGCGTGTTGGGCCAACATGACGAGTCTGGTCGAAAAGAGCATGCCATTTATTACCTTAGCAAAAAGTTTACCGACTGTGAGACTCGTTACTCACTGCTCTAGAAAACTTCTTGCGCTTTGGTATGGGTTGCTCGCCAACTAAGGCAGTATATGTTGACTCATACCACTTTGCGGATTTCCAAGATGGATCCGATCAAGTATATCTTCGAGATGCCTACTTTATCTGGAAGAATCGCTAGATGGAAAATGATCCTGACTGAGTATGACATCCAGTATACTACCCAAAAAGATAAAGGGAGTGTACTAGCTGACCATCTAGCTCATCAAGCCGTCGAAGATTATCAATCTATGAGATTCGACTTCCCTGGCGAGGACATCATGACATTAGACAACATCGAAGGTAACGGACTGTATGACGAACCTGAACAAGGATCCCGATGGACCCTATACTTTGATGGTGCTTCAAACGCACTTGGCAACAGTATCGGTGCAGTACTCATTTCTCCAGATGGTTGCCATACACCCTTCACTGCCCGACTTTGTTTCAGCTGTACCAACAACATGGCCGAATATGAGGCTTGCATCTTTGGTCTCAAGGCTGCTATAGACCTGGGGATTAAATCTTTGGTCGTATTTGGGGAATCGGATTTGGTTATCAGTCAAGTCAGAGGAGAGTGGGACACCAAACATCCTAATCTTATCCCATACAAAGAACATGTCCTGACATTGTTGCCTCATTTCGAGCAGATTACTTTCGAGCACTTCCCGCGAGAAGAAAATCAGCTAGCAGATGCTCTGGCTACAATGTCTTCCATGTTTAAAATCAACTGGGATAATGAGACTCCCCAAATTACCATCGAGAGAATGGACGAACCTACGCACTATCATGAGATTAATACCGAAGAAGTAGTGGAACAACCCTGGTTTCATGAAATCAAAAGGTATCTCTAGAATAGAGAATACCCTGAAGGAGCTTCCGTCAATGACAAAAAGTTCTTAAGGAGATTTGCTGCCAAGTTCTTCCTAAGCAATGGCATCCTTTATAAACGTAACCATGATTGTGTTTTACTCTGATGCATGGGCAAAGCCGAAGCAGAGTTAATCATGACTGAGGTACACAGTGGCATATTTGGCACCCACTTGAGCGGACATACAATGGCAAAGAAGATTCTAAGGGCAGGCTACTACTGGTCTACCATGGAAACTGATTGTCACCAACATTCCCGTACTTGCCATAAATGCCAAGTCTACACCGACAAGGTACATATTCCTCCTATTCCTCTCAACATCCTGACAGCTCCTTGGCCATTCGCAATGTGGGGCATTGACATGATCGGAGAGATCAAGCCCACGGCGTCCAATGGACATCGCTTCATCCTGGTGGCTATTGATTACTTCACCAAATGGGTCGAAGCAGCTTCATATGCCTCAGTTACAAAGAATGTGGTTGCCCGCTTCATCAAGCAAAATCTCATATACCAGTATGGTATCCCCGACAGGATCATCATAGACAACGGCACAAATTTTAACAATACTATGATCACCGCTCTATGCGAACAGTTCAAGATTTATCATCACAATTCATCTCCCTATCGGCTGAAGATGAACGGTGTTGTTGAAGCCGCGAGCAAAAATATCAAGAAGATCATTCAAAAAATGACAGTTACCTACAAAGACTGGCATGAGATGTTACCGTTTGCTCTGCATGGATATCGTACCACGACACGTACTTCAACAGGGGCAACCCCATTTTCTTTAGTATATGGCATAGAGGCTGTTTTGCCTATGGAGGTTCAGATTCCTTCCTTAAGGATTATGAAGGATGTCGGTTTGAGCGAAGACCATTGGATTCAGACCCGGCTTGATCAGCTCAATTTGATCGACGAGAAGCGACTTACTGCTGTTTGCCATGGTCAGACGTATCAAAAACGAATGATCAAGACTTTCAACAAGAAAGTTAGGCGTCAGATATATCAAGTCGGAGATCTTGTAATGAAGCGGATCATCTCACCGCAAAGTGATCCCAAGGGCAAATGGACTCCTACTTACGAAGGACCATTTGTGATCAAGAGCATCTTTTCTGGTGGGGCAATGATTTTGACCACCATGGACGGCGACAATTTGCCACACCCGACGAACGCACACATAGTCAAAATATACTACGCATGAAACAACCCGACAAGTTGAAAACCCGAAAGGGCGACTTGGGCAAAAATGGGCATCCCGGTGAACCGAAAACCCGAAAGGGCGGTTCAGGCAAAAATTAGGGATAAAACAAAAAAATCTGTACACCCGACAAGTTGAAAACCGGAAAGGGTGACTTGGGCAAAAAAGGGTTTCCCGGTGGATCGAAAACCCGAAAGGGCGATTCAGGAAAAAGTTAGGGAATTAAAGCGTATGACTATGTCTCGTTGGATCACTTTAAGGACAATCTCTTCACCAGACAAGCTCCAAGCCTCTGATCAATCCAGTCGTCGACGGACGAAGCAGTGAATGGACAAGATATCCAGAGTTGTGAAGGCTATAGCAGAATGGGATTCCCATGGAATTGTTACACATAGCCATCTTTATTTTGTATAAAAAAATTTCAATTTTTACGACAACATTCTCTTACTAGGGTGTCTGTCTCCTTTGTACAAAGATACTCACGAAAGTTAAATACAAATATACTTCGAAGTGCAGAAATTTGTTTGCTTTTTACACTTATGTTTTATTTGAAAACGTCCAATGTTTTATTAAAAAGGCATATGCATTTGAACATAATCACTGCTTAAAAATAAAAAGAAATTGAAAAAAGATAGTTACTGATAGGTTGAAGGTGTAGGAAGATATCTTTATGTCATTTCAGAAGAAATCCCCTACGATACATCATTCGGATCCTCAACAAAGCTAAATTTGGAGCATATTTCCCCAACAGAGTTAAACTTCAGAATCCTCAGTAGAGCAAATGCTTTCTAAAGTTGGATTCCCCAGCTAAGCTGAATTTCAAAACTCCCATCAGAGTCAAGTTTCAAGATCCCAAGTGGAGCCCAAAAACCCTAAAAATCCTATCCCCAGCAGAACCAGAATAGTGAACATTCTCCCCACAGATTGAAGATTCTCAGTCTCATTTCTCCAGCAGAAATCTCCCAGATTTTAACTTCCCAATATAGATTTTCAAAGTTTTCCTTATTCCCCAAGCAGTCAACAGTCAGCAAGGATTTCTCATCTTCAGTAATCAAAGATTTTTGGAATCCCCAGCTTCGGTCATGGATTTATTTCCCCCGGCAGCAGTCAAAGATTTTGTTATCTCCATCTACCAGGATTTATCTTCCTCAGCAAGACGGCTACTCAGCTTACATGCATAACCATTACATTCATATATCATAAACATTGATGAAATACAGTTCGTTGCATCATACATATCATGCAGCATAACTTTGTGTTCTAGCTAACATTTTATCTGTTTTAGGATAAGATTAAAAGGCTATCGATTAACAATTATTCAGATACAGTATGGATACACCCCAGATACGGCGGTCATTCTATTACTCATTCGGAGTTTCAAGTCAAATACAGTACAGATACACCCCAGACACGGCGATCATTCTACTACTCATATAGATCTCAACTTCAGATACAGTCCAGATATGCTCCAGACGCAATTTCCATTCTATCACTCATTCAGAGTTTAACCCCAGCACATAGTTGCTTCATACACAGATATTTCTCTGTTACCCGGATACAATACAGATACACTCCAGACACGGCAGTTATTCTGATATTCATTCAACATTCAAATAAAGTTACAGCTCGGATACGCTCCAGACACGGATGTCATTCCTTTGCTCATACAAACTCAGTCTCCAGATACAGTTCAAGTGCATTCCAGACGCGGATACCATTTTGATGCTCATTCTCCTATCCTACAACATTACAGTTCAACAAACACTCTTGGATGGCATCTTTAAGCCCATCTCCAGCAATATTCTACCATCTCCAAATGGCATCTTTAAGCCCATTCCCTAAACAATATTTTGGCGAGTGCAAATTTACGGGCACTCTAGTGTCCAATCTTCCTTTACCTTTGAGTCGCGAAAGGCAAAACTTGTCAATTTAACTCTTCAGGTTCAAGAAGATTGAACAGGGGCAACTGTTGTACCCCAAAATTTGACCTCTCCTTTTATCAATATTTCTCATCACAAAGCCCTTGGAATTCAGGATCAAGCTAGGGTTTGCTCTGCTCAAGACCCCTCATTGCACTATTAACCTAAATTAGGGTTTGAGTTTTCACAGGGATATTTTGACCTACAATACCCAAATTTACTTTTATGCCTCATGTTGGGTTCACAAGTTTGCCCATACCAAGTTTCAAGCCTTGATTCAAATTTTTGCCCAGTCAATTGGACAGTTGACCTAAAAATCAATTGTATTGGGGAAAAAGTCAACTGTGGCCAATTTATAGTCAAACCTCATGGATTTTGACCCACATCAACATTATGAACTCATATGAACCATTTGATCAAGTTTGGATCACAATTCCACAAGAAATTTGATCAGATCATCAAAAGGGTAAAATGGTCATTTTTAGGGTTTTGACTGCACAAAGGCCATTCTTGACTGTTTGACCTAACCAATGGAAAACCAAGCTCACATATGGACTCAAGGACTCAATGAAATTGTCTTGACCCATTCAAAAAATTCAAAAGATCTCAAATGCATAGGATTGACTAATGAATTTTTCAGTCAACTGATCAAAATTTAACTGTATACTGAAAAGTCACACTTTGACTTTTTGGTCAAAATCAAGTGCCAAGGGTCATTTTTCATCAAGACATGTAAAATTATGAAACTTGTTCATCAAGAAACCCAAAAATGCAAATTAGGGTTTAAAATGGAAAATTTTCATAACTTAGAAATTTTCTAAGTTATGAAATTTTCTTATTTTTTCCTAACTTTGTCCCATTTTTTCACCAAGATGCAAATGGATTCAAACAAAACTTGAAACATGGAAGTTGTAGTCCATCACAAAGTCTACAACTTTTATTCACAAAGTTTTCTCAAAAGAAGCTTGTATCTCAAGTTATGATTTTTGGAACAAGGGTACCTAAAACTTTTAACTTAGAGAAAATTTGCCCTAATCTAGGCAGGATTTTGACCCATCTTCTTGGCCATTTTTCACATATTTCCACTTGGAGTTTAAAGTTGCATTACAAAGATGGATTGTATTACATGTTCCAAGCTTTCCAAATTGTCCAAGAACTCCTCAAACACCCTTGTGGTTAGAGAGAATCGAATTCTTGAAGTTGGCAAAAACTCACTTTTGTCCATGGCCAATACATGTTCATAACAACTTGCAATTCTGATCTAGATAGCTTGGTTCAACATTACAGGCCTCAAAACCAATTTGCACTCCTTAATTTAATACATATCCATTGTATTAAGGTATTGTCTTGGTCATTAGGGCATTATACTTTAGTTTAAGCCTTAAAAAGAAAAAGTAATAATACTATTTTTGCTTAATGTTACTTTATGTCAAAACCAAATCCTTGAGACATGGGGGCCAGATCTTTGAGGAAAGATCAAGTCGACTAATTCCAGTAACCAAGAACAAAAGTTGCAGCGTGGTAGGAGGGCTTGTACAGGGCTATAACATCATTTCCATTCTCTTGCTTCAAGTAGAAAAAAACTTGCAAAACACAAGGGATCTCTCATATCTGTTAACACAAGCTTACAAGAACTTTGTGAACAAGTTCCATACATCCCAACAAGCCTAAAGCACGACCCTTTCATCACTCATACCTCCTCATACTCAGAATCACTGTTTTTCTGCAAAACAGGGTAGGTTCTGCATTTTGCAAGCCACAACAAAATTCCATCGTGCGTTTTGTCCCAAGATAGTTCCAACACCTTCCAATCAACTCACCTGAACTATCCCAAGCCCCCATTGCAAGCTGTAACACCTCTAACACACTTTTCCATTTTCATTTCGAAGCTCTGCAGGTTGAGTTCTACAACATGATTCAAGTTGTTTCAAAGCAAGCCAAGCATTGGAGAAGCTTCTTTGGACCTCAGGCAAGCTCAACAGAAGCTCAAACATCATTGAAGGTTGCTACATTGTCCAGCTTGAAGTCAACTGAAACAGGTATTTCATGGACTTCTATCTCTCTATTTAGGAATGGTTAGGCTTAGGTTTGTGAATGAAATATGTTGTACTCATAGCCTTGAAGCCATACATATGCTTAGTTTTCATTTACATTAATCGTGCTGAGAGAATTTCACTCATGAACTTTCTGAAAAAACTAGGTTAAAAATTAGGGCCAGAGAAATTCTCTCTGGTCTTTGAGAGTTAATCCAAGTTTTTTATATGGTTGAATTCGTTATTTGATGCTCTACAAGTTTCATGTTGTGAGTTTTGTCAAAAAATTAAAGAATCGGGAGTTAGCCATTGATACACAGAAACGCGTGTTTTGTGAACAAGAGGAAGAAGAAGAAGACTGGTGGGCTGGGCCTGAGTTGTTTTTACTTCTCACACATGCTTATTCAGTTTGCACCCCCCCTGGCCCATTTGCTTGCATATTTGTCATTTTTTGCATTTTATTTCATTTTTTATTTTAATATTTTATTTTCTAACACAAAAATACCCAAAAATTATTTTCATAAATTTTTATATTTATTTGGAATTTATTCTAATTATTACTAGTATAAAAAATATTTAAAGGCTTTATATTATTTTTTATTAAAACCTAAAATAATGTAAAAATATATTTATTTTCATTTATTATTTTTATTTACATTTGAAAACATTTTCTTGAAAATATCCATTTTTGTAAATAATTAATTTTTATCTTTTGTACATTTAATATGTTTAATAAATATATATATATATATGCTTATATACTTGTTATTAAATAATTAGGTTAAAAAATACAAAAATATCACATTTTCATTTTTATTAATATTTTACACAAAAAAAAAACATTTTTTACAATATACTTTTATTTTGTTAATATATATTTGTATAAAATTAATAAATAATATTATTTATTAAGAATTAGGGTTTTTAGCCCTAAATAGAAAATAATTAAAATTGACATTTTTATTTATATACACTTCACATTAAAAAAATACTTTTTACATACTAGAAACATTTTGTATAATACATTTTATTTACATTTATTTATTGTATTTATTTCAATTATTGTACATTTAAATATTGTATCTTGTACATTTAATTTGGTTGTAATAGTAACCTAGGGTTTAATTTCTTGTCAAATATCCCCAATTCAAATTTGTACCCCCTCCCTATATCATGTTGTAATAGTATAGCATTTAAATTCTCTCACATTTTAAAGCTTTCAATTATGCCATGCTTAGACCTAGGGTTTGTATGCAAATAAAATCAATAATTAGTTTGAACTAATCCAAGATAAACATGCATGAAAAACAAACACAATGCACACTTGCACCCCTAGGGTTTCATCCACTTGTTGCCTTCAAAAATGGGCCATGGTTGCATGTTGAGTACTTTGGCAAAACAAAAACAAACAAAAAGATCATAGTCCTTCGATGACGCTATCTGAGTTGCCTAAACAAAAATGATCAAGTCCCTCAAGAAAAATTGCCAAAGATACTTGACACTATTGCTATCATGGTCTATACGATGACCCGCGCCTGTCCCGTTAACATCCTAACACAAGGTTGTCCACTAAATACAATGGTGGAACAACACTGTTAAAAGGGTTAAAAACATGAGAAATATCTTTGAGTAAAATAGGGTAGATAACTCTTAGTTACTTGATCAAAGCTTGCAAAAACATCCTTGTTATCTTCAAAACACACTTCACAACACAATTTCAAAACCATACTTTCAAACATTGAAAACTTTTCAAAAGACAAAAACACCTTTGTATACATTCAAACAAGAATCATTACAAAGGTTGCCACAACAAGGGCCTCTTTTCAAAACATTTTCCAAAATCACACACAAAGCACCATTTCAAACAATTGAAAAGCACCATTTCAAACAATAGAAATGCAAAGCAAGTGATCTAAGTAAATAACTAAGAGCCCATGGATAACCATGGATAGAAAGGGTGTTAATACCTTCCCTTTCTATAATCTACTCCCCGAACCCAAGAAAACATCTCAAAGGTCTTTCCTGTGCTTTTTGACCTTTCCTTAGGATAAAATAAAAAGTCAGTGGCGACTCTTGCTAAACCGAAACATTTGCGAACACAAACCCAAAATCCCAAGTCAGTTCTCCCACCGTATCACAGTATGTGATTCATAGTAGATCATTGTATGTGATTCGTAGTAGATCATTGGATGTGATTCATAGTAGATCATTATATTTATTCAAAGCATACCCATTCCATTAACTTTGATCATTGTATGTAATTTGTATTAGGTAATTGTATGTGATTCATAGTAGATTCATTCTATTGATATTGATCATTATATGTGATTCATAATAGATCATTGTACATGATTCATAGTAGACTCATTCCTTTGACTTTGATCATTGTATGTGGTTCATAGTAGATCATTGTATGTGATTCATAATAGACTCATTCCTTTGACTTTAACCATTATATGTGATTCATAGTAGATCATTGTATGTTATTCATAGTAGAACCATTCCTTTAACTTTGATAATTATATGTGATTCATATTAGATCATTGTATGTGATTCATAGTAAATCCATTCCATTGACTTTGATCATTGTAAATAAGTCATAATAGATCATTATATGTGATTCATAGTAAACCATTCCATTGACTTGATCATTATATGTGATTCATATTAGATCAATATATGTTTTTCATAATAGATCATTATATGTGATTCATAGTAGAACCATTCCTTTGAATTTGATAATTGTATGTGATTCATAGTAGACCATTCCATTCCTTTGACTTTGATAATTGTATGTGAGCAATAATAGAACATTGTATGTGATTCATAGTAGACCATTCCATTGACTTTGATCATTGTATGTGACTCCTTATAGATCATTGTATGTGATTCATTGAAGATCATTGTATGTTATTTATAGTAGATCCATTCATTGATTTTGATCATTGTATGTGATTCATAGTAGATAATTGTATGTGATTCATAGTAGATTATTGTATGTGATTTATAATAGATCATTGAATGTGATTCATAGTTAACCCATTCCATTGACTTTCCTCATTGTATGTGATTCATAGTAGATTATTATATGTGATTCATAAAAGATCATTAGATGTGATTCATAGTAGATCATTGTATGTGATTCATAGTAGATCCATTCAATTGACATTGAACATTGTATGTGATTTTATGGTAGATTATTGTATGTGATTCATAGTTGAACCATTCCCTTGACTTTTCTCATTGTATGTAATTTATAGTAGATCATTATATGTGATTCATAGCATATCCATTCCATTGACACTAATCATTGCATGTGAATTATAATAGACCCATTCCATTGAATTTGTACATTATATGTCATTTATAGTAGATCATTATATGTGATTCATAGTAGATCATTGTATGTGATTCATAGTAGATCATTATATGTGATTCATAGTAGATCCATTCCAATTACTTTAATCGTTGTATGTGATTCATAGTAGATCAATGTATATTATTCATAATATATCATTGTATATGATTCATAGTAGATCATTGATGTGATTCATAGTTGACCCATTCCATTAACTTTCATCATTGTATGTGGTTAATAGTAGATCATTGTATCTGATTCATAAAAGATCATTGGATGTGATTTATAATAGATCATTATATGTGATTCATAGTAGATCCATTCAATTTACTTTAAACATTGTATATGATTCTAAGTAGATTATTGTATGTGATTCATATTTAACCCATACCATTGAATTTGATCATTGTATGTGATTCATAGTAGATCATTATATGTGTTTCATAGTAGATAATTGTATGTGATTCATTGTAGATCCATTCCTTTAACTTTGATCATCGTATGTGATTCATAGTAGATCATTATATGTGATTCTTAGTACTTCATTGTAAGTAATTCATAGTAGATCAATGTATTTTATTCATAGTTGACATATTCCACTAAATTTTATCATTGTATGTGATTAATAGTAGATCATTGTAAATGATTCATAATAGATTATTCGATGTGATTCATAGTAGATCACTATATGTATTCATAGTAGATCCATTCTATCGACTTTTATAATTGTATGTGATTCATAGTAGATCATTATATGTGATTCATAGTTGACCCATTCTATTGACTTTGATCATTGTATGTGATTCGCATTAGGTAATTGTATGTGATTCATAGTAGATCCATTCTATTGACATTGCTCATTCTATGTGATTCACATTAGATCATTGTATATGATTCATAGTAGATTTATTCCTTTGACTTTGATCATTGTACGTGGTTCATAGTAGATTGTTGTATGTGATTCATAGTAGATTCATCCATTGGACTTTGATCATTATATGCGATTCATAGTAGATCATTGTATGTGATATATAGTAGAACCATTCCTTTGACTTTGATAATTATATGTGATTCATAGTAGATTATTGTATGGGATTCATAGTAGATCCATTCCATTTGCTTTTATCATTGTATGTGAGTAATAATAGATCATTGTATGTGATTCATAGTTGACTATTCCATTGACTTTGATCATTTGTATGTGATTCATAGTAGATCATTTTATATGTTTCACAGTAGATCATCGTATGTGATTCATAGTATATTATTGTATGTGATTCATTGTAGATCATTGTATGTGATTCATAGTAGATCATTGTATGTGATTCATAGTAGAGTCGTTTCTTTGACTTTGATAATTATATATGATTCATAGTAGATCATTCTATGCGATTCATAGTAGATCCATTCCATTTACTTTGATCATTGTATGTGAGTCATAGTAGATCATTGGATGTGATTCATAGTAGACCATTCCATTGACTTTGATCATTGTATGTGATTCATAATAGATCATTGTATGTGATTCATAGTAGATGATTGTATGTGATTTATAGGAGATTATTGTATGTGATTCGTTGTAGATCATTGTATGTGATTCATAGAAGATTATTGTAAGTGATTCATAGTAGATCCATTCATTTACTTTGATCATTGTATGTGATTCGTAGTAGATCATTGTATGTGATTCATAGTAGATAATTATATGTGATTTATAATAGATCATTTTATGTGACTCATAGTTGACCTATTCCATTGACTTTCCTAATTTTATGTGATTCATATTAGATCATTGTATGTGATTCATAAAATATCATTATATGTGATTTACAGTAGATCATTGTATGTGATTCATAGTAGATCCGTTCCATTGACATTGAACATTGCATGTGATTCATAGTAGATCATTGTATGTGTTTCATAGTTGACCCATTCCATTGACTTTCCTCATTGTAAGTGATTCATAGTAGACCCATTTCATTGACATTTATCATTGTATGTGAATCATAATAGACCCATTCCATTGACTTTGATTATTGTATTTTTGGTTGTTTTTTCTAAGACGTCTCACATGCATAACATGACCATTTTCATAAGGCAACAAGTGGAGTTAACCCTAAAGATGCAAGTGTGCAAGTGTTTGTGTTTCATGCTTGGTTTATCTTGGATTAGTGTTTTCTAAGATTGATTTTATCTTCCCATACAAATCCTACTTTACTAGCATTTATATGAAAGCGATAAATTGCGGAAAGTAAATATTCTTGGCTATTACAATCATTTGGGGAATGGGGTGTATAAATTTACTAATGGGGGTTGCAAGAAATTAAAGTCCTAATTATCTATTACAACCATATTGAAATAATATACAAGAATTGAAATGTAAAATAGATTTTCTTTGTCTTTGTTAAGAGAAGAAATAAATTTTCTTAAGGAAATGTTTTTAGTCTTTTTGTTTTAAAAGAAATAAAGCAAAGTATATGAATGTAAAGTATTTTTGGTGTTTTTGATTAATGAAAATAAAGGTGATTATAAAAATAATAAGAAAATAAGAGTTAGAGTCAGCGTGTTGCTAAAAGAATATAAATAAGAGAGAGCAGAAGTTCTGACTCATGCGCGCTGCAAATCAGAAAGAAAATGTTAGCAGAAAAGGGGAAAGTCAGAAGTTCTGGATCCAGACGCACTAAAGTTCAGGGGTTGCTGGGAACAAAGGAAAACCTAGAAGTTTTGATTGTTTGATAGAGCCTAGAAGTTCTGATTGTTGAGGGAGCCTAGAAGTTCTAGTGTTACTAGAAGGTTAGAAGTTCTGGTTGTTGAGAGAGTCTAGAAGTTCTGATGCATCTGGAAATCTAGAAGTTCTAGTGTTACTGGCAAGCTAAAAGTTCTGATAATGGGTCAGTGAGGTGTCAATGCTGTTGGATAAGAATATCTATAAGTTATGGTCCAGGAGTACTGTTTTGACAAACAAATGGGAGGGGGTTTATCTAGAAGTTCTGGTCCAGGAATATTGTTTGACAAATAATGGGGGTAAAAATGTCTAGAAATAAACATAAAAAGATTCTTCTGGGGCTAGAACCCAGGACCCTTAACACTAATGCCTTATGCGCGCACTCTCTACCATTGAGGTAGCTATACATCTGGTATTAGAAACAAAAACATAAACATATATTACAAAGTAAGTTCTGATGTGAACTTCATCTTCTTCTTCGCGCTAGCCAGAGTATTTGCAACTTAGTCATTTCTCAACAAAAATGGAAAATGCAAACATAGAATTTATGGCAAATTTCATCATGGTTTCAGAAATATAAAGCATCACAATTGTAAACCAGAAGCAAGCATGAATTTTGCTAATCCTAATTTTGAACCTTAATTTCCTCAAGAATTTCTTATCTGCAATTCTCTCTACTTAGGCCACATAAATGAAATCTATAAATATGTACAGATTCAGAGCCATGATATCAACATTGTATCTTTGAAAATGCAAACCTAACAATGCCTAAGTAATGAAATGTAAATTAGAAGAAACTTACCTTGCTACTGGAGATTGTTCTGTATGTTAGAGCCTGGTTCAGACTGCTGTGATATTTTGTTCAGCTTCCTCAAGTTCTCAGAAAGATGAAGTAACCCTTAACTTGAATTATGGCTAATTGGAATGCTCTGAAGTAGTCAAGATGCAAAGTTCTGATATTTTGAAATGGAGAATGGTGAAGACTGTATTACATTTTGAAAACAGAAGTTGGGAAGACTTTTACGTGTATGCTAGAAACCGTATGGATGATTTGGTCAAGAAACACTCAAGGAAAATTAGAGTTTGGATGCAAAAATCAGAAACTAGCAGGTTTTGTGTTTGTGTTGCAGTTTAAGGTTCTTGGGAATTTTCAGCAAGGTTTCAAGGCTTTTTTCCAATATTTTTGAATCTCCAAATAGTTTTCAAATGAAGTTTAATTTATAGCCAAAGGATTTAGAAGCTTGGGAAATCAGGAGTACAACCATCATCATGTGTTATGGATCGTTGACTTATTTTTGAAGCAAGTTTAGACAAGCATGTTTCAAGGCAAGGTAGGGTGGTTAACAACTTTAATCACGCCTAACCTGAGTTTGTAGGCATGGTTTATGGGGAAGTACACTCAAAAACAAAGTAAAGTATGGGTCCAAAATAAACTTTGTACAAAAGTTTTCTTTTCAAGGACAACAGTGGTACTTTCATGCCACGCGTGGGAAGATCTTTTGGATAAAGGTTTAAACGCTGGGATAAAGACTCAAAAGTTGGTGTGAGCATTAAATGATGATGAGATTTAACAAGCAAGAAAGCCTACAACATGATATTATGCAGCATAGCTTGAAACTGGATAAGAAGTTTAGCATAAACATAACTTAGAACAAATTTCCAACTTCTGCTCTTTGATTCTCTCTGCTCCAGTATGATCTGAAAGAGTTCTCAGACTTTTCAGAAAGCTTGTAACATACTTTGTAACCCCTCTTTGACTCACTTTTGCAAACTCTGATTGAACCTACATGAAAACTAGCCCAGAAGTTCGTACCAAATTCTGACTAGGAAAAGCTCAGAATTTACTAAGTGCTTTAGTTTCATGGACGTGTCTTCAAGGATTTATAACTTGAAATCCTAGCATTTCTAGGAGAAGTTCTGTTCTGCAATGTTTTAGATCTCATCGAGATCTACAACTCTTGTTTCAGAAGTTCTTCCTGAATCATCTTGCATCATGATGAAAATCTGGCCAGATGTTCTGAACTTATCATATTTTCTTAACACTTAGAAAAATTTCTAAGTGTTTAGAACTTTGGCTTTTCCAAAGTAATGTTGACTCTTGATTTTCTTGGTGAACCAACTTCACATTCTAACATGTCTTGATGAAATGTGATTCTTGAAACTTGATTTTGATTAAAAAAGTCAAAGTTTGACTTTCTAGTGTGCATTTTGACCATTTTGCCCTTGTGCCAATTCTAAACCTAAATTGATGTATCAGTGCTGCAAACTTGAGTCCTGGAAGATCTTGTGAGAAATTTCTTGAGAAATTAGAGGGAAAATTTTGGGGTACAACAGTTTCCCCTGTTCAATCTTCTTAAACTTGAAGAGTTAGATTGGTGAGCCTGCAATTCGTGACTTGAAGGTGGAAGATGATTGAACACTAAAGTGCCCAGAAATTTGTACTCGATGATGTGTTAGTTGACTGTGTAGGGAATGGGCTTAAAGATGCCATTCAGAGTGACTAGGGAAGGTATCAGGATAAATCTTTTGGTTGACTATGTAGATATTTTTGAAGGAGTCTGCAGTAGCTGATCTACAATTTTGTAGTCACTCATCTTGATTATATTTAAAATATCATCCACTTCCTTTTCTAGCGTAGCTCCACTAGATTCACCCACTACCTTCTTGGGTTCAACATTTTAAACAATTTTCTTTCCAGTACTAACATCTCCACGAACAACTGGTGCAAATACACGACCATTGCGGGTCACTCTGCTAGTCTCAACAATATTTCCAACATTAGGCATTGGCTGGATGGGAACTTCCACACCATCCTCTAAAATTGTAGCATTATATTTGTAGGGTACAGCCTTGTCTGACTTGTAGGGGACAGGACCCGGCAAACTAATCACCAATGGAGTAATAGTTGGCTTGCTATAATATTCAACTTAAAAAGGGGTGGGTGCACCCAAACAAGTTACAATAACATTTACTCCCTCTTCAACACACTCAGTCATTACAGAGTCATCTCTGGAAAACATATCTTCATCTCAGGAGAAGAACTCATCCGCAGAGGCATACTCATCATCTAACTCTTCTTCAGCCAAACAAAACTCAATCTCATTAACCTCATGGTAATTATCCCTTTGGTCTGTAACCTTGATAGTTATATTATCCAATAACAACTGAACACCTTTCTTTACAATTGAACATCATCGGGAGTCCCAGCAGTAAATTCCGCTAGATCCATATTGATGTTCTACCTGACCAGCCATGTGGCAGAAAGTAGCATGAAATTGTACAAGATCCTCATTCATATATTCCATATCAAAGATTCTGAACTCCCCAAGACATCCAAAAACCATGTTTACTTCCTCTTCATACTCTGCCCTAGGCCTGATTATGTGGATGAGGCCCTCATCCATCATCTCCTGCAAATCAGCCTTTATCTTGTCACAGCCCTGTATATCTATACTGCAAATAACACAACCGGCATGGTCATGCGTATAGTAGCTAAATTGACAGAGGTATGCATGCATTTTTACCAAATCCCCTCTAACCAATTTAATATCAAAAATCCGGAAGTTGCCTGGACAACCGGCCACCATATTCACAGCATGTGCTCCTCCATGCTTTGGCAAAGGATTGTCTTTCATATTAGGGCCAACATCTTTGAAGGACAAGATACCATACTTCACCAATTTTTGTACTTCAGTTTTCAAAGGATAGCAGTTCTCAACATTGTGCCCTGGTGCTCCCTGATGAAAATCACATGTTTGGTATGCCTTGTAATACCAAGGCAACAGGGATGGTATAACGGGATGTGGTCTGGTATGAACCAACTTCTTTTGAATTAACGTCGGGAGTAATTCTGTATAGCTCATAGGGATAGGTTCATAACTCTCCCTTCTCTGATTATACCCTTGATTCCCCTGATGGGATGGTCTCTAATAAGCAACGGTGGTTGGAGCTACACGAACAACTAGAGTTATTGATGCGACTTATTGATGACGCTGATAATTTCTTCTAGGAGGATTAACCCTCCTCTCTTGCATAACAACATTTGTATCTCCTTCCTTCTTTTTATCAAACCCATAGGATGGATTCTTCATACTTCCCAAACTTTCACATTTTGTTAAACGACCCTCTCTTACAGCCTCTTCCAAACGGATACCCATGCCCACTATTGTACCCCAAAATTTGCCCTCTCATCCTTCAGGAATTCATCCTGAATTCTCAAAGTTTCTCTTAAACAAATCCAAGTCTTGAATTATCATTCCTTTCCAAGTAAACCATTCACAAGAGCAAAATGGTCATTTGCAAGCTCAAAAGTCAAATTTGTTACCTTGAAAAAGTTAAAATCTAAATACTTAGAATTTTCTCTAAAAAAGGAGTGTTTAAGAAAAAATGGCACTTCAGAACTTCTGAACCAACCTCCAGGCAGAAACGGTCAGAAGTTGCAAACTTGGCTCAGCACATAACATTCAGTTAGAAGGTGGCTCTTCAGCAGCTACACCAACTCAGTTAGGGGTTGTAAACGTGGTTCAACACGTAATCTTCAAACAGAACATGGCTCTTTCAGCAGTTATGCAAGTTCAGCCAGAGTTTGTTAGAGAAATGCAAAGAAGGAAATAAAGCCTGAAACTCCCTCAGAATATACTGGGATCAGAAGGTAATGGGATCAGCAGACTGGGTATAATACTGAAGCAGAACCTCTAAGTCCAGAGTTTTCAGAGGCAGATCAAAGGAGTATGCTGGAAAGTATGGAAAACTCTCAGAGTTTGTTGAGGCAGCAAGAGGCCAAGATCAGAGCTTGGTTTACGTTGTTTTTTGGTGAAACAGAGCTGCTGGCTCAGGTTTTAGGTAATGATGCAAAATCTCCTATTACAAGATTTCTTATTTTGACAAATCTCATCACCATTTAATGCTCATTAATGCTCACAGCCACTTTTGAGCATTCATCCAAGGGGTCTCTCCACGTGTGGCATGGTAACACCCTCGTGCAGGCTTAGGCATGGATCTATGTGCCACTTTTCGCCTATGGGTGTCACTTCTCCTTAAATCCTCGCTTACTGTTCCAACCTAGGCTGAAAAGCTGTCCATCATCACAACTTTTCATAAACTTCCTTCAAGAACAATTTAACCCCTACAGTATTGGCGCCATTTAACATTTAAAAATTCACAAAGCCTTGCCTATAAATAGGACACCATTGTCCATTAAAAGGGTGGTAAAAAAAATCCAGAAAAAATTGCTAGAAGAGGAACAGAAAACTCTAGCAAGAAAATATTGTGAAACTCTGCCAAAATTCCTAGTGTTTCATAACTTTTAATTTCCTTCCTCCGAACTTCATTGATACCCAATTTGCTTCCTAACTAGAGAACGCCCATACAGTTTCTGACCATACATACATCTTCTCCATCCACCCATTCTAAAAAGAACCTGCCCAGAACACCATCAGAGCTAAGGCTAGCTCCAAATTCACAGATCTTCTTCCAACAGCAAGGTAAGCACCTGCTGACTCTCATCACGCTGCTAAGCATCATCAGCTTTGCATGCTCAGTAAACACAATGTAGATATCATGTTGCTGCTGTACGTGTTCTGAGGATTTTCATACCTCTGAATGCTTAAGTAGGAAGTGAATCAGTGTAGAACCGGCCTATGACCCCTTTTTGATTTTGTCTTCTGAAACACTATGAAGCCTGATGAGACTGTCCTAGGCACGCCTTCTGTTTTATGGAAAAATAAAAAAATTACAGGTGTTTTGACTAGCACAGGGGGAAACCAAGCTCCGACTTTGACGCCAGCACTTTTGAGGCCTGTTTTGCTGTCAATAATATCAGAACTTCTGAAAATTGTTGTGTTTCCAGCAGGGTCAGAACTTCTGACTTACCCACTAACCAACTTCTGTCTTGCAGCGCATGGGAGTCAGAACTTCTGACCTTCCCACTAACAGGTTTCTGTTTTGCAAGGCACCAGAGTCAGAAGTTCTGACTCATACATTTTCACTAACAGGTTGATATCCTGCAGCAGGCCTGGGTCAGAACTTCTGACTTCCTCTCAGCAGCGCGCTAGCCCTCTCTCGCTTTCTCTTTTTCTTCCCCTTGTTATTTTCTTTTTTTTATCTATTTTTCTCGTTGAACCATCCCCATGTACAAATGTGTATCCCCCACCCCCTAAATATTGTAATAGCGTAGGATTTTACATTTCCGCATTTTTATTGCTTTCAAATGTAAATGCTAGTAATTAGGATATGTGTGGCAAGATAAAATCAATGAAATAGAAAATCCTAATTCAAGATAAAATCATGCATGCAATAAAACACACTTGCACTCAAACACCCCTTAAGGTATCTCCACTTGGTTGCCTAAACAAATGGCCATGGTATGCATGCTAGGTATCTTGGCAAAACAAAAACAAAACAAAAGATCATAGTCCCTCAATGAAGCTATCTTGGTTGCCTATACAAAATGATCTAGTCCCTCAAAAAATTTCTAAAATACTTAGCACTATTTCTATCATGGTCAATACGATAACCTGTGCCTGTCCCGTTTAACATCCAAATACAAGGTTGTTTACCAAATACAATGGTAAAACAACACTATCAAAAGGGTTAAAAACGTATAGGACAGATCTTTGAGTAAAATAGGGTAGACAACTCTTAGTTACTTGATCAAAACTTGTAAAACATCCTTGCTATTTTCAAACACACCTCATAACACAATTTCAAAACATTCCCCAAAAACAAACTTTCAAACATTGAAATCTTTTCAAAAGACAAAACACCTTTTGTATACATTCAAACAAGAATCATTACAAAGGTCGCCACAATGATGGCCTCTTTTCAAAACATTTTCAAGACCATACACAAAACACCATTTCAAACAATTGAAAAGCAAAAGCAAGTGATCTAAACAAGTAACTAAGAGCCCATGGATAACCATGGATGAAAAGGGTGCTAGCACCTTCCCTTTTCATAATCTACCCCCCGAACCCAAGAAAACATCTAAAAGGTCTTTCCTGTGCTTTTTTACCTTTCCTTTGGATAAACTAAAAAGTCGGTGGCGACTCTTGCTAAACCAAAACATTTGCGAACACAAAACGCAAAACCTCAAGTCAGTTCTCCCACCGTATCCCAGAACTGGCGACTCTGCTGGGGAGATATCTAAAAAGTGGAGTAACCTTAGGGTTTAGATCACCTTTACATGCTTACTTTGTTTGCTTTGATTGCTTTACATTTGGTTCTATTGTTTGGGCTTGAAATCCTCTACCCGGATTTGGGAAACATTCATAGGTAAATAGCAATACATTGTGGAAACTGTGCGGGGTATACCGACATGGTTGAAGCAATAGCTATATTAGTGCGACATATTTGTGGGTACCGGTAGCCTTTGAGTCAATAAAAGAGAATACGGGGCCGCTGAGTGATGTCATGAAGCACTAATGGACTTTTAGAACCTTTACTTGACCATTATGATACGGTGGGAAGAACTTATTGGTTTTGGAATACTGGTTCGCATTTTGCGTTTTTGTTCGCAAAATGTCGCGGTAAGCAAGAGTCGCCACCGACTTTTATTTTATCCAACAAGGAAAGGAAAAAAGCACAGAAAAATTCCTTTTTCGAGATATTTCTCGGGTTTGGGGGGTAGATTATAGAAAGGGAAGGTGTTAGCACCCTTTCTATCTGTGGTTATCCACGGGCTCTTAGGTACTTGCTCATATTGTTTTCAAAATTTCTTTCTTTGTGCTTGTGGGTTTGAAAAAGTTTTTGTTTGAAAACTTCGATTTAACTCTTGCTTCTGTCCTCAAGAGCGTATGAAGTGTTTTTAGAAAACTTTGTTCGAAAAGTGTAAGTGTGAAAAATATTTTGTTTTTTGAAAGAGCAAGTATCTAAGAACCATCTACCTACTCGAAAAAGGAATCGTTCTATGTTATCTGCCCTTAGACAATGCTATCCTACTATTGATGAGTAGGTAGCACCATTGTTGGAGTTTGAGGTTCAATTCAAATTTAGGGACTTACGGTCACTAAAGCAATGTTAGGACGCCTTAGTGGTAACCCTAATGTCTTAGATCATTTGTTTGAGGCAACAACATCCGAGGCAACTGTTTCGAGGCGACTATGATCTTTTAGACAAGAGGACGACCTCTAAAGTGACCATACTCAATGACCGCGTACGAAGGCAACCAAGTGGGGTGTACCGTAAGAGTGCGCGTGTGCGAGTGTGTCGTTTTCAGTTTAATTTTATCTTTGTACATGTTAATGGTGATCTAAGTTGATTTTAGGTTAAAACATTCAGTCTTGTCATGCATCCCCTATTATCAAATATCTAACAGTTATATTGGCGTCGGGTATTTACATCGCCAAAGACAAACCCTTTAAAAATAAATAAAGCAATAAAAATTAAATAAAGGTCCTATTAACTATTACAAACCGGAGGCAAGTACATTAATATGATAAAAGAAAATAAATCGCGTGCGGGAAATTAAATTGAGTGCGAGATTAGGGTTTTGACCCTTTAAAGAAGACATTTTTTGTTATTTTTTATTTTAAGAAAGAAATTGACTTAAATTAAATCATTAAATTAATTAATTAATAAAAATAAATTATTTTTGGGTTTTTGTTATTTTAAGAAAGAAAATAAAATTAATTGAGCTAGTAAAAACCTAATTAAATCTAATTTAATTTTAATTATTTACAAAAATATATTAAAGTTATTCTAATTAAAACCTAAGTTAATTTAATTAGTGTTTATTAATAAAATTAAAATTAAAATTTGATTTGATAAAGAAAATATTTTTGTGGTTTTTATTTTATGAAGAAAAGAATTTTTTGATTGGTTAGTAATTAAATAAAAAATAATAAAGCAATTAATAAAAATAAAATAGATGAGAGTAAGGGGGGTATGGGCCTGAAATTGGGAGTGTGGATCAGCAATCCTGAGGCCCAAAATGCTGGCCTTATTGACCTTTCCTGGATTTGGTGTGCGTGTGCTGATTTGGCTTCATGTAGACCTACAGATCCTGGCCATTAGATTTGGCCTTTGGCCATCTGGCCATTGGATGCTTGATGGTGTATGGTGTGTTGCATGCTTGGATATGTACATGATCACCTGAAGAAGAAAAATATCAAAGAAAGTGGGGGACCTGGGATTCGAACACAGGTCCTGATGGATATTGAACGTGCACGCTTACCACTAGGCCACTTTGATCTATTTGTTAATATATTAGAAATAACATATATTATATGAAAACAAAAATTATTGCCAGCAAAAAATAAAAAGCGCGCATGGTTTGAATGGTGCAATGGTTGAATGCCACGTATTGTCTTCAACCTTCGTCCGTGGCTAAAACCCTGTAAAACCTATAGCTACGGACACAGGTCGTCACTACAAGTCGTGCATACTCCAAAATCCGTTGTAAGCCATGCAAATGAATTCTAAGGGCATGGTTGTGCTCGTCTCATCATCCCAGTCATAACCATACCCTTCTTGATGGCCAATTATTCCTGAAATAGAAACACCCAAAAATATCCACGAAACCCTAGCTATGGCATTTTGCAATATAGGTCAGATAAACAAAATTGAATAATGCCAATAGTTTGGAAATGTTATGAGGATTATAAATATACCAATAATTTACTCAAATGATGCAAGAATGATGAATTACGATTTCAAGAAAAGAGCAGGTTATCTTGACACTTACAGCATGTTTGGGCGTATGAGCAAGCTTGCTTTTGATCCAGGAAGATTGAGTGAACACCCAGGAAGAGATTGGGACAGGTCTCAGCTTCTGAAAGTGCCTCTAGCTATGGATTCGATCTCCAACTTTTTGTGACTTTTTTCAATTTCTGTTCTGCCTATGCCTGCACTTTCCAACCCTTGTTTCGATCTCTTTTGCTTGCTTATGGACTATGGAATGTATTAGGGTAAGAATTATGACTTGAATCTTCCCATATCAATGCCTTGAGATTTGATTTGATCTCCTCTTTACAACTCGCCAAATTTTCCCAAATCTCAATATTTTTCACATGAATTGGTGAGATTCGAGTTTGATGATGATAATGATGAGAATCAAATCCTGAAATAGCAAAAAAATCTCATGTTATCAAGGTTTTAGATTTTATATGATTTAATTTTGATTTAAAATGAATAAATTCAATAAAAATCAAATTAAATAATAAAAATAAAATATGGGCTCATGGCTGAACGTAGGACACGTGGGCAACTATGCAAGCTCAAATCAAGTGGAAAATAATGGGCCCATTTGACAAAATTTGAAGATTTGGGGATAGTTGACTTTTGGCAATTTTACAAAAATGTCCAACTTCAAAAATGCATAACTTCTTCAATTTTGAACTTTTGGAAGTGTTATTGGACTTTTTAGAAAGCTTGATATGTCCTCTAACCAAACCTTTTGGTATCATCTCATTTTTATGTCCCCTTCTCAAGTTATAAGCTTTGGAAAAAAAGGTGTTTTTGTTGACTTTCAAAAATGACCTATAATGTCCAAATTTATAACTTCTTGTGAGTGAATTTTCTGATCTTGGGGTATGAAGATGGATTGTATGAAATTGCATCATATTCAAAATGAGCTTTGGATGGGTCATTTCTCATCAAGTATGAGAAAGTTATGCTTGATCAAAGTTGAGTTGACTTTTCCGGTAAAACCCTAATTTAGCAACTTTTGAGTCTTGATGAATTTTGAGCAATCCTTGATGAATCATGATCAACCCTTGATCAAATGATGAAATATCCTTAAAAATGAGAATATTGAGAAAAAAATCTTGGAGTTTGACTGTTTGTAGGTCACAGTTGACTTTTTCCCTAACACAGTCGATTTTTGGACCCTTTGAGCAATTGACTAAGCAAACTTCCTCTGCAAGGCTTGAAATTTGACATAGCTGATATTGAGAACATATTAGGACATTAGGGAGCACTTGAGATCACTTGGACTCAAGGATCTTGATGCAACACAAAACCCTAATTTGGGGTTGACTGTCTTAGGAGATAACTTGTCTGACCAACTCTTGAGCAAGCTTGAGTCATTTGGAGATTCTTCTTGCAATGTCTTGAGGAATATGAGAGGGAAAATTTTGGGGTACAACAGCTGCCCTTGTTAAATCGTCTTAAACCTGAGGATGTATATTGGCTTTCGTGCCTTTCGTGATCCAAAGGTGGAAGATGATTGAACACTAGAGTGCCCAGAAATTTACACCCGCATGAAGTGGTATCAGCCTTGTGATTTCGGGAATGGGCTTACAGATGCCATTTGGAGATTGCTGGCGGGAGGATGGGCTTAAAGATGCCATCTGCAGGAGTGCCGATCTCCTAAGATATTCCTTAGCGAGAACTTGCATACCTGTTGTTGTGGAAGATTCCGCTGGGGGAAATCTGATCTTTGTCGAGATTTAGGAGCTTGCCTGTACTTCAACCGAGGATAATTCAGTTGAGATTTAAGAACTTGTACGTAATTAAATTGTGGAACTTGTCGAGATTTAGAACCTTATCTGTAATTCAACCGAGGATAATTCAGTTGAGATTTAAGAACCGGTCAGTACTTCGACTAAGGGAAACATCTTCATCAAGATCTAGGACTTCCTGTTACTTCAACAGAGGATAATTCTGTTGAGATTTAAGAACTCGTCCACACTTCGAAGGAGGAAAATTTCCGAGATTTAGAACCTTATCTGTAATTCAATCGAGGATAATTCAGTTGAGATTTAATAACCGGTCAGTTCTTCGACTGAGGGAAACATCTCCATCAAGATCTAGGACTGTCTGTTACTTCAATGGAGGATAATTCTGTTGAGATTTAAGAACTTGTCCACACTTCGACGGAGGAAAATTTCTGAGATTTAGAACCTTATCTGTAATTTAACCGAGAATAATTCAGTTGAGATTTAAGAACCGGTCAGTTTTTCGACTGAGGGAAACATATTCATCAAGATCTAGGACTGTCTGTTACTTCAACAGAGGATAATTCTGTTGAGATTTAAGAACTCGTCCACACTTCGACGGAGGAAAATTGTCGAGATTTAGAACCTTATCTATAATTCAATCGAGAATAATTCAGTTGAGATTTAAGAACCGGTCAGTACTTTGACTGGGGGAAACATCTTCATCAAGATCTAGGAACTGTGTGTTACTTCAACGAAGGATAATTCTGTTGAGATTTAAGAACTCGTCCACACTTCGACGGAGGAAAATTGTCGAGATTTAGAACCTTATCTGTAATTCAACCGAGAATAATTCAGTTGAGATTTAAGAACCGGTCAGTTCTTCGACTGAGGGAAACATCTTCATCAAGATCTAGGACTGTCTGTTACTTCAACGGAGAATAATTCTGTTGAGATTTAAGAACTCGTCCACACTTCGACGGAGGAAAATTGTCGAGATTTAGAACCTTATCTATAATTCAACCGAGAATAATTTAGTTGAGATTTAAGAACCGGTCAGTACTTCGACATAGTTGAGAACTTAACTGCATCCTTCCTGAAAGGTAAAGGTCAGTCGTATGCAATGCATGATATATATATCAAGCAATTATGTTCTAAAAATAAATGAGATTGTGTAGTATGATGCGTATATGCATGTGTCATGATGTATGGAAATGTAATGTTTTTAGCTGGGGAAAATAAATCTCGGATAGCTGCTGGAGAAAAAGGTTGAATTATTCGTTTCTGCTGGGGATGGAGAGCGAAGATGATTGCGAGAATAAACCTGCAGGAGAGGATAACTCCGTAGGGGAATAAACTGATGAGGAGATTAATCTGTGGAGAAGAGATGCTCTGCTGAGGATTCCACCGATAAGTTCCGCTAGGGATGAATTATCTTTGCTGGTGATACTAAATCTTGTTGGGGATTGAATTCATGTTTGTGAAAGGAAAGAACTCCACTGGGGATGATCTTTCTGTTGCGACTTCATTGGGGATAACCTTTTAGACTCTAATGGGGATAATCCTTTGAGCTTTGCTGGGGACAATCTTCCAAAGTCTACTGGGGATGACTCTCCAAACTCCACTGGGGAAGCTTTTTCAGACTGCGCTGGGAAAAATTTCAAACTCCATTGGGGATATTTTATACTCTGCCGTGGAATACTCTTATACTCCGTTGGGAAATATTAAGACTGCTGGGGATATTAAGTCTTTTCGATGTTGATAGTAGATAAACTCTGCTTGGGGAGAATATTACCGATTCATTCACGGTTGTAAGTCTCAGTTGGGGAGAAATATCATTATTGTCTTACTCTGCGGGGAGTGAAAGTACCTTGGCCATATTCTTCAGTTGAATTTACCGTTGTACCTGGTGGATAGAGCAACTGTACAGTTTGGAAAATTTTATTGCCCCTGTTTCTGATATTACCAGTAATCGTCTTTTGTTTCGCATGTAAATATTTATGAGCGGTAATTAATGTCAAATGCATATATCAAAAATGAACATTGGACGTTCTTTGCAAAACAAAACAGATAAAGGAAAAACAGTTTGAAATTTATTTGAAAATGAATTGTATTGATTTTGAAGTTTGGCCTGTAAATAGGCGTTTTTGTACAAGAGGCTGACGTCCTAGTAAGAGAACGCCGCCGAATAATAGAATTTACACAATTTGTGAAAAACTTAAAAAAAACAGCTATCTGAATAATCCCACTGAGTTCCAACTTTGTTATTGCCTTTATATCCTCGAGCATCTCATCACTTTGCTACTTGGTTGAAGGTAGATCAGATTGATTAGTGTCGTCCGAGCTTAATAGTTGATTCAGAAGTTTGGATGCAAGGTGATCCAATGAGACATAGTGTTACGCTTTGATCCCTAATTTCTGCCTGGACCGCCCTTTCGGGTTTTCAGTCCACCGGGATACCCTTTTTTGCCCAAGCCGCCTTTTCAGGATTTCGACTTGCCGGGTGTACAGATTTTTTTTATTTTCATCCCTTATTTTTGCCCGAACCCTTTTGGTTCGCCGGGAAGCCCTTATTTTGCCCAGGCCAGTCGACCTAGCGGGTCTTTGATTATGCGTAGTATCTTTTCACCATGTCTGCATTGACGGGGTGAGGAAGGTCGTCACCATCCATGGTGGTTAGAATCATAGCTCCTCCTGAGAAGAATTTCTTAACCACAAATGGCCCTTCGTAGGTAGGGGTCCATTTGCCCCTGGGATCACCTTGAGGTAGGATAATACGCTTGATCACCAGATCCCCAACTTGATACTCTTGTCGTCTAACTTTCTTGTTAAATGCCTTGATCATTCGCTTCTGATACGTCTGACCATGACAAATAACAGTAAGTCTTTTCTCATCGATTAAGTTCAGCTGATCAAGTCGGTATCTGAACTTCAATAGGAAATAAGGCCTCCATGCCATATACCAAGGAATAGGGTGTTGCCCCTGTTGACGTATGTGCTGAGGTACAGTACCCATGAAGAGAAAATGGTAACATCTCGTGCCAATCTTTGTATGTCACCGTCATCTTCTGCACAATCTTCTTAATGTTCTTATTAGCCGCTTCAACAGTCCCATTCATCTTCGGCTGGTAAGGAGAAGAGTTGTGATGATGTATCTTGAACTGCTTGTAGAGCTCAGTGATCATCTTATTGTTGAGATTGGTACCATTGTCCGTAATGATCCTCTCTAGTACACCATATCGAAAAATCAGATTGTGTCAAATGAACCGTGCCACGACGTTCTTGGTTACAGTGGCAAAGGAAGCCGCTTCAACCCACTTCATAAAGTAATCAATTGCTACCAAGATGAAACGATGCCTGTTGGATGCCGTTGGTCTAATCTCACCAATCATATCAATGCCCCACATTGCAAAAGGCCACGGTTCCATTAAGACATTCAGAGGAACCGGAGGTATGTGCACCTTATCAGCATAGACTTGGCACTTGTGACAGGTCCGAGAATGCTGATAACAGTCAGCTTCCATTGTGGACCAAAAATTTCCTGCCCGAAGGATCTTCTTTGCCATGGTGTGTCCACTGGAATGAGTTCCGAAGGTACCTTCATGTAATTCTGCCATGATCCTTTCTGCTTCATTCTTATCCACACAACGCAGTAAGGTCGAATCATGGTTACGCTTGTAAAGAATGCCATTGCTGATGAAGAACTTCGCCGCGAACCTCCTCAGAAACTTCTTATCATTAACAGATTCACCCTCGGGGTACTCCTGAGCTTCAAGATACCTCTTTACCTCATGAAACCAGGGTTTATCTGCTACCTCTTCAGTCTCAATGTCACAATAATGTGTAGGTTCGTCCAATCTTTCAATGGTAATCCGGGGAGCTTCGTTGTCCCAATTGACTTTGAACATAGAAGACATTGTAGCTAGCGCGTCCGCCAACTGATTCTCCTCTCTAGGGAAGTGTTCAAAGGTTATCTCCTCAAAATATGGAAGCAACGTCAATACATACTCCTTGTAAGGGATAAGATTCGGGTGTTTCGTATCCCACTCGCCTTTGATCTGACTGATCACGAGAGCGGAATCTCTGAAGACACTTACAAACTTAATCCTTAGGTCAATTGATGCTCGAAGACCCATGATGCACGCTTCATACTCTGCCGTGTTGTTGGTGCAGTTGAAACATAGTCGGGCGGTAAACGGAGTATGAGAGCCTTTAGGAGATATGATCACGGCGCCAATGCCATTACCCAAAGCGTTTGAAGCTCCATCAAAGTACATACACCATCGGGATCCTTCCTCAGGTCCTTCATCCGGTCCAGGTGTCTCAGAATCAGTTACCAACATGATATTCTCATCCGGAAATTCAAAGTTCATGGACTGGTAATCATCCACAGCCTGATGTGCCAAATGGTCTGCCAACACACTTCCCTTAATTGCCTTTTGGGTCGTATACTGGATGTCATACTGAGTCAAGATCATCTTCCATCTTGTTATTCTTCCGGACAAGGCGGGCTTTTCGAAGATATACTTGATTGGGTCCATCTTTGATATCAACAGAGTAGTGTGAGTCAGCATATACTGTCTCAGCCGGCGAGCAGCCCATGCCAAAGTGCAGCAAGTTTTCTCGAGCAGTGATTATCAGGTCTCACAGTCAGTAAACTTTTTGCTAAGGTAATAAATAGCATGCTCTTTTCGGCCAGAATCGTCATGCTGCCCCAGCACACACCCCATTGAGTTGTCGAGTACTGTCAAGTATAAGATCAGAGGTCTCCCTTCAACTGGTGGCATCAGAATTGGTGGCTCCTAGAGATACTCTTTGATCCTTTCGAAAGCGGCCTGACATTCATCGTTCCATCTTACCACTTGATCTTTCTTCAGCAACTTGAAGATTGGCTCACAAGTAGCAGTCAGGTGTGAGATAAATCGGGCAATGTAGTTCAGACATCCCAGAAAGCCTCTGACTTCTTTTTTTGTTCGAGGAGCTTGCATCTCCTGTATAGCCTTCACCTTTGCAGGATACACTTGAATACCTTTATCGCTTACGACGAAACCCAGCAGCTTACCAGACCTCACTCTGAAGGTGCACTTGTTCGGGTTTAGCCTTAGCTTGTACAGCTTCAACCTGTCAAATAGCTTCTGATGGTGGTCAAGATGCTCTTCTTCAGTCTGAGATCTTGCATTCATGTCATCGACGTATACCTCAATCTCATGATGGATCATGTCATGAAACAGAGCGACCATGGCGCGCTGGTATGTTTCCCCAGCATTTTTTAATCCAAATAGCATGACTTTGCAGCAAAAGGTACCCCATTGAGTAACAAAGGTCGTCTTCTCCATGTCTTCGGGAGCCATTTTAATCTGATTATAACCGGAGAAACCATCCATAAAGGAGAATACCTTATGTTGAGCGGTGTTGTCAACCAGAACATCGATATGAGGCAGAGGGAAATCATCCTTGGGGCTCGCCCTGTTTAGATCCCTATAATCAACACACATTCGAACCTTACCATCCTTCTTCCACACCGGAATCAAGTTGTCCACCCACTGTGGGTAAGAAGTAACTGCTAGAAAACCGGCGCCAAACTGCTTCATCACTTTAGCCTTGATTTTCTCAGACATCTCCGGGCGCATTCGGCGGACCTTCTATTTTACTAGAGGGCAGTCTTCCTTGGTAGGCAAGTGGTGAACCACAATATCGGTATCCAACCCAGGCATATCTTCATAAGACCATGCAAAGATCTCAACGTAGTCACGCAGCATCTGAATCAACTGTTTCTTGACACTAGCTTCCAGATTTGCACCGATCTTGACCTCTTTCTTGTCTATCTCTGTACCCAGATTTACTGATTCCACCAGATCTTCATGCGGATGAATAACCCTCTCTTCCTAGAGTAACAGTCTAGCAAGTTCACCAGGCACTTCGCAATCATCTTCACCTTCGTCTTCGGCTAAGTTGATCGGACTTTTGAAGTCATAACTGGCAGTAGCAGAGTCGTTACCAGTGAGATCCAGAGTGGATTTAGACCTGTATATGTGAGTGTGTGTAAAATAGCTGTTTTGCAATATATAATAAGAAAAACAAAGCGCGCAAAATTTGAAATGCAAAAACGTCCAATGCTTTTATTAATGATATATGTAGATGACACACATAAAGCCCTCACAAATGAAGCCACAGTGCCCCGGGTAAGACACCGGGCTAAAGAGTTTAAAACATTGTCTGTTACAGATACAAAACAAAAAGTCTCATTACTGGGTGATAACAGAAACGGGCATAGAATCCTTCGTTATCTAGTTGCTTAATCCACCATCGGAAGTTGGGTATATCCAGCTGTCAATATCAAACTCTTCATCATCGCCATCCCCGATAGCATTCACCCCTGCGTCATGTTTAGGCTTTTCTGGTGCTCCAAACTCGATCTCCTTGGGATCAATCAAGTCCTGTACCTTGTTCTTAAAAACCCAACAATCATTTGTATCATGCCCCGAGCTATCAGAGTGAAAAGCACAGCGGGCATTAGGGTTGTACTTTGGTGATGTTGTATTTGGATTCTTCGGGGCCTCCCTTTGAATTACTAGACTGGTCTTTAATAACTGCGGCCGAATTTTGGATAAAGTCATGTTGAGCTGAGTGAACTGTCTTCGAGGTCTCTCGGCCCTTGGCTGATTGTTGCACTGAGGAGCAACAGCAGGTCTTGATATAACCACCGCATTAACAACTTGGTGGCGCTCAGGTCTATTCTGGCTTTTTGAACTGTAAACAGCACTGGTCTCCTTCTTAAAAGGCTTCTTCTCGGTGCTTGAGGAAGCACCCTTCTGTATTTTACGGGATTTGATACCAGCCTCAATCCTTTCCCCGGTCATGATCAGTTCTGTAAACCCGGACGAAGAAATTCCAATCAGATGGTTGAAATACGGACCAGACAAGGTCCCCAGAAACATATCCACTAGCTCCTTATCAGCCAAGGGCGACTGCACTCTTCCAGCGAGGTCCCTCCACTTATGAGCATAATCTTTGAAACCTTTTCCCGCACCCATTGACATACCCTGGAGTTGGGTACGCGTGGGAGCGAGGTCGGCATTGTATTAGTACTGCTTGTAGAAATCAGCAGCCAAATCTTCCCAATTACGGATACTGGCTTCTTCCAGCTGGTAAAACCATTCAAGCTGAGTCCCTGAGAGACTGTCTTAAAAGAAGTGGATCCAGAGATTCTTGTTAGCGGTGTATGGCTGAATCTTCCTAACATACGAACGAAGGTGCAGTTTCGGACAAGAAACTTCGTCGTATTTAGCAAAGGCTGGTGCTTTAAACTTGTTGGGAATTACCATCCCAGATGACAGACCCAGATCACTAAAGTCCAGACCAGGCACCTTCTGAACTTCCATCGCACTCAAATGATCTTCCAGTTATTTGTATCTATCCTCGGTCGGAGGATACTGGTCTTCGTCGAAGTCAGTCTCGTTGTCTGAAACCACAGGGCTAGGAGCCCTCCTTTCTTCCTGATTATCTTTCCCTCCAGATGAGGGGGTCAAATCAACCTCTTCTCGCAAATTATTTCCGAATATGCGACCCATGTTGAATAGGACTGTCTTTTTCTTCTTCTTCTCTTTCAAGATAAGGGTCTTCAGATCTTGCTGACCCTTAGCCAAACTTATGAACAACTCTTGGAACTGAGCGTTTTGAGCCTGTAGAGCCTTGATTGCTTGTTCAGTTGATGGTTCAGAAGACATGATGCTGAAATATACAGCGAAGAAGATGAGAAAACCTGTAAGGGTACCTGTTATGAGGTGCATGGAATGATATGCACATGATATGATTTCAAAGACATCGAGGGATTCAAATTCATAAACCAAAAATGAAACACACTTTTATTAGATAAACTTGAAATTTAATTGTTCAACAGATGCCTTTAAGGCGTTACAAGAAAGAAAAACTGAAAAGTAAATCAAAACTAGAAATAATCAAAAGACAATCATTGCTCCCATGGTCGTTTCTTGTCGGTGTGGACATAGTCATTGAGGATCCACTCGTTCTCCAGCTGCCTTGTCAACTTCTGAATCTTCTGCTCTTGCTCGTGATACTTTTCTCTATAAGTATCCCGCTCTTCTCTCAGTTGCATCCATGATCTCTTTAATGCCCCAATGTCAGTAGGCATGTAAGGGTGTAGGATGGTAGGAGGAACCCCTTCCTCATCAGCAACCTCAACAATTATAGGCAAGACAACTTCATACGGCATTCCCAGCTTTTGGGCACGTATGCGAACCCATCGGAGATATGGTTCCATTGGTAGAGAAGTCTTTGCACCCAACTCGTGCGGATCAGACCTATGTACTCTATCCCAAGCTCTTATGAATCTGCGGCGTTGCTCGTCACTATCCCCTTGGAATTCAAAGACAATGGTTGGCATTAGCAACTTATGAGGTCCTTCCCTCCTAGCTCGCCCAAACTGACGTAAGGCCAAGCACGAATTATAGGTGATTCCTCCATTGGTTCCTATCAGTGGAACATTGGGGTATTCCCCACAGCGATCGATAATAGCCACATCTTCCATACCCTTGATAGTCCAAATGATGTCATTATGAGAGAGAGACATAATCCTATAGGCCCAGCCCATGCCTTCCTTGTTCTTTAAAACTGATTTGGGAAGGTGAGAAATAAACCACCTCGCCAGCAATGGAGTACAACTCATAAGGGTTCCCCATTTCCGAGCGGTACGGGCATAAAGAGTGGGCACAAAATTACTAGACATAAAAATCTTCATTGCATTCACGTCGACGAAGGAGTCTGAGTTAGGAAACAATACCAAACCATATATGAGAAGAGCCAAAATGTCTTCAAATTCCTGGAAGTCTATACTGTCCCAGAACTGGTTAGCTTTACCAACCAAGAATTTAGTCAAGAAGCCCTTTACTCCACTACGAGTTTCCCAATTAGACATTACCTCAGCCTTTGTCAGATGGAGGGCTGAAGCAATCTCTTCCGGTCTAAGAACTTTCTCCCAACCTGTGAACAGGGTCTGCTCCAGAATAGAGATACCAAGCAGATCAGAGAACTCTTCCAAGGTAGGGACCAACTGGTAGTCCGGAAAAGTGAAGCAATGGTACAGTGGATAAAGAACTGGACTAAGACACTCATCATCTGCTTGTCAAATTTGGAAGTGACCAAACCAAGAAGGTGCCCATGTCTTCTGATAAAGGAGGAAGTATCTGACATCTTTGCAACCAATTCCTTAAGCTGAGTGGGAATCTGGACAAATTTGATCTGAATGGTGTTCCTACGCATGGGTGCCATGACCTACAAAACAGAACAAAGATGAATCCCTCCTGTCTTTGAAATAGGTTAGTCCAACGCTAGATGCATGAAATGTTATGATGTCTTGATGTCATGATAGAAAACACACCACAAGTATCCACAAATAGCAAACATGGTAAAGGCACACAAGTCACACAGAGAGCCCTTAGATTTCAGGCTGGAAAGGAGTCCAGGTACTACCCTCTTTTAGTTCAGTTGGTTCAAACCTGTCCTAAAAATAGTAACCGAGTTCTACAGGATCTCAATATCACTGACTACCCTTGATCGGTCATAATTCTAGTTTAGCAACCTTTTCTTGCGGCCAGAATCATCGCGAGAGTTTAGTCTTAATGAGTGTAGCATACTGCTACTGTTCTATGGCCAAATTGGTCAATTTAAAGGTTCTAAGGTCAGTTGGTGCTTAATGACCCCTTAGAAGACCCATATTCTCCTTGTTGTGCCACAAGGGATATCGGTACAAACTAAAGTGCCACACCAATATAGCTACTACTTCAACCGTATCGGTTTACGCCGTACAGTTCCCTCACAGTTTATTTCTACTTACCTAAAGGGTATTCCCCAGATCTGGGTTAGGATTTATAGTAACTCATATTCAAACCCACAAAAGATAAAGCATACAAGTCAAGCAATTGAAAACAATATGAACTATTCCTAAGGTACACCCCACTTATAAAAATTCACCAGCAGAGTCGCCAGTTCTGTGATACCATGGGAAGAACTGACTGTTTTTTAGAATACTGGTTCGTGTTTTGCGTTTTTGTTCGCAAAATGTCGCGGTAAGCAAGAGTCACCACCGACTTTTATTTTATCCAACAAGGAAAGGAAAAAAGCACAGAAAATTCCTTTTTTGAGATATTTCTCGGGTTCGGGGGGTAGATTATAGAAAGGGAAGGTGTTATCACCCTTTCTATTTGTGGTTATCCACAGGCTCTTAGGTAATTGCTCATATTGTTTTCAAAATTGCTTTCTTTGTGCTTGTGGGTTTGAAAAAGTTTTTGTTTGAAAACTTCGATTTAACTCTTACTTATGTCCTCAAGAGCGTATGAAGTGTTTTTAGAAAACTTTGTTCGAAAAGTGTAAGTGTGAAAAAGATTTTGTTTTTTGAAAGAGCAAGTATCTAAGAACCATCTACCTACTCGAAAAAGGAATCGTTCTATGCTATCTTCCCTTAGACAATGCTATCCTACTATTGATGAGTAGGTCGCACCATCGTTGGAGTTTGAGGGTCAATTCGAATTTAGGGACTTACTGTCACTAAAGCAATGTTAGGATGCCTTAGCGGTAACCCTAATGTCTTAGATCATTTGTTTGAGGCAACAACATCTGAGGCAACCATTTTGAGGCGACTATGATCTTTTAGACAAGAGGACGACCTCTAAAGTGACCTATACTCAATGACCACGTGTGAAGGCAACCAAGTGGGGTGTACCTTAAGAGTGGGCATGTGCGAGTGTGTCGGTTTCAGTTTATTTTTATCTTTTTACATGTTAATGGTGATCTAAGTTGATTTTAGGTTAAAACATTTAGTCTTGTCATGCATCCCCTATTATCAAACATCTAACAGTTATATTTTACGGAAAATAAATTGCGGAATTTAAATTACAAGGTGTCGGGTATTTACATCGCCAAAGACAAACCCTTTAAAAATAAATAAAGTGATAAAAAATAAATAAAGGTCCTATTAACTATTACAAACTGGAGGCAAGAACATTAATATGATAAAAGAAAATAAATCGTGTGCGGGAAATTAAATCGAGTGCGAGATTAGGGTTTTGACCCTTTAAAGAAGACATTTTTTGTTGTTTTTTATTTTAAGAAAGAAATTAACTTAAATTAATTACTAAATCAATAAATAAATTAATTAATAAAAATAAATTATTTTTGGGTTTTTGTTATTTTAAGAAAGAAAATAAAATTAATTGAGTTAGTAAAAACCTAATTAAATCTAATTTAATTTTAATTATTTACAAAAATATATTAAAGTTATTCTAATTAAAACCTAAGTTAATTTAATTAGTGTTTATTAATAAAATTAAAATTAAAATTTGATTTGATAAATAAAATATTTTTGTGGTTTTTATTTTATAAAGAAAAGAATTTTTTGATTGGTTAGTAATTAAATAAAAAAAATAAAGCAATTAATAAAAATAAAATAGATGAGAGTAAGGGGGGGTATGGGCCTGAAATTGGGAGTGTGGATCAGCAATCCTGAGGCCCAAAATGCTGGCCTTGTTGACCTTTCCTGGATTTGGTGTGTGTGTGTGTGTGCTGACTTGGCTTCATGTAGACCTACAGATCCTGGCCATCAGATTTGGCCTTTGGCCATCTGGCCATTGGATGCTTGATGGTGTATGGTGTGCTGCATGCTTGGATATGTACATGATCACCTGAAGAAGAAAAATATCAAAGAAAGTGGGGGACTTGGGATTCGAACCCAGATCCTGATGGATATTGAACGTGCACGCTTACCACTAGGCCACTTTGATCTATTTGTTAATATATTAGAAATAACATATATTATATGAAAACAAAAATTATTGCCAACAAAAAATAAAAAGCGTGCGTTGTTTGAATGGTGCAATGGTTGAATACCACGTATTGTCTTCAACCTTCGTCTGTGGCTAAAACCTTGTAAAACCTATAGCTACGGACACAGGCCGTCACTACAAGTCGTGCATACTCCAAAATCCGCTGTAAGCCATGAAAATGAATTATAAGGGCATGGTTGTGCTCGTCTCATCATCCCGGTCACAACCATACCCTACTTGATGGCCAATTATTCCTAAAACAGAAACACCCAAAAATATCCACGAAACCCTAGCTATGGCATTTTGCAGTATAGGTCAGATAAACAAAATTGAATAATGCCAATAGTTTGGAAATGTTATGAGGATTACAAATATACCAATAATTTACTCAAATGATGCAAGAATGATGAATTACGATTTCAAGAACAGAGCAGGTTATCTTGACACTTACAACGCGTTTGGGCGTATGAGCAAGCTTTCTTTTGATCCAGGAAGATTGAGTGAACACCCAGGAAGAGATTGGGACAGGTCTCAGCTTCTGAAAGTGCCTCTAGCTATGGATTCGATCTCCAACTTTTCATGACTTTTTTCAATTTCTGTTCTGCCTATGCCTGCACTTTCCAACCCTTGTTTCAATCTCTTTTGCTTGCTTATGTACTATGGAATGTATTAGGGTAAGAATTATGACTTGAATCTTCCCATATCAATGCCTTGAGATTTGATTTGATCTCCTCTTTACAACTTGCCAAATTTGCCCAAATCTCAATCTTTTTCACATGAATTGGTGAGATTCAAGTTTGATGATGATAATGATGAGAATCAAATCCTGAAATAGCAAAAAAATCTCATGTTATCAAGGTTTTAGATTTTATATGATTTAATTTTGATTTAAAATGAATAAATTCAATAAAAATCAAATTAAATAATAAAAATAAAATATCGGCTCATGGCTGAAGCTAGGACACGTGGGAAACTATGCAAGCTCAAATCAAGTTGAAAAGAATGGGCCCATTTGACAAAATTTTGAAGTTTTGGGGATAGTTGACTTTTGGCAATTTTGCAAAAATGTCCAACTTCAACAATGCATAACTTCTTCAATTTTGAACTTTTGGAAGTGTTCTTGGACTTTTTAGAAATCTTGAGATGTCCTCTAACCAAAACTTTTGGTCTCATATCTTTTTGATGTTCCCTTCTCAAATTATGATCTTTCGCAAAAAATGTGTTTTTGTTGACTTTCAAAAATGACCTATAATGTCCAAATTTATAACTTCTTGTGAGTGCATTTTCTGATCTTGGATTATGAATATGGATTGTAGGAAATTGAATCCTCTTCAAAATGAGCTTTAGATGGGTCATTTCTCATAAAGTATGAGAAAGTTATGCTTGGTCAAAGTTGAGTTGACTTTTCCTACAAAACCCTAATTTAGCAACTTTTGAGTCTTGATGAATTTTGATAAATCCTTGATGAATCATGATCAACCCTTGATCAAATGATGAAATATCCTTCAAAATGAGAATATTGACAAAAAATCTTGGAGTTTGACTGTTTGTAGGTCACAGTTAACTTTTGCCCTAGCACAGTCGATTTTTGGACCCTTTGAGCAATTGACTGAGCAAACTTCCTCTGCAAGGCTTGAAATTTGACATGGATGATCTTGAGAACATATTAGGACATTAGGGAGAAATTGAGATCATTTGTACTTAAGGATCTTGATGCAACACAAAACCCTAATTTGGGGTTGACTGCCTTAGGAGATAGCTTGTCTGACCAACTCTTGAGCAAGCTTGAGCCATTTGGAGATTCTTCTTGCAATGTCTTGAGGAATATGAGAGGGGAAATTTTGGGGTACAACAAACATCTTGGCCTTTTTAGGGGTAGTGAGATGACCGGCTTTGGTGCAGTCCGAAGTTGGTAGATACTCGATACTACACTCATTGAGGGTTGTTTTCTTGGAATATTTTGGTCGCCAGTAAAGTGGCTAAACTGAAACAATGAACACAGAAAATAATCCAGTGATATTGAGCTCCTTAGAACCCGATTACCATTTATAGGACAGGTTGAGCCAGCTAAACTACAAGAGGGTGCTTACCTATGAAACCCCATGCAAGCCTGAAACTAGGATCTTGTGTGATTTGCTTGTACATATACTTGTGCATACATCATGAACATCATGAAGCATCATATGCATCCACTAACCATTTCAAGGGTTTGGATCTTCATCTTTGTTCCTGTTTTGTAGGTCATGGAATCACTTCGCAGGAAAACAATTCAGGTCAATCTTGTGAGAATTCCTCCTCTACTCAAGGAGCTTGTTTCCAAGATTCCAGAGAATTCTCCCTTCAGTGAAAGACATGGCAGACTTCTCAATTTGGTCAACTCCAACATTGAAGAAGACATGGTGAAAGTTCTCTTCCAGTTCTTTGACCCCCTACACCATTGTTTTACATTTCCTGATTACCAGCTAGTGCCTACTTTGGAGGAATTTTGTCAACTCCTGAGGATTCATATTCTCCATCAACTACCCTACAACGGTACAGAAAGAGAACCAAAGCCTGAAGATGTTGCTCAAGCCTTACACTTGCAACCATCTGATATCAAAGGTCATTGGGAAACCAAAAGTGGTGTCAAGGGTTTCTTGGCAAAGTTTTTGTTTGAGAAAGGACAAGAATGTTGGAATTCTCTAGATCTGCAAGCTTTTGAGGAGATTGTAGCACTTCTCATCTATGGGTTGGTCTTGTTCCTAAACCCTGATCATCTTATAGATGTAAGTTTTGTCAAGATTTTCATATCTCGGAATCCTGTGCCTACATTGCTTGGGAACATCCTCCACTCATTTCACACACGAACAATGAGGAAAAGAGGTGTTCTTATGTGTTGTACTCCTCTTCTAGCAAGGTGGTTTATTTCTCACCTTTCCGAGTCAGTCTTAAAGAATGAGCAAGGCTTGAGGTGCTCGCAACGATTGATGACTCTTACATATTCTGATGTTCATTGGTGTTCTCGGTCCAGAGAAAATGTCATCATCATTGATCGTTGTGGAGAATTCCCTAATTTCCCATTACTTGGCATTAGGGGAGGCATCACCTACAATCCCTGTTTAGCTCTGAGACAGTTTGGGTATGCCCGAAGGGATGGCCCTCATGACATGCTACTTCCAGACATGGTTTTTAACTTCGACCACGACGCTCAAGGACTTCGACAAAGGTTTATCAGAGCTTGGAGGATGCCCAACAAAGTGGATAGTAAGGCACTGGGACACAAGAGTTCCATCCCCCTTGAGACTTACCTCAAGTGGGTACGAACCCGCGAGAGTCTTATGATGCCTTACCCCTACATTCTCCCTGTGATCAAAGAGCCTGTTATGGAAGGAGATGTTCCATACACCCTCTTGCATCCTGACATGCCAACGTCATTGGAAGATTTGAAAAAGAGTTAGATGCAGCTCAAGGAAGAACGGAATACTTTTGAAGCTATCTTCTATGCCAGTAGAAGAAGGTTTTGGAACTTAATCGTCGACTCCACGAAGAGCATACTCTCAATACTTACATCGCACCAAAGAGGATGCGTAACGTCTTTTTACATTAAGAATTTTGTAATATTTTTCCCATGGGGCATTTATGTACTAACAAATTTCTTCTTATTAATATGACGTGTGTTCTTTTTTTTTGCAACAACTTTGAATTTCTGAATCCTTGAATGCATTACATGAATACATATCATTCATCATATGCATAAACAGGTCTTCACATCAGGTTTCCTTATCTTTCTGCTGTTTATTTCAGCAAGATGGATATAGAACAGACGGTCAAAGATCTGCAAGCACAGAAATCCCAGTTCCAACAACTCCTCATAACCTTGGCAAAGGGTCAGGAGAACCTTAAAACATTGTTAGAGAAGGAAAAGGAAAAAGAGAAAAAGAAAAAGAAAAGAGCGGGGGTGGCCACTATGGGAAGAAGATTTGAGAACCAAGCCAGAAGAGTCATGGATTTCCCCTCGACATCTGATGAAGGGGTTGGTAAAGGAAAGGGAGTTGCAGTACCATCTGAGTCTGAGGCTGAAGAAGAAGAAGAATAAGAGGATGAAGATTACTCTGAGCAGAAGTACCCTCCTGTAGACGATAAGTATAAGAATCTGGAAGAGCGGTTGGCAGCTATGGAGGTACAAAGAGTGCCTGGGCTGGATTTCGAAGAACTAGGGTTGGTTGCTAGGATTGTGATTCCCCCTAAATTCAAGGTGCCTACATTTTCTAAATATGATGGTCTGTCTTTTCCAAAGATGCATTTGCAGTCTTACGTCAGAAAGATCCAACCTCATTCTTCTGATAAGGATCTGTGGGTCCACTTTTTTCAAGATAGTCTTTCGGGTACACAATTGGACTGGTTCTACCAGCTTGAGAGGGCTGACGTACATAATTAGGAGGATCTGGCTGTTGCCTTCTACCGACAATAGCAATATAATACCGACTTAGCACCTACTCGTACTCAACTACAGAGTATGGGTATGGTCTCTAATGAGGGCTTTAAGGAGTATGCCCAGAAGTGGAGGGACCTGGCTAGAAGGGTGCAACCACCATTGTCTGAAAGAGAGCTTGTCGATTTGTTTTTGGGGACGCTGTCTGGTCCATTCTTTAATCACCTAATAGGGAGTTCATCGGCGGGGTTCACTGAATTAATTTTGACTGGTGAACGAGTTGAAGCTGGCATCAAGAGTGGTAAGATTCAAAAGGATACATCTGCTTCTACCGCCATCAAAAAACCTTTTCCAGCCAAGAAAGAAGTGTCAGCTGTTTACCTCAAAAAGGCCGAGGAATAGTGGAGCGCCGACCAAAGGGGGGGGGGGGGGGGCTGTAATGATCCAAAAGACTGCGGCTGATCAGCCTAGGAATGATCAACCAAGAACCAACCAACAAAAAGGGGGAAGGCGTGCTAGGCAGTTCACCAAAATAAACATGACGCCTGCCTAGGTTCTCCCCCATATCTTGAAGCTGAACCTTACAATCTTGAGAGATCCACCACAAAATCCGAATACAACTTCTCCTTTTTACCATGCCAACGCTAAATGCGCTTACCATTCAGACAGCATAGGGCACGACACCAACAACTGTTGGGCCCTCAAAAACAAGATCCAAGATTTAATAAATGCCAAGGAGGTAGAATTCGACGCGCCCGAAAAGCCAAATGTGATTTCTGCCCCAATGCCCAAGCATGGTCACAATGTCCATGCTATTGAAGAGGATTTGTATGTTGCCGCTATTGATGACTTAATGACCCCTTTGCCAATAATCAAGATGAATCTGTTGAAAGTCGGGATTTTCCAAGGCTGTGCAAAAGATTGTTAACTTTGTTCGACCTTGCAATCTGATTGTCCGCTATTGAAGTCAGGCATCCAACGCTTGATGGATAATCAAGAGATCCTCTTTCAGAAAACTCTTGTTACCCATGTTACTCCAACTCCAATCAATGATGTTGCTATAATCACCATTTTCGACAATCTTTCCAAGGTCTCCAAAAGACCTGTTAAGATTACACCCGATCCAAAGTTTGTACCGCTGAAGATTATTATGCCAGGACCTATCCCATACAAGTCCAACAAGACAATACCGTGGAATTATGGAGGAGAGATCTTCTACCACGGTGTCAAGAAGATTGAATCAGTGGAAGAGAATTCCAATGAAGAAACTCCTAGCGTAGGAAATATTGCGGGGACAACTAAGATCACCCGCAGCGGAAGAATCTTATCTCCGTAGATTTCTCCTCCAAGGGTAATCTTCGGACCCTCAAGTTCCCCTGTGCCAGTCAAGATATCTGTGCGAAGCCCAATGATTGAAGAAATTGTTACTCCTGAAGTTGTACCCTCTACTGTTACTGCTGATAAAGGTAAGGGAATCCAAGAAGCGCCCGTCAGGGCGAGGGCTCAGCCTTTGGTTATCCCCGAGACCACCCAAAAGGAAATGGAGGAGATTTTAAAGATAATCAAGAAGAGCGACTATGATGTCATAGAACAATTGGGGCAAACCCCTTCAAAAATCTCCATGCTGGCCCTATTGCTCTGTTCCGAGGCTCATGCCAAAGCCATGATCAAATTTCTGAAGATGGCACACGTGCCTCAAGAAACTTCTGCGGATCAGTTTCAAGAGTGTGTAGCTAGCCTTACCGCCGACAATGGTCTTGGCTTCTCTGATGCTGATCTAACATCTAAGGGAAGAAAGCATAATGATGCGCTGCATGTCTCGGTAGAATGCAGAGGGACCACACTTGCTCATGTTCTAGTTGATACCGGGTCATCGTTAAATGTCCTACCAAAGAAAGCATTAGACAGATTGGACTGTGAGGGTTTAACCTTAAAGCCTAGTAATATCATTGTTATAGCCTTTGATGGTTCTAAGCGGATGGTTCACGGAGAGGTGGACATCCCAATTAAAGTGGGTACAGAAATTTTGAACTCTACATTTTATGTGATGGACATCCGTCCTTCATTTTCCTGTTTGCTGGGAAGACCTTAGATCCACAACGTTGGGGCAGTCACTTCTTCTCTACACCAAATGCTCAAATACCCAGTCCAGGGTAAGATCATAACAGTTCATGGTGAGGAGGAGTATATGATAAGCCACCTTAACTCTTTCCGCTATGTGGAGTTAGATGGTGAATTCATAGAAACACCTTTCCAACACTTTGAAGAGGTTTCTCCTGAAGTCGCGGTAGCCAAGACAATAATTTTTGTGCCTGCAATTACCAAGCCTGTGTCCCGGATGTTATCCCTTAAAGATGTGAAGGCTGTGATCGAGGAAGGAGGAAGTACAATGTGGGGTCAGCTACCAGATTTTCCTTTCAAGGCAGATAAGTTCGGTTTGGGTTTCACTGCTGCTAGTCAGAAGGCTGTGCGTCGCTCCCGGGCTGGAGGACCACCATTAAAGATCACTCATCACGGAGTTCATGCTTTGGAAGATGGGGAAGATGAGAGCAATTTTGAAGATTGGATTTTCCCGACCATTGAAGGAGGACTGAATAACTGGGAGGCGAAAGACTTCGTTCCCATTACTTTCATTAATCAATAATTTATCTTCCGAACATTTTCCGTTGGTCTGTAATAATTTTTGAACAATTCGTACACTTTTTTCCCTTGTGCCTTACCCGGGGCATATGGGTCCATTTGTAAGGGTTTTGATTCTTCATTTTCATATGCCATTTTTAAATGAATCATGGACGTTTTCATATATGAACTTTTGTGTTCATTTTATTTCCTTTTACATTTATTTTGTTTAATGGTGGCTATCCTTTACACACACCCACACTCACAAAATGTAGGTACCCATCCACTCTGGATTCCCTGGGTAACAATTCTGCTATGGCTTCTGTGACTGAAAATCTGGTCAATCATGCCGAATACGAAGGTGATGAAGACTGTGAAGTGCCTGGAGAGTTGGCTAGACTTCTACAACAGGAAGAAAGGGCTATTCTGCCCCATGAAGAACTATTATAGACTATCAATTTGGGTACTGCCGAAGACAGAAAAGAGGTTAAAGTGGGTGCCAACCTAAAGCCGAATGTTAAAGAGCGTTTAGTTCAGTTATTGAAGGAATATGTTGAGATATTCGCCTGGTCCTATGAAGACATGCCAGGACTGGATACAGACATTGTGGTTCACTGTCTCCCTACAAGAGAAGACTGTCCACCAATCAAACAGAAAGTCCGCCGAATGAGGCCCGACATGTCCGAAAAGATCAAAGTTGAAGTGATGAAGCAGTTCAATGCTGGCTTTCTTGCTGTTACTTCCTATCCATAATGGGTTGCTAACATTGTGCCCGTGCCTAAGAAGGACGGCAAAGTCAGAATGTGTGTGGATTACAGAGACTTAGACAGGGCTAGCCCTAAAGATGACTTTCCACTACCGCACATTGACATCTTGGTCGACAATACAGCTCAGCATTAGGTATTCTCCTTCATGGATGGATTTTCGAGATACAACCAGATCAAAATGGCCCCCGAAGACATGGAAAAGACTACTTTTGTTACGCAGTGGGGTACCTTCTGCTATAAAGTGATGCCATTCGGACTGAAGAATGTCGGGGCAACCTATCAATGCGCCATGGTGGATTTGTTTCATGATATGATACATCATGAGATAGAGGTCTACGTAGAAGACATGATAGCCCGTTCACAGACAGAAGAAGAACACCTCGACCATCTGCAAAAGCTGTTTGTCAGGTTGAAGGAGTATAAACTCAGACTGAACCCTAGCAAGTGCACTTTTGGAGTCAGGTCTGGTAAACTCTTGGGATTCATCGTCAGCAACAAAGGCATTGAGGTTGATCCTGCTAAAGTCAAAGCTATACGAGAAATGCCTGCCCCCCGCACTGAAAAGGAGGTCATAGGTTTCTTGGGACGCCTAAACTACATTGCAAGGTTCATTTCTCACCTAACATCTACCTGTGAACCAATCTTCAAGTTGTTGAAGAAAGATCAGGTGGTTGAATGGAATGATGACTGTCAAGTTGCTTTTGATAAAATCAAGGAGTATTTGCTAGAACCTCCTATCTTGATGCCACGCGTCGAAGGAAGGCCGTTAATCATATATCTGACTGTTTTGGATAACTCAATAGGGTGCGTACTGGGCCAACATGACGAGTCTGGTCGAAAAGAGCATGCCATTTATTACCTTAGCAAAAAGTTTACCGACTGTGAGACTCGCTACTCACTGCTCGAGAAACTTTGCTGCGCTTTGGTATGGTATGCTCGCCGGTTAAGGTAGTATATGTTGACACATACCACTCTGTTGATTTCTAAGATGGATCCGATCAAGTACATCTTCGAAAAGCCTACTTTATCTAGAAGAATCGCTAAATGGCAAATGATCCTGACTGAGTATGATATCCAGTACACGACCCAAAAAGCTATAAAGGGGAGTGTACTAGTTGACCATCTAGCTCATCAAGCTGTCGAAGATTACCAATCCATGAGATTCGACTTCCCCAACGAGGATATCATGACTTTGGATAACATTAAAGAGAACAGACCGTATGACGGACCTGAACAAGGATCCCGATGGACCCTGTACTTTGATGGTGCTTCAAATGCACTCGGTAACGGTATCGTCACGGTACTTATCTCTCCGGAAGGTTGCCATACACCTTTCACTGCTAGACTTTGCTTCAGCTGCACCAACAACATGGCCGAGTATGAAGCTTGCATCTTTGGTCTCAAGGCTGCTATTGACTTGGTAATCAAATCTTTGGTTGTGTTTGGGGACTCAGCTTTGGTTATCAATCAAATCAAAGGAGAGTGGGACACTAAACATCCTAATCTCATCCCATACAAAGAACATGTCCTGACATTGTTACCTCATTTCGAGCAGCTTACCTTCAAACACTTCTCGCGAGAAGAGAATCAGTTGGCAGATGCGCTAGCTACAATGTCATCCATGTTTAAACTTAATTGGGATAATGAGGCTCCCCAAATCACCATCGAGCGGATGGATGAACCTGCACATTGTCGCGAGATTAACACCGAAGAAGTAGTGGACTGACCCTGGTTTCACGGAGTCAAAAGGTATCTCGAGACTCGAGAATACCCTGAAGGAGCTTCAGTCAACAACAAAAAGTTCTTGAGGAGATTCTCTGCCAAGTTCTCCCTAACCAATGGTATCTTATACAAGCGCAACCATGATTGTGTTCTGCTTCGTTGTGTGGACAAGGTTGAAGCTAAGCAGATCATGAGTGAACTGCATATGGCACCTTTGGCACCCATTTGAGCGGACATACGATGGCTAAGAAGATTCTAAGGGCAGGCTACTACTGGTCTACCACGGAAGCTGACTGTCATCAATATTCCCGTACTTGTCACAAATTCCAAATCTATGCGAACAAGGTACATATTCCTCCAGTTCCTCTCAATGTCCTAACAGCTCCTTGGCCATTCGCAATGTGGGGTATCAACATGATTGGAGAGATCAAGCCTACAACATCCAATGGACACCGCTTCATCCTGGTGGCTATTGATTACTTTACCAAGTGGGTCGAAGCAGCTTCCTTCGCCTATGTTACAAAGAATGTGGTTTCCTGCTTTATCAAGCAGAACCTCATATGCCGGTATGGTATCCCCGATAGGATCATCACGGACAACGGTACAAACCTGAACAATACTATGATCACCGCTCTGTGCGAGCAGTTCAAGATTCAACATCACAATTCATCTCCCTATCGGCCAAAGATGAACGGTGTTGTTGAAGCTGCAAACAAAAAAATCAAGAAGATCATTCAAAAGATGACAGTCACCTACAAAGACTGGCATGAGGTGTTACTGTTTTCTCTACACGGATATCGTACCACGGCGCGTACTTCAACCAGGGTAACCCCCTTTTCTTTGGTATATGGTATGGAAGCTGTTTTACCTATGGAGGTTCAGATTCCTTCCTTGAGAATTATGAAGGATGTTGGTTTAAGTGAAGACGATTGGATTCAGACCCGGCTTGATCAACTTAATTTGATCGACGAGAAGCGACTTACTGTTGTTTGTCATGGTCAGACGTATCAAAAACGAATGATCAAGGCTTTTAACAAGAAAGTCAGACGTCAGGTGTATCAAGTCGGAGATCTTGTAATCAAGCGGATCATCTTGCCGCAGAGTGATCCCAGGGGCAAATAGACTCCTACTTACGAAAGACCGTTTGTGATCAAAAACATCTTTTCTGGCGGGGCTATGATTCTAACCACCATGGACGGTGACGATCTGCCGCACCCTGAGAATGCAGACATAGTCAAAAGATACTACGCATAAACGACCCGAAAAGTTGAAAACCCGAAAGGGCAACTTGGGCAAAAATGGGTATCCCGGTGAATCAAAAACCCGAAAGGGCGGTTCAGGCAAAAATTAGGGATAAACAAAAAAATATGTACATCCGGCAAGTTGAAAACCCGAAAGGGAGACTTGGGAAAAAAAGGGTTTCCCGGTGGATCAAAAACCCGAAAGGGCGGTCCAGGCAAAAGTTAGGAAATTAAAGCGTATGATTATGTCTCGTCGGATCACTTTAAGGACAATCTCTTCAAGGACAAGCTCCAAGCTTCTGATCAATCCAATCATCTGCGGACGAAGCGACGAATGGATAAGATACTCAGAGTTGCGAAGGCTATAGCAGAATGGGAACCCCATGAAATTGTTACACATAGCCATCTTTCTTTGTATAAATTTTTCTCAATTTTATGACAACATTCTCTTACTAGGATGTTTGTTTCCTTTGTACAAAATACTTACACAAATTTAATATAAAGATACTTCAAAGTGCGGAAAATTGTTCGCCTTTTCTTTTTATACTTGTGTTTTATTTAAAAACGTCCAATGATTTATTAAATGAGCATATGCATTTGAATATAATCACTGCTTACAAATAAAATGAAATGAGAAAGAATAATTACTGATAGGATGAAAGTATAGGAAGATGTCTTTAGGCTACTCCAGGAGGAATCCCCTGCAATACATCATCCATATCCCCAGCGGAGTTAAGTTTCTAAATCCCCATCAGAGTTGAGTTTTCGAACTCCCGATCCCCAACAGAGGAAAACTTTGAACTACAAACCCTCAGTAATAATGAAACTTTCTCCCCCAAGCTGAGCTAAAACTTTAGCCTTTGAACACCAATGGAGACCATCCAGTTTCCTCCATTGTCCCTGAAGAGTCGCTTTAAAACCAGATAATTCCCCAAAGAGTTATTCTTCCCCAATGAAGTCACCACGATCAAATCGGCACGTCATTAAGATCCCCTGCGGAAAGAAAACTTTGATCTACCAATCCCTAGCGGAAACCATTCAGTTTTCCCCTGATATCCCCCAGCAATTTGGCTTCTCCCCACAGAGGTTGTCAAAGATCTTGAATCTCCAGCAGTGATCATGGATTTATTTTCCCCGACAGCAGTCAAAGATTTTATTATCTCCAACTATCCAGGATTTATTTTCCTCAGCAAAACAGCTAATCAGCTTACATGCGCATACATTACATTCATATATCATAAACATTTGATAAAACACATCTTATTGCATCATACATTTCATGCAACATAACTTTGTGTTTCAGCTAACAGTCTACCCTTTTCAGGATGAAATTGATAGCTACCTAAGACATATATTCAAAGCTCAGAAAAACGGCTTAGAGACGCTCTAGACACGGATGCTCTCTTGTTTGCTTATTTTAATCAAGGGACAGATTCATGTTCCAGTCATGAAGCCTGGATCCGACCAGATTTTATCCTGATTATACTGAAGCTCGGAGATCGACTGGAAGATGGTTTAATCCCCTGTAAATTCTTCTGAAGCCTGGACGTTAACCAGATAGGAAGAAAAGTATCGTGAAACCAGGATGTTGACAAGATAGCAATACAAGACTGTGAAGCCTGGATGTTGACCAGATAACAGTAAGGTACACTGTGAAGCTTGGATTTTGACCAAATAACAGTTTACTCGGCCAATTACTTTGAATCTCGAATCCAACCGGATATTAGTAGGCCCCAAAATCAAAGGGAAAACTGGAGGCAATCGGATAACCATTTGATTTCCTTCTGAAGACTGGACATTGACCAGATAGGAATAAAATTATCATGAAGCCTGGATGTTGACCAGATAGCAATACAAGACTGTGAAGCCTGGATGTTGACTAGATAACAGTAAGGTACACTGTGAAGCTTGGATGTTGACCAAATAACAGTTTACTCGGCCAATTACTTTGAAGCCCGGATCCAACCGGGTATTAGTAGGCCCCAAAATCAAAGGGAAAACCGGAGGCGACTGGATAACCATTTGATTTCCTTCTAAAGACTGGATGTTGACCAGATAGGAAGTAAGGTATTGTGAAACCTGGATGTTGACCAGATAGCAATGCAACACTGTGAAACCTGGACGTTGACCAGATAACAATTAATCGTTAACAGAATGAAGATTCTCATTCTTGAAACCTCAGAAGATTGGCATACTCCCAAGCTCCTGATACCGTTAGAAGAATGAAGATTCTCATTCTTGCTTCCCCAGTAGAGTGGCATGCAACCCGGGTTTCTGATATTCCCGACAGAATGAAGATTCTCATTCTCAAAGTGGCATACAACCTAAACCCCTGAACTTCTTCCAAATAGGAATAAGTTTTTCCCCAGAGTCCTGAGCTCACTCTCTAGCAAAATAGCTACTCCTCAATAGTATAGTTATTCCCCACAGAGTTTTTACTCCCCAACAAAATGAAGATTCTCATCCTTGATTCTCCAATGAATTTTCCAGAGCTTTCTTTACTCTCAGCATAATTTTGTTAGAATTTTTAATCCCCTACAGATCGGAGATTCTTGTTCTTGACTCCTCAGCACAAATTCCCCTAGCAGAATGAGGATTCTCATTCTCAATTCCCCACAGAGTTTTCAAAATATCCCCCGGCGTAGTTCTCCTCAATAACAGGCATACGGGCTCTCGTAAAGGAATCTCTTATGCGATCAACATTCTTGGATGGCATCTTTAAGCCCATCTCCGGCGAGATTCAGTCACATCTCTAAATGGCATCTTTAAGCCCATTCCCTCAACTACATTTTGACGGGTGCAAGTTTACGGGTACTCTAGTGTCCAATCCTCTTTTACCTTCGAGTCACGAAAGGAAAACTCGCCAATCTAACTCTTCAGGTTCAAGAACATTGAACAGGGGTAGCTGTTGTACCCTAAAATTTGCCCTCTCATCCTTCAGGAATTCATCCTGAATTCTCAGAGTTTCTCTTAAACAAATCCAAGTCTTGAATTATCATTCCTTTCCAAGTAAACCATTCACAAGAGAGAAATGGTCATTTGCAAGCTCAAAAGTCAAATTTGTTACCTTGAAAAAGTTAAATTCTAAATACTTAGAATTTTCTCTAAAAAAGGAGTGTTTAAGAAAAAATGGCACTTCAGAACTTCTGAAGCAACCTCCAGGCAGAAACGATCAGAAGTTTCAAACTTGGCTCAGCATATAACATTCAGTCAGAAGGTGGCTCTTCAGCAGCTACACCAACTCAGTTAGGGGTTATAAACGTGGTTCAACATATAATCTTCAAACAGAACATGGCTCTTTCAACAGTTACGCAAGTTCAGCCAGAGTTTGTTAGAGAAATGCAAAGAAGGCAACAAAGCCTGAAGCTCCCTCAGAATATACTGGGATCAGAAGGTAATGGGATCAGCAGACTGGGTATAATACTGAAGTAGAACCTCTAAGTCCAGAGTTTTTAGAGGCAGATCAAAGGAGTATGCTAGAAAGTTTGGAAAACTCTCAGAATTTGTTGAGGCAGCAAGAGGCCAAGGTCAGAGCTTGGTTTACGTTGTTTTTTGGTGAAGCAGAGCTGTTGGCTCAGGTTTTAGGTAATGATGCAAAATCTCCTATTATAAGATTTCTGATTTTGACAAATCTCATCACCATTTAATGCTCATTAATGCTCACAACCACTTTTGAGCATTCATCCAAGGGGTCTCTCCACGTCTGGCATGGTAATACCCTCGTGCAGGCTTAGGCAAGGATCTATGCGCCACTTTTCGCCTATGGATGTCACTTCTCCTTAAATCCTCGCTTACTGTTCCAACCTAGGCTGAAAAGTTGTCCATCATCACAACTTTTCATAAACTTCCTTCAAGAACAAGATAACCCCTACTGCATAGTATTGGTGCTATTTAACATTTAAAAATTCACAAAGCCTTTCCTATAAATAGGACACCATTATCCATTAAAAGGGTGGTAAAAAAATCTAGAAAAAATTGCTAGAAGAGGAACAGAAAACTCTAGCAAGAAAACATTGTGAAACTCTGCCAAAATTCCTAGTGTTTCATAACTTTGAATTTCCTGCCTCCAAAATTCATTGATACCCAATTTTCTTCCTAACTAGAGAACACCCATACAGTTTCTAACCATACATACATCTTCTCCATCCACCCATTATAAAAAGAACCTGCCTAGAACACCATCAGAGCTAAGGCTAGCTCCAAATTCACAGATCTTCTTCCAACAACAAGGTAGATATCATGTTGCTGATGTACGTGTTCTGAGGATTTTCATACCTCTGAATGCTTAAGTAGGAAGTGAATCAGTGTAGAACCGGCCTGTGACCCCTTTTTGGTTCTATCTTCTGAAACACTATGACACCTGCTGAGAATGTCCTAGGCACGCCTTCTGTTTTATGGAAAAATAATAAAATTGCAGGTGTTCTGACTAGCACAGGGGGAAACCAAGCTCTGACTTTGACGCCAGCTCTTCTGAGGCCTGTTTTGCTGCCAATAATATCAGAACTTCTGAAAATTATTATGTTTCCAGCAGGGTCAGAACTTTTGACTTCCCCACTAACCAACTTTTGTCTTGCAGCGCATGGGATTCAGAACTTCTGACCTTCCCACTAACAGGTTTCTGTTTTGTAGGGCACCAGAGTCAGAAGTTCTGACTCATACATTTTCACTAACAGGTTGATATCCTGCAGCAGGCCTGGGTCAGAACTTCTGACTTCCTCTCAGCAGCGCGCTAGCCCTCTCTCTATTTCTCTTTTTCTTCCCCTTGTTATTTTCTTTTTTTCTATCTATTTTTCTCGTTGAACCATCCCCATGTACAAATGTGTATCCCCCACCCCCTAAATATTGTAATAGCGTAGCATTTTACATTTCCGCATTTTTATTGCTTTCAAATGTAAATGCTAGTAATTAGGATATGTGTGGCAAGATAAAATCAATGAAATAGAAAATCCTAATTCAATATAAAATCATGCATGCAATAAAACACACTTGCACTCAAACACCCCTTAAGGTATCTCCACTTGGTTGCCTAAACAAATGGCCATGGTATGTATGCTAGGTATCTTGAAAAAACAAAAACAAAACAAAATATCATAGTCCCTCGATGACGCTATCTTGGTTGCCTATACAAAATGATCTAGTCCCTCAAAAATTTGCTAAAATACTTAGCACTATTGCTATCATGGTCAATACGATGACCCGCGCCTGTCCCGTTTAACATCCGAATACAAGGTTGTTTACCAAATACAATGGTAAAACAACACTGTCAAAAGGGTTAAAAACATATAGGAAAGATCTTTGAGTAAAATAGGGTAGACAACTCTTAGTTACTTGATCAAAACTTGCAAAACATCCTTGCTATTTTCAAACACACCTCACAACACAATTTCAAAACATTCCCCAAAAACAAACTTTCAAACATTGAAATCTTTTCAAAATATAAAACACCTTTTGTATACATTCAAACAAGAATCATTACAAAGGTCGCCACAATGATGGCCTCTTTTCAAAAAAATTTCAAGACCATACACAAAACACCATTTCAAACAATTGAAAAGCAAAAGCAAGTGATCTAAATAAGTAACTAAGAGCCCATGGATAACCATGGATGAAAAGGGTGCTAGCACCTTCCCTTTTCATAATCTACCCCCCGAACCCAAGAAAACATCTCAAAGGTCTTTCCTGTGCTTTTTACCTTTCCTTTGGATAAAATAAAAAGTCGGTGGCGACTCTTGCTAAACCGAAACATTTGCGAACACAAAACGCAAAACCTCAAGTCAGTTCTCCCACCGTATCACACCCACCATTTTAGTAAAGTCACTTGGCGCACTCGCTACCATCCTCTCATAGTAGAAAGCACCCAGAGTCTTCAGGAAAATCTTAGTCATCTCCATTTCTTCCATGGGAGGAATCACTTGGGCGGCTACCTCACGCCGTCTTTGTGCATATTCTTTGAATGGTTCCCTGTCCTTTTGGACCATGGCCCTGAGTTGATCACAGTCAGGCGCCATGTCCATGTTGTATTTGTATTGTTTGATAAATGCTTCTCCCAAGTCGTTGAAAGTATGGATATTGACACTGTCCAAACTCATATACCACTTCAACACAACACCAGTCAGACTATCCTGAAAAAAGTGAATCAACAGACGTTGATCATCAGTGTGGGTAGACATTCTTCTTATATACATCACAAGATGAGCACGAGGACAAGTATTTCCCTTGTACTTCTCGAATTCCGAGACTTTAAACTTTGCAGGTATCTTGACATTCGGGACCAAGCATAAATCATTCACATTTTGCCCGAACAATTCCTTCCCCTTGAGGGCCTTTGTGATACGGTGGGAGAACTGACTTGGGTGTTTTGCGTTTGATCACAAATGTTGCGGTTAGCAAGAGTCGCCACCGACTTTTTATTTATCCAAAAGGAAAGGTGAAAAAGCATAGGAAAGACCTTTGAGATTGTTTCTTGAGTTTGGGGGGTAGATTATGAAAAAGGAAGGTATTAGCACCCTTTTCATCCATGTTTTTCCATGGGCTCTTAGTTACTTGCTAGATCACTTGCTTTTGTTTGAAATTGTGCTTTGTGTGGTTTTTTGAAAGTATTTTTAAAAGGCGCCATCTTTTTGGAAAACTTTGTAGTGATTCTCGTTCGTAAGAATGTATACAAAGTGTTGATCTTTTGAAAATGTTTGCTACATGTAAAAGTTAGTTCTCAACACATGGTTAGTGAAAATGAAAATCAAGCATGTGTTTAGCTTCAAGACAATTATATCTACATTTTATCTTCACAAATGAACCATTAATGATGCTTGTATGAAGAGTTCAAAGTCAAGAAAACTTATCTTGAAACTGAGATTTGTGCTTTGAGTTTGAGCTGTTGTATGGGCTGTTGTTGAGCTTGGGAAGTGATGATAGTGATGTTACAGAAGTTATATTTGTGTTTGAACAACTTCTATATCATGTATGTGAAGTGTTTGGATGGTTTGTTTGGATAAAACTTGCAAGGTATGAGATTCAAAGATTTGGACTTCAAAGCTCAAAAATGGAGGTTTTGTGGGCAATTCTGGTTTTTGACAACAAGAATGATTTTGAGTGTTAGTTTCCCCTTCTTTTTTTTCTGACCTTTTTCTTACAATTGGCCTCTCTATTTATAGAGAAGGTTTGAGACTTCAAATAACTCATATTTTGAATCACATGTTATGGTTATCTTGCTTGTTTTTGAAGCAAGCACGAAGAACATGTTTCCAATGCTTGTACCAAGCTATCTTAAGTGGTTGATCACTTTAAACATGTTTTGATTATCACTCCCCATGGATCACACATCCCTTTTACTGCAAGGTTGGCATTTTATTGTACCAATAATATGGCAGAGTATGAGGCTTGTATCATGGGTCTCGAGGAAGCCATTGATCTCAGAATCAAAGTTCTAGATGTTTATGGTAATTCAGTTGTGGTAGTGAATCAGATTAAAGGAGAATGGGATACTCGTCACCCTGGCTTGATCCCTTACAAAGATTATGCTAGAAGACTATTACCCTTCTTTAACAAAGTTGAATTCCATCACATTACCAGAGATGAAAATCAGATGGAAGATGCTTTGGCGACTCTTGCTTCAATGTATCAAGTGAATACTTGGAATGATGTACCTCGTATCACAGTGCAACATTTGGATAGACCGGCTCATGTGTTTGTGGCGGAGGAAACAGCAGATGAAAAACCTTGGTATTATGATATCAAGCACTTCCTCCAGACTCAGGAATACCCTGTTGGCGCATCAAATAAAGATAGAAAGACATTGAGAAGGTTGGCAGACAACTTTTTCCTCAATGAAGATGTGTTGTATAAAAGAAATTATGACATGATCTTGCTCAGATGCGTGGATAGACATGAAGCATACATGTTGATGCATGAAGTCCATGAAGGTTCCTTTGGTACTCATGCCAATGGACATTCGATGGCAAAGAAGATACTTAGGACAGGTTACTTTGGCTGACAATGAAATCTGACTGTTATAAATTTGCAAAGAAGTGTCATAAATGCCAGATTTATGCTGACAAAATTCATGTTCCCCCAACTCTTCTCAATGTTATTTCTTCCCCATGGCCTTTCTCTATATGGGGGTATTGACATGATTGGAATGATTAAACCAAAGGCGTCGAGTGGACATCATTTTATCTTAGTGGAAATTGACTACTTCACCAAATTGGTGGAAGCAACTTCATATGCTAATGTCACTAAGCATGTGGTAGTGCACTTTATCAAGAATAATCCCATATGTGGGTATGGTGTGCCAAGCAGGATTATCATCGACAACGTCTCAAATCTGAAGAATAAGATGATGACGAAACTTTGCGAAGAATTCAAGATTATCCACCACAATTTATCTCTCTATAGGACAAAGATGAATGGGGCTGTTGAAGCTACTAATAAGAACATCAAAAAGATCATCCAGAAAATGGTTGTCACTTATAAACACTGGCATGAGATGCTCCTTATCACTTTGCATGGGTATCGAACATTTGTATGCACTTCAACAGGGGCAACCCCGTTCTCTCTTATGTGTGGCATGTAAGCAGTGCTCCCCATTGAGGTTGAGATTCCCTCTTTACGCGTGATAATGGAAGCCAAGTTGTCAGAGGCTGAATGGGTCCAGAACAGGTTTGACTAGTTGAATCTAATTGAAGAGAAAAGAATGACGGCCTTGTGTCATGGTCAGTTATACCAGAAGATAATGAAGAAAGCTTTAAATAAGAATTTTAAACCTCGTGAACTCAGAGAAGGTGACCTAGTGCTCAGGAAGATCATGTCTTTTAATGCTGATTCTAGGGGCAAGTGGACTCCTAATTTTAAAAGCCCATATGTTGTCAAGAAAGCCTTCTCTGGTAGTGCATTGATTCTTGAAACTATGGATTGGCGAGGAGTTCCCACGCCTCATGAATGATGATGCAGTCAAGAAATACTTTGCCTAAAGGAATAAAAGAACAACTCGCTAAGTCGAAAACCCGAAAGGGTGGCTTAGGCAAAAAAAGGAGCATCTTGGTAGGCTGAAAACCCAAAAGGGCGGTCTAGGCAAAAATTAGAGACATAAACAGAATAAATTCTTCCCGCTAGGTTGAAAACCCGCAAGGGCAACATAGAAAAAAGTTAGGGATTTTTTGGCAAGTAACTACATCAGACAAGACTTGATCATTGAAGCAACAATCTTCTTGGATCCTCACCACTCTTCAGTTGAAGTCGCTGCTCAGTAATTCAAAGTTGTTAGGGAGAATAGTGGTCTTTGTATTCCAATATATCTTTTCTAATATATTACCATTTTCCAAACTTTGTAATCATCTATGGAGTCTAGCCATTTGCAGACTACCATTCTATTAATAAAGTTTGAGCTTTTATCCAAATTTTTGTAATTCTCATTTTATTCTACTTACAAAGACTTCATTTATTATTGATAGCAATGATAAAAGCAAACAAATTAAATAACAAAAAAAAATTTTAAAAGAATTTACAAATTACTTATTGCTTTAGATTTTGTGACTCAAAGAGAACAAAAATAGTGACTCCAGTGACAAATGGATTTAGAAATTTTTAGAAGTTTGATTTCCCCAAGAAAATTCTCCCAAGGCACCTATGCTGGAATGAGTATGATCTTCATGTGTTTCCCAGTTGGTTGAAGATGGGAACAATTAGTGTATACTGCGATGTTAGGTTTGTGATCCCATCTTCCCCAGTCAAGTCTTGTTTCATTTTGATTTCGAAGTTTATATGGTATGAAGTCTCTATCCCAAATTCCCCAGTAAGGTCTTAACTCACATGATGAAAAGTCTCTTCCCCTTTGCATGCTGAAATGGAATCATTTGCAAAACACTGCCTTTTACAGTGTCAGAATTATTATTGTTGTTTGTTTCCCAGACAACCAAACAAGGGCAATATCTTTTCTAAGAAGTGTTGAAACAATTGTCAACTTTTTTGGGTTTTCTCCCACACAGTGTTGGGTTTGATTTAAAATCCCCATAAGTTTGATTTCTTGCTTTAATGTTTGACTTTCTTAAATCCCCAAGTAAGACCGAGATAACGTGGCTTTCTGAGAATTATCATCCCCATAAGGTTTCGTAATTTCTCCCCAGAGAAGTCCGTGCAATCCTCACTTTCAGTATTGAAGAATGTATCTTAGATCCCACTCAATGATGTGGTGTTTTCCTCCTTGATAAATTCAGTGCAAAATCTCTAATTGATATCTCGACGATGTGGTTTCCATCTACCCTGTTGAAATCAACATTGCAATCCCCAGTAGAAGTACATACGTTGAAACATTTATTTTCCCCATTGAAGTCTGTGTGATATTCCCCGATGAAGCCTGGAGGAGGATGTTATATCCCTGTATTTGTACTGATTTATTGTTATGATTGGATTATTTTTGGATTATGTTCCTTCCCAGTGAAGTTAAGCCATGAAGTAGGAATTTGTGTCCTTAGTTGGTGCTTACTTTCTTATGGAAATTTCGTCTTGAATGTGATTTATCCGAGTATTGACCATGCCTACTTGTTTTTGCCCGTTTGTCCCTGGTGTTATATGTTTGTTTTTTCAGCATATATATGATAACATTCATGTATTCATACATACAACATGCCTATCTGAATTTATCAAATCATCGCTCATTCTCATTCATTAATATCTTGTTGGCATATTACCCTGTTTTGCAGAGTTGTGTTATCCTCTCTCCATTAGAGTGTCAACCTTAAGAAGAAAGTGTATATCCTTTCAATCTCCCCATTGAGTTTGGCTCTCATGGAAGAATTCTTCTTTAGCCTTCCAGTTCAGCTTTTATCTGGATAGAAAGTGTTTCCCTCTTGAGTTTATTTCTCATGAGGATTTATTTTGATTGACTATTTCACTCCTATTTATTTATGCTTTGAATGGGTGGTCCCCTGCAATATTATTATTTTGACTTCTGCAAGCTTTAAGCCCTAGTTTGAGAATGTGCATTTATTTTTCATAATAATATTTTACTTCCTCAACAGGAATATATTGGCATTTCCCCGGGAAGCCATATTTATTTCCCCAAAGAATCATTATTGCAATTCCTACTCATAACAGCAAATAACAGGTCTCTTTATTTGAGCAACCTGTATTTCCCCAGTGAATCTGATATCTCCCAGAGAAGATTCATATTTGTTACTCCAATGAATGGTATCCTTTTCATTATGGAAGGTAGTTTGTTGTTGAGATTTGTTACTCCAATTAATGGTAGCCTTATCATTATGGAAGATAGTTTGATATTGAGATTTGTTACTCCAATGAATGGTAGCCTTGTCATTATGGAAGGTAGTTTGTTGTTGAGATTTGTTACTCCAATGAATGGTAGCCTTATCATTATGGAAGGTAGTTTTTTGTAGAGATTTATTACTCCAATGAATGGTATCCTTGTCATTATGGAAGGTAGTTTGTTGTTGAGATTTTTTACTCCAATGAATGGAAGCCTTGTCATTATGGAAGGTAGTTTGTTGTTGAGATTTGTTACTCTAATGAATGGTAGCCTTGTCATTATGGAAGGTAGTTTGTTGTTGAGATTTGTTACTCCAATGAATGGTAGCCTTGTCATTATGAAACGTAGTTTGTTGTTGAGATTTGTTACTCCAATGAATGGTAGGCTTGTCATTATGGAAGGTAGTTTATTCTTGAGATTTGTTACTCCAATGAATGGTAGCCTTGTCATTATGGAAGGTAGTTTATTGTTTAGATTTGTTACTCCAATGAATGTTAGCCTTGTCATTATGGAAGGTAGTTTTTTATTGAGATTTGTTACTCCAATGAATGGTAGCCTTGTCATTATGGAAGGTAGTTTGTTGTTGAGATTCGTTACTCCAATGAATGGTAGCCTTGTCATTATGAAAGGTAGTTTGTTGTTGAGATTTGTTACTCCAGTGAATGGTAGCCTTGTCATTATGGAAGGTAGTTTGTTGTTGAGATTTGTTACTCCAGTGAATGGTAGCCTTGTCATTATGGAAGGTAGTTGTTTGTTGAGATTTGTTACTCCAATGAATGGTAGCCTTGTCATTATGGAAGGTAGTTTGTTGTTGATATTTGTTACTCCAATGAATGGTAGCCTTGTAATTATTGAATCTAGTTTGTTGTTGAGATTTGTTACTCCAATGAATGGTAGCCTTTTCATTATGGGAGGTAGTTTGTTGTTGAGATTTGTTACTACAATGAATGGTAGCCTTGTCATTATGGAAGGTAGTTTGTTATTGAGATTTATTACTCTAATAAATGGTAGCCTTGTCATTATGGAAGGTAGTTTGTTGTTGAGATTTGTTACTCCAATGAATGGTAGCCTTGTCATTATGGAAGGTAGTTTGTTGTTGAGATTCGTTACTCCAATGAATGGTAGCCTTGTCATTATGAAAGGTAGTTTGTTGTTGAGATTTGTTACTCCAGTGAATGGTAGCCTTGTCATTATGGAAGGTAGTTTGTTGTTGAGATTTGTTACTCCAATGAATAGTAGCCTTGTCATTATGGAAGGTAGTTGTTTGTTGAGATTTGTTACTCCAATGAATAGTAGCCTTGTCATTATGGAAGGTAGTTTGTTGTTGATATTTGTTACTCCAATGAATGGTAGCCTTGTAATTATTGAATCTAGTTTGTTGTTGAGATTTGTTACTCCAATGAATGGTAGCCTTTTCATTATGGAAGGTAGTTTGTTGTTGAGATTTATTACTCCAATGAATGGTAGCCTTGTCATTATAGAAGGTAGTTTGTTATTGAGATTTATTACTCTAATGAATGGTAGCCTTGTCATTATGGAAGGTAGTTTGTTGTTGAGATTTGTTACTCCAATGAATGGTAGCCTTGTCATTATGGAAGGTAGTTTGTTGTTGAGATTTGTTACTCCAATGAATGGTAGCCTTGTTATTATGAAAGGTAGTTCGTTATTTAGATATTTTTTCAATGAATGGTAGTCTTATCTTTATGAAAGGTAGTTCGTCGTTGAGATTCTATTGCTCTGAAGAATTTCATCTGTTTTCAGTCATGAGTACTGATTGCTTACCTTAGTATTGAATTTATTGGTATTATCTTATCATTTCTTTCCCTGGTGGATCGGCATTACCTTTTTGCTATCTCCTCAATGAGTGGATAGTTCACAGTCATCTGTCATTCGCTGTTATCCTTCACTTTCTCTCCTCAATTTTTGAGCTGAGGATGCTTTATCTCCTCTTTGGGCCTCACCCCAAAAGAGTCTAATCTTTTGCTCACCAGTGATTTATTTTCCTGGTCAAGTCTTTTCCTTTGGAGCCTGTTTTTATTTACTATATACCTAGTTGGGTTTTGCGTCCCTTTTGTATTTGTTAATTCGCATCCATAATCATGAGCATTGCATGGCATCTTAGGGCCAAAAATAGGGTTTGTTTTATATTTAAGTATCTTCAATCGCGTCAACACGGAGATTTTTAACCTTCACATCTCCGGATAGAAGACACTTAAATAAGGGCAGTTGTTGTACCCCAATTTTTGCCCCTAAAATCCCTCCATCATATCACATCAATTCAATCACAACAAGATCACACTAGGGTTTGGTTCTTCTCCTTAACTTTAGCTTTGCTCATGGGGAATCACCAAGCACCTTGACTTGTATTTTGTGATCATATATGTTTTTTAGTGATTAACTTTTAACTAACAAATACAAGGAATAATTTCCCTAATTGATGGTGTTGTAGGTGAAAGCATAATGCATTCCATTAAGTTGATCCATAGGTTCATGAGTTTATTTTCATGCCTTCTTCAACAAAGCTTCCTTAAGTTTCAAGCTTCGCTATTGAAGATATTTTGAAATAACATCATGACAAAGTCTATTATAATTCATCATGCCTCAGGTTGTCAAAAATAGTTCAAAGGTACAAGGGTTGATTGAAGAAGTTTGACATAGTTGGACAAGTCTTTGTTTCCATTGATCACAAGGGCATATCTCCTCCAATTCTCAAGATTTAGAAGTGGTGTTTGTTTCTATGGTTTCTACTTATCATCCTCAATAACTTCTATTTACATAACAAAAGTATTTGTGCAAGAAAGTTGATCAAAATTGCAAAGGTTTCTCAAAGCATTTTGTTGCTCTAGGAGCTAGGGTTTTGAACTTCAAAAGGGCCTATCTTACTCATCTTTTGTTATTTTTGAATGATTCCAAATACATGCTTCTCTTCAAAGGTTTATTAATAAATCACTTCAAAAGTTTCATGGAAATTTTGTGCGGAAGAAACTTGATGATGAAGAAAGATTACAAGTCCCCCAGATGAACTCTCAAATTCCATTAGGTGATTTCAAATGATCATAACTTGGTCAATTTTTATCACCTTGAGACCATTATTTTTCCATAATGATTTTAAATATGTGAATGTCAACCCATCTTTTAAGTGAGAAGTGTGAAAATGGATGAAAGATTCCCTAAGGATGCAAAAGATTATAGGTCATTTCATAAATTTTTGCCAACTTCAACAAGTCATAACTTTCTCAATTTTTGGAGATTTTGAATGGTTCAAGTCTTAAAATGTCATTCAAGAGATCTATTTCATTCCATCTTTTTTGGTCAAGAGCAAATTTCAAGGGGAAGGTCATGTTTGGATGCAAGAGATTATAAGTCATTTTTGAAGAAAAACTTAGAAATTTTCTAAGTATAGAAAGTCAAACTCTTTTTCTCAACTTTGACTCATTGCAACTTTTAGATCAAGCATCCATTTGATCCCATTATTTACACATTATAAAGCTTGTAACCTCATCTTTCTAAAGCTTCAAGAATCATGTATAAAGACCCCTTGAGCTGAGAATGCCATTGATTTAAATTTGGTAACTTGAAACTGAAGTTTCTCCAAAAGTCAGAATTTGAAATCCTTGTTTTAGCTTCTAAACACAAAATTGTTGCGCATTTTTGCTTCTAAACACATTTAGTGAACCTCCAAAAGTGATTAGCATGATAAAACCCAAGGATTGGACGAGTTTTGATCAAATTACATGTCACGCTTTTCTTGTTTGCAACTTTACACGATTTCCCTCCAAACTTCATCATTTCATACGCTTGAGCATTCCATTCACTTCCCTATTGTGATATGGTGGCAGAACCGACTGTTATTACTGGTTTGAATTTTACATTTTTTGTTCGCAAAATGTCGCGGTAAGCAAGAGTCGCCACCAACTTTTATTTCATCCAACAAAGGAAAAAGGAAAAAGAACAGAAAAAACCTTTTTCGAAATGTTTCTGAGTACGGGGGGTAGATTATATAAAGGGAAGGTTTTAGCACCCTTTCTTTCCATGGTTTTCCATGGGATCTTAGGTACTTGCTCATTTTTCAAATTGCTTGTGTGTGCTTGTCTTGAAAATGTTTTTACCTCGTGATAACCCTTGTATCAGTCCTCAAGAGTGTGACGAAGTTGTTTTGAAAATTTGTTTTGAAAGGTGTTTGTGTGAAAAGTTTTTATTGAGAAAGTACTTAAGATCCTACCTACTCGAAAAAATATTGAATGTTCTCGTTTCCTTTAGACATCGCTATCCTACTATTAAGGAGTAGGCAGCACCGTCGTTGGAGTTGTAAGGGACATTTGAAAGGGACAAGTACAATCACTAAGGCAACAAGTTGGAACCTTTAGTAGTAACCCTAAAGTCTTAAATATCTTTTCGAGGCAACATTTTCGAGGCGACATTCGAATGGGACGTTTGCTTTTAGACTGGAGGGCAACCACTAAAATCTCCTATGCTTAATGATTGTTTAACGAAGGCAACCGAAGTGAGGTAAACCCTAGGAGTGAATATGTGCATATGATTTGTTTCGGTTATTTAATCTTTGCACATTAGGTGATCTACCGTTTTAATTTCAGATATTCTTGCCATACAATCCTATTAACATACATCTAGACAGTTAAATATTTGTAGGAATTAAAAGTGCGAAAAATAAAACCTAGCTATTACAAGGCTTCGGGGAGGGGGATTAATTACATAACCAAAAGTGAGGGAAAAGCGATAAATAAAAACCTAATTTAAAGCTATTACAAACCCTTAGCAGTTACAAAATAATGGCAAAAATAATTAACAAGCGCGCGGCGAATTAAATACGAGGACGGTTGAAAAATTAACCTAAAACTCTAAGTGAGGAAAAGTATTTTTTGTGGATTTTTATTTGAGAACACAATTAAATTACAAATTAATTAAACCTAATTTCTAATTGTTTTTTAATTATGAAAGAAACTAATTAACCTAATTTACTAATTAAATTAAAAAGAAGTATTTTATGAGAAAAATGATTTTGGTGTATTTTTTGGGAAAAATTAATTAAATATTTATTATTAAAAAAAATCTTTTTTTTTGTGATTTTTTAAATTTGTGATTAAATAAAAAAATAAATTTTGTGTTAATAAAAAAAATGAAAATAAATAAATTAAAAAGATAAAAAATAATAACTTGGGCTTGTGATGGATTGCTGAAGGGGGTGCAAAGCTGAATTTCCAGGCCCAACCAAGCTGAGCCTGGGTTGACCATGCTGGATCTTGTGTGGCCTTGACTTGACGAGTATCATAGTCCTTCAGCATGGAACGCGTTGGATCTGGGTAGCAGTACATCCTGTGGCCGGACGTTGAGGCGCATGGTAGGCATACGAGAGAGATTTGCACTGGATCTGTGGAAGGAAAAGAAAATAAAGAAAGTTGTCTGGACATGAGATCGAACCCAGGTCCTTATGCCTTCTGCCAATTCCTTATTGCCATCTGAGCTACGCGCTTTTGTTGTAAGATACAAACACAATATTATATATGAAATAAAGTGGTTAGTGGAAAAAACAAAGAAACGCGTGCGCTGGTTCAAACGGGCGAATGGTTGGCTGACACATAGCCGTCTTCTTCCTTTATCCTTCGTTTCAGACATATAAATTTTACCTACAGTCACATGTTCATAGCCATAGCCCCTGCAAATTTCCAAAATGCACAATACGCACGATAAATGAGTTCTAATTACATAGATCTATTCGTGGTGATCTCGTGAACACCATGGTACCCCTCTTTTTGGCTAATTTAACCCGTACCAGGAATCCCCAAGTTGTGATCTCAAACCCTAACAATGGTAAGTATTGATTCTTGTACTGTTAATACAATTAAAGGATATAGAAAGCTTGCAAACACGATTATGAACAATAATATATGAATAGAATGGATTTATAATGCGTAAAACATAGAAATCGAATTTGAGTTTGGGATGCAAACCGTGATACTTCTATGCGAGGATTCTTGATGTTTTGAAGCCTGCAAATGGTTAGGAATGCTTCCTGAGATGCCAAGGAATTGATTTCTGGCTTTGAATCCTCTTGAATAGCCCTCTATCCTAGAATTTGAACCTCACTTTTTATCCAAAAAAATTGAGTTTGCTTTTGCCTTTTCACGACTGCAACCCTTGTCCTTATGATTTGGAATTGTTGTATACATATAGTAGAGCATATTAGGTCAATAAAATTGCATCATATCTTTGAGAATTATGAAAATGTGATTTGATTTGATTCATGTATGATATCTTTCCAAAACAAGCTTCAATCCAATCTTTTCCAATCCTAATGAGTCTTGCATGAATTGATCATCATGCTAGCTGTACATATACTCCAAATGTGCACAAAAATCCCAAGATTTGATTTGCTTTTATTATTTTACCACTTAATTTGATTTATTTTGATTTAAATGAATAAAAAATCAAAATAAATGATGTCAATAATAAAATAATAGGTGGAAAAGCTCAGGGGTTGTGGGTCCTATTAGAAACATGTTTCAAGCAAGAAAACATGGGCCCCTTTCGGAAAAAATTCCAATTTGATCAATGTTGACTTTTGATAATTTTCCAAAAATTTCCAACTTTGACAATTCACAACCCTCTCAATTTTAACCCTAGAGAGGTTTTCTTGAACTTTTTAGAAAGCTTAGGATGTCCCCTAAGCAACCCTTTTTGTCTCATCTCAATTGAGTCTTCCATGTTCATGTAAGGAGCTTTGACCCAAAATGTGTTTTTGTTGACTTTTCAAAAGGACCCATAATGTAAAAATTCATATCTTTTTATGAGTGAATATTTTGAACTTGTGGGATGAATATGAATTGTAGGTAATTGAATCCTCTTCAAAATGAGATTTGGATAGAAAATTTATGATAAAGCATATGGAAGTTATGCTTGGTCAAAGTTGGGTTAACTTTTACTAAGAAACCCTAATTTAACAACTTTTGGGTTTTGATGAATTTGGAGATTCCTTGAGGAATCATGATCAAACCTTGATCAAATGATTAAATTCACTTAAAAATGTTAATGTTGACCAAAAATCTTGAAGTTTGACTGTATGTGGGTCATAGTTGACTTTTGACCTAATACAGTCGATTCTCAAGCATCTGAGCAGTTGACTGAGCAAACTTCTTGTGCAAGGCATGAAACTTGACATGTAGAGTCTTGAGAACATATTAAGACCATGGATAGCATATGAGGCCTTTGTGGTTCACCAATATTGATGAAAATGGAAACCCTAATTTGAGGTACACTGCCTTAGGAGAGAGTTTGTCTGGTCAACTCTTGGGTAACCTTGAGCAAATTGAAGATCTCAATGGACATGTATTGAGTAAAATGAGAGGGAAAATTTTTGGGTACAACACCTATAAATAGAGGATCATCCCTCATTCATTTTCTCAAGCTTGGAAAGCTAGAATCACCCTACCAAACTCTCTCTTGAACACAATTTTCTGCAACTTTGAATTTGCTCTTACAACCTTTCTCAATCACTTTTCTTTGTCAATTCACCTTCCTTGATCCTCACTGAAGCTAACAGAAGAAGAATGAAGCTCTAAAACTCCATGAATTGTGCTAGCCAAGTCCAGTTTCAGAGCTCTGCAACTTAACTTCAATAGGTAGATTTCTTTACTAATTCTTTCAAACTTTGATAATATTGTGAAGCTCTCATCATCCTGATTCTTGTTGCAACATTTGTTTTCAACTGGAAACACGTTTTGACCATGAAATTTCAAATCCCTTTTCAAAACTTCTCTTCCAAAATGACTGAGCTACAGTTTATATAAATTTTTCGAGAAGGTGTGGTTGTCTTGGTCTTGATGAGACAAAGCGAATGGTATCGGTCTCGAGCTCTAATTTTACAGTTTGAGAAACCTGGTTTTGAGACTGGATGGAGGTTGAAGATGACCAACGTGTCATCCTTCAACCAATGAAAGCGTGCCATTTGGAATTTTCACAAATCTTGTTTAGTATTTGAATCGGTGCTTTATTCAATAATGATCATGATATGCACAGCGCGTCTGATATATTAGATTAGCTTACTAACGCATTTTGACTCTCATCCATTGGTCCATATTTTTTTGATTTTTTTGATTTTTTGATTTTTTATATTTAAATTGTTTTAAACTTCAAAAAATGATAAAAATCCATTTCAACTTCAAAGAAATCTGAAAAAATTATGAAATATACTTTTGATTTTTCTCTTTCTGATTTTTATTTTTTCATAATTTTATTGTGTTTTGATATTTTTTTATAAATTTTCACTTTATTTGAATTGTTTAAATTGTTAAAAAAAATACTTTTCTCCATTTTTAGATTCTGGAAAAATTAGGGAAGGATCCAATGACCTTTTTACATATATTGGTGACCTCATTTATTTTTAATTTCTGACTTTACTATTTTTCTTCATTTTTGGTTTATTTTGTCAATTTCTTTTAATTTTAAAAATAGTTTGACTTTAAAAAATTACCAAAAATTTCATAAAAAATATTTGAGTTCATTTCTGATTTTTCTATGGTCTCACTTAATTTTTCTTGAGTGTTTTGAATATAATTGTTATTTTTCCCTTATTTCCAAATTTAAAAATCATTTAAAACCTTATTCTTTTATTTTAAATATTATTTTATTTTTTGTACATATTTTGGCTGATCTTGGACTATGAAATTTTGATCATGAACTTTATTAAAATCATTGGATCCATGGTATTGAGTTTAACTCTATAAAAATGGATGAATGCTTTTAATAATAGTTTGATTAAATTTTTGGTTCAAATGTGGTTTACTTTTTATCCTATTTCATCTTCGTCTCATCTCTTTCTCAATTGTACTAAATATTATTGGAGCATGATTTATATATCATGTCTCAAAACATATGGTACATAGATTACTATTGACCGGCCTCAAAATAGGTGTGAATTCTATAACATAGCGCTAAGTTTTGTCCCGATTCGAGAAATGATCATTCGTGGCCCAAACCCATGTTTACAAGCCCAAGTATGTTGGTTTGAACCCTTTGATCCAATAACCTTGAGATTCATTGTTAGGAGGCTTTGGTTCTACCAATCCTCTAATGAATCTTCATCAATTTTGGTCAAAATGGATCACTTAAATATCATTGATCATTTAATGATGCCTTGAGAATTCTTAAATGGATGATATACTTGACAAAAATAAAATGCAAATTATTGTTGAGAGGATTTGGTTCTACCAATCCTCTAATGAGTTTCAAATGCAATTTTCAAGATGGTCATTCAACTAACCACTAATTCCTAACAATTGACTTTATTTTATGATTTTACTTTATGCCTTTACTTTAAGCATATTTATTTTAGCATTTATATTTCATGCTATTTTCCTCATTGCTCACTTGAGCATTTACTTTTATGTCATTTTTATTTTGCTCATTTGAGCTTTTCATTTCTTTTTTTGAAGATACTTAATAATCAACTTGAACCATAAAAAACTTTAATGTTATTTGGACTACTTGGTTACTATCCTTGGCATTATGGAGAGGTGGACTTCTTGGACTTAGGATTAGAGACCTTAACCTATCTTTGAGACCTTGTGACCTCAATTGTTATTTTGTCTAGAGTTATTGGAGTTTACCCCCAAGACATTGGGTTGTTTGTTTGATTTATGTGCAGGTTATTGTGATTACATGCTTTGTCTGTAATCTAGAATTCATCTGTATACAGCTGTTACTCTGCCCAATTTTTATGAAGACTCAATACAAATGGAGTTTGGTTTTCTCAAGAGGTTTTCTATATTTGCTTGTTTGGTTTCAAATCTAAAGGATTGGAATTCTACATTGACTCATTGTGTCAAGTGTTGGTGTCTTATTGGTTAGACGGTTCTTTTCCCTAGCTTTTACCTTATGCTCCAGGATAGCCCCTTCATCTCCTCCCATCTTCTTTAATTTCAAAAATCTTCTCCCTCCTTTTGAAAACTCTTCTTGTTTTAAAACTTGAACCACTTTCATAATAAACTTGGACTGATGTCCATGCATTTTCGAAAACCATTTTATTAATCAAACTTTAATCAACTTAAGAATACTTTGACATTTTTGTGAGAAGACTAAAAGTCAATCAATCTCATTCAAACTATTTTTGACATTTTGGCTTTTAACTTTAAAATTTTCTCAAAAGATAGACACTTTTCAATCCTTGTAGTGTTGCAAGCTACTATACTTCTATGATATGTAGTAAAGTGAGATATTTTCCACTTGGATGTTGAGTGAGGCTTTGTTGATTTTAAAATCCAAGCCACATCCTCCACTTTGACATGATGCAAATTCTCCTTTCTCATAATCATGGGTAGTAAGTATGTTTTCCACTCGGACAAGAGATGATGTCTCATCTCTTAAAATCAACCATCACACTTGTGTTTTAAAAATTTTAAAAGATGAACTACGAGTACCCTGATCCCGTATTGCACGGAAGGTGGTACGTAGGCACTAAAGGTTTGCAACCGCGGCGGGTTCAAAAATTATAAAAAGTACTTCTTTTTTCATCTCTATAATCCATTTTTTATACAACATTTATAGCAAAAATACACAGATTTACAAAGAAGTTCCTATGGAGTACCATAGATGTTTAGGGTGCAAATACCTTCACTTTGCATAACCAACCCCCAAACTTAGATTCTCTCCCCCTCTTTTTGAGTTACTCTCTCTTTTCCGATTCCTTTGAAAACAATAAAGCATGGTGGTGATTTTTATTTTAATCTGTGCGAGTCAAGTCAATCCAATGGCTTTGTCTCAACATTTCTACCGCTACAATTATATTAGTCGACTCTTTTGGCGACTTTCAATATGCTCACAATGCATGGCCCAGATATATATACCATCTTCTAGGTTTTTGGAGAACATGTTTATTTATCAAACTTATAATGACTTTTTTCCGCTTCGACTTGCCTATTCGTCTGGGCGTAATACGACGTTGATGTTAACAATTTGAACCCTATCTCTACAGCGAACTTAGTCACCTTTCGACCTACGAAAACAGTCCCTTAATCCATTGTTATAGTTTATGGGATTCCAAACCTATATATGATTTAGTTTTGAATGAAGGCCATTACTTCCTCTTGATCCACTTTAACCAAATCGATGACCTCTACCCATTTTGAAAAATAATCAATACCCACTAAGATATACATATGTCCTTTCGATGAGGCAGGTTTGATTTCTCCTACAATATGCAAATCCCGTCCCCTAAAAGGACAAGGTTTGACAACATAATGTAATTCGCTAGCTGGTACATGTTGAATACCAGAATGTTTTTGGCATTCTTGGCAGCTTTTGGCGAACTCAATGCAATTTTTTAACATGGTCGACCAATATACTCCTTTTCGACATAACAATCATTTCATTTTTTGTCCTGCCTGATGTGTACCACAAGTTTCACTATTTACTTAAGATGTCGCTACATATGCTTCGTTTTCCCCTAAGCATTTTAACAACACTCCTTCAGGCGTTTTCCTGAACAATTCGTTTCGCATCAATTTGTAACTTAACGCCTTGTACTTAATTTTGTGCTCTGTTGTCATAACTAGATTTTTCAAGTAGTCGACTATAGGTTTCCTCCATTCATTCTCATATATCGCATCAATGGAAAAAACTCCCTCTTGCACTTCAATATTTCCAAAATAATCTTAATTCGGGAGATTAGGGATCACTTCAGGCTCTTCCCCCTAAGTTTTTGTCATTTGCATGTTCTCACACACCAATTCATCTCTAACCTCAATGAAGTCGTTTATGCTCTCTTTAGGTACTTTATATCCATATGCTAATTGGGCCATGTAGTTCGCCTCTTGATTGTCAATACACTTCACATGACTAATCGACACGTTATCAAATTTTTGAAGTAACGATAATGCTTTGACCACATACATCATCAGATGGACCTTAACGCATTCGTATTCTTTGGTCAACTATTTCACCACTAACTCTGAATCTCCTTTGATGTCAACATCCTTGATTCCAACGTCTAACATAATTTGAAGTCCAATTACTAAGTCTCCATATTCAGCCTCATTATTAGAACATTCGCCTTTAATCTTATAACGAAATCTACTTGGAACTCCATTTGGTGATAAAATAAAGATTCCTACTCCCGTTCCATGTTTATGTTTAGAACCATCAAAATAGCATTGCCAAGACTTAATGCTTAAGTAGGCTTAATTGATGTTGACCACATAATGGTCAACTATAAATTCTGCAATAATCTGCCCTTTTACTGCTTTTAAAGGAACATATGTTAAACAATATTCAGTTAATGCTAGCGCCCATTTTCCAATTCGACCGTGTAAGATAGGTTTAGGTAACATATGCTTAATGACATCAAAGTGAGAATAAACAGAAACTTCAACTGGTTTTATATAATGCTTGAGTTTAGTACATGACAAATATAAACATAAACACAATTTTTCAATTGCATTATATCTAATTTCAACGTCATTTAACACTCGATTGAGGTAATAAATGGCTCTTTCGACTCCATTCTCATCTTTCTGGGCTAGCATACTTCCCAGTGTCGATTCAGATGCTACAATGTAAAGTTTAGTGCCTTTGTTTCTTTTTGGGGGTGCCAACATTAGAGGCTTCACCAAGTAGTCTTTTAATTGGTCAAATGCCTCTTGGTGTTCTCTTTTCCACGTGAACTCAGAGTCTTTGCTTAGTTTTAACAAAGAAGAGAACGCCAAAGTCTTCCAACTCATGTTTGATACGAATCGTCTCAAGAAATTTATCTTTCCCAACAATGATTGGAGATCTTTCTTTGTCGTTAGCGCTTTGGTACTTAAAATTACCTTGGTTTTGTTCTGTTTAATCTCTATACCCTTTTTATGTACTATAAAACCTAGAAAGTCTCCCGTACAAACATAACAAGCATATTTTAATGGATTCATTTTTAATCCATATTCCCTCATTCTAATAAAAGACTGTTGAAGGTGGTCTAAATGACCAGCTCCCGAGGGTGATTTGACTACAATATCATCAATGTACACCTGCATGAAGGTTTCTATGAAATCATGAAACATTGAGTTCATTTATCTTTGATAAGTATCCCTAACTTTTTTCAAACCAAAAGGCATGACTACCTATTTGTATGTGCCTAGTACCCCCGGGCATCGAAACACAGTTTTATGGGTGTCCTCTTCAGCGATAAAAATTTGGTTGTAGCCTGAATATCCATCCAAAAGACTTAAATATTCATATCATGCGGTCGAGTCGACCAATATTTTTGCCACAGACATTAGATATTTGTCCTTTAGAGTGGCTTTATTTAAATCCATAAAATCTATGCAAATTCTTAAAGCTCCATTTTTTACTACATGGACTATATTAGCTAACCATTCAACGTACTTGGTTGTCCTGATGAATCTGCTCTTCAACAATCGTTTGATCTCTACTTTGAATTTGGATAACACTTCTGGCGTAAACCTTCTTGGCATCTGTTTGACTGGTCGCTTGCCTGAATTTATAGGTAGTTTAATTTCCACCATCTCCCGGCTCAAACCAGGCATCTCGTTGTAATCCCATGCAAAACAATCTTTGAATTCTTTAAGCAATTAAATTACTTGATCCTTCATCTTGCTTTCAATCTTAATACTGATGTATGTAATTCGCCTAATCGCACCATCACCCAGGTCGACTTCCTCTAATAGATCTTGTGCTTGCATCTTCAAAATATGATCTCTTGGGCCTTTTTCAAACCCCAAAGGCTCTTCTTCATATATGAAGTCAAGCCTCTGGCTTTGTGAAGCTATTGTTAGGCTTGGTTCTCCCAGCTTTCCACCATAATGGCCTCAAGCGCCATTTTTGAAATATTTCCAGCCTCTAAGGCCGACTTTATCCCGCTTTTGGTTGTGTAGGCCAAAATCCTTGCTAAAGCATTTGACTCAGGCATCATTATAGGTTTGTTCTTCCCACCCCGTGGGTTCAAACTCCCATTCTATAGTTGGATATGTATCCATCTTTTCTTGGTCCCAAATGAAACCATGAGTAGGGTGTAGGGTTAGAAACTTGATCACATCAGGATGTGACTTGAACACTGTATCTTCAGGGTCACGCAGAGGTATGGTAACTAAGGCTTTGTCAAAATTCCTCTCATTGGCCATACCCATATCAGCAGTAAAGTAATTATGTTCTGCCTCATTGTTCTCCACAATCCCATCCTGGCGCCATATGGAAAAGTGTTGATGTAGAGTCAATGGTACTTCCCCAATGCCATGTATCCACTCACGTCCTAGCAACAAATTATAGTTCACTTTAGAAGCGATCACCATGAACAATGTTGGCCTCGAAGTCGAGCCTACTGACAAGTTTACTTTAATCACACATAGTATGTGACTTGTTTTTCCTTCATAGTTCGATAAAACCATATTATGTAGTTTAAGGTTAGTGTCAAACTTACCCATCCTTTTTAGCAATGATTGTAGCATCACGTTCACAACAGTGCCACCATCAGCAAACACTTTGTTCACAAGAAAACCATCAACCTTAGCCCTTATAGATAAAGGCTTGATATGGTACATCATATCATATGTAGGCTTCTCAAACATCATATGTTGTTCTTTGACCACCCTATTATTCATAACATAGTAGCATAGAGGTTTCTGGCCTACTGATTCTTGTAGCAAATGGATTTTAAATTAGAGTCACCACTATTATTTTTTATCCTATGGAAGAGAATCTAACAGAAAACCCTAATTCGCGGACAGAGATTCTAAGTTTTGGACTCAATTAGACGAAAGGAAGGTGTTACGCACCTTTCATCTACCTTGTTCACAAGGATACTAGGTTTTAGGTTTAGGTTTGGGTAAAATAGGGTTGTAATTTTATATGGGGGAAAAGAGTTTTAATTTTTTAATATGGGAAAGAGATTTAATTTTAAATAGGAGAAAGGGTTTAAATATTTAATAGGGGAACTCGCTACGATATTTTATCGTATGCCTACGTATCCTCTTTTGAGGAATCAGAGTCCCAATTCGTAGTTCGTATGGGGTTGGTGTTTTTTAGGGCTTTGCAAACATATTTTGAATCACCTCGCACTTTGGTAGGGAGCGGTGATTGCGGAGATTTTGACTAAATACGCAGTAAGTCAAAATCTGTTTGAAACCCTTTTGCAAAAACAATTGATTAGCTTAGTTTATTGCGAAAAATAGTTTGATGATTTGTTTGTGTTTTTTGTTGTATTAATTGTGAAAATATCTCAATTAATGCGTGCTATAAAAAGATTTCAATGCACCTAATATATTAAAATAATATATGCAATTTTGATATAAAATAATTTATTTGTTAGTATATAAATAATAATGTAATTATTTAAAAACAATAAACAATATTTACATAGCAAATAAAATATAAGAATAGTAAATAGAAAATATAATATATAATAATTATGATATAATAATAATAAAAAAATCAATATTGATAATTATTATTATTATTATAAATAAATAATATATATGTATATATAAAAAATTTGAAAGAATATATGAATTATAAAAGAAAATAAATAAATTAAATTGGGGGGGGTGCAATTTCTAATTAACAAGTAAAAGCCGGGGGTGTGGTTATTAGGAATTTGGTTAGGCCCAAAATAGTTCAGACAGGGGGGGGGGGGGGGTATGAACTGTTTTGTGGTTTTAGTAATATAGCAAAAGGGGGTGTTAGAATTAATGGGCTTGGCCCATTACGCAAACTTGGAGGGTCAGATAGATTGAGTGTGGTGAGGGAGTATGGGTCTATGGTGCAGACTTGGCTCATGGCCATTTGATGAGAATCATGTGGGCAGGATTGAAGGTGCAGGATAATTATGATGTGCGCGCGTGTACTGTATTGTTTCAGAATATAATTATATTTTTTCATTTTTGTGTATAATTCATTCTCTCTTATAGTAGCTTATATCCTCTCTCTTTCGCTGCCAACCCTCAAACCATTCTCTCTTCCTCGCCGCGAAACAAACAAACCCTCACTTCTTCTCTTGCAAACCTGACAACCCTAACCTTCGCGACAGCTCAACCTTTACCCTTGATCATAATAATGGAAAAAAAAGAGCAAAGCGATTTTTACCCCTTTGCGTTTCTGATTTCGAGTTCTCTATGATTTTAAGCTAATCCCCTTTTTTGGATCTTACAGGCTCCTACGAAGGTTTAAGGTGATAGCGATGGCGGATACGGTAGTTAGCGGCAGCGACGGTAGCGGCTCACGGTTAGGGTTTTATAAATTGAAACCCTAATCGCTCTCTCTCCGTCTTCAACAAGCAACTTTGGTGCATGTGTCTTCTTCAATTTTCTTCTACCCTCTTCTGTTTCTATACAAAGCCTCGGCCTCTGTTCCTTCTTTCTGTCATCCAACCCTTTTCCTTTTTCCTTCCCATTTTCGGTTAGTATATATAGATTTTTGTAATTAGGGTTTGTTAGAATTGTTGTTACCAATTATTAGCATAGATTTAGGAATTATGGATTCAAATTGATTGAGATTATTCTGTAATATACTTGATTTCCAGATTTTGTAAGATTTGGATTTGATTTTAGTATAGATTTAATTTGGGATTTTTGTACTGTAATATTTGATTAGTAAATCTGGGATTTTGTTGCCAGTTTTTTGTATCATTTTAATTGAAGATTTGATTTAGTTTAAGATTGTTTTGTTTTTAATTTCAACGTTATATGTTAATTGATATAAATGTGTGTAATTTTTACAGATTAGAATAGTTCTTGTTAGCACATTGGGCCAACGTTGTTTATTTCAGCCCACCAGTATTAAGTTGATTTTAGCAACAAAAATTATTATTTCTATATAACCGGGCCCAATTGGCCTCTTTCTCAAAACACCAAACTTTAAAACATTAACAAATTTCAAAGAAAGTGTTACACTTTCTAAAAAAAATATTATTTATTTACTTATTATATATATTCTTTTTTAAACAAACAATAGTAAACAGTTTTTTTTGTTTTTAATGATAATTATTTTTCCCTACAGTAACATATTAAAAGGGCCAGAAACTTGATGGGCCGGTATCTAAAAACAAAAACAAAAAAATTTTGTAAATATTATTTAATAAAACAAATTACCTTTTTTTTAGCAATAAGTGCAATAAATTTATTTTAACAAATTGTAAAGGAGAATTTTCTTAGAAAAGTAAATTTTCTTAGAAAAGTAATAACAACAAATATTTTATAACTTTATAAAACAAATCAGTAACAAAAATGACAAATGGACCAATTTTAACAAAAATCCCAATGGGCCTGCAATGTGTAATTATACCTCCCTTTTTACTAATGACAAAAATGGGTTAAGTTTTTTAATTTTTAATTAATAGCAACTTAAACTTAAGTCGCCTTAATACTTTAATAACTTAGTAACTACTCGATTAATTTTTTATTTTCGAATCGCATGGGCTGTTGGCCAACATGCCTCACGAACGTTCACGGATACACGAGTCTTCCTGATTTAGAAAGCCCCATTTTCGCGAATTAAAATACACCCCCTAGTCTTGGATAAATATGGGCCATCAGATACTGCTGTACCATCCTTAATTAAATATTTCTTCTATTTTAATCTCGAAAAATAAAATCATCGAGGTAGGACAAATTTAGAGTACGACAGCTGCCCCTATTCAATTATCTTCCAGTCGAATAGCATGAGAAAACTCAAGTCTTGCATATTTTGATTGGAAGTTTATTGAATACTTGAAGTATCCTAAAATTTTCCCGACAAACTAAGGTTACACTGATATAGCATACCCTTACAAGTCTCAAGGAAGTAGGAAAAGTTGATGATGCATCGCTTACCAGGGTTTGATAATGAGGCAGATGGTTTTAAGAGCGCAATTTCGTATGTCTTAGTTTGGTTTTTGATTATTTATCCATTTGGGGGATGAATACAACAATAATTGATGATGCATGGCTGCTTGAAGAATGAGACCCTGGGTTATGTTTACGAATCGCTGCATGACGTCTGAGGTGACGGGCTAGAGTTTTGTATTTTTGAGCATCGCTGCATGAAGTCTGGGGGGTGATGATCGGTGTTACGGAATAAAGAAACGCATTATTGCCTGAAGTATGAAGCAATGAGCTAAACTTTGGTTTTCTTTCAAGCATCGCTGCATGAAGTATGAGGCTATGGTCTGTGTTATGGAATGAATAATACATTGTTGTATGAAGTTTGTGGCGATGGGTTTGGTTCGCAAATCGTTGTGTGAAGTCTGAGGCGATAAGCTAAACTTGGTTTTCGAGCATCACTGCATGAAGTTTGAGGCAATGATCTGTGTTGCAAAATAAGGAAACACATTGTTGCATGAAGTCTGAAGCAATGATTTTGGTTCGCGAATTGCTGCGTGAAGTCTGAGGCGGTAGGCTAGAGCGTGGAATACATTGTTACATGAAGTATGAGTAAATGGGTTAGGTTCGCAAATCTCTGCGTGAAGTATGAGACGATGAGCTAGATTTGGTTTTTGGACATCGCTGCATGATGTCTGAGGCGATGATTTGTGTCGTGGAATAAGGAAATGCATTGTTGCATGAAGACTGGGGCAATGGGTTAGGTTTGCCAATCGTTGCGTGAAGTCTTAGGCGATAGGCTGGGTTTTGTATTATTTGAGCATCATTGCATGAAGTCTGAGGCGATGATCTGTGTTGTGAAAACACACTACTGCATGAAATTTGAGGCAATGGGCTTGGTTCGTAAATCGATGCATGATGTCTGAGGCGATGGTCTGTGTTAAAGAAATACATTATTGCATGAAGACTTAGGTAATGGGTTATGTTAGCAAATCGCTGCATGAAGTCTGAGGCGATAGGCTAGATTTTGTTTTTTGAGCATCGTTGCATGAAGTTTGAGGCGATGGTCTGGAACTTGGAATAAAGAAACACATTGATGCATGAAGTCTGAGGCAATGGGTTAGGTTTACGAATTGCTGTGTGAAGTTTGAGGCGATAAACTAAATTTGTTTTCCGAGCATCACTACATGAAGTCTGAGGCGATGGTCTAGGTTTTATGAATACATTGCGGCTTAGAGGCAGTGTAATGAGTTTTGTGAATACATTGCGGCTTAGAGGCAATGTAATGAGTTTTATGAATACATTGCCGCTTAGAGGCAATGTACTGAGTTTTGAGAATACATTATGGCTTAGAGGAAATGTAATGAGTTTTGCGAATACATTGCAGCTTAGAGGCAATGTAATGAGTTTTGTAACATATTATAGCTTAGAGGCAATGTATTGAGTTTTGTGAATACATTGCAGCTTAGAGGCAATGTACTGAGTTTGCGAATACATTGCGGCTTAGAGGCAATGTAATGAGTTTTGTGAATACATTGCGGCTTAGAGGCAATGTATTGGGTTTGTGAATGCATTGCGACTTAAGGGAAATGTGTTAGGTTTGAATAATGCATTGCGGCTTAGAGGCAATGTACTGAATGTTGTTTATTACTGCATGAAGACTTAGGTAATGGACTACTTTGTAAAGAACTCATCACTGCAAGAAAACTTAGGTGATGGGTTAAACGCGTTACAGCATGAAGACTTAGGAGACGAGTTGAATCGTTAGGAGAAGTGTTTTGTTGGTTGACCCTTAGATAGTTAAATCGAGGGTAAGACTATTTGTTTGCTACATGATACATGCGTATGATGTCTGATATTGAGATGTTTGGATGTATAAAAATGTATGATGTTTGACATTGATATGGAACCCTGAGTATTGTATGCAAAAATGTATAGTGTATGTATGCTTTGGATATGCAAAATGTATGTATGAAATGTGTGTAAGATGTGAGTATGCCTTGGCATTATCTCCTTTAAACCATTGACTTAGAGTTACCAATCCCCTAGCGTTGTATGTTGTGTCATCGTCGCTTTGTTAAATTTGATTTGAATGCGGAGGACAATGTTAGAAAAAATTTGAACATTGATTTTTTGTATTGTAGGTGCAGGTGCAGACATAGATGTAGACGTAGGTAATGGCATGTGCGTAGATTTGTATATCGTAAGCATATGCGTAAGTGTAGACGTGTGTATAGACCTTGTATTGTGAGTGCAAGCATAGGCGCGGACTTATGTGCAGATGTAGACTTTTTGCATCGTGAGCATAGACATATGCGTAGACATGTGTTTAGACTTTTTGCAAGACGTAGGAGTATCCATGTGTATAAACTTTGTATTGTTGAGTGCAAGCATAGGCGCAGGTGCGGACGTAATCTTTTTGCATCGTGAGCATAGACATGGACATAGACATGTGTATAGACTTTTGTATTGTAGACGTAGGAGTAGCCATGTGTGTGGACGTCTGTATAGCCCTCGTATTGTGAGTGCAGATATGGGCATAGCCGTGTGCGTAGACATAGACACAGATTTTCTTTCAATATTTTTTTAACCAAAATGTTTTTTGATGTTTTATCAAATTCTTTTATTTTGTTAATTCCCCAAAATGATTTCAAGACAATATTCACAAGTAATGATCGCAGTATTTTGTCAACAAGTCTGAGAAAAGAAAAAAAATGCAATTTTGAAAAGATGCACAGAAAGTAACTATTTTATTGATATGCCTCTGAATAGGCGAGAATATAAGATGCAATTCATAGAAAGAGGTAATTACAGAAAGTTTTATAACTGCAAATGGCAATAAAAATGATAATTGTTATTGTTGTTCCCCAATATCCTTTTAATGATCTTATCTCCCTTGCTTTTGAGTTGTATGATTCAGATCTATCCTTCCCTTCGTTGTTCGTAGTCGCAGTTCTTAGATCGCATTCTTTTTGTTCTTTATTTCTTTTTGAGTGATCCGCAATTTTTGCCTGGATTGCCCTTTCGGGTTTTCAATCCACCAGGATAATTTTTTTGTTATAGGCCCCTAATTTTTACCTGGATCGCCCTTTAGGGTTTTCGATCCATTGGGACGTTCCTTTTTGCCTAAGTCGCTTGTTTAAGGTTCAAGCTTAGTGAGCTTCTTATACGTAGTATTTTTTACTGCGTCTGAATTTTCTAGATGCGGTAGTTCTTCCCCATCCATTGTCGTGAGGATAAGACTACCACCGGAGCATGCTGTTTTGACTACGTATGGACCTTCGTAGTTGGGGGTCCATTTATCATGTGAGTCGTGGCAAGGTAGTAGAATCTTTTTGAGTACTAGACCATATTATGGTTCATCTTGTGGAGTACAATGTTACTCAGAAAGAATTTTGAGGCTAATTTTCGTAGAGTTTGCTTGTCGATGCTAGAGGCGTTTTTTGGATGTTCTTGTTTTTCGGGGCTTTTCTTGATGTCATAAAACCAAGGCTTGTCATCCGGTATTTATTTGATAGCAAGACAAAGTGCGGGCTCTTGATTGTGTCTGTTTATGATGCGCGGTTCGTGGTTTGACCCAGTTACTTTGAAAATAGACGATATAGTTGCTTGGGCGTCTGTCATTTGATTTTCTTGTCATGGGATGTGACTGAAAGTGATCTTTGCAAACTCCACAGTCAGTTTTCAAAACATGATCCCGATATGGAATCATTTTTGGATGTTTTAGTATCTCATTCGCCGTTAACTTGGTATATGGCTCGTGAGCCCTCTTTGGAGAAGTAAAAATTTCCCCTATATAGTGCCCCAGTGTATTTGAAGCCCCGTTGAAAGTGAGTATCAAACGCTCCCCTGGCTCAGGTCCTTTGTCAAGTTTTGGTATTTCATAGTCGCTTATTTTTGCCTCACTGGCGAACAACCTTTTTTGAAGAGGTGATCTGTCCACCATTATGTCTGTATCTAACCTGGGCCTGTTTCTGTAGGAATAAGCAAATATGTGCAATAATTGGATCATCTTCTTTATAGCTTCGTTCTAACATTTCCCCTTAGCTTGGTTTCTTTCGAATCTTCCCTTGTGCTCAAATCAAGGGTCTTAATAGCCTCTTGATACGATTGTATATTGTCGGCCTTTTGCTCTATTACCCTTGCCATTTTCTCAGAGAGTTCAAGATCTTTATCATCTTCCTCTTTAGCTTGGTTGATAGGAGAATCAAAATTATATCGGATTGCAGCAGTAGCATTATCGGTGGTTTTGGGCATGAATTTGCACCTTTATCATGTTTTGGTGCAGATTTAGTATATGAGATTTGAAAATGCATATGCATAGAAAGTATTGCCATTTTCAAATTTAAGATATAAATGCAAGAGAAAGAAAAGGGATCTTAATTGAAAACAAGATATAACTTTCATTAATCGTAAATATTGTCTGAAACAAAACGAGGGAAACCTTACAAGCAACCCTTATGCCCTGAGCATGACATAGGTTCTTTCGAAAACAAGAAAAATTACTTAGGAAAGAAAAAGATCTCAGGAATCTCCACGGTAATCCATCTTTTGAGTTCTTCTCCAGGGGCGCATTCTCGGATGAATTCAGTTTCCCCTTTGGTGTTGGCTTTGTTGGATATTTTTCCCCATGTCAGCCATGCACTACTCCATTGTTGACAAAGGTCTCTTGGATTGGAGGAAAATATGCTTCTCCCTTCATAGCAGCTTTATATTTTTCTTCAGGGTATTGTCCGTACTGGACTATCCCCTGGTCCCCTAGCCTTTGTAGAGCTCTTTTGAAAGCTTCATTGTGTTCTAGTGGGAGTCCACATCCCAACAGATATTCTTTCAGCGAGTTTATCAGGTTTTTTACTTTTCTGCTTGCCCCAGAGTCAGTGATTACTTCAATTGCATTTATTGTCAGCCCATCATGCGAATGCGTAGGGTCTGATTTGATGTTGGGCTTCTCGAAAGTGATGTCACGAGATTCCAACAAATCTGGCACCTTGTGTTTGAATGGCCAACATTGTTCTATGGTATGTCCAGGGGAATTAGCATGATACTCGCATATGGAATTGGCATCGTATCTTCGTGGGAGTGGCCCGACTGGAGGAGCTAGAGGCTTGAGTTCCACTAAGGATGCCTTAACTAGCTATTGTAATAGCTGACTGGGTGGCATTGGGAGTGGATCAAATTTCATGGGTGGCCTTCTGCCTTGTTGCTGCCCTAGTGGGATCACTAATGGTTGTTGTACCCTGGGTTGTGACGCTACAGCATTAATTTCTCCCTCTTTTCCTTTGGGGAGGTTTGAAGCAGGCCTCTTTGAATTGTAGGGAGCATTTGATGGTACCCCTAATATCTTCCCACTTTTTATACCAGTCTCGATTATTTCTCTGATGGTTACTAGGTCTGAGAACCCCGAAGAGATATTTCCAACCATCATCTCATAATACAGCCCGTGCAAAGTTCCCATGAACATGTCTACTAACTCCTTTTCTAACAGTGGTGGTTTCACACGGGATGCCAACTCCCTCCACCTCTGAGCATACTCCTTGAAGGACTCTTCTTTCTTCTGGGACAAATTTTGGAGTTGCATGCGGGTAGGTTCCATGTCCAGGTTATATTTGTAATGCTTTAGAAAAGCGTTAGCAATATCTGCCCAAGTTTGAATATGAATTCTCTCCAATTACATATACCAATCTGAAGATGCCCCACTCAGGTTATCTTGAAAATAATGAATCATCAGCTTCTGATCATAGGCATGGGCATGCATCTTCCTGAAATACATACAAAGATGATTTCTTAGACAAGTGAGCCCCTTGTATTTTTCAAATTCAGGTACTTTGAACTTTGGTGGAATCAGCACATCAGGAACTAGGCCCATTTCGAGAGCGTCTACTTTGAAAGCGTTGAAACCCTCCACAGCTTTTAGTATTTCCTCCAGAGCTTTGTATTGATTCATCATCAGTGGATTATCAACAACATGAGTACCAGTCGTCTTTGAGGGTGCTTGGTTGGCATCCTCTGGGTCATGGTCTCCGTATTGTAGGTCCTAGTAGTTGTCTGCATTATTGGTTGGAATCTGTAGGGTATGAGATGCGCCTGCTTTTGGCGGCGGTGGGACAAACCCTTCAGTTTCAGCGTCTTGTTGGGCCATGACAGACTTCTGGAGTCCTTCCTCTGACTCTTTCTTTAGTTGGTGACCGCTTGATGCACCAATCGTTTGGGCTACTTCTTTGAAAGCTATCATGGGAATTTGGTCTTGCCTGTCAATGATGTTCTTCAAAGCTAGGAGAACTTGACTCAGGTCTCCTTTCATTAAAGTGACACCCCCCCTTTACTTAGTCGAGATCCTCTTTGAATGCCGCCTGAGTTTCCTCAATTTTCTCCATTGCTTTTTGTTGATAGGCCCTTGTTTGATATGGAGGCCAGGGAGGTGGAGATCTTCTTCTACCAATGGTTCAACTGGAGAGATGTTTTTGAAAAATGAGTTTTGATATGATATGCAGGTGTTCGTGAATGCATGCGTGTGAACGGATGTGTATGAACATGAAATGGTTTCTTGTGTTAACGGCCTTATTCACTTGGGTACCTGTTTGTATTTTGCTTATTTTTATTCGGTGACCGGCTTAAAAATAGATACGCAAGTGAGATGTGGGAACAAAATGCCTTTATTGAAGCTAACATAATTCAAATATTGAAAAATATTACAATCTTAAACCAAAACTCGTTTGTATGAAATTGAACCAAGGGAAATAAGTCTTCTTGGTGCGCTTGCAGACATATGCTCTTGAAACCATCCGCCTTTGCTTGACAAAGCTTGAGAATGTCTTCAGCACCTTATTTCCCTTTCGTGGCTTTGATTTTAGACATGTTTGGCGCACTGACGCAGACGAATTGTTTCCTCCGGTATCCATTTTCAAAGACAGTCACCGAGATCTTGAGTTTATTATTATCTTTTATACCCCCTATGAATAAGACAAATAGAAAGAAACAGGTGACGAATATATGAAATATATGACGAATATATGAAATGTATGAATGCATAGGTGTAGGGTTGAGTGACAGGAAATAAGTACCCCTATAAGGTAGGGATGTATGATTCACTGACAGGGTTTTTGTTATAAGTACCCTTAGAAGGTAGGCTCCTTAATTTTAACCTACGGTTAGTCTACCCTCCTAAAAGGTGGTTTCCTTAAAGGTATCATGAATAAAAACAGAGGGAAAAGGCACAAGGTCCTCCCTTAGGTGGAGCCTCTTTAATGGACCGAAACTTTCATCTCAAAGTCGTGAAAGGTCTCGTCATGAGATTCTAGGTTAAGGCCGTTACAAAGAGTCATGGGTGACCTTCCAAAGTCCAACCTGTCAAGAGGACACCTCTCGATAAGTATTCCTTTTTCGGAAGTTCACCGACTCTAGGCGAAGTCGTCACATAAACTCGCAGGGATGATGTACCCCCTAAGCTAATAGACGAACCTTCTTTCTAAGGGTTATCGAAAATATTTTTTTGAAATAAAAACCCGCACATAGTAAATACATAATAATAAATAAAAATAGACAAGAAAATAAAAAATGCAATAAATAAATTAATGCAAATAAATAAAAATAAAAACCCAAAAGAGACCTAAAACCTAGGGTTAAGGAGAGTCCCCAGCAGAGTCTCCAATTGTAGCAACTGGATTTTAAATCAAAGTCGCCATTATTAGTTTTTATTTTAGGGAAGGGAATCTAGCAGAAAACCCTAATTCGCGGACAGAGATTCTAAGTTTCGGACTCAATTAGACGAAAGGAAGGTGTTAGGCACCTTTCATCTACCTTGTTCACAAGGATACTAGGTTTTAGGTTTAGGTTTGGGTAAAATAGGGTTGTAATTTTATATGGGGGAAAAGAGTTTTAATTTTTTAATAGGGGAAAGAGTTTTAATTTTTAATAGGAGAAAGGGTTTAAATATTTAAGAGGGGAACTCGCTACGATTTTTGGCCATATGCCTACGTATCCTCTTATGAGGAATCAGAGTCCAAATTCGTAGTTCGTATGGGGTTGGTGTTTTTTAGGGGTTTGCAAATATATTTTGAATCACCTCGCACTTTGGTCGGGAGTGGTGATTGCGGAGATTTTGACTAAATGCGCAGGAAGTCAAAATCTGTTTGAAACCCTTTTGCAAAAATAGATGATTAGCATAGTTTATTGTGAAAAATAGTTTGATGATTTGTTTGTGTTTTTTGTTGTATTAATTATGAAAATATCTCGATTAATGCATGATATAAAAAGATTTCAATGCACCTAATATATTAAAATAATATATGCAATTTTGATATAAAATAATTTATTTGTTAGTATATAAATAATAATGTAATTATTTATAAACAATAAACAATATTTACATAGCAAATAAAATATAAGAATAGTAAATAGAAAATATAATATATAATAATTATGATATGATAATAAAAAAAATCAATATTGATAATTATTATTATTATTATAAATAAATAATATATATGTATATATAAAAAATTAGAAAGAATATATGAATTATAAAAGAAAATAAATAAATTAAATGCAGGGGGTGCAATTTCTAATTAACAAGTAAAAGCAGGGGGTGTGGTTATTAGGAATCTAGCTAGGCCCAAAATAGTTCAGACAGGGGGTATGAATTGTTTTGTGGTTTTAGTAATATAACAAAAGGGGGTGTTAGAATTAATGAGCTTGGCCCATTACGCAAACTTGCAGGGTCTGATAGATTGAGTATGGTGAGGGAGTATGGGTCTATGGTGCAGATTTGGCCCATGGCCGTCTGATGAGAATCACGTGGGCGGGATTGAAGGTGCGGGATAATTGTGATGTACGTGCGTGTTTCAGAATATAATTATTTTTTTTCGTTTTTGTGTACAATAAATTCTCTCTTACAATAGCTTATATCCTCTCTCTTTCACTACCAACCCTTAAAACCTTCTCTCTTCCTCGCCGCGAAGCACACAAACCCTCACTTCTTCTCTTGCAAACCCGACAACCCTAACCTTCACGGCCGCTCAACCTTTACCCTCGATCACAATAATGAAAAAAAAGATCTAAGCGATTTTTACCCCTTTGCATTTCTGATTTCGAGTTCTCTGTGATTTTAAGCTAATCCCCTTCTTCTGGATCTTGCAGGCTCCTACTAAGGTTGAAGGTGATAGCGATGGCGGATACGGTGGTTAGCGGCTAGCGGCGATATCGACTCACGGTTAGGGTTTCAGAAATTGAAACCCTAATCGCTCTCTCTCCGTCTTTAACAAGCAACTTTGGTGCATGTGTTTTCTTCAATTTTCTTCTTCCCCCTTCAGTCTCTGTACAAAGTCTCCGCCTTTGTTCCTTCTTTCTGTCATCCAACCCTTTTCCTTTTTCCTTCCTATTTTCTGTTAGTATATGTAGCTTTCTGTAATTAGGGTTTGTTATAATTGTTGTTACCAATTATTAGCATAGATTTAGGAATTAGGGATTCAAATTGATTGAGATTATTCTGTAAAATACTTGATTTCCATATTTTGTAAGATTTGGATTTGATTTTAGTATAGATTTAATTTGGGATTTTTGTACTGTAATATTTGATTAGTAAATCTGGGATTTTGTTACCAGTTTTTTGTATAATTTTAATTGAAGATTTGATTTAGTTTAAGATTATTTTGTTTTTAATTTCAACAATGCATGTTAATTGATATAAACGTGTGTAATTTTGGCATATTAAAACAGTTCTTGTTAGCACATTGGGCCAGCGTTGTTTATTTCAGCCCACCAATATTAAGTTGATTTTAGTAGCAAAACTTATGATTTCTATATAACCCGGCCCAATTGGCCTCTTTCTCAAAACACCAAACTTTAAAACATTAAAAAATTTCAAAAAAAGTGTTACACTTTCTAAAAAAAATATTATTTATTTACTTATTATATGTATTCTTTTTAAAACAAATAGTAAACAGATTTTTTGTTTTTAATGGTAATGATTTTTCCCTACAGTGACATGTTAAAAGGGCCAGAAACTTGATGGGCCGGTAGATAAAAATAAAATAAATAATTTTTGTAAATATTATTTAATAAAACAAATTACCTTTTTTGTTTAGCAATACGTGCAATAAATTTCTTTTAACAAATTGTAAAGGAGAATTTTCTTAGAAAAGTAATAACAGCAAATGTTTTATAACTTTCTAAAATAAATCAGTAACAAAAATGACAAATGGACCAATTTTAACAAAAATCCCAATGGGCCTGCAATGTGTAATTATACCTCCCTTTTTACTAATGACAAAAATGGGTTAAGTTTTTTAATTTTTAATTAACAGCAACTTAAATTTAAGTCGCCTTAATACTTTAATAACTTAGTAACTACTCGAATAATTTTTTATTTTCGAATCGCATGGGCCGTTTGCCAACATGTCTCACGAACATTCACAGATACACGAGTCTTTCTGATTTAGAAAGCCCCATTTTCGTGAATTAAAATACACCCCTAGTCTTAGATAAAGATGGACCATCAGATACTGATGTACCATCCTTAATTAAATATTTCTTCTATTTTAATATCAAAAAATAAAATCATCGAGGTAGGATAAATTTGGGGTACGATAATTCTTTGCACATAGTCTCCTATTTGTCCCCGGATTCCCCTGAGGCGAAACCATACTCATTAGGAAGGACTGGCACAATATTACAATCTATAATCAAACCATCATCTGAATTGTCTTCAAAGTCGTCAGATATTTCATCGTCCATGTTGTCATCAGCAGGATTTTCAACTTTTGCTGGCGACACACACACAACCGACACGATAGCCTCTCTTTTGCTTATCAATGGTGCACTCCCTTCGGGACTCTCTCACCCTTTGATAGAGTAGCTTTTATTGTCGCTTCTCTTGCAGATTTCTTGTTTCTCTGAAACCTTCTCCACAGTGTCTTTATCATAAGTTTTTTCCCTTTGTATGTGGGAGGAATGTGATACCTCTTTGAAGTGATCCCAGCTTCAGCAAATTGGGAAGAACTAGATCCCTTCTCCATCATTTCCCATTTATGGCTCAAACTCGAACCCTTTTTTACCACCTTCTAATTCTGGTTTTCCCCCCTTGGATAAAAAAGACGAACCCAGTTGTTGTTAGGAATTTCAGTTGGTGGTACAAAAGTCCTTTGATATGGAAAACCAGGCTTTCCTAGAGGTACTTAGACATTGTATGCCCCCTTCGCATGGTCGAACACCACCTTTGGATTCTTTTCTTGAGGGCGTTCCTTCTTCAACGCCTCAATTTTCTTCACAACATTTTCTTCATATAGTACATTGCAATTTGGGCATAACATAGACCTGGAATTACCCAGTTTGCACCTGTTCAGAAAATCCACCAACTCCTCTTTAGGTTTGGGAAAAACAACCTTCATTAACTCAACAATTGTTTCTTCAGACAATTCTTCATTTTTAGTTTCATAATCCATTTCTCCTTGTCGTCTTGGTTGACTTCAGGCTCTTCAACAAAATCAACCACCATCACTTCTTGTGTCTTAGACAAAGTTCCATTGCCACTTCTGAGACCCTCAGTAGTCTCGACTGCTATAGATATCATTGGATCAGCGGTCACATCTTGTTCACTCTCAAAACCATCAGTGGTCTTGATTGTCAATGATGTGAGTGAAGTGATAATGCTTTCCTATTTTCCTTCAAGACCATCATTAGCCTCGATCATCAGTACTTCCAATGGTTCGACAAAGTGAACATCAGCAACATGCAAAGGGTCTGAGTTGACCTTCATGGAGCCTTTTGGTTTCTCACCAAATTTCAATCGACCATCTTTCAGAAATTTCTGAATCAAATCCCTGAAAAGAAAACATTGAGAAGTGTTATGACCCAAAAACGTATGATACTTGCAAAAACCTCTTTTTGTTTCTGCTCTAATGGTGGATTTTTACTACCAAGAGGCACTATAATCTGACCATCTAAAACTAAAATATCAAATATTTCATCATATTTTTACACATCAAAAGTGTATGTTTTAGTACTAGACGCGTCATTTTTTGGTTTTTTGACCGTCTTTCCTTTTGACGGTCTTACAGGTTTACATGCATACGGAGGTCTGGGTTTCAATTCAACCATGTTAACTTCTCCTTCTTCCATGTATTCATCCTCAGAATCTATGGAATAATCTTCTGTGTCTACATAGGCAATTTTACCTTTTCTATGGTCCTTTGACACCTTAGATTTCTCTATCTTCAAACGTTCGACATATTGAACTTTGTCATCTAGTTGGGACATATCTGTAATAGATTGAGGATCAAAATTTTTCCTAATAGAATAATCTAACCACCTAGCAGCCATTTCAACCAGCTCATGTTCAGGAACTCTAGTAAAACATATAGACTTTAGTACCCTAAACCTATTTAGATAATCTTCCATTGACTCAGACGACCTCCTCTTTGTTGGGGATAACTCTTTCAAACTTATCTTAGGTTGGCCGACATAAAATTGCTCATGAAATATACCCTAAATTTGTTCCCAAGTGCGTATGGAGTTTGGAGTCACTGTCGTAAACCAAGTAAAAGAATTTTCTGTCAATAAATTAGGCAAATATCTTAATTTTAAACCCTCATCATTGGCGATATCACCAACTTCTGTTTCGTACCTAGCAATGTGTTCTATGGGGCATCACCAGCAAACTTGGTAAAATTAGGTACCTTATATCCCCTAGGTAATTTTGCATTTCGAATGTAATCAGGTAAGGGTGAAGAGTAATTGGGCCTCCAGAGGCCAACATTTACTCCAGATCGAGTTAATACTTCTTCTACCATATTTACTATGTTGTTACGCCCAATGATGGCATTTCTTAGCACTCGATCATTATCTTGGTTTCTCCTAACTACGACTGGCCTATGTTCGTATTGCTCAACGAATTCTTCCTATTTATAAGTGGGCACTTCCACTCTCTGAGGTCTAAAAGGACACTCATTATTGCCTCCCTCCAGTTCTTCAAAAACTCTTAACAGCCTATGAAACGTCTGAGTCGGTTGGACCCACAATAAGTCAATCAATCTACCTATTTGGTCAACTATAGGATTGAGGGAAACTCCCATTTGTTGAGTTAAAATGTTCACTAAATCTAAATTACTCTCATCTATATGTTGCCTTAAAGACATAACGAAAGTAGTATTCAAAGATGGTGTCGACTGCGGGACGTAACTAACACCACCCAGTCGACTACTTGGGATATAACTGCCTTGATTTTCAGTGGCCATTGTGTTTTCTATATATGTGGCCAGGTTCGACTATAACCTAACCATCATGGAATAAGGCATACCATATTGGTACGGGACATATGATGACCCTGGACCCGTAGGAATAGTGGTCGATTTGGGTCAAATGGAGAAATCCCCTACCTAGGTTTTATCATTGTGACTGTTGTCCCTAAAACATGAACAATGATAGATCTTATGGGAGATAAAACTGTCGCACTTTAAGTTGTGGTATTTACTAGTATGACATCCATATTTTGTGTAGAAATATGCGTATGTGTCGTGTTTGCGTCAAAGCGTGGCATTTTAGACTTGGAAAAAAGTTTACCACTCCTCAAACTCACACACACACTAACTATAAGACACTTTGTAAAACTACACACAAAAACACGAATTATTAACACTGTCCCACCGGGTGTGCCAATTTGTTTACCTCTGGTTTTGGTAAACAACATTGGTCTCTTAACAAAAAGTTTACTGGTGAGATCAACCAGAGAATCTCAATACACTGCTTTAGTTTTTAAGTGTTTTCACAAAGTATATTCAAAAGGGTTCATTCGACTATGGCGAAGTGGACCTAAAAGCAATAAAATAGGAATCATAAAATAAAACAAAGGTGGGTTAAACTGTAAAAATAGATGACATAACATCAAAATATTTGAAAATGGGTTGATTTAAACATACATTGCCCATGCTTGACTCATTTTGCTTGTTCACTTGGATACTCTGAGTGACTAGCGTGTAGAAATGTGAAAGTTTGAATCCCTTACACTATGCACTAAGTGATTTATTTATAATACATGAAAATAACTGCTTTTTGGCATACTTTGTTTCCTTATGAGCCACGTGTACCTTGTAACTTTCCTTCATGAACTCATGTTCTCCATTCTTGCTATCAAACCCATGTTCTCTATTGTAACTTCCCTTCATGGACCCATGTTCTCCATTCTTGCTACCGATCCCACATTCTCAATTCATAAAGCTTTAATTTTCTAGTTATTCCTTATTTTGGGCTTTTTAACACTCTTGAGCCCAATCCATTCCTCATGAGGCTTTCTTACCATTATTTTGGTAAGAAGCCCCATCATTGGATGTGAAGGGACGAGAATTGGGACATTTGTATAGTCATAGAAGGCAACTAATGAGACGTTTTAGAAATGTCGTTTAGGGACTAGATCGTTTACTGAAGGCAATATCGAGGGTCATCGAAGGACTACGATCTTTTATCGATAGTCTTTTGCTAAAACGCCCATGTTCGAGGGACATGACTATTTTTCCGATAGGCAACAAGTGGGGATTACCCTAAGGGTGCGTGTGAGCAAAGTGTGTTTGATTGCATGCATTTAGTCTTGCTTAGGGTGATCTATTTGTCAATTTCATGTCTTGCCATACACGCCCTAATTACTAGCATTTACAATTAAAAGCGATAAATTGCAGAAATATAAATTCCTACGCTATTAAATATTTTAGGGATGGGGGTACATATTTATGAATGGGGGTTGCAAATAAAATTAAATCCTAAGTTACTATTACAACCATATTGAAATGTACAATATAAGAAAGAAAAAAGGATTTGTTTAGAAAATGGTTTTGTCTTAAAAAGGAATTAAATTAATAAAAGAAAGAAGATATTTTTATGTCTTTTATGTTAAAAAAATGATGAAAAGTAAAATAAATGAGACGTAGACTCAGCGTGCTGCTACAGGCAAAACGAACAGGATCGGAAGTTCCAGAGTCAGGAGCGCTGTGACTCAGCAGGAAACGTCAGTGGGTATCAGAAGTTCTGATTTGGTAAACTCTGAGGTCCTTCAAGACACGTTAGAGGGAAAACACATAAGTTCTGGGTGGTATTCAGACAGTGGGCCACAAGTCAGAAGTTTTATATTACACTAAAACAGTGAGTAAATGTCAGCAGTTCAGTGCGTTATCAGCATGTGAAAATCAGAAACTCTGAGTGTTTGAAAATAGCGAGTGGAAATATTAGAAGTTCAGTTTATTTGACATGTAAGGAGAAATCAGAAGTTCTGTGCTGTGTTAGAACAGTGAGTGAATCATCAGAAGTTCTAAATTGTGCTAGGCCAGTGAGTGAATCATCAGAAGTTCTAAATTGTGTTGAGCTAGTGAGTGAATGTTAGCAGTTCAGTGCGTTATCAACATGTAAGAATCAGAAGTTCAGTGTGTGTTAACAGTGAGAAAAAATCATAGAAGTTTTGTGTGTTAAAACAGTGAAGAGAACTCAGAAGTTATGCGTGCTTAAACAGTGAGAAAATCCTAGAAGTTCTGTGTGTTAAAATGGTGAGTGAAAAACAGAAGTTCTGTGTTACATTTTGACTTTTAATCAGCACACCAACAATTCATTCAGTTCTTATTAAACAGAAAATCAGAAGGATAACAGCACAATAACTTATAGAAGTTCTAATCTTAAATCTGAGTCTAGCCCTAATCAAGAAACTTTGATCCACAGTTTTTTTACTTATGCAATGATATGAACAACATCAATACTATGATATTTACATGTTTAATGATGTTCTGAATGAAAAAGATGCAAAGTCAGAAAGACTTACCTTGATCCTGAAACGTGCTTGGAGCTTTGAGTTGCTGCCTTTAGATGTTCTGTGTCAGTAAGAGAAACGGAAGACGAAATGCCAAGCTCTTTGATTCAAAAGGAAGAACAAAGGTTTTGGTTTTCTGTTTGGGATTTCTGAATTTTTTATGAAGGTTTCAGACTTCCTTTTCTCTTTTGATAGCTCTCTCTTTCCAAAAGCCAGCCTCTCCCTCAAAGCCCAGCCCCTTGAAAGTGTGATGGAGCAACTTATTTATAGATGGATTTGTTGTGATTTTTTTTTGGGGGGGGGGAACAAATGGGATTTTAAATCAATTTGGCATCCTGCTCCCTTGCTTTTTCATCACTGTTTTCGTATGCTAGTTTGGTGCAATTATGGGATGCAGGCGTAGGTCGAACTAGCTGCTGATTAGCATCTTTTAACCATGCTTAAGCTGGAGTTGTCAGCAGGATTTAAGGAAAAGAAAAACAAAGCATGGGCCTAGTACCAAAGTTTTCTATCCCAAGACAGTAAAGGTACACGTGGTGGACATCCTTTGGATAAAGATTCAAAAGTGGTTGTGAGCATTAAATGATGATGAGACTTATCACAACCAGAAATCCTATAATGTGAAATTCTACACCATGGCTTAGTTCTGGATCAGAAGTTCTACTTCAGCGTAACATCCATCCTCTGATCTTTGTATCTTCTGGCTCCATCACATTCTGAAGGAACTTTCGGACTTTGCAGCACGCTTCTTAATCTTCTTTGAATTACCCTGATAAACTCTGACTGAAGCTTTTGTGAAAACTTGCCCAGAAGTTAATCGTAGGGATTGTACTTATGTATCCAATGATTCGGACTGCAAGTGCACAGTCTTATCGTGTAGTTTTAAAAGATATCGAACCACAGAGACTGATGAATCGATCTACCGTCTTCTATCGTTACTTTGCAAATCTAAAGCTAATGAATATTTGATTGGGTTGTAGGGAGAACTAAATATTAAATTAAGTTGGATTTTTAATAATCAATGAGCTTAATTACCAGTATGCAATAGTCGTACCTCGGGAACTAGCGACCTGTTGGGCGTCTTTATATTTTCAAAACAGCTTTCAGTAAAACTTATTTAGTTTAAAAACCCTCATCTCACATTGTCGTTTTGTTGATCTAGGCTATGCCGTTAAGTCCTAACATACGCTTTCGCCATCCCGCAGGAGTTAAAAACACTTTTTGAAAACTAAATAAAATCTTAATTAACTTTAAAGTGCTTCCGCTGTATTTTAAGCCAATGCCTAATTACTACTATCCAGTTAAAAGATCTCAAACTTCTGCTTTGTTGACCCTAACCTCTATCTATTTTTTTACTTCCGTAACAAAACAATTTAATGATTGGAAAATAGTAACTTAGGCCAGAAAAGAAAGTTTCGTAGTAAAAATAATCCCGACTAAGTTACTTGTTCCCTCGGTTGAGTGACTTTACATACCGGTGTAGGATTTCTAGCCTAACATAATATTAAACCAAATCGCAGAATAAATTAAAGGACAAACAAAAATAAACATAATTATATCGATTAAAAAGCAATAAGAATTTGTAAACATAAACCTGGTAATAACTCTGAAGACAGAAGCACTCCTGCACAAATTGTAGGCTTTGCTTCGATCGGAGAATATATTTAACCGTACAGAAGAAAATAATACTGGAAAGGAATATAGAAATAACTGGGAAATAAAAATAGTGCTGAAAAGAATATTCGCTCAATAAAATCTCTAAAGTTTCTTGCCCAAAAAAAAGAACTCTTCCTACTGTGGTCTAAGGCTCTATTTATAAGTCTTGCGTGATCAGTTACTCTCGAAAATGTAGGAACAATTTACTTCCTTCTTTGAGAAATAATAGGGCCATTAATCTGTAAAGTTCCTTGGTACTTTGACTGAGTGGGTGAGAAAATGTAGGTAGTCGCTGGATTAACCCTTGAACGCATTTCTGTCCATTGGATGAGAAGAAAGTGGAGTAAGTGGCTTGTGACGTTCGTCACATGCAAGTGACGATAGTCACTTGGTCTTTCTTGGCGCGTGACGTTCGTCACATCTCCTTGACGGTCATCAAGGTCTTCTTCATTGTGGGCCGCGTGCTCACATGTATAATAGCTTTAGCTCATTTCTTCTCCTTTGGCCTTTTTGCTAGTTTTGCACCTCTTTTTTCTTCATTTCTTCCAAAGTGTTCAGCTTAATGCATATCTGCAAAAATAGAAAAATACATGCATAATACTTATAAAATGATTTAATTTAAACTAAAGTATGAGAAATATTTGGTGTATATCAAGCCAGAAATATCACATATTTGTGTGTCATCAAACTCCCCCATACTTAAACTTTGCTTGTCCTCAAGCAAATGCTAAGTATGATGTTTTTCTAAACATGGTTATGACTCGGATCAACTAATATATAGCTGCATTGTGTTTTTGTTAGAAAATCGATGGCTTGATTCATGCTCCATTACTGCGTCGATGACACTAGACAGTCCCATTTTACGTAAACTAGTTACAGGTCCTATCATAGCCTACCTCGAGTATTTGTCTTGTTTTTCCCTTTTCATTCTAGCGCAATCACATTAATCCCTTTATCTTTACACGCACATAGCAGAATAGTCGGTTAGTGGTTATGATCCTTAAACTTTAGAGGTTTCTGGCACAGTAATGTGGCAACCTTTTTTTTAATTCAATGGTTGGATGCAGGGGATCAGACTGTAATCTGCCCTACCGAGTTCAGTACCAGATGCTTCTGAACCATCCACCAAATGAATTTTCATGTTACTTTGTAAGGTTTACATCCTTTGGATTAGGCGATCGGGTAAGGATCGTCCAATTTAATTGGTGTGTTTCCTTGCAACATTTTGCTGAAATATTATATCATCCACTTATATTCATCGACTTCCTGCGTAGTTTGTGCTTAAGACGGTGCTGACTGTTAATATAAACTACTCAGGGTTACTATAAAGACTAAACTCAGGGTGTTGGAATAATAGGTACTTGAACTGATCTATCATACTCTGGGGTTGTAGAGTGTCTAGACGGTAGAAATTTCGCTTAATCTGCCCCAATTCCTGACGATTAGAGATCTTGCAGTCTATGTACTTTGTCGAGTGAGTCAGAAAAAAACATTTATGGGCTCAAAAAGAAAGGGGATTCTTAAAGAACACAAATTGCTTTAATAGATAACTTGATAAAAAAATTTATTAAAATAAAGATAACTGAAGGGAAATTACAAAGAAAAATAAAAATTACTAGGAAAAGGGAAAATACTTCCTCCCCCATACTTGAATCATACATTGTCCTCAATGTATTAATAGAAGAGGGAAAGGGGAGATGGAAACTAGGTAATCATTCTTCCTCCTCTTGTCTTTGGTATTGGCCATGTGTCCTCGTTCTTCGACGTGCTTGCCCACTGTGTCTGGAAGATTCGCCTCTATCTCTCTGGGATATGATATTATGCAAGTCGTCAACACGAAGTGTTAAGGCTCGCATATCTTCCGTTATTCCTGTGGTGAATTCCAGCATACTTTGATCATGCCTGCGAGTGTTGTCGTTTTGGTCTCTCTGCATTTATTGCATGAGAGTCATCATCTCAATTTGGCGCGTCTCGAGGCTCTGGTGGCGTTGAGTAGACAACTAGTTTTGCTGCATTATTGTGGCATAGATTGAATCGATGGTGGCGGGATTATTGGCTTGTTGTAGTTGGGGCTCTTGTTGCTCTAATTCTTCTTCGATTTCGTCAGCGGCAGCGTTGTTGGCCTCACCTTTATTTCCTTGCACATTTTCTCCGGGTTCTGGGGCGTTCAGGTTGTAAAGCCAGTTATCCGGATTACCCAAGTAAGTACGATTGTGATTTGGCATGATCACGCTACGAACTCTTGCATTCTTAACCATTAGATAGTACCCTCCAGCTTCTCGTACTTTGATCAGGCGGCCAGCACTACAGTTATCAATATCCATATAAACTGCTGGCAGCGAAGGTAGGCGTTGAATCCTTTCCCCCAAGTTCAGGTGAACTGCGATGGTGGTGACGATGCCTCTGATACAAAAAGGTGTGGTCCCGTCTCTTGTAACGAGGTTTTGAATATGGGCTATCATTAAAGTAACGGGATTAAGACAGAGGTTTTGTGAAAAGGTACAGTGAAGAGCATACAATTCTTTAGTGTTTACCTTGTTGTTGTTTGCCCTTCCAAATATTGTGTTTGCCATAACACGGTGTAAGAAGCGAATGTTCGGTTTGTGGATGTGAGAGGCGTACCGTGCTTCGGGATTGACATTTGGTTCGCGGATTATTCTCTCCCATAGTGCGTATGCACTTCCATTCCAATCCAATTCTGGGGGAATGCGATATTGCACATTATTCCCACGGGGAAAATGAAATATGTCGCTCAAAATTTCATGGTTGAGTGTGTACTCTCGGTTGAACATCCGAAATTGAGCGGCTCCCGTTAGGTGTGCGTCTGCATCATCTCGAGTGTGATAGGCGTAGGAACTCAAGAATTCCAACGTGAGAGCTTCGTAAGTTGGTGTGTTCATCGTGCTAATAAAGCTTAGGCCAGCTTTATTCAGCAAGCCTTGCATATGAGGTTGCAAGCCTAATTCTTGCAAGAAATTGTTGTTGACGAACCGCGTGGATGTTATCCCTCGACGATGAAATTTTATGTACCTCTCCTTTTGAAGTTCGCTTGCTTCTCCTTATCGGAGCACGAGATGTCGCATGTCGGGTTCGGGTTGGTTGGCCATGATTTTTGAACTTGATAGAAAAAATGTATCTGTGGTAAAGAGATGGAAAGTGGGTGGTAGTGATGAAACTAAGGATGGAAGAGAGGTTTATATAGATGGTTTTGTTGAGTAAGAAATTTAATGGGGTTTATGGGAGAATTTTGAATATGAGAGGTTATGGGAGTTATGGGTGAATGGAGAAAAAGGGGTGGTGGGGTTTTAAAACAAATTTTCGTGCATCAATGCTGTTCAACAGTCACGGGAAGTGAAAGCTTGGGGGACAAGCCCTACCGCTCGTCATGCGCTCTCTGACGCTCGTCAGAGTCAAAGAGACAATCCCTGACGTTCGTCACATGCATCCTGACGTTCGTGAGGGCGAAGTGATGCGTGCATGTCTTTTTTGACCTCTTTGACCGCGTGCTCCACTAAATTAATTAATTCATTAATCTTGAGAAGTATATTGCAAGGGGTATAGTAGCACATAGTAGAATTGGAAGAATGATATAGTAAATAAGAAGCAAATAAAAATAGTAACAGAAATAAGAAACAAATGAAAATACTAATAGAAATTGCATAGTATAAAAATAAATACATATTGTGAATGAAAATAAATAAATACTTTAAAATAAAAAAAAAGATGGATATGAAATGAATAGATGAATAAATAATCGAAATTTTAGAACTGAAAAGTAACAAATTATTCAAAAATAATAAAACCATAATGAGTTTTGAGAATAATAATGAAAAAACCCCCCATACTAAGAACAAACAGTGTCCTCACTGGGGCGGCACAGAAACAAAAACTATCAAGCATGAGGGCCTCCTGGAGGTGGTGCAGAAGCGTGCAAATGCTGATAAATGTGATCAAACTGCTCCGTGACGACGTCCATGAAATGAAAGAAGTCACGCCGAAGTGTGCTGACATTGTCTTTAACAGTGGCAAGCTCACCTCAGAGTGTGGTAACATCTGTCTGCAGTGTCTGAATCGCATGTGCATGATCTGGCATAGGGACGTCAACAGTTGTGGTAACAAGGGGTAGTGTAGGGTAATCCAATGGTGTATAATCATGGTAACCGGTGGGTGTGGATGGGTCGCTCTCCTCCCTCTCAGGGTCGTGTTCATTTGTCTTCTCTAGGTGATATAGCCAATTTTTCTTAGTATAGACACTGGTATTCTCAGGGCTAGGCAATTTAAAGTAATAGACAGGGTTATTTTGGACGAGCAGCTGAAAATGAGGTGGGCTGAGGTTACCAATCAAAGATATGTTAAAGCAAAAAGGGATTTCCATGGTATAGTATATGGCGTATGGCGTAAGGCGTGACAGAGATGACCGTAGGGACAGGGCCTCGGTTATCATAGTGACTAGCCCGCCGACACAGATGGGGCCATGGGTACACTGAGCTATAGCTGACATGTTGGCAATCATAAATGATGCACAAATGACTGGTCTGGACTGAAAAGCACAGTAAATGATGAACAACTCATCCCTAGAAACTGAGAGTCTATTAATAGGTTTTCCAAAAAAGGTGAAAGCTAAAATGTGATGGAAATACCTAACCGCAGGGTTATGAATCTCAGTAGCACCAAGGTGGTCTGGGTCCTCAGGATATTGGCCCGCTATGTCCCTCCAAAAGTGATTAAGTTCAAAGTTGAGGTAGTCATCCGCCTGGGTTTCCATGTGGGCGTCTAAAGAACTAGGGAATCCTAGCAGCTCAGCTAGACTGCAAACTGTAAACTGGTGGGTGAAACCGAACAATCTAAAGGACATCTGACCCCTACTACGCCTTAAGCCTTGTGTGGGTTTATATATGAGGGAGCTTAAGAAATCCAAGGTGAGGCGTTGGTGTGTAGGGTATTTATGGGCTAGGAACCCCTCCCATCCTATTTGGTTAAACAAGAAGTATACACTTTCCCGGATTCCTAAAGCTGTCAAGGTGGGATCATGCACATACGTAGTCATACTCATCTGGCGCTAAGCCAGAATCTTGTATCGCCTCTGTGTTGGCTCTTAAATTCGACACCCTTGTTTCATTAGTGTCAGTCATTAAAGCTGAAGGTTGTTTTCGATCAGCTGAGTCTGTCGAAATGCCCATCGAAAGATGGCAATGTACTTAGAAGATTTCTTCCAAGAGAGAAGTTGGTTGCCTTCAACGTCGAAGGTGTTTCTCGTCGAAGATGCTTCTCGACGAAGATGTTCGATGGTATAGAGTGGAACGGTTTGAAATTTAAGCATTTGGAGGGAAAACGGTTTCCAGCGGTTACCAAGTGCAACGTGCAAAGATCTGGAGCGTCGAACATTGAGAACGTGCCAAGTGGAATCATCTTGAAGCAGTGTAACTGCCCGACGGTTACTTGGGATGTTTTAGTATAAATAGTAGTAGTTCATGCAGTTTCTCGCGTGTGTTCACAATTATATACAAAGTCACTCATATAGATTCGAGTACCCAGCGTGTGAGAAAGAATTGTTGAGAAATGTATGTGTGAAACACCAACTTTATTAATCAAAGTCATTTACTTTTCCAGAAATTTACTTGCTTTCTTCTTTACTTTCCTGTCGAAATCCTTTACTATTAAGCCTTCATTTATTTTACCAAGCCTACTTCTTCATGCAATTTACTCAAAGCCTCTTTATTTTATTGCCATTTAACCAATATCCAATTTAATCAAAACATCAAAATCAACCTATGTCCTAGGATCAATCTGATCGATCCTGCGAGTAACCAAATAAGTAACCATTTGGAAGATCAGCGGTTGTTTACCAATAACCACGGTAAACAAATTGGCACACCTGGTGGGACTGTGTGTTGATTGTTGAAAATAATCTCATCTTTTCGAGGAGTGTTGCATGTTATTGAGAAGTGGTAGAATATACACTAACGATAACAATACTGCCAGAAGAAGGGAAGAGATGGCGAATCCGCCAAACAATAACGAAATCCCACAAACCAATGTGGGAGCAACGGTTATCTCGACCGTAAGTGAAGCGACAACTGCTGGTTCGACACCAGCAGTAACGGTCACAGCAACGGGGCCATTACCTCCGTTCACAGGCCCCAGAGTGCCTTTGGGAACTCCCCCACCAAGGGGAAATTTAGGCACAAGGTCTTTTGTTCCCCCAGGATTTATGACAGGCGGTCATAATCGAGAACCACTCTATGGCATGCCAACCTCTGACTTGGCTAGCCTGACGAATGCTGCGTCCACTTTTTCAGACCCTTTAGTGAGTGCCTCTTCGCCACTCCAAGGTTCTAGAGTAGGCATGGCGAATAGAAATAGGACCCAACTCTTAGGAGGAACGTCCCAAGTAGCACATGGCCTTACAAATGCCTCGACAACAGTCTTGAGGCAACAAATGGACGAAAGCAACCATGATATGGGGCAAATGTTGGCACAAACTTTAAGTACAGTGCTGAACCCTCTAATACAAAACACTACTCAATCGAATCAGCAGATGACAGCGCAAATGACGCGTTTGGCTGATTTCTTTGGAGTACCCCAACCTATTCGACAGCCCCAAAGGGCGCAAATAAGGGGAAACCAGGGGATATTCTTAGAGGAAGAAACCACCATCAACCAGGTTCAACAGCCTGTCGAAGAAAACCTTAGGGCACGATTGGAGCAACCCGTCGAGGAACCTAGGGTAATAACCCCAGAGGTAAGGTTAGTTAACAGAAACCAAAATGCTGACGAAGTAGTTCAGCATATCCAATACCAAAACATGGGTTTGGAAAATAATCTGGCAACCATGATCGAAAGGATCATGACTCAAAATGGGATGAACATGGGCTTTCGAAGGCCCAACTTTACGTCCCCATTGTCAGAATACGTGTTACAAACAGACTTACCTCCTAGATGCAAAGTCCCCAAATTCACTAAGTTCTCTGGGGACACGACAGAACCTACTGTCGAGCATGTGGCGAGATACTTGATTGAAGCAGGAGATATTTCGAATAACGAAAATCTGAGGATCAAGTACTTCCCAAGTTCTTTAACAAAGAACGCTTTTACTTGGTTTACAACTCTCCCCCCCAATTCGATCCATCATTGGACCCAGTTGGAAAGATTATTCCATGAACAATTCTACATGGGGCAAACCAAGATAAGCCTGAAAGAATTGGCCAGTGTAAAGAGACGTTTCACTAAACCTATAGACGAATATCTAAATAGGTTTAGGTTACTCAAGGCGAGATGTTTTACACAAGTGCCGGAACATGAGTTAGTCGAAATAGCCGCAGGCAGTTTGGATTATTCCATTAGGAAGAAGCTAGACACCCAATACCTGAGAGACATGGCCCAACTGGCCGATAGAGTTCGACAGGTAGAACGCCTCAAAGCTGAAAAAGCAAAGGCAACGAAAACTCATAAGAGAGAGAGGATAGCGTATGTTGAGATGGATGACGAAGATCCAGAATCCTTCGACGACACTATAACTGTCGAAGAAGGAGAAGTCGATTTAGCGGAACTAAAACAAGGGCCACCATACTCTTGCAAACTGTTAGTCCCCTCAAGTGGGAAAAATCCCATTGGTCCAGAAAGGACCAACGATAGGTTCCCCAAAAAGACTTATAGTTTTGACATTACAAAATGTGATGAGATCTTTGACTTGCTCTTAAAAGATGGCCAAATGATAGTACCCCCAGGGGTAAAAGTGCCTCCTCTTGATCAAAGAAAGAAGAGAGGTTTTTGCAAATATCATAATTTTTTGGGCCATAAAACTTCTCAATGTTTTCTTTTCAGGAATCTTGTGCAAGACGCTATCGAAGAAGGGAGGTTGAAGTTTGCTGATAAGACCCCCATGGCTGTCGACTCAAATCTGTTGCAAGCTGAAGCCCACTATGCTGAGCCTTCTGAGGTGAACGTGATCGAGGCAACCAGGAGCCAGTCGAAGAGGCCAGGAATCACAATGGTCGAAGTCTCAAAGGACCATATCAACATGCCAATCTTTGGCAGTTTTTCTGGAAATTTATCCAGAAAGACAATTGAAGCAGTTCAGAAAGCGGTCGAAAGCCCCAAGCTGGAGACCGTTGAAGCACAAAAAACTGGACCAAAACCCAGTTCTCACTTGGCCACAGTTCAAGGCCAGACGGAGAATTTGGAGATACAAATGAAGCAGCTGACCCTTGCCAACAAAGATACAATGAATATCAACATGGTCGAACTCTCTAACCCAAAAGCATCAGAAGAGGCCATGAGGCAAGAACAAGCTAATAAGACTGCTTTCCCTCGGGAAAATGAAAATCTGGCAGATTTTCTGCAAAGATGCCAGAAAAAGAAATCAGAGGTGATGCTGTGTCCAAGATGCAGTTCGATCTTTGACAAAAAAGCTGCTGAGCACATTCAAGGCGTAAGAGCAGCGAATAAAAGAAGGGAAAATGTTGATCTCCGACATAACCCCAGAAGAGCCTCCCAAAGAGGTTCAAACCAAGAAAAGAGGCCATTGACTTTCAGGCCTCCAACAAATGTGCCGGTAGATACCTGGTACAAAACCTCTGGTCGAAAAAGGCCAAGTGAGGAGAGATGGCACTCTTTCGACGTGCCAAGGGGTTCATCTTTAACTCAAAAGAAAGAGCCTCAAGTTGCTGCACCTAAAGTTGCACAAGTGTCAAGCAACTACAAAGGGAAAAATCCCATGTATCGATCTCAATGGAGGAGATACCAAAGGAGACGAAAAGCAGAGAGGGAGGCTGCCAATGAACCAAAGGCAGAAACCAGTTCGAATGTTCCTCTAAGGAAGCAAAGGAAACCTCTAGAAAGAGAGCCAGTAACCAACAGGCTAGTTTGGCCTAACCAAGGTGAAGTCGAGGACGAAGATGATTCTGAGTCTGATGATACTTTGGACATAATGGTGAATATAGTCTCAGTGCTGCCCAGAGAATTCAACCGACAGGTGGAGGTCGAAGCAAGTGACTGGGAAGTGGAGCAAGAAATGGCCAAACACAGGCCAATATGCTATTTCGTCATGGACAATGGCACTACTGAGGAACAAAATGGGTTCTTCGAGCCACCTACAAAGGCGATGAAAAATCACCTCAAGCCTTTATTTATAAGGGCTAAACTCGAAGAAACTACAGTGAATAAAATATTGGTGGATTGTGGGGCAACCATCAACATTATTCCTCACTCTATGCTAAGGAAAATTGGCAAAAGGGATGAAGACATTAAGCCTCACAACATGGTCTTATCGAACTATGAGGGCGGCATAGGGACCACTATGGGAGTGATCCAACTAGATATCAAAGTAGGGTCTATCCTTCGACCAACAATGTTTATGGTCATATCGGCCAAACCTAACTACAACCTTTTGTTGGGCCGTGAATGGATTCATGGTGTTGGAGCTGTGCCATCATCAATGCACCAGAGGCTGCTGCTATGGCGTCCAGATGGGATGGTCGAAAACATAGAGGTAGATCAAAGCTATTACCTGGGCGAAGTGAATCACCTGGGGTTGGCAGATTTCGACAAGAACTTGGCTCACATAGGGCCATGTCCAACACCTGACTTCGACTTGGCGCCAGCGCCAAACACTTTTTGTTCCCTATACCTGCATCCTGAGCATGGTTTCCAATGGGACAGAGAAGACTTGTCCCACATAGACTTCAGTGGGTTAACTGATATCCAACCAACTGGTTGGGGAAGTGAATTCAGTGATAATGACTGAGTCACATTCTTTGAAGCGAATTTCGGCTTATGTAGCCGAAACTAAGATGATAACGGCTCTCGAAGCCAAAGTGAAGTACATGGCCACACAGGCCAATGATCAACAGTTATCTGCTGCAGGTCCAGGAAAGGATTTCGATCCAGAACCCCCTGATATCATGCCAGAAGAAATGCAGGAACAGAGGCTCGACGCCATCTATGACGATGAGCCTTTGGGCTTCGAAAAGGACCCCTTGGCGAACAACATTAAAATGTTAGCGCAAGATCCTTTAGAAGAAATCAACTTAGGCGAAGGGTCAGAGAAAAGGCCAACTTATATCAGCGCCAAAATTGACCCAGAACTTAGGTTGGAAGTAATCCAATTGTTGAAAGAGTTCAAGGACTGTTTTGCATGGGATTACGACGAAATGCCTGGTCTCGACAGAGGATTGGTAGAACTTCAGTTGCCAATCAAACCTGGGAAGAAGCCAATCAAGCAAAGTCCAAGACGCTTCGCTCCAGAAATACTGTCGAAGATCAAAACGGAAGTCGAAAGACTGCTGAAATGCAAATTCATACGCGTTACAAGGTATGTCTAATGGATTGCAAACATTGTGCCAGTGATTAAGAAAAATGGTACATTAAGGGTGTGCATAGATTTCAGAGATTTGAATGCTGCTACGCCCAAAGATGAATATCCTATGCCTGTGGCGGAAATGCTAGTCGATTCTGCCGCTGGCTATGAATACCTGAGTATGCTCGATGGTTATTCAGGATATAATCAAATATTCATTGCTGAAGAGGATGTGTCGAAAACAGCTTTTCGATGCCTTGGGGCCCTAGGCACTTACGAATGGGTAGTGATGCCTTTTGGCCTAAAGAACGCTTGGGCAACATACCAGCGAGCAATGAATACTATCTTCCATGATTTTATTAACACTTTTATGCAAGTATATATTGATGACATTGTTATAAAATCTGTTTCCAGGAAGGATCATATTGACCACCTTCGACAATCATTCGAAAGAATGAGAGAACATGGTCTGAAGATGAACCCTTTGAAGTGTGCATTCTGTGTGAAAGCTGGAGATTTCTTGGGCTTCGTTGTCCACAAGAAAGGAATCGAAATCAACCAGAACAAGACGAAGGCAATTCTGAAAGCGAAAGCGCCATCGAATAAGAAGGAACTGCAATCTCTGTTAGGCAAGATAAATTTCTTAAGAAGATTTATATCTAACCTAAGTGGGAAAGCTCAGGCCTTTTCACCCTTACTTCGACTGAATAAAGAGGGGTTCGAATGGGGGCAAGAGCAACAAGAAGCCTTCGACAAAATCAAAGGGTACCTCACTAAGCCACCTATTTTGGTGCCTCCTTGTAGCAATAGGAGTATGAGATTGTACATAGCTGCATCCGACAAAACTTTGGGAAGCATGTTAGCCCAAGAAGATGAGAATGGAATCGAAAGACCCATTTACTATCTTAGTAGAGTTTTGAACGATGCAGAAACTAGATATAGTGAAGTTGAAAAATTGTGTCTATGTCTGTATTTCTCTTGTACAAAACTCAAGCAATATATAAAACCAGTTGATGTGTATGTTTCGTCTCATTTTGATGTTTTCAAGTATATGTTGTCGAAACCTATCTTGCATAGTCGAATTGGCAAGTGGGCATTAGCATTAACTGAATACTCCTTGACCTTTATGCCTCTTAAGGCAGTGAAAGGACAAGTGGTTGCAGACTTTATAGTCGACCACTCAATTCAAGTTGAGGATATTAATTATGTGGAGATAGAGCCTTGGAAATTCTACTTCGATGGTTCCAGCCATAAAGATGGAACAGGGGTAGGAGTCTTGATCATTTCTCCAGAAAAAATTCCAACAACATTCAAGTATAAGATATCAGGTTCTTGTTCGAACAATGAGGCTGAGTATGAAGCTCTAATTACTGGCCTTGAGATATTGTTGGAATTGGGGGCAACTCGAGTCGAAATAATGGGAGACTCAGAGTTAGTCATTAAGCAAGTCACAAAGGAATATAAATGCATAAGAGAAAATCTCATTATGTACTTTGTGATAGCAAATCGTTTACTGAAAAAATTTGAAATGGTCAATATTCGACACATACCCAGAGTGGAAAATCAAATAGCCAACGACTTGGCACAAATTGCATCTGGGTATAAGATTTCAAAAACGAGATTACAAAGAGCAATCGAAGTTCGAGAAAAGATAAAAGCAACTTGTCTATCACCAACAGACTTGGAATCGACGAGACTAGGATATGCTGATCAAAGTAACTTCGAAATTTCGTTCATAGATAATTTGTCAGAACAAGATTGGAGGAAACCCATTGTGGATTATCTTCAAAATCCAGGAGCTTCGACAGAACGAAAAACAAAGTACAGGGCGTTGAGTTATGTACTCATGGGTAATGAGTTATTCAAGAAGACGCCTGAAGGGGTATTGCTAAAATGCTTAAGTGAAACTGAGGCATACATAGCCCTTTCGACTACGCACGCTGGAGCATGTGGGGCTCACCAAGCAGGCCATAAGATGAAATGGTTGTTGTTTCGACAAGGACTATACTGGCCCACTATGCTGAAAGATTGTGTTGAGTTCGCCAAAGGTTGCCAAGAATGTCAAGTCCATACAGGCATCCAGCATGTACCAGCAAGCGAACTTCACTCGATAGTGAAACCTTGGCCCTTTAGAGGATGGGCGTTGGACCTCATTGGAGAGATTCGACCAGCATCATCAAAGAGTCAGAAGTATATACTGGTAGGCATTGATTATTTTACTAAGTGGATCAAAGCTATTCCTTTAGTCAATGTAGACCAAGAAAATGTCATTGAATTTATTCAAAAGAACATTATCTTTAGGTATGGAATCCCTGAGACTATAACAACTGATCAAGGATCAGTTTTCACTGGTCGAAAGATGCAGGAATTCGCTCAGGAAACAGGTTTCAAACTCCTAACATCAACGCCTTATTATGCACAGGCAAATGGTCAAGTCGAAGCAGCAAACAAAGTAGTGATTGGCTTGATAAAAAAGCATGTTGGGAAGAAACCAAAAAATTGGCATAAGACGTTAGACCAGATTTTGTGGGCTTGTCGAACGTCCCCAAAAGAAGCCATAGGTACAACACCATACAGGCTAACTTTTGGTCATGACGCAGTGTTGCCAGCAGAAATTTGTCTTCAATCTGCAAGGGTTCAGAGACATTATGATATTCCCTCTGAAATTTATTAGAATATGATGTTAGACGAACTAGTGGATTTAGACGAAGAAAGATTGCGCGCTCTTGACCTACTCAGGCTTCAGAAGAAAAGAGTAGAAGACTCTTATAATAAAAAGGTGAAACCTAAGGTATTTTCGCCTGAAGAACTAGTTTGGAAGGTGATTCTTCCCATGGATCGAAGGGATCGAAGCATGGGGAAATGGTCACCCAAATGGGAAGGACCATTCAGAGTTATCCAGACTTTTTCTGGCGGAGCCTATGAAGTCGAAGAGCTAGGTGAAGATAAAAGGCTCTTGAGAGTAAATGGTAAATATTTGAAAAAATACAAACCTACACTCCAAGAGATAAAAATAAAATAACAAAGTAATGACTAAATCAACCATAAAAAAGCCAAAATGGAAAATTTTTATAATTTAGCCAAGATGGCAATGTTGTCGAATACATATTACAAAATATGGTTAAAAAGCTGAATCAATCAGAAGGGAATGGAGTCCTTGAGTCGAAGGTATTTGATTTGCTGCAGCTCCAATCTTTTGTTGCACCAGGCATTCGCCTGCACAAGCTTGGAAATCTGATCGTTGAAGCCTTGAGCCTTCTCAGCAAATTCTAGGCCTTGTGTGATTTCAGTTTGACTTTCGGTGTCTGGGACGGTCGAGAGAAGTTCCTCCTTGCGTTTAGTATTGGCATTTATCTTAGCCTCTATTTCTTCGATTTGCGCCCTGAAGGAAGCATTCTCTCGATCGATGGCATCAACTTCTTCTTGTTTAGATGCTTTTTGCTTCGACAACTCTGCAATTCGAGAAGTTGTCTCCGAAACAGCAGTCCATGCAGAAGAGCTTTTGCCATATAACACTTCAAGCTGGCTATTAAAGCCCCTTTGTCGCCGATAATCTGCTGAGACTTGATCAATAATGGAGTGTAACTCCATGATAAAGCCTGAGACTTCTGGAGGCACAGCTAACAAGTCTACGGCATTCAAAACAGCCCCCAAATATGATGGAGCAGTAGGGTCCCCCTCCAAAGCTTTCATCAAGTCCTTCTTGAAAAACTGAGCCTTAACCTTCGTCAAAGCCTCATCAAGAGGAGAAGTTTCAGTGGACTTCCCCGACAGGGTAGGAACCTCCTGGCTAGCGTCAGACGAACTCTTGCTCTCGATGATGGCGTTCAGATAGCTAACAGGACCAGTTTGCTTCAAGAGTTCTAAGTCCTCTTTCGACCTGTGCTTTGTTGAGGTAACAGCCCTTGCAACAGTATTGTCTTGGGTTTGAGGCTGTTGAGTGACATTTGCCTCGACTTGATTCCCTTCGACTCGGACTGCGACAGTACCAGCGTCATCGTGGTGCCCTTCGCCAGCGTCATCATGGTGCCCTTCGCCAGCGTCACCTTGGTTCTCTTCGCCAGCGTCACCTTGATCTTCTTCTCCAGCGTTGTCGTGGTCCCCTTCATCACGATTCTCTTCCGACAGATCCACCACCTGAATCTCTTTTGGCTGTTGCTCTTCTGTTTGAGGATCTTCTGCTGGTTTTTCTGCCGTCTCAGCATTGGCCTCATTTATTTCAGTATGGGCTTCATCGTTCGCCAAGTCTTTTTCTTGTGGCCTGCTGAGTTCAGCAGACTCCAATGTTTCAGAAGTCCTTGGCGGTGAGCTTTCAGTGGTGTCCTGAAAAGAGAAGAAGAAGAATCTTCTAAATTCGAAAGAGACATAGTCGAATGTAGGTATCTACACCTGAGTTACAAAGAGATCTAAGAGATTACCTGTAAATTAGCTTCAGCCCCAGGGCTGGAATTGTCGCTTTCGACCGGCTTATTGAGAAGAACGTTTAATTCCTCCTCCGTTGGCTCCTCAATGATTACTGGAGGTGGCCTGGGCTTTCTCCCAGCAACCTTTATTCTAATTGTTCGACCCTCAGGAGCAGGAACGTCCTTCGTCAGCTTTCGCCTTTTTAGAGGAGCAGGGGGAGAATCATCTTCTTCGTCGCTCCCGGATTCGACCATCAGTGCTGGCCGTTTCTTGGGCGAAGGTGCCTAAAAAACCAATGGGAATTCGATTTAGCAGTTGCATCGAAAGTAAAAAATTAAAGCCAGAAGAAAATAATGAAAGTCTGGTTACCGATACAGAAGGCTTTTTCGAAGGGCCTTCCCCCTGTTGGTTTGTTGTGGTCTTCGCCGACGCTATAGTCTTCGCCGACGGTGGAGGTTTTGTTAAGGGGCCTCCTCCCTGTTGGCCTTCTGCAGCCTTCTTGGCCGCAGGCTTTCGAACAACTGAAAGCAGATAAAATAATTAACAGGCTAGCAGTTGAAAGAGAAAGACAAAGTAATTTGAAAGGATGAACTTACATTTCTTTATTTTGTCCAAGACAAGGACAAAAGATTTCTGAAGCTCATCCACGAAGTCCTTCTCGTCGAAAAACTCCTCAGCGTAATAACTTTTCCACCACTCCTCGAAGGATGGTGAGCAAAGAAAGTTAAGCTGGTAGTCAAACAACGAAAGAACTGTTCGACCAGCATATCTTCCGATATGTTTAGTGGCAGCTTCTTCGGTGTAGTCGTTGCAGAAGTATAACATAGACTTCTCCCTTGGAAAAATTGGAGAAGGTAGTGTTTGAATAATACCAAACTGGCGAGACACCAGGTTTGGTTGATATGCAATCAGACTCAAGTGAGTCTTAGAGCTCCTGAATCGAAGAGGCATGATTCTTGGTGTGAGGAACGCCTCCCACATTGTTGTATGTTCGTCAACCTGAGGACCACTCGACGTCCTAGGATGTGGCCTTGTGAACCACTCTGGGCCAACCTTCCGTCGAGCAAACGGAGCCATAGTCGAAGCAAACTCTTTCCTTCTAGCAAACATCAGAACGAAGTTTGTGAAAGTTTGTTGAAGCTCCAGTCCATCTTCCATTGGAGTCAACAGAGCCAGTCTGGTTCCTTCGACACGTCTGTTCGCTATCTCTGGAGCCTGCTCATTTATTTGAATCTTCTTAGGCAAGAAAGATTCGAAGGTGGCATTGAGCCACAGTTGGAGCAGCCAAAAAGGTCCAGCAAGCAGCAGACTGGCCCTGTTCTCGATAATCTTTAGAAGAGTCGCTCCATTACTACTCGACTCATACAGGCTAGCCAAAATCAATTCTGCCAAACAGATATTTTGGCCATGATGGAGTTGAGTGGCGATAGTGACCATCTTCTTGGTCACCTGCAAGGACTTGGAACAAAACACGAAGCGTGTCAGCCATAAGGCTAGAAACGCAATGTGTTCGACATCCGACACAGCATCTGTCGACCTGTCGTGGTAGTGATTGATGAAGGTGGTGTAGGTTGGTTTTATGGCAGAGAATCCAATTTGATCCTCCGACATTTCCTCCGGGTCGAAGTAGTCCCCAGTGGGTCGAAGGCCAGTGATGGCGGCCACATCGAAGAGTGTGGGAGTCAGCATTCCACAGGGAAGATGGAAAGTGAAATGGGTGTAGTCCCAGAAGAGGAGAGAAGCTATCAACATCTCTGGGGAATAGTTAAGACCTATCTTCGACAGCATGACCAGGTCGAATATCCCCATGTCTTTCCAGATCGAAGCTTGGCGTTTCTCCATTTTTTCCAGCCAAGCACTGTAATCAGGAGTGAGGCTAGGGCCAGACCTGAAAGCCCTAACACCTTTGTTGAAGAAACGGAGGTCGATTTTCTCTTTAGCAGGGTCTTCATTATCCTCTGCATCTTTCTTGGCGTATGCAACCAGTTTGAGTCTCTCAACTACCGGAAAATAACTTTTGATCTTCATGGCCTCAGCAATGCTTGGGTACAGTGGGCCAGACATAGCAAAGATCTGGTTGGAATATCCAACCGGAATCATAAGGTGGCGTGAGTAAGCATCACGTACAGCAATGTCCAAAGGTTCAGGGACCCTTCGTTGGCCCGTGGAAGTCACTACTGGAGCGGTGACGAAAACCCTAGGTTTGACGTTTCCAGATGGTGCGTTGGCGCTAGGAGCATTGGAAGAACCAGATGCCATTGTTAGTGGTGAGGATGAAGACGAAGTGAAGAAAAGAGGTTTGCAAAGTTGACAAGTTTGTATGCAAGTGAAGAATTCTGAAAGCTAGATAGCGTAAAAAGTCCCACAATGGGTACTTACTGCTATTTATAGTAGTGGGGGAAAATCCCCAAAATCGAGGACATTAAATGCCATTTAATGTTGCAGAAGGTAGTGGGACACGTGGCGTCTCCCTGTTGTTTTAGCCGTTCTGCAGAAATGGAGGGGTGCAGCGTGCGCCCTCGTTTTTTGGAATTGTCATGATGACAATTTGTGAAATGACGTTTGGCACACTGCACGCTGTACTGAGGTGACGTCTTAGGTACGGATAAATGATGGTTTTTCTTGGGATTGTCAGTGGTTGGTAGAAGACAACAAAAAGTGCACAATTTAATTTGTGACTAAGAATGAAAAGACAGGTGTCGAATGGTATTTCAAAGAATGCCTTTTTCTTTCAGAGTCGAAATAAGGCATTCTTGGGGGGCAATTTGTTGGATCTTAAATTCGACACCCTTGTTTCATTAGTGTCAGTCATTAAAGCTGAAGGTTGTTTTCGATCAGCTGAGTCTGTCGAAATGCCCATCGAAAGATGGCAATGTACTTAGAAGATTTCTTCCAAGAGAGAAGTTGGTTACCTTCGACGTCGAAGGTGTTTCTCGTCGAAGATGCTTCTCGACGAAGATGTTCGATGGTATAGAGTGGAACGGTTTGAAATTTAAGCATTTGGAGGGAAAACGGTTTCCAGCGGTTACCAAGTGCAACGTGCAAAGATCTAGAGCGTCGAACATTGAGAACGTGCCAAGTGGAATCATCTCGAAGCAGTGTAACTGCCCGACGGTTACTTGGGATGTTTTAGTATAAATAGTAGTAGTTCACGCAGTTTCTCGCGTGTGTTCACAATTATATACAAAGTCACTCATATAGATTCGAGTACCCAGCGTGTGAGAAAGAATTGTTGAGAAATGTATGTGTGAAACACCAACTTTATTAATCAAAGTCATTTACTTTTCCAGAAATTTACTTGCTTTCTTCTTTACTTTCCTGTCGAAATCCTTTACTATTAAGCCTTCATTTATTTTACCAAGCCTACTTCTTCATGCAATTTACTCAAAGCCTCTTTATTTTATTGCCATTTAACCAATATCCAATTTAATCAAAACATCAAAATCAACCTATGTCCTAGGATCAATCTGATCGATCCTGCGAGTAACCAAATAAGTAACCATTTGGAAGATCAGCGGTTGTTTACCAATAACCAGGGTAAACACTCTGCTGGGCCTCCGAGGCAAAAATGATAGTATCCATGAATTTTAGCTTGTAGGTTCCTGTGAGTCGGTACTAAAATTTGTAAAAGAAAAATGCAATTAAGTAAAATATGTAGTGGAAGAAAGAAAGAAAAAAGGAAAAAAAAATCGGAAAGTAAAAATCAAAATGCAGAAATAAAAATAAAATATAAATAGATTTGAAAGAAAGTAAATAATAATAAAAACTTGTGGGTTGCCTCCCACACAGCGCTTGTTTAATGTCGTTAGCTTGACAATGTTGCTGGACGTGAATTAGTTTCCTAATTCGTGCGGTAGCTCTAATAGCGTTAAGCTCGCGGTGTAATCCTTATTTTCAACGCTGAAATAATGTTTTAGGCGTTATCCATTTACTATGAACGGGTTCATGGATTTTCCTTTAATCTCTATGGCACCACTGGGGAAAACTTTGGTTACTTCGAATGGTCCATACCATCGTGAACGGAGTTTCCCAGGGAAAAGTTTTAGACGAGAGATGAATAGGAGAACTACATCTCCTTCATTGAATTCTTTCCTTGAGATTCGTTTGTCATGCCATTTTTTCGTCCTTTCTTTGTAGATCCTCGCATTTTCATATGCGTCTAATCTTAGTTCTTCTAATTCATTTATGTCGAGGATCCTTTTCTCTCCTGCCGCAGTGTAACTTAGGTTTAAAGTTTTAATTTCCACGTAAGCTTTGTGTTCAATTTCCACTGGCAGGTGGCATGATTTTCCATAGATGAGTTTAAAGGGTGTTGTACCTATTGGCGTCTTGAACGTCGTCCTGTAGGCCCATAATGCGTCAGGTAACTTAGTCGACCAATCCTTTCTTGACGTGGCAACAGTTTTTTCCAATATTTGTTTTATTTCTCGATTTGAGACTTCCACCTGTCCGCTTGTTTGGGGGTGGTGTGGTGTTGCGACGCGGTGCTTCACCCCATATTTGGTTAGGAGTTTATCAAAGATTCTTGATATGAAGTGGGAGCCACCGTCACTTATAACTTGTTTGGGTACACCAAACCTTGGGAATATAATGGTTTTGAAGAGTTTAATCACGACTCTAGTGTCGTTTGTTGGAGAAGTTATTGCTTCAATCCATTTCAAAATGTAACCTACAACCACGAGTATATATTTGTTGCTGAATGAGGATGGAAATGGTCCCATGAAGTCTATTCCCCATACATCAAAGACTACGACTTGTAGAATGCTAGTCTGAGGCATCTCATTGCGTCTGGATATATTTCTGGTGCATTGGCATCGGTCGCAGTTTAGGATGGTTATGTGCACATCTTTCCACAAATTTGGCCAGTAGAATCCAGACTGCAAAATTTTGGCACATGTCTTTGATGTGTTTGCATGGCCTCCGTAAGGGGCATCATGACAATGAGAAATAATGCTTTCAATTTCGTTTTCCGGGACGCATCTTCGGAAAATACCGTCGGCACTTCTCTTGAATAGTAAAGGTTCATCCCAAAAGTAATGTTTCAAATCGTGAAAGAATTTTTTCTTCTGTTGATAAGTCATATCAGGGGGTAGGATTTTGGCAGCCAAGTAATTTGCTATGTCCTCATACCATGGTATGGTTTAGTTAGTTCGGACAGAGACCACGGTTTCTTTTATATCATTATTTATTACGTCTTGGCTTTCTTGTGAATCACGGTTAACAACTTGTGTGTCAAGTCCTAAAAGCAGTTGATTTGGATTTGATTCAGGAGGTTCTTTGTTGGCATCTCCTAAGTCCATCTGAGCTAACAGACGTTCATACGGGAAGTCATCGTTAATAGGTACTTCTTCTGGTGTCAGCTGTTCCATTCGGGATAAATGGTCGACTACGACGTTCTCGGTACCTTTCTTGTCTTTAATTTCTAAATCAAACTCTTGTAGAAGCAGAATCCATCTCAAAAGTCTCGGCTTTGAATCTTGCTTGGTTAAGAGATATCTAATAGCTGCATGGTCTGTATAGATGATTATTTTTACGCCTACTAGGTAGGAGCGAAATTTGTCTAGTGCAAAGACTACGGCTAAAAGTTTTTTTCCGTTGTTGCGTAATTCATCTGTGCAGGGTCCAAGGTTCTACTAGCATAGTATATCGCATGAAGCTTCTTATCTCTTCATTGTCCAAGGACTGCACCTACGGCGTAATCACTTGTGTCGCACATGATTTCAAATGGAAGTCTCCAATCAGGTGGTTGCATGATTGGTGTGGATACAATAGCTGTTTTTAATTGGTTAAATGCTTTTAGGCATTTGTCATCGAAATCAAATTCAACGTCTTTCATAAGGAGGGTGGTTAGAGGTTTTGATATTTGCGAGAAATCCTTTATGAATCATCGGTAGAAACCGGCGTGTCCTAAGAAACTACGTATTTCTCTTACTGTTTTAGGGGTTTGCAATTTTTCTATGACTTCGATCTTAGCTTTATCGACTTCAATCCCCTTTTCAGACACAGCGTGTCCTAGTACGATTCCTTGTTTGACCATAAAGTGGCACTTTTCCCAATTCAGAATGAGGTTAACTTTTACGCATCTCTCTAAAACTTTCTCCAAATTCATCAGACAATCTTCAAAACTCTCTCCACATACAGAGAAGTCATCCATAAAGACCTCCATGATGTTGTCTATGAAATCAACAAAGATTTCCATCATGCACCTCTGAAATGTGGCGGAAGCATTGCATAATCCAAACGACATTCGTCGGTAGGCGAAATTTCCATAAGGACATGTGAGTGTTGTTTTCTCTTGGTCATCGGGGTGAATAGGGATTTGAAAGAATCCTGAGTAACCGTCTAGATAACAGTAATGTGAGTGCTTAGCTAATCGTTCAAGCATTTGATTAATGAATGGTAGAGGGAAATGGTCCTTGCGAGTGGCCTTATTTAGCTTCCTATAGTCAATACACATTCTAGCTCCGCTTATAGTACGTTCCGCTACAGCTTCGCTTGCTTTGTTTGTTGTTACTGTTATACCACCTTTCTTTGGTACATAGTGGACTGGGCTTACCCATTGACTATCGGAGATTGGGTATATGATTCCTGCGTTCAGAAGTTTTTTAACTTCATCTTTAACTACGGTGCTCCATATTGGGTTAATTCTTCGTTGATGTTCTCTAGAAGATTTGCAGTCATTTTCCAGCATAATACGATGCATGCAAATGGAAGGACTTATTCCTTTGAGATCTGTAATGTTGTATCCTAAGGCGGATGGATATTTTCTTAAGACTTGTAATAATTTGTCTATTTCATGTTGTCCTAAGTCCGCGTTGACAATTACAGGTCGTTTTAACTCGGTGTCAAGGAATTCATATATGAGGGTCTTAGGTAATGGCTTAAGATCCAATGCTGGTTTTCTTGGACAAGGAATGTGATCGGGTGTCAGAGCTAAGCATTCACTCAGATTGTCGTCTCGGTATTCAGGACACCATTTGTCATCTTCGAATATAAGAGGTGTGGGAATCTTCATGGTTTCGGAACAAGGTATTGGTTCCCATTCAATTTCTCTTACGCATTCGTCCATGATATCCACCAGATAACATGTGTCATCTATGGCAGGCACTTGTAAGAATTGTGTCAGAATAAATTCGACTTTCTCTTCACCTACTTCAAAGGTTAGTTTGCCCTTTTTTACATCTATGATAGCTCCAGTGGTAGCTAAGAATGGTCTTCCTAAGATGATAGGTGTGCTTTCGTCTTCTCTAGTGTCCATGATTATGAAATCTGTAGGGATGTAGAATTGGCCTATCCGTACAGGAACGTTTTCTAAGATTCCTACTGGGTATTTGACGGAGCGATCCGCTAATTGAACGGACATCTTTGTTGGTCTTAGTTCACCCATTTCCAATTTGTTGCATATGGATAAAGGCATAACGCTAATACTAGCTCCTAAATCACATAGGGCTTTGTCTATGACAAACTTACCTATATGGCATGGTATAGAGAAACTTACGGGGTCTTTCAGCTTAGGAGGCATCTTGTTTTGGATAATTGCGCTACATTCTGCTGTAAGCGTAACTGTTTCGTCATCTTCTAGATTTTTCTTGTTAGATAAGATTTCCTTGAGGAATTTGGCATAGGAGGGCATTTGAGTTATAGCTTCTGTGAAAGGGATTGTTATATTAAGTTGTTTCAGAAGTTCTACGAATTTTTTAAATTGCCCTACATTCTTAGGTTTGGCTAATCTACTGGGAAATGGGATCTGGGGTTTATAAGGCGGTGGAGGCACATAAGGTTTTTCTTTTTCTTTGGCCTCTCCTCCTTTATCTTCTTCGTCTACCTCTGGTTTCTCTGGTTGATTCTCCTTCTCAGTTGATGTTTCATCCCTTTGATACATACTTTGATTTGACAGTCTGGGGTCGGGCGGTCCATCTAATTCGGTTCCACTCCTTAATATGATGGCATGAGCATGCCCCTTCGGGTTAGGTTGTGGTTGACCGGTAAATGTATCAGCCGGTGCAGTTGTAGGTGCTTGTTGTTGAGCCACTTGAGAGATTTGGGTTTCTAACATTTTATTGTGGGTGGCCAAAGCATCTATTTTGTTTGCTAATTGTTTTATCTGCTCATTAGTGTGTATGTTCTGATTTTGGACGTCTTTGTTTGTTTGTGCTTGAGTAGCTATGAAGTTCTCCATCATCAGTTCTAAGTTTGATTTTCTAGGTGCACTAGGAGCATTTGCAGGAGCTTTCTGATATCCAGGTGGCACGGCAGGTGCTTGGTTTGGAGCATACAATGCATTGGGTTTTTTATATGAGATATTTGGGTGATTTTTCCATCCAGGGTTGTACGTGTTTGAGTAAGGGTTTCCTTGGGCATAATTCACTTGGTCAGTTGGAGTTCCTGCCAAGATCTTACATTCAGTAACTAGATGTCCAGGTACTCCGCATATTTCGCAATTGGGAGTTATAGCAGCCACGGTGGCTGGAGGTATTGCGGTCAAATTATCTATCTTTAGGGTGAGGGCATCTACCTTAGCATGGACACTGTCTAGGTCGCTTATCTCATACATGTCTCCTTTTGTCGGTGCTTTCTCTGCAGTACCTTTGTCTGCGTGTCCTCTTTCACTTCCCCACTGATAGTGATTTTGGGCCATATTTTCTATTAGAGCATAGGCAGCGGTGTAGGATTTGTCCATAAGTGCACCACCTGCGGCAGCGTCTATTGTTAATCTTGTATTGTAAAGGAGACCATTATAGAAGGTGTGGATAATCAACTATTCTTCCAAGCCATGATATGGGCATAGTCTCATTAGATCTTTGTATCGTTCCCAAGCATCGAAAAGGGATTCGTTCTCCTTTTGTCTAAAATCGCTTATCTGAGATCTTAGCATAGCTGTTTTGCTTGGCGGGAAATACCTTGCAAGAAAAACTTTCTTCAGCTCGTCCCATGTAGTGATTGAGTTTGCGGGTAGAGATTGGATCCAAGCTCTTGCTCTGTCTCTTAGAGAGAAAGGGAAGAGACGAAGTCTTATTTCCTCTTGACTGACCCCATTGTTCTTGATTGTATCTGCGTACTGTAGAAATATTGATAGATGAATATTAGGGTCTTCCATTGACCCACCAGAGAACTGGTTATGTTGCACAGCAGATAACAAAGAGGGTTTCAGTTCAAAGTTGTTAGCCTCGATTGGAGGGGCAGCAATGCTATTGTGTGGTTCATCTTGTGAGGGAATGGCATAGGATTTGAGTGGGCGCGGAGCAGGATTCGCAGCCATTTCTTTGGTTGGTCGAGAAATAGGAGGTTCGAGTGATTGACGAGGTTGAGTGTTATGCAAGAGATGATACTCTTGAATGCGGCATCTAAGTTTGAGATAACGCTCGATATCATTGATTTGTATGTATAACGACTCGCCTTGCGAACGAGTGTTTGGCATACAAATAAGAAAAGAAAAGAAAAGAAATAGAGAAGAAAGAGAGAAGTTTTTGCTCTAGTCTCTACTGCGTAACAAAAGAGTAGCGATATCGACTTAAATCAGTCCCTGAAAACGACGCCAAAAACTTGATCGTAGGGATTGTACTTATGTATCCAATGATTCGGACTGCAAGTGCACAGTCTTATCGTGTAGTTTTAAAAGATATTGAACCACAGAGATTGATGAATCGATCTACTGTCTTCTATCGTTACTTTGCAAATCTAAAGCTAATGAATATTTGATTGGGTTGTAGGGAGAACTAAATACTAAATTAAGTTGGATTTTTAATAATCAATGATCTTAATTACCAGTATGCAATAGTCGTACCTCGGGAACTAGCGACCTGTTGGGCGTCTTTATATTTTCAAAACAGCTTTCAGTAAAACTTATTTAGTTTAAAAACCCTCGTCTCACACTGTCGTTTTGTTGATCTAGGCTATGCAGTTAAGTCCTAACGTACGCTTCTGCCATCCCGCAGGAGTTAAAAACACTTTTTGAAAACTAAATAAAATCTTAATTAACTTTAAAGTGCTTCCGCTGTATTTTAAGCCAATGCTTAATTACTATTGTCCAGTTAAAAGATCTCAAACTTCCGCTTTGTTGACCCTAACCTCTATCTGTTTTTTTACTTCTGTAACAAAACAATTTAATGATTGAAAAATAGTAACTTAGGCCAGAAAAGAAAGTTTCATAGTAAAAATAATCCCGACTAAGTTACTCGCTCCCTCGGTTGAGTGACTTTACATACCGGTGTAGGATTTCTAGCCTAACATAATATTAAACCAAATCGCAGAATAAATTAAAGGACAAACAAAAATAAACATAATTATATCGATTAAAAAGAAATAAGAATTTGTAAACATAAACCTGGTAATAACTATGAAGACAGAAGCACTCCTGCACAAATTGTAGGCTTTGCTTTGATCGGAGAATATATTTAACCGTACAGAAGAAAATAATACTGGAAAGGAATATAGAAATAACTGGGAAATAAAAATAATGCTGAAAAGAATAATGCTGAAAAGAATATTCGCTCAATAAAATCTCTAAAGTTTCTTGCCCAAAAAAAAGAACTCTTCCTACTGTGGTCTAAGGCTCTATTTATAAGTCTTGTGTGATCAGTTACTCTCGAAAATGTAGGAACAATTTACTTCCTTCTTTGAGAAATAATAGGGCCATTAATCTGTCACGTTCCTTGGTACTTTGACTGAGTGGGTGAGAAAATGTAGGTAGTCTCTGGATTAACCCTTGAACGCATTTCTGTCTATTGGATGAGAAGAAAGTGGAGTAAGTGGCTTGTGACGTTCGTCACATGCAAGTGACGATAGTCACTTGGTCTTTCTTGGCGCGTGACGTTCGTCACATCTCCTTGACGGTCGTCAATGTCTTCTTCATTGTGGGCCACGTGCTCACATGTATAATGGGCTTTAGCTTATTTCTACTCCTTTGGCCTTTTTGCTAGTTTTGCACCTCTTTTTTCCTCATTTCTTCCAAAGTGTTCAGCTTAATGCATATCTGCAAAAATAGAAAAATACCTGCATAATACTTATAAAATGATTTAATTTAAACTAAAGTATGAGAAATATTTGGTGTATATCAAGCCAGAAATATCACATATTTGTGTGTCATCAGAAGTTCTGACCAAACTCTGCCTTGAGAGTGTCCAGAATTTGCTGAGTGTTATGGTGATAATCTGGTCAGAAGTTTTGAGTTTTGTCATGCTTCTTAAACACTTAGAAAAATTTCTAAGTATTTAGAATTTGACTTTTCCAAAGTAAAATTTGACTTTTGAAATTCTTGATGAAACAAACTTCATATTCCAACATGTCTTGATGAAATAAGATTTTTGAGATTTGATTTTGATCCAAAAGTCAAAGTTAGACTTCTCAGTGTGCAAATGACCATTTTACCCTTATGAATGACTTTCTTGAAAAATTCCAGTTCAAGGCTTGGAATTGGATGGAAGCAAACTTGAGGATCCAGGGTGATTCCTTGAAAAATAAGAGGGCAAATTTTGGGGTACAACAGGAACCTATCCAGAAAAAAAGAGTTCACCTTTATGAAAGGTGTCTGTTTCCTTACCTTAAAATGATAAGCTTTCTGAACACCCTTGAGCCCTCTACGCTAGTAGCCTTCTGAGCGCAACCTGGCTCCTTTGTTTTAGTCCCCTTCGGCAAGTCATCTTTTTCTGACAATTCATCTTCCTCGAAAACTCCCCTCTCGTCCGCATACTCCTCCGCCTTAGAGGTGAACTCCTCCGAGGATGCTGAAAGCTTCGATCCTTCTTCCTCTACATACCTTTTATCTGTACCTTCTTCCTTCCACATAAATGTTTCTTCTCTAAGCGTGATTAAGTGAGAAGATCCATCGATTGTGACTCTGATCGACTCATTAATAAATGTTGCACACTCAATTTTTATGCAAATCCTTGCTACATCCATTATAAGCTTTGCCATCATCTAATCATCACACTTGATCTATGAACCTCTGAACTCAAACTATTTCGAAAAACCTTTTCCCCCAAGATTGACACGGTAATTCCAGAAACTCTTAACCAAACAACTCTTTCATGGTCATCATCATTGGCCTTCCAAGGTCTGATCTCATGAAACCATTGTTCCCACCGTGACAACCGCTCTTCGATGAAACACTTCACCTCTCCAGTGACTAGATCTTTAAGAATACACATGTTAGCTCCCAACATTTTAACTCTAATGGTGCAAATGCCCTCGTCGTGAAGAATATGTTTCAAGTCTTACGCAACTCTCGGGTCCTTAATAATACCAGTAAAAGCTTTTTTGTATCTATTTTGATCTTCTTCATCTGATTTGAAAGAAATTTGTTTTGACAACAAGCCTTCTCCTAAACAATCGTCAACGTTCCTAATCACATTCTGTGTAACTTCTGCAAAAGATCTGGTGTCCACCTTTAATTTTGTCCTTCTATCTTGAAATCTAACTCCCTTCACACCATTGTTAGCCTCAGTCGGATGCTCAATCATTTTCCCATACTTCATGTATCCTTATCAACTCTGTGAAACCTAGGTATGTTTGCAAAGAGCTTCCTTCCATCAAGAATGACACTATCCAACTTTGCTGCCAATAGTCACTACGCCAAAAAAGACCTACGAAAGTGCTTTTTTTGGCCTTTAAAAGCGCTTAAAAGCGCTTTCTAAGGTGGCGCTGCTATAGGTTTTAGCAGCACTTTTTGTTTAATGAAAAGCGCTTTCGTAGGTCTACTTATGACAGCGCTTTTTCTAAAAAGCGCTCTCTTAAGTACCCTTATGGCAGCGCTTTTTCTTTAAAGCGCTCTCTTTAGTACTCTTATGGCAGCGCTTTTTCTAAAAAGCGCTCTCTTAAGTAGGCTTTTGGCAGTGCTTTTTCTAAAAAGCGCTCTCTTAAGTAGGCTTTTGGCAGCACTTTTTTATGAAAAAGCGCTTTCATTGGTGGCGCTTTTTTTGGAAAAAAGCTTTCATAGGTTGTCTTTTAGCAGCGCTTTTTCTTGGAAAAGTGTTGTCATATGTTTACCTTAGACAGCGCTTTATGTGAAAAAGCGTTGTCATAGGCCTACCTATGAAAGCGCTTTTCTCCAAAAAGCGCTTTCATAGGGTGTTTTTTTAGAGGTATTATTTATATAATTCATATACCTGCACTGTTTGCAGCATATTATTTATATAAACCAGTTGCCATAACCTGTAATTCATAAATAGCAGTAATGCATTATAATTCCGATACCCCGTTCTCGTACTCTTTCGACAATCGATTGGAATACATCCATATCTTATCCATGGTTTACGGTTTCTGAGTCAAAACCAATACTCAATATAATAAAACCAATACTCAATACTTTTCACTAAATTCATTTTATTCTATCAACTACTTTAGTACACAAGTATAACACAAGAAACCATAAACAAGAAACTATCATTGCTCAAAATCAATCATAAATTATGTTTGTATCTCAAATTATATATAAATCATTGTTATCAGTATTGTAACTCCAAATCGGTCTTACAAAATCAACCCTAACAACAACTAAACCAGTCCTTATATTATTCTCTGCTCAATAAAATATTGACACAACTCCTCTTTGGTTTCTTCCAACTGAAGTTTCGTGTAATATGCACATTTGTACTCATCGAAGTACTACATAAGAAAACATAATATGCATGATTTAGTTAAAAGTAAAAAATTATATGGAATATCCGAGAAATAATAAAACAAATCCTAAGTTATAAATTCATACCGTGACTGGAATCTCTATTTGATTCAGTTGAATGATTTCTTTGATAAACCGCATAACAAAGTATCCGCAATCTATACCATTTTGCTGTTGAGGACACTACATAGAAAAACAAATAAGAATATATAGTTGTATTGTTTTATCAAATAGCGTAAATATTATAAGCAAAATAGTGGAAATTAATATACCTGCACTTTGATCCAATTAATGTTGTTTGATTTAGACCGTCGTACCCGAGCTTCTCTTTGACACCGGAATACTTGTATCGCTCTAACAAAATAAAAATATATATTTAGAAAAATGTCATAGAAATAATTAAATACATAAATACACACAAATATTTAGAATAATCTCACTTACGTATCAATCATTAACTTCATATCCGGATAATTTGTCCAATCACCGTCAACCGAATTCAGATAATAGACCACTTCTTTTATAGGATCGATGGCAACCAACAACCAGTGACGTCTATAAATTAAAACAACAGTTTAGAAGAAATTTTTCTACGCAAAAATTACAAATATTAAAATGAACTTAGAATGAAAATCTAACCCTGTAGGAATAGTATTATACGCCCAAAGATATAAGCTTTCTGTACTGCCAGTTGCCATGAATCTTTCGACTAAGTGCTCTCTTACTGAATTCGGTTCCCTACCAATTGTCGCTCCGCTGACACGGGAGGAAGACACAAAATGGAATCTGTTTGACAATTGATTCCCGCGCATCAATTTGTCATATAACAGCCTTAAATAAAAACATAATTAATATTAGAGTATATTCATTGAAAATGTTTTAAAAAGATTTCAGCTAATTACATAATATAAAGATGGGGTTACCGGATGTATGCGTGCATAATACTGACGCCCAATTCTTTATGACGGAAAATTTGTTCCACGTCCTCATGTCCAATTATTTCGGTGCAAGGAAAACCAAAAATACCTTGATCCATATCCATTTGACGAATACCACCATCCATCAAATTTGTTGTTCCCACTATTGTTTCAAGACATTGCCGGTATCGAGGGGAAAATCTAGTAGGCACCCTTTTCTTGGGTGGTACGCCAACGATTTTCTGGCTCACTTGTTGTGACCCATGAAAAGGTACCTAAAAATCATATAAACTCGATTAAATTATAAAATTATGCAGTTTTTTATTCGGATCATATAATTAATACTTTAAACGTACCTCTTTTGGTGATACGTCAGACTCGTCGTGCCGCAAAATCCCTTTACCCTTAGATGCGGGTGTTATAGGAGTCTATAATTACCGTGGAAATAACTGAGGTCAGAACTGACAGTTGAAGACTTAAAGATTCATAATTGTTTTCAACATACCTGATCATCTATGAAAATGAGGTCGGATGGCCATGCAACAAAAGATCCAATTGCATCTCGCAACAATGTGGTCTCAGCAACAATGTCAGGTACCGGCAGCAATGCATTCATATCTAAAGCAATGTCAACCGATACTTTCATGTGACCATCCGGAAGCGGTCTATTATGAAGTAAATCTCCCGAACTGTTATGGACTTTTCCCTTGTCAACTAGTCGATAAGTCGGTGACGATAGGTATAGCTGGCAAGATGAAATGCCCTAAACCAATAATAACCGTTAGAAGTGACTAAAAATATTCTATAGTAATAACGGATATATATTGAAAATTACCTCGGGAAATTTATGCTGACAATTGATACTAGCTTTGTCACTAGTTTCTTTCAATTGTGAACTTCTCTTTTCCGCCATATATCTCTCTTTATCCTTCTGCAATTCACGAACTTGAGCTTGTAAATCCTGCAATGTTTGCATCACTTCTGCATTGCTAGGATTTCTTCTCCTTGAATGCTTATACAAAGAGGTTGGAGTCACACCATGACCTTTACCCCTCATCCGACCCGGATACTCAGAAATATTTAGTGCTCGACTAAGTACGCTCCTGGTATCGTGAGGATCCTCACCTGGGGATACTGATTGGGACAAGGTCTCCTGTAATTCAATTACATATAAAAAATTATTAGTGGAGATAAAAAATTACTTAAATATTAATAAACATTAATTGATTTAACTAAAGACACAATCTTATACTTACACATTCATCATACACATGTTGAATATCGGGATTAACAGCTTGATCCTTGCCCACACGGGCTTCCTTCCATAACAAATGTGCCGGTAGTGATGTTGCGTCACTTTTCGTCTCTTCTAACTACGCAATGACGGAAGTCTTAAGATCATCAACTATATAACACATTGAGAGAATTAATAAGATCGTAGAGTTTATATTTACTTACAATTTTTTCCTCTAAGCGAGCATATCCCAAACGCCCTTTTTTGTATGGATATACGGGTTTTGACGCTCTCTCGCGATTTATAGCACTCACTTTCTTGAAATTCTCGTCTCTTCTTTGGCCTACAAAACCAACCCATTCTTCAGGTGTAATGAAGTTCTCATATTTCTTTGGACGTTCCGGATCCTCTTCAAGAAAATTTCCTTCGTCATCTTTAAGATACTTGTTTGTTAAAAATGTTCTCCACCCTCTGTGTCTTTTTCCAGCCAAACCCATTATATACTTTTTACGGGTATCTTCAATGTTAAAAGACCTCTACAAAAAAACATACGCATAAAGTGTGTTAGTAAAAGAAATTTAAACACATATTATCGTCAAGATAAAGCAAATAACAAAAACCATATATGTACCTTTATCTCAGTCCAAACTTTCTCCTTAGCCTCATCCAACTCTCCTCTTTTCCATCTAGGAGTGGTGATCGAAATGTGTATAAGAACAAGCGTACCAATGTAGCTTGTCAACTTTGCAGCATTAGACCCAATTAATTGGTCATTATCATTCCATTCTACATTATATGTTACTCCTCTATCTCTATCACGTATGATTCCCCTCATAATAGTTATACCTCGTGTAATATCTTTTTCTGAAGTATTTTCAGGAGCATTTTTAGGAGCATTTGCATCTTTTGCGTTATCTTGATTACTAGCTGTTGCACCCCAAAATTTGCCCTCCCATATTCTTCAAGAAATTGCCAAGTCAAGCTGCAAAATTCCCCAAGGGTTGCACAGTGCAAAGGTCTCCCATACAGTCAAAACAAGGGTTTGTATTCTGATCAAGAAAATGAAGTTTTCAAAGGTCCAATCAAGTCTCATATGCCTACAAAGATGGTCAAGCATCCTCATATCAAGTTTCAAGGCATTCAGCTCAAAATTGCACAGTCAAAAACCCTAATTGCACTACAGTCAACTGTAGGGGCAAAATGGTCATTTGACAGTCAAAAGTTCAAATTTTTGGTCAACATATCATTTTGAAGCCACAAACATCATTTGATCAATGCTTGATCATGATTCTCAAAATTTGGCTCAGAAATCATCAAGATGCAAAAGTTTCCTTATTTGGACAGCTGAAAAAGTCAACTGAAATTGACCAGGGCATAACTTTCACATGGATTATCAGAAAAATTCCATCCAAAGCTCATTTTTAAGAGAAAGACATTTCCTACAACCCATCTTCATACTTCAAGTCCAAGAAATGCTCTCACAAAAAGTTATCAATTTCAACATTATAGGTCATTTTCAAAAGTCAACAAAAAGGGACTTTAAGTCAAAGGCCATACCTTGAGATTGGTAAATAAAAATGACATGGTACCAAAGGCATTGGTTAGAGGACTCAAAGACCTTTCCAAAATGTCCAAGAACATGAGAAAAGCTTAAAAATTGAGCAAGTTATGCCTTGTGGAAGTTGGGAAATTTTTGGATATTTTGAAAAGTCAACATTGGTCCAAATGACCCAAAAATGCCAATGGGCCCATTTTTCTTCCACAAATCATCATCCATAACATGTGCACGACCACTTGGCCCAAAGGGAAGTATTTTCTCATTTTTTATGTATTTATTTGAATTTTTATTTATATTAATTCATTTAAATCATTTAAATATATGAAAAATATTTAACTTAGCATAACCAACCTTTTTATACATGTTTTAGCCTCAAGATTTCGTGTGGATGCAGATAAGGAAAGATTTGGAGCAAATTGATCATAATTGACACAAGAACACATGGAAAATATATGGAAAAATCTTAACAAATCAAATTTTCAAAAACAATGAATGCCATGGATTTGATTGGTTTTTCTTGACCTAATTGACTCACTACATAAGCATAATCATAACCCTAATGCAAATAGACTCTAAGCTGCACAGAAGAACTAAGAACAAACTTGAAAAATTGTCAAAAAAAGTCAAAACTGAAATCATCTTTACAAGGCGATTCAAGGCATAAAAACCATCCCATTGGCTTCCTTGAAGGTTCCTGAACGTGTTCTAATCCATATCATTCCTCAAAGCTTAAAGAACTGGTATATTGAACCGGAACTGTATCAAGGAAAATTCACAATCGTGCATCATGATTCACGCATCCTTTGCATTTTTTATTCATTGATTCTTGTTCATTATGATATTCTAATGCTAACCAACATATTCAATTGCATTTTTGTGCGCTATATACGATTATGCCATGTTTGACTTTTAGGGTTTACAGAGTTCTAAATTGGGGGTTTCTTGTTAAAGAAAAATTGGTCCTCAAGACCATGACCATTAGAATCAGTGCATCTGGACGAAGAAGATACCACACTCGCGATCAATTTATGAACACTATAGTGCTATTCGCTATTTTCTCTAAAGCCACCTAATAGAACGCGTCTAAAACCGTTGCAATATGTTCTTGTTTCAGAAAAAAGAAAACACGCGAGGAAGATGATGTGTTGGCGAACGTTGGTTGGCTCTTTTAAATCAGCGCGCATTTTTTTTGTTTTTTGTGGCCACTAACCAATTTTTATTTTTGTTATTTATTCGTTATTGTATATACAAAGTACGCGTTTGGATCAGATGGCAAGCGTGAGGTTTGGCAAAGCATATGACCTGGGTTCGAGCCCCAGGTCTTCAGTAATTTCCATGTTATTTTTCTATTAACCATCACATGCAGCTTCGCTCACTGGAATCCATGGTACATCTCCTCATCAGGCCAGCCACGCGTATGTCTAAGACAATCCAAGGGTGCAAAATTGATGAACACCATAAACTCAGGTCAACGTTGCTACACGCTACCTGGAAAGTCAAACGGACCCATGTCTTATTGGGCCTGGATTTCTAAAGCATACCTCCACTTTGGGGACTACCCCCCCCCCCCCCCCTGGTTTGCAATTTTCCTTATATCTTATTTTTTACAATTATTATTTTATGTATTGTCTTAAATTAATTAATTATTTCTACAAAAATACAAAAAAATGCCTAAAAATCAGAAAAGATAAAAAATATAATAAATATTTTTATTTTAATATTTTCTTATAAATAAATGCATGTAAATAAATTTAGTTTAAATTAGGATTTGCAATATTAATTCTTTTCATAAAAAATCTAAAAAATGTAGAAATAGGCTTAATTATTGTTTTTATTTCTTTTAATTTTCCCTTCTATAATAATATTATTTATTTTATTTATTTTCATAATTAAAATTGTACATAAAAAATTTAGGTTTAATTTAGGTTAAATTTTAATGTTTTCTTAAATTAAAATAAAGTAGAATTAGGGTTAGTAGTTAATTTTAATTAATTCTTTCTTTTTTCTATTAAATCTTAAAAAACATAAAAATACCAAAAAAACAAAAATAATTTCTTTTCTTAATTAATTTCATCATGTAATTTTAATTTTTGCAAAAGGGTCCAACGCCCATGTTCTTAATTTCTTAATTTCGCATATTTATTTTATTTCGCTTAAATAATTATGTACCTCTCCCGAAGCCTTGTAATTACTTCTCGCACTTTTACTTTCTTTATTTTTCTGTCAAATCGGGTCCTGGTTAATTTTGGCGATGTGGACCCGCGCCTTTGTAATAGTTTAGAACTTTTAATTTCCGCATATTTTTAACTGTTAATAAAATGCATGCAAGAATGAATGGACAAAATAAAAACAAGCGCTAGAACACCAATAACATGACAAGATAAATGCAAATGAATCTGACACACAAATCACACACCACCCCTAGGGTACGCCTCACTGTTGCCTTGCCTCGAAAGGTGATCGTCGAGTAGAGGATGTCTTAGTAAGTCCTCATGATCCGGGAACCTGGCATGAGGGTAGCTTCTAAGGTGTCTTCCCATTGCTCTGGTGATCACCATGTCCTGAACCTCGAATTGACCCGAACACCTCCAACGGTGGTGCTACCTACCTCTCAATGGTGGGATGGCACTACTTTAAAGGACATTTACACAGACGAATTCCTTAGGGTAGGTAGACGACTCTAGATACTTGCTCTAATTTCAAAAACAATCAAAACTCTTTTCACACCGACACTTTCAAAAAGCTTTCGAAAGCATTTTTTCAAACACTCTTGAGGACCGATACAAGAGTCGAACTGGAATTTTCAAAGAAACTTTTTAAAACCCACAGTTGAAAAGCAAACAAAACATTTTTGAAAACACAAATGAGCAAGTATCTAAGAGCCCATGGATAACCATGGATAGAAAGGGTGCTAACACCTTCCCTTTCTATAACCTACCTCCCGAACCGAGAGCAATCTCTTTAAGGAATTTTTCTGTGCTTTTGTCCTTTCCATTTGGAGAAAATAAAAGATGGTGGCGACTCTTGCTTCCGCGACATTTCGCGAACCAGCGTTAAACAGTCAGTTCCAGATCCACCGATCACACTAGCCATTTGACCTGTAATAATGAAAAAAAATAAAAATGAAATGGCAAATAAAAATGAAATGACAAATATAAAAATGAAATGACAAATAAAAATGAAATGGCAAATTAAAATGAAATGACAAATATAAATGAAATAGCAAATAAAAATGAAATGACAAATATAAAAATGAAATGACAAATAAAAATGAAATGGCAAATAAAAATGAAATGACAAATATAAAAATGAAATGACAAATAAAAATGAAATGGCAAATTAAAATGAAATGACAAATATAAATGAAATAGCAAATAAAAATAAAATGACAAATATAAAAATGAAATGACAAATAAAAATGAAATGGCAAATTAAAATGAAATGACAAATATAAAAATGAAATGGCAAATTATATATCCTATTACCCTTTTCACTAAGGTCTCTTTCTTTTCTTGGTAGGAATGTGTTCTACTCGTCTCTTAACAACGCGGACAGTTGGATTGATCCAAATACCCTCATTATGATCGTTTCTAATACATGATTCATTATCATTTTGATCAGTTATGGTTAAAGATTCAATGTCAACACCAATATCACTTTGATCTCCAATGCTTTCATCAATTACTTTGTTAGATAATAGCACTATAGACCATTTCGTACTTGTCGGATCATTGACATAGGACACTTGTTTAGCTTGAGAGGCTAGAATGAAAGGCTCATCTTTGTACCCCACCCTATTAAGATCCACTTGCAAAAAACCTGACTTATCCATTCGTATGCCATTATTATTTTCAACCCACTTGCAACCAAATATAAGAATCTGAAACTTCTCGTAATCAAACATCCAAATGCGCTCGATAACCCCAAAATATGACAGGTTTGCAAATTTTAGGTTTAAGTCCTTCACACTTGATATATGCATTGCTTCAGCGATCAAGGTGACACCACTATTTTGCCTAGTACTTTTGTCATCCTGTTCTTTGGTATAAAATGTGTATCCATTAATTGCATATGCGCTATAAGAAAACACAATTAAACTTGGACCGTATGCTAAACATCTCAATCTTTCTGTTACTGAAGCATGATCTGAACGATACTTTGAATAAATATGTTCCTTAAACCATGGTATGAAACTTCGATTATGCTCTCGTACAATCCAATTCTCATTTCTATTCGGATTTAAACCTCGAAGAACACCCTTGTGAATTTCAACATACGGCTCAACTTCAAGCTCATTATGCAGAACATACAAATGCACTTGATCCCGTTCGACCATTGATACTGTCACAACTTTATTTCCAATTAGCTTCTTACCTTCTTTTTTTTCAACAATGTGATATTTGGGGAGTCCAATTGATTGAACATTTGACAGATATTCAGTACAAAACTCAATCGCTTCTTCAACAATATATCGTTTAGCAATACAACCCTCTGGTCGACTTCGGTTTTTCACATACCCTTTTAATATTTTCATATAACATTCAGTAGGGTACATCCATCTCATATAAGCTGGTCCGCACAGTTGTGTCTCTTTGACAAGATGAACGACAAGATGAACCATTATGTCAAAAACGAGGGAGGGAAATACATTTCAAGATCACACAAAGTAATAACTATTTCTTTTTGCAATGTTGGTAAGATCTCAGGATCGATCACCTTGCTGCAAATTGACTTGAAGAAAAAACACAGTTTAGTTATTGCGCTTCTTACTTTTTCTGGAAGAATAGAACGTATACCTATCGGTAGAAAATGTTCCATTATAACATGGCAATCATGCGTCTTTAAACTCTTTAACTTGAGGTCTTGCATAGACACAAGTCTTCTAATATCTGATGAGTAGCCTTCTGGAACTTTAACCTCACTTAGGAACTTACACAATATTTTTTTATCCTTTCTGGATAGAGTGTAAACAGCAGGTGGTAGATATGTTCGTGTTCCTTTTTTCACGGGTCCCAATTCAGTTCTTATTCCCATCTCTACCATGTCCTCCCTTGCTTTAAGACCATCCTTAGACTTCCCTTTTATATTGAGTAACATACCAATAACACTGTCAAATACATTTTTTTCAATATGCATAACATCAAGAAAATGTCTTACGTACAAAGATTTCCAATATGGCAATTCAAAAAAAAACCGACCTCTTCTTCCACCCACCTGTAACAATTTTATGTGCAAAAGGCTTGCCAAACTGAATACTCACATCTTTCACCTTTTCAAATAATTGATCACCTGTCAATCCAGGTGGAGCTCTACATTGTTTGGTATCTCCGTTGAACGCTTTTCTCCATCCACGATATTGATGTTTAGAATTTAAGAATCTATGATGATCGAGAAAGACATTCTTCTGATAAAGTTTCAATCGCATCGTATCGGTTCCATCTTCACAGATAGGACACGCTTTTTCACCTTTAATGCTATACCCGGATAGATTTCCGTAGGCTGGAAAATCGTTAATTATTCCAAACAACATCGCCCTCAAGTTGAAACTTTCTTTCCTATACCCATCATAAACCTCCACACCGTTCTCCCACAAAATCTTCAAATCTTCGATTAAAGGTTCCAAATATACGTCTATGTCATTTCCTGGTTGTTTAGGCCCAGAAATTAACATAGATAACATCATGTACTTATGCTTCATACATAGCCACGGAGGTAGGTTATAAATCATAAGAATTACAGGCCATGTGCTATGCGAGATACTTTGAATACCGTGTGGGTTCATTCCATCAGTAGACAATGCCAAGCGAAGGTTTCTTGCGTCTTTTCCAAATTCAGGATAATCATTATCAATTTTCATCCACTGTGGTGAATCTGCCGGATGTCGAAACTTTCCATCAACAATTCTTTCATATGCATGCCAAGTTAAGTGTCTTGAATCGGTTTCACTACGATACATCCGTCTAAATCTCGGAATTATAGGAAAATACCATAAGACTTTTGCCGGAGACAACTTTTTCTTATATCGAGGGGCACCGCATTTAGGACACTCATTTAACGATGCATACTCGTTTCGAAACAAAACGCAATCTTTTGGACAGGCATGTATCTTGTCATAGCTCATGCCAATAGAGTACAACATCTTTTTGGCCTCATACGTTCGATTGGGGAGAACATTATCCTCTGGTAGCATATCTTTCATAAGGGCTAATAACTTTGTGAAAATTTTATCCGACCATCCATTGCCCGCCTTTAAGTTGTACAACTTTAATACCGCAGACAATCTTGTGAATTTTGTACAACCATTATACAACGGTTTCTCTGCATCGCTTACCAACCTCTCGAACATTTTGGGACAATCATTAAGATCTTCTTCAAGCTCTTCTGCAATCTCTTCAACTCGATCATAATCGTATGTATTTGTGCCATTGTCGTTTGAAGCATAGGTCCTATTATCCCCCGATTCATCATTCCCGTCACTTTTCTCACCATGCATATTCCAATATGTATAACTTCTATCAATTCCATACCGTATTAGATGCGATGCCAACTGAACCACGTCAACCCGATTCCCATAACAGCAACACAAACAAGGACATGTCATTCGACCGGGGTCTTCGGCGTGCGCAACAGCAAACTTAACGAATTCTGATACCCCGTTCTCGTACTCTTTCGACAATCGATTGGAATACATCCATGTCTTATCCATGGTTTACGGTTTCTGAGTCAATCTGAGCTAAATGATAAGTTAGAAAACAAAACCAATACTCAAAACTTGCACTTGCTCTTGCACAACCATATAACAAAACCAATACTCAATACTTTTCACTAAATTCATTTTATTCTATCAACTAATCACATTTTATGATTACATCACTAATCACAATTCTTAACTCTCACAATTTTATATAAGCATGCATTCTGTTACCTTAAAAAGTTGTTTTTGTTTCTTTATCCATCTCATTAACAAGTTAATTAATCACTTTACATTATCTCTAATTAAATATACATATAGATATAGATATATAGATACATAATAATGAATGGTAATGTGAAATGGGTAACCCCGTTTGTTAATGAATCATAATTTCCACCACCATTCACTAACACAACACAACATCATTAGCACAACCCTCTACATGTCCGTTTCTTATATACTAGTACACCCTTGTTTCATCAAACTCAAGGGCTACCCTATACCAAACTTCATATGTTTCTTATATATGGCATGGCCTCATCGAGTTAAGAAAAATAGATTAATAAACTAATCCATTTTTAATAAAAAAAAAATCAAGTAAATAAATCAAAACTTGATTAATCAATCAAAAGTGAATAAGAGGTAAGAAGAGAGAATGACTACTTGATTAGTCTTGAGAAACTTACACAAACCATAAACAAGTTAGTAATCACAAGAAAATTGAAACCAAATGAAACTTGTATGAATGCATCATGAATGGACATCAAGTTATCAAACAGTTATCATGATTATCGATTCACAAATGAAAACGGGAACCAAAAATTCAAGCTCTTATCCAATTCAAGTTCATGATATGAAAAATCAAGCTCAAAGTAAGCTAAAATCAACCGAACCAAATTCCGGGAAACAACTATGTAATCCTAATAATGCTCAATAAAACTCATCTCAAACAAGTGTTCCATGTGCACACGATAAACAACAATACCATAACCGAGTTTGTCATTCAAAACCAAATCACACAATGTCATCACAAATTCAAAGCCAACATATTTTAAAACAAAATTAGGAATAATCAAAATCAACACCAAGTTTAATTCATTCAAGATTAACTCAAAATGAAATAACATATTAATAACAGCTCCTTCCATTGGCTCAAAATGAACATGGGATCAAATTCTCAACAATTAGCTCAATAACCATACAATAACATCATCACAAATTCAACATTAATTCTATTCACAGTCAAAAACCAAACCCAATGAAATTCGCTCCCAAAATACATTATTAACCATCATTAGAAACTCACCAATTAAACAAAAATAGTAATGCTGTCAAAATTCTGTTACTCAATTTAACACCAAATAGGAATCAAACTGTCATGAAAAATTCCCTTCAATTTTAACAATAATTATCACTAACAATGTCAATACAACAAATAACAAAAACATTATCCACTTCCATAAATCACATTTAAATATAGCAGTACCAAAACTTCAAATGAAAAATGGTGACAAAGAGGATCTGAATTGCGGAATCGAAAGGGTGTTCGGACGTCGGAGCTAGCGGATTGAGGATAGCAGATTGGTGATGATGGTGTATGTGTGAACTGATTGTGTATCAGAGTGAGCGAGTGATGCGAAAATTGTAACAAAAAAATCATCAAAGGGTTTTAGGAAACATTCAAAAATCATCAAACAACAACAACAACCAATACACTGTGAATGAGAAGAAAATAATAATCAACGAAAACCAAAACTGATTTCAGAATACATAACAGCCATAGTACGAACCTTGTGAAGAGAGGGACGAGTCGTGCGGCGGCGATGAGAGTTGACGATGGTGGCGAGGACGAAGCTACCGTGAGAGGACGGAGAGAGGAACAGGAACGAATTTGGGGGTTGGGACGTTGGAAGAAAGGAAACACAACAGCCACAGTACGAACACACCTTTAATCAAAAACAATAAAATTTATTATAAAACAACTTACGAAAGTGCTTTTAAAAGCGCTTTCTAATGGTCATGTATAACAGCGCTTTTACATAAAAAAGCGCTTTCGTAGCATATCCTATAGCAGCGCTTTTAAAAGCGCTTTCTAAAGGCCAGATTTAGCAGCTCTTTTGAAAAGCGCTTTCTAAGGCTGACCTTTAGCAGCGCTTTTAAAAAGCGCTTTCTTAGGTTCCCTCTGAAAGGCACCCTTTAGCAGCGTTTCTCAAAAAGCGCTTTCTAAGGGTGATCTTTAGCAGCGCTTTTGAAAAGCGCTTTCTTAAGAAACCCTTTGAAAGCGCTTTTTTTAAGCGATTTTTTTTTAATACCTACAGCAGCGCTTTTTCCTAAAAGTACTTTCGTATGTGTGCTGCTAAAGCTTATTTTTGGCGTAGTGAGTCTCTCATCAGCTACGTTGATAAAGAAAACAAACCCATATCTTCTTCCTCTCTTATCCCTTTTGGAGGGACTACCACCTCTTCAATCTCTCCAAACTCTTTAACCTCATAGTATAAGTCCTTCGCCTTCCATTTTTCATCAAACTCCGTGACAAAGAAAGTTGATGACTGACCCGACTTCCTTCTCCCTCCGTCACACGCAACATCTCACCTGCCATTTCCGCCATAACTCTCATTTCTCTTCTTTACCCTTCTTCATCCTTCATGGTCTTGGACTGTTGCTTGGAAACGAACCATACTAGTGAAAAAGATGAGGAAGTTAGAGAGAATGGGGAGTTTCTCTCTCTCACTCATGTTTCATACTCCTTTTCAAAATGACATAAAATTAAAATTAAAGTATTTATAGAGATTTAATGTATAAGCTTCGGTTTGTGGTGTATCAATCTTATTGAATCATCATGAAGTCAATTATGTTTTGATAGAATATCTATTAAATCGCTTTGTATAAAATGACTTTAGTTGTCTTGTGATTGACTTGCATTAGAAGCAATCAAGTACTTAACAATTTCATGTGTTATATCATTTGGTTTAATTCACTAAAATGCTTCTAAACACTCTTGTTATTGTATTTTTCTCCCATACTTTTTAAAATCTCTGATTTTGTATTTATCTATCTATGTTTAATGACTTTGTTGATTTTTAGTTGTTGTTGAACCTTTTATTCGATCGATGTATTAAGGATTGAGAATTCCTTATACTTCTTTTAATGAATCTGTTTGCTTATAAAAAAAAAGTTGAGTAATATAAAAGTTATGCTCCACACTTGACTTAGAAACCTTATAAAGTTATACTCCTGCATCTTGCAATACAATGAGATCATTTGGAATTGGACGTAAAGAGAGAGTAATGATAAGTGCATTAGTTGCATCTTGCATTACAAAGAGATCTTTTGTATTTTGCTCTGCACTCGAATAGTACACTCGTTAATGACAACTTATTAGTCACTTTCAGAAGACAAGTGCACGTGAACTTTAAATCCTTTGTTTTCTCTCTCGACATGTTTCAGGGATTAAATAAAATAGAAGAATATTTATGATTTTATGAACAGTGGCAGAATCAAAGTAACCCAAATGGAAGAAAACGAGTGAAAATGGAGTTCGTAAAACACCAAAGTTGGAGGAACAATTTCTGAGCGCCGCCACAGTTTGTAATCATTCAAAATTCAGAATATCTTCAACTTCCCATAAAATACTTATTACATTTTGAAACTAAAACACACACCTAGCATAAAGATAACTTTATTATTCTCAACTGTAGAAAAATCTTGATTATATTGACATTTTGGGTGGAGAATTTGGGTGGTGGTACAAAACCTGAAAATAAATTACATCCTCATGCAAAAATAGTATAACTTTTACGGTGTTAATTTTTTTTCTTTCACTTTTGATGTAAAATATAATAAATTCAAAACATAATCTTTATTTGTTGTTTCATTAACACATGTTAGTGAAAACTCTTAAATAAAGAGTATATTATGTTATACCTGTACCAGAAAAAAATTATTAATATAATATCATCGAGTAGATTAAAAGTAATAATATTGCATTTGTGTAAAACTAACTAACATATGTAAAAATACTAGTATTTTAATTAAGGTGAATTCTTATTACAAAAAATTGAATAGAAACTACCTTTAGAGTAAAATGATTTGAAAATAATTAAAAAGATATTATTTAATAAATAATTAAATAAGATAAAATTAAATACTACACTATGTAAGAAAGAAAAATGAGTTGACAATGACATGTAAAAAGAGCGTGAATCAGTTCGTGTCTTTCTATTGTACTACGAGCATGGCTGTCTAGAAATACTCAAGAGACAAAGATCCATAGGTTTGTACTTTGTAGTAGTAATGCTCTTTTCAAAAGTCAATTCTAACAAAACTTTATAATCCATCAGATCAAAAGTCAAAACTATTATCTCTTTCATTTGCCCCTCTTTTTTGCGTTTAATTCAAGGGTTAGGAAGCATGAAGACATTGATTAATTTATTATATTTTGAAAAATTAAGAAAAGAAAAAAACTACAGTATTATATTTGGGACAGGACAGGTAGAAGAAATGATAATGATGCCATGCCATGCATGCAATGTGTGCAGATCGATTGCTTATCAAACTAGATCTATAGCATTCCCCACCTTTAAACATACCTACAACCCTTTTTAAACCACAATTAACATTTTCTCTTTGTTTTTTTCTTCACTTTTTAATTTCAACACTACATCATTTCTCCTAATAAAATATCATAATAATAAGACATTTCTTTATTTCTAAAAAATCTCTATAAATAAGACCAAAGGACACAAACTCCTTCATTCTTATTCAACGCCTTAATCTTTCAAACTCAACTATGGAACAACCACTTCAACGCTTGAACGGAATGCCTCCGACAGAGGATCAACCGGATAACCACCGCCGCCACAAAAAGACCCCACCCTCCACCGTACCAACAAACAAAACCGGTAGCTCAATACGATACCGTGGAGTCCGACGCCGTCCATGGGGCCGTTACGCAGCCGAGATAAGGGACCCACACTCCAAAGAACGCCGCTGGCTTGGAACTTTCGATACTGCCGAACAAGCAGCGCGCGCCTACGACTGCGCCGCCATATCCATGCGCGGTTCTAAAGCCCGAACCAATTTCTTTAACCCCGAAACCGAAACCACCGAACAACATTATCAACAACACCAGCAACATTGCCTTTTTCATTCTTTCAATGTTCCAAAACAGCAACAATCTCAACACCACGGCCACGTCAGCAAGCTCAACGCTGCTGATTATGTTAACCACACTTGTTCAAACACCAACGCCTCTTTTGTTCCTTCCTTTTTTCAACACTTTCATCACAAAACCGATAACATTATTTCTTCTTCAGCTTCCGCTTCAGTTTCTATGGTTGCTGTTATAAACCAAGGTTGTTATGGTAAAGATAATGTTACTGAACATATTATCGATGATGACTCGGATTTTTTCCCGAGAGAATCCTCTGGTTTGTTGGAAGAGATTGTTCATAAGTTTATGAAAAGTTCGAAAACAACAAATAATGAAAAGAAGATGAAAACTGAAAGTTTTGTTGGTTCAGTTTCTCAACCAATAAAATCTCATCATCATAACATGTTTCCTGAGAATGAGGGTTTTGGTTCAGTTTCTTTTGATCAACAGCAAGGTTTTCCTGTGCAGCAATATGAGAGTTTTCATAATGGATTTAACTTTAACAATAATGTGGCTATGTGTGTGGAGGGAAATTATCAGGCAGCAGAGTGCTCTATGATGGAAGATGTGTTTTACTATCCTGAACTTTTTCATTCTTTTGCTACTAGGATGCAAAATGTCTAACCTAATCAATATATTACCTGTTTTATGCTTAGTTAAGCTAGTTAACTTAGGTTCAATTTTAATTAGCTTATTTTATTTGGTCTATCAATGTACTTAGAGTCTTTGTTTGTAGGGTATTTATTTTATGATTTGTTGGTGTAACAAGGTTAATATATTATTAAATTAAATGTTCAAGTTAACTGGTTACTTATATGTGTTCTTGTCTCAAATCAACAGTAGTTTATTTAAGCATGCTGATTTTTTAAGGACTTCACTTTAGTTCATTAAATTTAGGTAATCTCTTTCTTTTTGTTTAGATTTGGCTGCTTACTCTATTATTTTTTTTCCTTCTTTCTTTATGTTGATAGATCTCTCTATTCTTTTTGTTTATATATAAAATACCGCCTTCATTTTTTTATTTAAATTGTTTTAGACTTTTCAAATATTAAATATTAAATTGTTTCAAATAAATTTTTAAATTTTTTAAAATTAATAAAAAATTTATTAATAAATATTTAAGGGTATAATAAGAAGAAAAAAGACATTAATAATTGATAAGTATTGTAAAATAACATATTTTAATACAAGTTTACTTTTTAAAGTGATTTATAATAAAAAAATAAAAGAGTAATGTTAATATTGTTAAGAATTAAATAAAGAAAATTTATTTTAGAAATTGTGTATAAAATTTATTACAGGTATATAATTTAATTTTTTAATTTTAATTTTTAAGACAAATTTTCTAATTATGGGATTTTTTTTAAACTAGCAAACATTATTTTCATTTTGAAAACCAGTGGAGTTGGCCACGGTGGTCTACCGTTGCATTATGAAGCAACGTTATTCAGCTTAACATAAATAATAAATTAATATTAAAACCAACAAGAATGTTGTTTTCTTTCATTTTTGTTTAAATTTTTTTTAACAATTTATTTGCTTATAAATGATTTATATATTAATTTTATTTTACATTAATAATTTTATAAATGTTAATTTTACTTTAACAATTTAAAAATAATTTTTTACTTTAATTAATGTTATAAGTTAAGTTTAATTAGATTTATTTGTTTATTTCATTTCACATTAATATTGATTCAAATAACTTAATTTAATATTTTGAGTTAAAATAAAATAAAATAAAAATAAAATATTAATATATGAGATAAAATTACGGAATCATTGTAAGTTCTTTAAAGTTGTACTATTAGAGTGGAAATTAGATGAATTATTTTAAAATGTCGTGGTTTAATCACTACGCCAAAAACTGCTTTTTGCAGCGCCTCTACTAAAGCGCTTATTGAAAAAGCGCTGCCATAGCCTTCACAAAAAACAAAATTAAAAAAAAGGAAAACCTACGAAGGCGCTTTTTTAAAAGCGCTGGCATAGGGTTCCCTACGAAAGCGCTTTTCAGAAAGCGCTTTCATAGGTATTTGAAATATCTAACCTACGAAAGCGCTTTTGAAAAGCGCTCTTATAGGGAACCCTATGCCAGCGCTTTTGAAAAGCGCTTTGATAGGGGGACCTACGAAAGCGCTTTTTACCTCAGAAGCGCTCTTATAGGGTACCCTATGCCAGCGCTTTTTAAAAGCGCTTTCGTAGGTTGTTTTTATAATAAAATTAAAAATCCCTAAATCTGTTCTTTAGTCTTTCATTTCTTTCGTTCAGAGCTTCCTCAGTTCTGCCGTCGCCGCCGTTCGTCTTAAGCTTTTCAGCCTCCGTTGGTCACCCCCACCGTCTACACCCTTTCCAACCACAATTCCGCTCCATCAACTCCTTCCAGTACACCTACAACGAGCTTCCCCTGTCTTCCTCTAGCTATGCCACCATTTCCGGTATCTTAGAAGTGAAACGCTTTGCAACAATCTCAGTTATCATCATCAGGTATCATCAATTCTTCACTACCCAGATGCTAATTCCTCTTTACTTGTTGAATGCTGAATATTGACTATTGAAGTTGATAAGTTTTTTTGGTGTTTTTTTTTTGTTACTAGCTTTGAATTGGGTCAAGATACTGTGAAACTTGAAAAAGAGGTTAGTCCATGTGTGATTGTGAATGATCCTGTGAATTGAGTTGATTGATGTGAGTGAGTCTGTTGAATGTGAATGTATTGGTTTTTTTAAATCTATCTTCTGATACATGGTGGCACAATTTCTTTGATTCCATAGTGGATTGAGCAAAAAATAATTTATTTCTTAGGCCAAAATCATACATTCTATGCAAAAAAATGGATGTTAGTGTTGCTAATGGTTGAAGTTTATCCCATTTTGGAGGAAATTTAAGGACTAAAGTCTTGTGCAAGTCACTTGTTTGACAGTTTGCTTGAAAAGAGACAAAAAAGACTATTCTCGCCGGCACGAAGCTATTCTCGTTTTTGTTCTGATTCCTCATCCTCGCCGGCACGAAGCTTTTTTCGTCTAGAGTCGTATCAAAAGGTATGTTTCAAAATCCTTGTCATTCATACATTTCTTCTGTTCGATTTGTCTGTGTTGCCGGGAATCTTGTTTTGTATCTTGCACGCAAACTGTTCGATAAAATGAGGAATATTGTTTTGTGTTGTGGAAGTAATGTCTGACTCAAAGCAACTAGCTAGGAACTAGTAATATTTTTGCTATTTGATTTTCCATTTTTGAACTTGGTATAGAGATGTAGAATGATGTTTAGGATTTGATTTTCAACTGATAGTGCATGAATTGCAAAGAAGCTTGTGGTTTGAATAAAATGATGTTCACTATGGTGGTGACACATTTCTTGATGCAGCTTCTACAGCACCTTCAATCTTATTAATGCAAGATTTATAGAGAAATCCTAGATAGTCCACTAAGTTGTTCTCTGATACATCTTCAAGAGGATTAATCTCAAAAGACCATTGAATAAGAGTTGATTCATCTCCATAATCAACTAGTTTTAGTGAATTTACAGAACCATCCAAACCAACATTACTTGCTTCCATTCTATAACTGTATAACAGAATGTACTAATAATAATGAATCATATCAGGACACATTTACATACCATGTGTATGTTCTGATTATAGTAACTCAGGCCTAATATAGCTTTTTATAGTAAAATCCTTATTTTACATAATATGAATGCGGGATATTCGAGGCAAAATTTTGTCATGTTCATTGGATAAAAGACAACAAGTTTCTGGTGCTTTCATTTCAAGACTGATAACTCCAAAGACAGACTTAGATTTTTCCACCATTTCTTAGGTATTAAACATTTACATGTTATTGTGAGGCTTAAGAATTTGTTCCATAGTGAATTAATGCATACATCACTAGGTCATATTCTGGATTTAAAGTTTAAAGATATGACCGAGGTCTTACCATTATTGTATAGGTTATATGATTGAGCACTAGTGATAGGATTTATTCAGTGATTGGATTGAGCAGGTTTTAAATAATGGTGGATGTCAGCACAAAGATTTTCGCAATTTTGATCAATACAGATATTCCAATACTAATTTCAGTTGTGGCGGTATGAATTAAGCACAATTAGTTTTTTAACATCAAACCAGTAAACAACTATATCAGTATTGACATCGTCCCGCTCATGACCGTTTTTAAAACATTGTGTAGCTTCTTCTAATCTGTTAACTTAATCTGCTGTGTTTTTTTCCTGTCTTGATTAAAGTTGAAGGAATAGTCCAATGGTGACTTTGTGAGCTTAGTTTTTAGTTTTTGTATATAACCAAAATGGTGTGTGTAGTCAGATTAAATCAGTGGACTTCTTGATGCCTTTGTTACATTTTATTTGAACATTATGAGAACTTAAACTATTGCAGTATTATTTTTCTGTCATGATTAAGTTTGGGGGTGTAATCAAAATGAAAAGCTTGGCCATGTTAGTTTTTTCCAGATGGGACTCTGCTGTGCCCCTTTAAGATTCAGTCATGATCATTACTCTGTGATCTGTTTTCAGCATTCAATAAATGGATTGAGTAGTAATAGGTTAGTTTAATTGTTTTGAATCAGCTATTTAATCTTTTCTTGTCAAAGAGTACTTGCTAGTAATTTTGAAATGGAAGTATTAAACATAAAATAATGAAAATTCAGAGTACCTGATATGTTGAATTTCTTTACAGGTAATTAATTATTATTTTGCTATAGTTGTGTGACTAATTAGTTGCTATAGTCAAACCATGGATAAAAAATGGATGACTGCCAATCGATTGTCGAAAGAGTATGAGGATGGGGTATCAGAATTCGTTAAGTTTGCCGTTGCGCACGCCAGAGAACCCAATGGAATGATATGTCCTTGCTTGAGATGCTGTTATGGGAGACGGGTTGACGCGATTCAGTTGGAATCGCATTTACTGATGCATGGAATTGATAGAAGTTATGCATGTTGGAATTTGCATGGTGAGAAAAGTAGCGGGAATGTTGAATCGAGTTATAATACGACGTATGCTTCAAATGAGGATTTCGCAGACGCATACGATTATGATCGAGTCGAATAGATTGCAAAAGCGCTTGAAGAAGATCTTGAGGATTGTCCCAAAATGTTCGAGAGGTTGGTAAGCGATGCAGAGAAACCGTTGTATGATGGTTGTACAAAATTCACAAGATTGTCCGCGGTGTTAAAGTTGTACAACTTAAAGGCGGACAACGGATGGTCGGATAAAAGTTTCACACAGTTATTAGCCCTCGTGAAAGAAATGCTACCAGAGGATAATGTTCTTCCCAATCGAACGTATGAGGCCAAAAAGATGTTGTCCTCTATTGGCATGAGCTATGAAAAGATACATGCATGTCCAAAAGATTGCGTTTTATTTCGAAACGAGTACGCAGTGTTAAATGAGTGTCCTAAATGCGGTGCCCCTCGATATAAGGAAAAGTTGTCTCCGGAAAAGGTGTTATGGTATTTTCCTATAATTCCGAGATTTAGGCGCATGTATCGTAGTGAGACCGATTCAAGACACTTGACTTGGCATGCAGATGAAAGAATTATTGATGGGAAGTTGCGACATCCGGCAGACTCACCACAGTGGACGAAAGTTGATATTGATTATCCTGAATTTGGAAAAGAAGCAAGAAATCTTCGCTTGTCGTTGTCTACTGATGGAATGAACCCGCATGGTATTCAAAGTATCTCGCATAGCACCTGGCCTGTGATTCTTATGATATATAACCTACCTCCGTGGCTATGTATGAAGCGTAAGTACATGATGCTATCTATGTTAATTTCTGGGCCCAAACAACCAGGGAATGACATAGACGTGTACTTGGCACCCTTAGTCGAAGATTTGAAGTTTTTGTGGGAGACCGGTGTGGAGGTTTACGATGGGTATAGGAAAGAAAGTTTCAACTTGAGGGCGATGTTGTTTGGAACAATTAATGATTTTCCGGCGTACAGAAATCTATCAGGGTACAGCATTAAGGGTCAAAAAGCGTGTCCTGTTTGTGAAGATGAAACCGATACGATGCGATTGAACTTTTGTCAGAAGAATGTTTTTCTCGGTCATCGTAGATTCTTAAATTCTCATCATCACTATCGTGGGTGGAGAAAGGCATTCAATGGAGAGGCAGAACACGGTAGAGCTCCACATATGTTGACAGGTGATCAGATTTTTGAAAAGGTGAAAGATGTGAGTACTGAGTTTGGCAAGCCTTTTGCACATAGACTTGTCACGAGTGGGTGGAAGAAGAGGTCGATTTTTTTTGAACTTCCATATTGGAAGTCGTTGTACGTAAGACATTTCCTCGATGTTATGCATATTGAAAAAAATGTATTTGATAGTGTTATTGGTACGTTACTCAATATACAAGGAAAGTCTAAGGATGGCATTAACATAAGGAAGGACATGTTAAACATGGGAATTAGAACTGAATTGGCACCCGTGACGAAAGGAAGACGCACATATCTACCACCTGCTGTTTACACTCTATCTAGAAAGGAGAAGAAAATATTGTGTAAGTTCCTCAGTGAAGTTAAAGTTCCAGAAGGCTACTCATCAGATATTAGAAGACTTGTGTCAATGAAAGACCTAAAGTTAAAGAGTTTAAAGACTCATGATTGCCATGTTATAATGGAACATTTTCTACCAATAGGTATACGTTCTATTCTGCCAGAAAAAGTAAGGAGCGCAATAACTAAGTTGTGTTTTTTCTTCAAGTCAATTTGCAGCAAGGTGATCGATCCTGCGATCTTACCAACATTGCAAAAAGAGGTGGTTGTTACTTTATGTGAGCTTGAAATGTATTTTCCTCCCTCGTTTTTTGACATAATGGTTCATCTAGTCGTTCATCTTGTCAAAGAGACACAGTTGTGCGGACCAGCTTATATGAGATGGATGTACCCTGCTGAACGTTATATGAAAATTTTAAAAGGGTACGTGAAAAACCGAAGTCGACCGGAGGGTTGTATTGCGGAACGATACATTGTTGAAGAAGCGGTTGAGTTTTGCACTGAATATCTGTCAAATGTTCAATCAATTGGACTCCCCAAATCTCATATTGTCGAGAAAAAAGAAGGAAAAAGACTAATTGGAAATAAAGTTGTGACAGTGTCAATGGTCGAACGGGATCAGGTGCATTTGTATGTTCTGCACAATGAGATTGAGGTTGAGCCGTATGCTGAAATGCACAAGGGTGTTCTTCGAGGTTTAAATCTGAATAGAAATGAGAATTGGATAGTACGAGAGCACAATCGAAGTTTCATACCGTGGTTTAAGGAACAAATTTATTCAAAGTATCGTTCGGATCCTGCTTCAGTAACAGAAAGGTTGAGATGTTTAGCATATGGTCCAAGTATGATTGTGTTTTCTTATAGCGCATACGCAATTAATGGATACACATTTTATACCAAAGAACAGGATGATAAAAGTACTATGCAGAATAGTGGTGTTACCTTGGTAGCTGAAGCGATGCACATATCAAGTGCGAATGACTTAAACCCGAAATTTGCAAATCTGTCATATTTTGGGGTTATCGAGCGCATTTTGTTGTTTGATTACGGGAAGTTTCAGATTCCTGTATTTGATTGCAAGTGGGTTGAAAATAATAATGGCGTACGAATGGATAAGTCAGGATTTTTGCAAGTGGATCTCAATAGGGTGGGGTACAAAGATGAACCTTTTATTCTAGCCTCTCAGGCTAAACAAGTGTTCTATGTCAATGATCCGACAAGTACGAAATGGTCTATAGTGCTTTTGTCTAACAAAGTAATTGATGAAAACATTGGAGATCAAGGTGATATTGGCGTTGGCATTGAATCTTGTACAAGAAACGATCAAAATGAGAATGAACCTTGTACTAGAGATGATCATAATGAGGGTATTTGGATCAATCCAACCATCCGAGTTGTTAACAGAAGCGTAAAATATATTGCTACCAAGAAAAGAAAGAGACGTTAGTGAAAAAGGTATTATTATAATTATAGCCTAATATTGTAAGTAATATGTGAATAATGTTTTGAATTTTTGGCATATCTTTTGAACCGTTTTGAATTTTTGCGAATGTGCTTGTGCTTAATTAGTAGAACAATGTTTCCGGAGCTGATGGTGAGGTTTATTTCTTGCAAGTTTGGTTTTTTAGCATTTTATTCAATTTTGAGTTCCTTTAGTGCTATTCATATCTTTTTCGACTATCCATTTTCATGTAGTGTACTAATGTGCTTGTTTGACTTTTGTTACAGGTCTAATGGCTAGCAATGAAGAAAACCCGCAAGGAAACCAACAAGAAAACCCACCAGGAAACCAACAAGATCATGAAAACTCACAAGAAACAAATCATGCAGCGGATGATACTTCAGCAAATGATGTTGCACGAGGCATCACCATAATGCGCGAAATCATTCGTGCTAGAGATAAGGGAGTGAAATATAATGTAGATTGGAATCATTCAAATCAAGTAGTTGGGGTTAATGCTTCAAAATTCACAAGCTACGTTGGTACACTTGTTCGCATGCATGTGCCAATCTCCATATCTAGATGGAATGCGAAACAATGTGAAGCATTGAAGCAAGGAAAAGAAATGTTTTGGGAAGATGTTAAGGTATGTATGTTATATGGTTTATATGGTTATATGTTTATAAGTTTATAAGTTTATATGGTGTATATGGTTTTTAAACTACTTATATGTTTATATGGTTTATATGGTTTTTAAATTACTTATATGTTTATATGGTTTATACGCAACGGTCTTTTAACGTTCCAGATGAGCGTAAAGGCTTCGTACTTGGGTTGGCCGGGAAAAGATTTAGAGGGTGGAAAAATCTGTTGACGAACACCTATCTTAAGGATGACAAAGGAAAGTGGCTGGAAGAGTTCCCGGCCGGAAGGCCAGAAAAGTATAATCTTTTCATTAAACAAGAAGATTGGACTGAGTTTATTAGACAAAGAGATGACGAATTCCGGCAAAAGAGTGCCAAAAATAGTGAGAGAGCATCAAAGCCCGCGTACCCATACAAAAAAGGGCGTTTGGGATATGCGCGCTTAGAGGAAAAAATTGTAAGTAATAAATAGAAATGATATGTTCTTATTAATTGTCTAAATGTGTTGTATTTGACGATCTAACCGTTTGTTTCTATGCATAGTTAGAGGAGACGAAAAGTGATGAAACCTCACTTCCAGCACATTTGCTGTGGAAGGAAGCCCGTGTGGGCAAGAATCAAGCTGTTGATCCAAGTGTTCTAAGAATTTATGATGAATGCGTAAGTATAACATTGTGTCTTTAATTAAATCAAATTTTTATGACTATTTAATTGATTTTTTTATCTCCATTATTTTCAGGAGACATTGTCACAAACGGAGTCCACCGGTGACGACCAGGATACGAGGAGCGTACTTAGTAAAGCACTGAATGTTCCTGAGTATTCCGGTCGGGTTAGGGGTAAAGGTCACGGTGTGACTCCAACCTCTTTCTACCAGCATCATCGGAAAAGAAATCCTACCAATGCAGAAGTGATGAATGTACTTATGGAATTACAAGCAAAAGTCAATGCATTGGAAAGAGATAAAGAGGTATTAATGAGGGAAAAGGGCAATGTGGCAATGGCGAAAGAAACTAGTGACAACGCTAGTATCAACCGTCAGAATAAATTTCCTGAGGTAATTATAAATATATTGATAAATCTCTATTGTTCAAGTTTCTCATTTTTATTCCACCTCTTTCTATTATTGAATTAAAAGTAATATGTATGCATATTGGTTTAGGGCATTTCATCTTGCCAACTATACGTAATGGCATCAGATTATCACCTTGTTGGCAAGGGAAAAGTGTACAACACTTTGGGAGATTTAATTCATAATACACCGATCCCGGCTGGACACCTGAGAGTATCAGTAGATTATCCTATTGATCCCGATGCGTTGGTACCGGTACCTGACGTGGCCTTGGATATAAGATCGGTGCGAGACGCAGTAGGGTCGTTTGTTGCATGGCCCTTGGACCTCATTTTCATTGATGATGAGGTATGTTTAAAACCGTTAATATGAATCATTTAGATTTCAAATGTCAATTCTGAACCGTTAAGTTAATTATTTTTTAATATTAGCCTCCTACAAAACCCGCTAATAAGGGTAAGGAGATTTTGCAGCAAGGCGGCGAGTCTATGGCATCAATTCCAGAGGTACACTTAAATTGTTTATTATATGATATGAATTTAAAACTGAACGATTTTATAATTTACCTAAGTTATATGATTGTTAGGTATCTGCGAAAGTGTCACAACAAGTGACCCAGCCTGTTCATAGCAGACCACCCCCGAAAAAGTCAATGCATAAGGGGGGAAGAGGCGGGGGAAGAGGCGTTTTTGTACCTCGATATCGGAATACACTTGGAGTACTTTTGGAAACCTCAGATTTGAAGTCAGGTGGTATTCGTACAATCCTTATGGATGCAGATATCTTTGGTCTTGACTGCCAAGAAACGATAGGAATGGACGAAATGACTGAGATTATGACGCATGGTGAATTAGGCATCGGCAATGTTCACGCATACATCCGGTATTCCGATAAATATATCATTTAATTAGTTGAACAATTTATTTACACATTTCAATGAAAATAGTCTAATGTTTATATGTTTTTATTTAAGGTTGTTGTACGATAAAAAAATGCGCGAGACTGTATTGGCAAGACGCTTCCATTTCTTGTCTGCCCATATTGTCAGCGGAGCGACAATTGTCAGGGAACCGGGTTCAGTTAGGGAGTACTTAGTGAATCGATACACGGCCTACGTCGGCAACCCAGATAGCTTGTTTATTTTGCCGTATAACACTGTTCCAGTGGGGTGAGTTTTTCATTTATTCTAATATATCTTTGTTTATTTTGCGTAGAAACTTTTCTTCTAAACTGTTGCTTAAATTTTTAGAAAACACTGGTTGTTGTTGGCTATCGATCCGATTAAAGAAGTTGTGTACTTTCTGAATTCGGTAGACGGGGAATGGACTAACTATCCCGCTATGAAGGAAACTGTTGATCAGTAAGTGAGATCGTTCTAACTATTCGTGTATATTTATATATTTAATTATTTCTGTGAGATTGATCTAAATATATGTTTTTATTTTCTTAGATCAATACAAATATTTCGTAGTCAAAGGGACGCACAGGTACCCCGGAGTAAATCATCAAATATTACTTGGATCAAAGTGCAGGTACAAAATTAGTTGCTTATAATAATAATGTTACTTGATAAAATTACACGACAACTATAAAATATATTCTGTTTTTCTATGCAGTGTCCGTTACAGAATAACGATGTAGATTGCGGATACTTTTGCTTGAGGTTTATGAAAGAAATCCTTCATAAAAATCAAGTAGAGATTCCAAGCACGGTATGGATTTATAACTTAGAATAATTTTGTATGATTTCTACATTTAATAACATCATGCATATAGTGAAGTAATAATTTCTTATGTAGTACTTTGATGACCTCTATACTATGTCGTACACGAAAGTTCAAGTGGAAGAAGTCAAAGAGGAAATATGTCAATTTTATGTTGAAAACAGATTATTCTGATGGGTATGAATAAAATATTATTGTACGTGTTAGTTTGATTGTGTTGGAGCCTTTAATATTGTTTGTTTAATTTACCGTGTTGTTCATATTCATACTTTGCAGGATGACGACCGTGTCGGTGGAGCATTATTTTCGATGTAATTATATATGATTTAGTTACATATGTATATATATATGGTTACAAATTAACACGATACTTTGTATGTGATTTAGTTATGGTTACAAATGTATATATGGTTACAAATTTAGTTATATATGATTTAGTTACATATATATAGATAAGGAGTGAATATTATATGGTATACCGGTTTCTGTTAATATAATACCGGTTTCTGTGAATATTATAAGGATTGAATTACAGGTTAAATTATTGGACCAAAAAAAAATTACAGGCCGCACAGGGAACCTCAAATTATAGGTTTCACTTTAAAAAATTTGTATGAGCTACGAAAGCGCTTTTGGCTAAAAAGCGCTTTCGTAGGCAGGATAAATAAAAAAAAATATTAAATAGAAATCCCCTATCAAAGCGCTTTTTATGGAAAAAGCGCTGTGAAAGACCCCCCTATCAAAGCGCTTTTTCCATAAAGCGCTGTAAAAGCCATGATAAATAAATAAAAAAATTAAATAGAAACCCCCTATCAAAGCGCTTTTTATGGAAAAAGCGCTGGGAAAGACCCCCCTATCAAAGCGCTTTTTCCATAAAAAGCGCTGTAAAAGGCCTGATAAATTAAAAAAAAATTTAAATAGCACACCTATCAAAGCGCTTTTCAAAAAGCGCTGGGAAAGACCCCCCTATCAAAGCGCTTTTTAAGGAAAAAGCGCTGGGATAGGTCCACCTACGACAGCGCTTTTGGCCAGAAAAAAGCGCTTTCGTAGCCTACGGCAGCGCTGGCTACGGCAGCGCTTTTAAGCGCTTTTAAAGGGAAAAAAAAAGCGCTGTGAAAGCCCATTTTCGTAGTAGTGAATGGACTTTACAAAAAACACAAAAATAAGTTGCACCATTGGAGATACTCTTAGAGCATCTCCAATGATGATAACTTATTTGGTTGTTTGTGTCCTATTTTGTGGGTCTAAATTGTCATATTGCATTTAATCAACCAGTAAGCAATTTTTGTTAGTGCGTGAGACATTTTTAGTGAGAAGAGAAATAGAGAATAATAAAGGAAATAAGGATTATATTATTCATTTAATGAATTATACAAAATAAAGATACATACTATGACTATTTATATACAACTCTAATTGAGTTTGAGCTAACACAACTTGGATTATATTTAAATACTAAATCTAATCAAATCTAATCTAATATATTTTAATATTTCAACACACCCCCATAATCCAAGTTGTCGAACATACGCTAATCACAGTCGATCTGAATTATTCCTAATTTCTTTCTCAAATTCAGGAATATGTCGATCTTCAATTCTTTGGTGAAAATGTCGGTCAACTGTGTTTCACTTGAGCAATGCGTAACTTCAAGTTCACTTCAATTTACCTTTTCTCTCAAGAAGTGAAACCTAACTTCGATATGTATATATCTTCCATGCAGAACTGGATTCTTTGCCATATTTATGGTTGACTTGTTGTCGATTTACAACACTAAAAGTTTCTTCACTTCGACCTCCATTTCTTCAAGTATAGATCTGATCCAAATTGCTTGACATGCAGCATATGATCTTGCTATATATTCAGCTTCACACGATGACAATGTCATTACAAGTTGCTTCTTCGAACACCATGAGTTCGAGGCACCAAATACTTGAAAGAAATCCTTATCTCCACACCAATCAACATCTGAAAAGAAATTAACTATTGCTTCTTTGTCTTCAGAATATTGTCGAAATAGTATTCCACAGTTTATCGAATCCTTCAAATATCTCAGGATTCTTCTGCAGCCTTCATATATGACACTCTTGGTTAATTCATATATTTGATTACTAATCTGACATCGAAACCTATATCAGGTCGACTATTGCACACATATCTCAGAGATCCCACGATCTGCTTGAACAAAGTTACATCGACTTTATCTTCCTCTCCATTCATCTCCAACTTCACATTTGGTTCAACATGTGAGGATACAAGATTCGAATCATCCATTCTGAATCTCTTGAGTATCTCTTTGACATACTTTCTTTGAAGTAGCACTATACCTTGCTTCGACATTTGAAATTCCATGCCTATGAAATAAGACAACTTCCCAGATCCGATATTTCAAATTCCTTTATCATCAGCTCTTTGAATTTCGACAAGTTCTCCAAACTATTTCTAGTTACTAGCAAGTCATCATCATATAAGCAGATGATTGTTATATCTTGTGCTACAACCTGAACATAGACACCATATTCAAATTTGTATTTGACAAATCACAATTCAACTAAGTATGGTTTGATCTTCTTGTTCCATGCCTTAGGTGCCTGCTTGAGGCCATAGAGCGCTTTGTGAAACTTATATACTTTACTCGCTTCCTTCTAAATCACAAACCCTGGAGGTTGTGTGACATAGACCTCTTCATCTAAAGGATCACTCAGAAATGCTGATTTCACATTTAAACAAAATATCGACCAACTTTGATTGCATGTCAATGCTACCACTAGTCGAATAAATCTCTAATCTTGTTACTAGAGCAAATACTTCAGAGTAGTCGAGTCATTCTCGTTGAAGAAACCCTCGATCTACTAATCTTGTTTTATGTCTTATTGTCGAACCATCAACATTGTGTTTCAACTTGAACACCCACTTCACCTCGATAGCTTTTATATATGCTGGAAATTCGACTAACTCTCATGTATTATTTCTTTCGATTGCCTGTAACTCTTCAACCATATCTAACTTTCACTATTTAATCTTCGAAGCTTCGTTATGGTTGATTGATTCAGCACCTGCAAGTAAATCAAAATGAACTAATTCTTTATCCGGTGTGACTTCATCATCACCTACTACCTCCTAATCATGAAGTCTTGTTGGAAGAACTTTACTTCTTTGAGGTCTCTGGCTTGTTTCAGCCACATGCATATTCAACTTCGACTATTTTTAGAATGCCAGCAACTGCTTCTACTTCGACTTCGACTGGATTCTCATCAATTTCTTCGACTTTGACTTTATCAGTTTCTTCATCGAAATCAGAGCTCATCAATGGCTTGCTAAATGAATTACTAGAATTCCAATCCCAGACAGAATTTTCATCAATCACAATATTTTGACTTAACATAATCTCCTCATTAATTAGATTAAATAACCGTATGCACCAGTCTTATGATATCCTACCAGAATCATAAGTTAACTCTTGTTATCAAGCTTCCTTCTTCTCGCATCAAGAACATGCTTGTAACACATAGAGCCAAACACCTTCAAATGACTCACTGATGGTCGTTTGTCACTCCATATTTTTTCAGAAACCTTGTTCTTCAATATCTTGGTAGGACACATGTTCAGGATAAAAACTGCAGACGAAACAACTTCACCCCATAAAGATTTTAGCAAATTCTTTTGCTTTAGCATGAATTTCGCCATATCTAATATAATTTTGTTTCTTCTTTCTGAAATTCCATTATGTTGAGGTGTATAAGGAGTAGTTATCTCATGATCAACACCATGTTCTGCATAGAATTTTTCAAACATCTTCAAAGTGTATTCGCCACCTCCATCTGTTCTCAGAACTTTGATCCTCTTCTCACTCTAGTTTTCCGCAAACATCTTGAATCTCTTAAAGATTTTAAATACTTCGTCTTTTCTCTTGATCACATGGATCCACAACTTTCAAATAAACTCATCGACAAACAAAAAAAATATTTGTTTCCATTAATGGTATGTTATTCGAACGGACAACATACATCTGAATGTACCACTTCGAGTATGCATGATGATCTCATTAGCATAGTCTTAACAAAAGAGTTTCTAGATTTCTTTCCGACTAAACAACCTTCACAATGTTTTTCAGGTATATCAAGACTTGGGATACTAGATACCATATCTTGAGTAATCAGCTAATTACGTGATTGAAAATTCAAATGTCCAAACCTCAAATGCCACAACAAACTATCCTTATGGTCGACAACAGTTTTTAGACATTGTACTTCAGTCGAACTGATCATGGTCTTAAACTTCTTGTTCTTCGACAGAGGAGATTTTAAGACCAACAATTCTTGGCTACGTGATCCCACTTTTCACCGTTATAGCATTGGACACCTTTTTTTATCTTCTTAGTCCTTTAGATGATTTCCTCCTCCTCTTTTCCAGAATTCAGAAGCTCTATCATCGGCCTGATGCTTGTGAGGGTTCAATCAAGACTTCTTTAACTGAGTATTTTCGATATTTCCTTTAAACTTGTTGGAACCACCATTCATTTTCCATGACTGAGCTTGTAGTGCCTGTATCGAGTACTGAACTCCTTTTATTTCGACAATCTTTATCTCATGTGCCTCCAACGAACCAACCAAATCTTCCTCTTTTAGGGTTTCAAGTTTGTTGGATTCTTGAATAACTATGATAATTTAATCAAATTGAGAGGTTAACATTCTCATTACCTTCTCAACTATCATGTTATCAGTTATGGTTTCACCATAATCCTTCATGAGATGGATGAGTTTCTGAACCTTCGACAAATATTCTAAAACTCTTTCATCTTCTCCCACCGATAATAACTCATATTGTCGATGCAAGGTTTGTAATTTAACAACCTTGACCTTCTCACCTCCTTCATAATACTTCACCAGAATATCCCATGCCTCCTCTTTTGTTCAACATGAGAAATACTGTCCAAGTTAGCAGCGTCGATTACCGTCTAAATGCAATAAGAAGCCTTGTAATCTTTCTTCTTGACTTTGTTATCGACTTTTTTCTGTTCATCAGTTGTATTTGCAGCCAACGCAGGAACGTCGTCGGTAACCATTTCTAGGATTTCATGGAAGCCAAACAAGGATTGCATCTGTTTTTTTATCGGATCCAATTTTTGTCGTTTAGCATTGAAATAGAATTAGGAATGCCCTTATCACTAACCATCTTTGCAACAGTTGATTCATTTTTTCTAGAAACACGATCTCTGACGTGAAGTTCTTGAAAACTCGATCAAGAACAATAACCTGACTCTGATGCCAATGTTAGTGCGTGAGACACTTTTAGTGAGGAGAGAAAGAGAAAATAATAAAGGGAATAAGGATTTTATTATTCACTTAATAAATTGTACAAAATAAGGATACATACTATGACTATTTATATACAACCCTAATCGGACTTGTGCTAACACAATCAGAATTATATTTAAATATTAAATTTAATCAAATCTATTTTAATATTTCAACTATTTCAACTATTTTTACTCCAATGATAATTATTAATAAGCAATCTAAATTTGACTCCACTAATTTATATTATTTTATTTGTATTAAAAGAAAAATATTTTTTATGTATAAAAAAGAATTCACTTTTTCATAAAAAAATAATATTTTAATAATAAACAATGTCTTCTTATAATTACTTATTTGAGTAACATTCCTTATTTTTAAGCAATTTAGAATGCCAATTAAACAAATTCTAATGACAAATTAAATAAGCAACATTATTTATGGTTAAACAATCAACAAACAACTATCCATTAAATATGCTCTTAGGATATATGTTAGTATTATCCAATTTTTTTTTTTTTGTAATAGAGACTTCATTCACCTAACAAGTAAATTTCGTTAGAATCAATTAAACTCAATATAAAAAATTAAATATTATAATTTATTGACCAAACAATCGACCATTTATATCTATACATAAGTTCAGTAGTGAAAGGTGTATTAGAAAAATACAAATTCCCCATTAAATCTATGAACAAACAAAATGAATATAAATAATCCATAAAATCAAATTAAATTCCACATATTACATACAAAACATCACAAATAAATTGTGAATGATTAAAAACAAGCTAGTTATTTCTTTCTCAAGAACAAATTCATGATCTGAGTATGAAGATGTGAAAATAGTTTGAATAATCAGATGATTACACAACAACAAAAAATTAAGTATTTAAAATTAAATCTTACAACAATTAAAGACAATATTTTTTGAATTTTAGAATAACGTTAGATGAGGTTAGATATTTCGGTAAGATTAAATAGATTTATGTCGGAATCGTGAATGGAGTTATTTTTCTTAAAAGTATTTTAAGTGCACTCTCTTTATTGTTTTAGAGTTGGAAAATAAAAATACTCAGGATAATTCAGTCTTCTTAATTGAGTCTGTATTAGATTGATGAAGAACTCGAATGTAAGGAAGAGCGTCTGAAATGTTGAAGAGGATGTAAGATTTTGATTGAGTGATTCTCAAATTCAGAATAATGTATTTATAGGTCATGCATGTTTTGTTTCATAATTTTGCAACACTTGATGAAACAACACATTTTCAACAATAGTTTGTAATGATTCGCCTATAGTAACATAATGCACCACTTCATGAAATGTTGCATATTTTAAATTCGAAATTCAAACTTTAAGCAACTACCAAAATTCAAGAGTGTTGTACCCCAAAATTTGCCCTCCCATATTCCTCAAGATATGTCAAGGATGATCTTCAAATTACTCAAAATTGTCCAAGGGTTGTACAGTCCAAACACCTCCTAAGACAACTGAAATTAGGGTTTTGGTTCTTTCAAGGAATTTGGGGTTTTCAATGGTTAAATCAAATCTCATAGGCCTATATACATTCTCAAGCACCTACATGCCAAGTTTCAAGACTCACAATGCCAATTTGCACAGTCAAAAGCCCCATTTGATCCACAGTCAACTGCAAGGGCAAAATGGTCATTTTGTAGTCAAAAGTCAGAATTTTTTGTCAACATCTCATTTTGAGTTTACAATCATCATTTGATCAAGCCTTGATCATGATTCCACAAGAATAGCTCAAAAATCATCAAGGTGCAAAAAGTTATTATTTTTGGACAGCAGAAAAGTCAACTTGATAACACGAATTTATATAACATATTTGGCTTAATTTTCATAGATAATATTAGTATTTTTATTCATTTATTCTATTTTATTTTTGTATTACGTTGGTATTTCTTTTGTTTCAGGTATTTGTATTAAATAAAAGATCAATTGAGCAAAGAAACAAAATTGAGGGAAAATCGGATTAAAAAGCCAAAGAAATGAAGCAAAAAGGGGTGATATAGCAAAAAGGAGGAGTTAAGAAGAAAGAAATAATTATACAAAGAAAAAGACTAAGCCCAGAAGAGCAAAAGCCCAGCAGAAGTTCAGTCCACAAGGTGTTACGACCGTAACAACCTTGTGACGACCGTAACACGCTAATAGCCTTGTGACGACCGTAATAGACCTGTGACGACTGTAACGCGCTATATTTCAACTTCCTCACGTCATGGAGACGTGTCCCATGTTCTCCCATGATTCTGGTAGTTATTCCCATGTTCTCCCATGATTCTGGTAGTTATTCCCATGTTCTCCCATGATTCTGGTAGTTATTCCCATGATCTCCACTAGCCTTCGTACAACATAGAAACGGGAAGTTACAAATGAAGCCTATAAATACAAGTTCAACCTTCAGAGCAAGGGTCGGCAAATTTTACCGAACAACCGTTATTTAGTCTTTCTTTATTTTTCTGTTTTCGTATTTTCTTTTCAGTTTTGTATTTTTACCATACTTTTCTAGTTCAGTTTCTTTCTTTAGTTTTTATTTTAGTTTAAGTTTCTATAATTTTCACTGATCTAACCTTACGTTAGACCTAGTGCTTTTTATTTCTTGTCGTAATTTTTCTTTTCAATTCAAGAAGTCTCCGAGCAGATCCAACCGACTTGTGGGGGAATGCTCGTTTATTTCGAAGAACAAGATTATTCAAGCATTATTATTATTTCCAGGTTCTTAATATAATTATTTTATTTAAGTATTGTTGCTTGGTGTTTATTTATTTGATTATGGAAATGTTTAAATATATTGAACCTTATTATTTATGCATGTCCGAATTAATAAATATGTCCGGCTAAATCGTTTAGGTATCGGTAAGTAATAGTAGTAAGAGTAGGAATTAAATTGTTCATAAGTTAAAATACTAATTAACTTAATTTCTGGTTATGACTTTTTATAATTAAAACTACTCTTTTTGTTACGAAAGTAAGAAGAGTAAATAGGTTAGATTGAGACCACGAAAGTGTGAGGTTTTTAACCGGATAGCTAAAGTTAGGCATTTGATTTAAATACAGTGAAAGCGCTTTAAACCAAATTAGAATTAATTAAGTTTCCAAAAAATACTTCTAAACACTTATAGGCTAGCGAAAGCAGGTATAGGGCTTTAGACGTATAATCCGAGATAAGACCATGAAAGTGTGAGTCGAGGATATTTAAACTAATAAATTCTACAGAACAATTAAGTTAACCATCTTTATACGCTTAAGTTCAATTTAAGCCGCTTAGGTTCACTACTTTACGTACCGATATCCGTTTTATTTATATTTATATTCCTTAACCAATATTCTAAAAGAACTATTCGCCTTAGTTGTGTACCGTAACTTAGGATAACAATAGATCGATTTATAGTCTCTGTGGGTTCGATATCTTTTAAAACTACGCGATAGGACTGTGCACTTGCAGTCTCCCGATTAACAGACGATAAAGTCTTGCGATCAAGTTTTTGCGATCAAGTTTTTGGCGCCGTTGCCAGGGACTATTTAAGTCGATATTGTAACTCTGGTGTTACACCGTATAGACTAAGGCACCTTTACTTTATTTACTATGTATAACCCAAATTTTTCCTACGCCCATTATCAGTATTTTGAGGAACCACAAGAATATCATAGATCCAACCTTGAAATACTGATGGAAGATATCAATGCTTCACAAACCTACTCTTACCCAAATTACCTCCAAAACTACCAATCCCCACATTTTGAGGAACCACAAGAAACTTATAATTTCAACCAAACTTTTCCTCAACCCAATTCTCTCTATAATTACCACACCTAATATTTTGAAGAATCACCTGAACCATATAAATCTGATCTCGAAATATTAATGGAAAATTTTAATGAAACATCTAGGATGATAAAACACTTAGGGGAAACACAAAAGGAGACTTTAACTTACTTCCAAGACTCTGAAGAATCGCAAGATTTTAACTTCGAAACACCAATAGAGGATTCTGATGAGATGATAACCAACGCTAGGTTAGAGTCTATGATTGAGCATTTTGTAGAAACACAAACTGTCCAAAATGAAGAGGTAAGAAAACAAAGTTTTCAAAATAATGAAGACCTTAGCCAACTAACCGTTGTGGTTGAGTCCCTCACGACTCACAACTTGGCCTTAGAAACTCAAATCTCCCAACTTGAACAAAACCTTCTAGGACCATTCCCCAAAGAAGATGTGGATGTTGAAACAACCATTATAGAAAAACTATTTGAAAATCTAGAGAGTGATGATGAGTTTGAAGAGAGTGATATTGCGGCCAAGGAAAGTTCTGACGAGAAAATAGTGGAGATTGAGACAGATTCACCAACGTTGTTCGAAAAGGAGGTTGTAAACGAGGTAGAGAAGGAAGCGCAAATTGTAATCCCAAATCACTACATCCCACTGATTTCTTTCCCGAAATTTTTTATGGAAACTCCGGTAGACTCCCAATTTAAAACGTATGTTGAGGTATTAAAAAATATCCACATTAATGCACCACTATTTGAAGTCTTGCCTAAAAAGCGAAAATTAGAGGACCATAAAATTAATGGTATAATTGCTGTTAAAAGGGTGAGGTTAACTTATGAGGCGATGGATGAAATCACTAAGCCCAAATTTGAAAAACTTATACTTATGATAGATCCAGAACCACTACCACAATTTCGAAAGAATAAACCACCCTACAGAAGAAAGAAAAGAAAAGGTGAGGGATATGTGAGATGGCTTGATAAGTGGCCATGGAAAATCAACCAGTAGTCGTCCTGGTTTCTAATTTTAAATTTTCTCTTCCATATTTTCATTTTTTCTATTTTATGTTAAATTTTATATTTAAGTCGATTATCGGTTGCACCCTTTCATCTGATGCGTTTGAACTATTTCCCCGTAATACCGATAATTATACTCAATTAAATAATTCATGTTAATATTTATAATTATAATTGAGTATTATTTTAATTATCATATTTCCCCGTCTCGTATTAATATACTGAACTAATACTTCCCAATATTTATAGTATCAATCATAATGCATTATATACTAGTATTATATATATATATATATATATATATATATATATATATATATATATATATATATATATATATATATATATATATATATATATATATATATATATATATATATATATATATATATATATATATATATATATATATATATATATATATATATATATATATATATATATATATATATATATATATATATATATACTATTAATTAAAATTCTAGATTTATCTATTATATATATATATATATATATATATATATATATATATATATATATATATATATATATATATATATATATATATATATATATATATATATATATATATATATATATATATATATATATATATATATATATATATAAAATAGATAAATCTAGAATTTTAATTAATAGTATGTAGTATGTATGCATGTGAGCTGAAATACAATTCCTTGTTCCTTATTCTGCCTAAATTCAAATCGCTGCCCAAGACGGTCGCCTCAAGTCCCCACACCATGCTCTGGAATATATCTGCACTAGTTTGAAAATAAATACTGGACGCAATAATGCTTTGTAATGTATCTATAGTAAGAAAGAAATGTCACAGAACAGAAACAACTCTGTTCTGCTAAAAGTTACAAAATTTGTAGCTGTTACGACCGTAACAAAGCCCTTACGACCGTCACACGCCTTTTAGCGTGTTACGACCGTCATGCCCATGTTACGACCGTAACACGGGTTATATCAGTAACCCCTATAGCAGACAAAATCTCTTCTTCTTCTTCAACCTCCCACTCTTCTTCTTCCACTACGTCCATAACCCCCGCCTCAGCTCGTGCTTCTCCAGATGCATGTTGTCTTTTCTGCTCCCTTGACTGACTGTTTGTTTCGTCCTTTTCTTCTTTTCATTTTCCCACATTACTCCCATTCAACTCTTATTTACTCTTCCATCAAAATATTCTTCTTATTCATCTTCCACCATAATTCTTATTCAAACTTTCCCTCTTCATTTCCCAACACATTATTATTATAATAATTCATCTTCAATCTTAACCCTCTATAAACACTCTTCTACATTTCTTCTCATTTCACGTCCCTTCCATCTAATTCTCATATACTTTCTCTCGTCCATTTCATTTTCTACCATTCTATCCTTCATTTCATACTCTTTCATGGCTCCACGAAACACTCAACGTCAAGTGAGGCCAGACCGACCACCACCCGACCTATCCACGATTATATTCTGAGAAGACGATGATGGCCAACAAAGAGGAAAGTACATGCAATTCTATTCCCGTTCGGTTGTCCCCACTAAATATGTGGACACCGATTGTTTGGATGCCTTGGGTAGGGCGGAAAGCATCACTTTTATGCTTACGAATACGAGTTTGTTAAATCTCTGTTTAAATCCTTCTCCGACCTTCGAACCGCTCGTGCTTGAGTTCCTCAGTTCATTTTCATACAATACGCCTCCCGACGATCCATTCACAACCGGTACCGCGAACTTTCGCATGTTTAATCAAGAATATTCAATTGATCAAGAAAGAGTCGTTGAACTTTTAGAATTCACTAGAGGTCCGACCGTTCATTGCAAACCTTTCGACCCCGAAGGCGACATTTCTTGGGATAAAGTTGGTTTTTCCCTTTGGGATGATCTAACCGGTCAACCCACGGAAAGTTGGCGAGATCTCTGCGCTTCGCATATTCATAATCCAGCTCTGAGGTACTTTCATCGAATTCTCGCAAACATCATTTTTTTTTGGGAGGACCAATAATCACAAGGTCAACCAAAATGAGATGTTTCTTATTTTATGTGCCCTCAACGGTCAAGCTGTCAACGCCGCTCCCTTCATGCTTAGCCACTTTCACACATGCGTAAATGCGGCCGGTACCAACCCATTTGTCTTCGGTGGAATCATCACATCTTTAGCATATGCTTTAGGCCTTTTCGACGAGCTTTTGTCCTTGGGACAATATGTGATGCCGGCCCAGACGCTAGATGTTATGTACTGCCGCGATTCACATCTGATTCCCAATATAATACTTCCATATCCAAATCAGATTAATGTGCAAAATTTCCAAAATTGGCGTTTCAATTTGAATGCACCAGTCAAGCCGGCTGCACAACCAGATAATGATCATCCTCCGGCTACTCTAGAAGCAATGTATGCTATGATTCTACAACAAGATCAACGTTTCCAAGCAATGGAAGTCGTTCAAAATGAAACATTGCGCCTAGTTCGAGAAATGCAACGCGACCAACACGACTACGCACATTGGAATAACCGCAATTACGAAGCGATATCAAATCAAATGGAGGATTTCAAAGAGTCCATACATGCCTTAAACCTTAGAATCGATGGATTGCATGATTACGACTCTGATAGACGTAGAAGACAACGAAATAAAAATAGAGAAGCAAGAGGACAAAATTCTCCAAGCGACGAGTGATCACCCTTCTCTTTTCTGATTTCTCCTGGTACTATCGCATTGAGGACAATGCTTACTTTAAGTTTAGGGGAGTCAGAACATTTCTTACTTCGTTTTTATTATCTTTGCTCTATTTAGTATTCCCTTTTAGTTTCCTTTTTTTTCCTATGTACTGCGAAATTTCCATTTAATAAAATACATGTTTATGAAATTTTAGCCTTTTATGTAAAAATTCTCGTGCTTATCCGAATTCCTCCATATTCTTGAGCCATAACGAAAAAATTCAAACGTTATATTAACATATTCAACTAGTATTAAGGTTGCTTATTTTTATAAATAAGAACTCGAGCGCGACTAAAGCAAAATTATTATCATCATAACACTTCAATACCCCAACGTGTTAGATTGATTTAAGTACTTATTATACCAACACCTTAAGACTTAGTTTTAAAGTAATCCCGAGTAGTTTATAAAAGTAGTCAGCACCGCCTTGAACGACAAACTACATGGAGAATCGATGAATATAAGTGTTTGATCAAGATTTTTAAAGAGAAATTTTTATTAGAAGATGCACTTATTAAGTTAGATGATCCTTACCAGATCATTTAATTCAACGGTTGCAGAAACTATAAAATATTTATGCAAACAACCATTATGAATTGGTTCAGTGGTCTCTGGTGCTGAACTTGGTAGGGCGGACGACGGTCCGATCCCCCACAATTTGTAATTGGATAAAGGAGTACCAAATATAACTACCAGAACTCCAAGCTAGATTATAAAGATCAAAGTCACTAACCGGTTACTCCACTATGTGCGCGTAAGGTAAAGGGCTTAATGTGATTGCACCAGAATGAAAACGGGTGAAACGAAACGAAAGTATTAGGTCGAGTTATAACTCATGACTTAATTTGGTCTGCATAAATGAGGGTATCTAGTGTCATTATGGTAATTTTGGTGTCGAAGTCTGAACTTGAGTTATCCAAACAAAAGAATTGACCTGCAACCAAATACGAATTGAATTGTGTTCTATATCTACGTTTGACTTATGCTTAAGTAATTTTTCATTTTTAATTTTTGCTTGAGGACAAGCAAAGGTTTAAGTATAGGGGTGTTGATAACACGAATTTATATAACATATTTGGCTTAATTTTCATAGATAATATTAGTATTTTTATTCATTTATTCTATTTTATTTTTGTATTACGTTGGTATTTCTTTTGTTTCAGGTATTTGTATTAAATAAAAGATCAATTGAGCAAAGAAACAAAATTGAGGGAAAATCGGATTAAAAAGCCAAAGAAATGAAGCAAAAATGGGTGATATAGCAAAAAGGAGGAGTTAAGAAGAAAGAAATAATTATACAAAGAAAAAGACTAAGCCCAGAAGAGCAAAAGCCCAGCAGAAGTTCAGTCCACAAGGTGTTACGACCGTAACAGCCTTGTGACGACCGTAACACGCTAATAGCCTTGTGACGACCGTAATAGACCTGTGACGACCGTAACGCGCTATATTTCAACTTCCTCACGTCATGGAGACGTGTCCCATGTTCTCCCATGATTCTGGTAGTTATTCCCATGTTCTCCCATGATTCTGGTAGTTATTCCCATGTTCTCCCATGATTCTGGTAGTTATTCCCATGATCTCCACTAGCCTTCGTACAACATGGAAACGGGAAGTTACAAATGAAGCCTATAAATACAAGTTCAACCTTCAGAGCAAGGGTCGGCAAATTTTACCGAACAACCGTTATTTAGTCTTTCTTTATTTTTCTGTTTTCGTATTTTCTTTTCAGTTTTGTATTTTTACCATACTTTTCTAGTTCAGTTTCTTTCTTTAGTTTTTATTTTAGTTTAAGTTTCTATAATTTTCACTGATCTAACCTTACGTTAGACCTAGTGCTTTTTATTTCTTGTCGTAATTTTTCTTTTCAATTCAATAAGTCTCCGAGCAGATCCAACCGACTTGTGGGGGAATGCTCGTTTATTTCGAAGAACAAGATTATTCAAGCATTATTATTATTTCCAGGTTCTTAATATAATTATTTTATTTTATTTAAGTATTGTTGCTTGGTGTTTATTTATTTGATTATGGGAATGTTTAAATATATTGAACCTTATTATTTATGCATGTCCGAATTAATAAATATGTCCGGCTAAATCGTTTAGGTATCGGTAAGTAATAGTAGTAAGAGTAGGAATTAAATTGTTCATAAGTTAAAATACTAATTAACTTAATTTCTGGTTATGACTTTTTATAATTAAAACTACGCTTTTTGTTACGAAAGTAAGAAGAGTAAATAGGTTAGATCGAGACCACGAAAGTGTGAGGTTTTTAACCGGATAGCTAAAGTTAGGCATTTGATTTAAATACAGTGAAAGCGCTTTAAACCAAATTAGAATTAATTAAGTTTCCAAAAAATACTTCTAAACACTTATAGGCTAGCGAAAGCAGGTATAGGGCTTTAGACGTATAATCCGAGATAAGACCATGAAAGTGTGAGTCGAGGATATTTAAACTAATAAATTCTACAGAACAATTAAGTTAACCATCTTTATACGCTTAAGTTCAATTTAAGCCGCTTAGGTTCACTACTTTACGTACCGATATCCGTTTTATTTATATTTATATTCTTAACCAATATTCTAAAAGAACTATTCGCCTTAGCTGTGTACCATAACTTAGGATAACAATAGATCGATTTATAGTCTCTGTGGGTTCGATATCTTTTAAAACTACGCGATAGGACTGTGCACTTGCAGTCTCCCGATTAACAGACGATAAAGTCTTGCGATCAAGTTTTTGCGATCACAACTGTATCTTGACCAGGGCATAACTTTTTCATGGTTTGTCAGAAAAATTCCATCCAATGCTCATTTTTAAGGGGATGCAATTTCCTACAATCCATCTTCACACTCAAAGTTCAAGAAATGCACTCACAATAAGTTACCAATTTTTATATTATAGGTCAATTTCAAAAGTCAACAAAAGTGCACTTTGAGTCAAAGGCCATAACTTGAGATTGGTAAATCCAAATGACATGGGACCAAATTCATTGTTTAGAGGACTTCAAGAGATTTCCAAAATGTCCAAGAACATGGTCATATGATCAAAATTGAGCAAGTTGTGCATTGGAGAAGTTGGGAAATTTTCATGAATTTGCAAAAGTCAACTTTGCTCAAAACACCTTCTTTTTGCTAATGGGCCTCAAATCTCTTGTTGAAACTTCACCCATGACCTATGCACTACCAATCAAGATTAATTGGATTTATTTTCTTATTTGTATTGATTAATTGGATTTTTAATTAATATTAATTCATTTAATCAATTTAAATCATAAGAAAATAGAAGATTTGTTTTTTTAAATCAACTTGTGAAGCAAATCTGATCAAAACATGCTGACAAATTCGTGCACAAGTCAAAGATACAAAGAAATCCAAATTTGGCAACATTGTTCAATCATGAAGAATCAAAAATATTTGATTTTCAATCAAAGATTTAAACATCAATGCACATGGATTGGATCCAATTTTTTGACCTAATTTGTTTCCCTTATATGTATGCAAGCTAACCCTGACCTAGTACACGATTGAAAGCTGCAGAAACAACCCTGTCATATTCAAGAAATTCCAAGAAAATTGAAAACCTATTCTTGCAATCTAGGCCAATTCAAGGCGTGTTATTCATTCAAACATATTGCAGGAGGTCCCAGGAACGTTTTACAATCAAATTCAGGCATTGAAGCTCAAGAAATCACTGATAACAGTTTCACGGTTTGCACCTTTTATTCAAAATCGTATCTCTTGATTCATGCGCATTTAACATGTTTTTGTGATTGTTTTGCATTGCTAGAGACCATACGAAGCTAATGGCATAATTGAATTGAACTGTAATGCCCTGAATCGTGAGATGCCATGATCAAATTTCTAGGGTTCTTCAGCTTTAAATTAAGGCTTTCTGAACCAGGAAAAATTGGGACTAGTGAGATACATGACTGAAATCGTGAGGCCAAGACGAAGAGAATCCATACCTCGCGAAATATTTATATGTACTGTGGTTCTATTCGCTATTTTTCCTTGCAGAAAGTAGTGGGGGTTAAAAACCCCCGCTATTTGATATTATTTATGCAAGACGAACGAAGAAAATGATGAGGTGTTGATACCTGGTTGGCTAATTTAGAAAAGGCACGCGCGTTATTTTTTGTTTTACAGCATAATATTTGTTTTTGTATATAATATTCATTATCTATTCCTTTAACAAAAGAGCGCTACAGTTTAGCTGGAAAAGGCATTGAAGCAATGAGCATTGGGACCTGGGTTCGAATCCCAGGTCCCCCCAAAACATTTATTCCTTTTTTCTTTGTATGTTCCCATGCAGGTTTCAAAAGAGGGTCCACTATGTACCTCAAACCTCAACACGCCAGGTGTCTCCAACCCTGAATCCAGTGGCCAAAATTGCAAGACTATCATACTCCCTGGTCAGCGCATGCGTAGCAAACTCAGAAAGTCAAAAAGGCTAATGCATAGCGGGCCTTCAGAATTGCCAAAGACACCTCCTCTTGGGCCCATCACCCCCTGGGTTTATTCTTTTTTCCCTCTTTTATATTTTTCATCTAATTGTTTTATTATTAATTATTATTATTATTACTTAATTAACCAAATTAATTTTTTCATAATAAAACCAGAAAACTAAAATATAGTATTTATTAAAATTAATTTCACCCTTTTATTATTTTTGTAAATAAATGAATAATTAATTAATTTAGTGTTAATTAGGTTAATTTTAACTTTTTTTCACAATAAATAAAATCAATGTAGAATTAGGGTTCTTGACAATTTTAATCTTTTTTTATTTTCCTTAACACATAAAAAACTCAAAAAAATATTTCTTTTTAATTAATTAATTAGTCTAGGTTTAATGTAATTCATAAATAACAAAAAATCTCTTTCTTTCTCAAAAAGGGTCAAACCCTAAAAACTCTCCGATTCAATTTTCCCTCGCGCATATTATTTTTGATTCATATTTTTGATCCATATTATGTATTTGCTCCGAGGATGTAATAGCTTTAATTAATATTATTTATCGCTTTATTTATTTTCCGCAATTTACTTTTCAAGAGTTTGTTTTTGGCGATGTAAATACCCGACGCCTTGTAATAGTTTAGTTTTATTTTCCGCAACTATTAATTGCTAGATGTATGCTAACTAGGCTATGCATGACCAGATCTCTCTTAAATTAAAATCAATCGTAGCTCATCATAACATGTACAAAGATAACATAACTGAAACTTGACACACTCGCACATGCCACTCCTAGGGTACCTGTGATCGGTGGATCTGGAACAGACTGTTTAACGCTGGTTCGCGAAATGTCGCGGAAGCAAGAGTCGCCACCGTCTTTTATTTTCTCCAAATGGAAAGGACAAAAGCACAGAAAAATTCCTTAAAGAGATTGCTCTCGGTTCGGGAGGTAGGTTATAGAAAGGGAAGGTGTTAGCACCCTTTCTATCCATGGTTATCCATGGGCTCTTAGATACTTGCTCATTGTGTTTTCAAAAATGGTTTGTTTGCTTTTCAATTGTGGGTTTTAAAAAGTTTCTTTGAAAATTCCAGTTCGACTCTTGTATCGGTCCTCAAGAGTGTTTGAAAAATTGCTTTCGAAAGCTTTTTGAAAATGTGTTGGTGCGAAAAGTATTTTTGAATTTGTTTTGAAATTTAGAGCAAGTATCTAGAGTCGTCTACCTACCCTAAGGAATTCGTCTGTGTAAATGTCCTTTAAAGTAGTGCCATCCCACCATTGAGAGGTAGGTAGCACCACCGTTGGAGGTGTTCGGGTCAATTCGAGGTTTGGGACATGGTGATCACCAGAGCAATGGGAAGACACCTTAGAAGCTACCCTCATGCCAGGTTCCCGGATCATGAGGACTTACTAAGACATCCTCTACTCGACGATCACCTTTCGAGAGGCAAGGCAACAGTGAGGCGTACCCTAGGGGTGGTGTGTGATTTGTGTGTCAGATTCAGTTATTTTGTCTTGTCAGGTTATTGGTGATCTACACGTTTGTTTTTATTTAAGGCCATTCATTCTTGCATGCATTTATTTAACAGTTAAAAGAGTGAGAAAGGTAATGTTCTAAACTATTACAAAAGGCGCGGGTCCACATCGCCAAAATTTCCAGAACCCGATTTGACAGAAAATAAAGGAAATAAAGTGCGAAAGATTAAAATGTCCGAGTTTACAAGGCTTTTGGGAGAGGTACATAAATATTAAAAGGAAAAGAAATAAATATGCGAATTGAAATTTAAATTAGAAACGAGGGCGTTGGACCCTTTTAACGAAATTAAATTAAATGATTAAATTAAATAATTAAATTAAATGATTAAATTAATGAAAATTAAAAAGAAAAAAGAAATTTTTATGTTTGAGATTTTTTTGTATTTATGAATTTTTAATGAGAATTTAATGCAATTAAAAAAATACTAACCCTAATTCTAATTGTTTTTTAGTTTATTAAGAAAGTATTAAATTTTAACTTAAACTTAATCTAATTATTTACATGCAATTTAATTACAAAAATAATATTTAATAATTAATTATTGTGAAAAGAAAAAAAAGGATAAAAATTATTACAAACCCTAATTCTACCAAATTTTAAATTGATTAAGAAAAATATTAAAATTTAACCCTAAGTTTAAAACTAAAATCAATTAATGTTATTTATTTACAAAAATATTAATTAAATAAATATATTTTAATTTTGTCCTTTCTGATTTTTTGTGTTTTTTATATTATGAAAATAATAATTATAAAGAATTAAAATAAATTAATTAAAATAAAGAAAAGAAAAATATAAAAAGAGTAAAAGAAACAAACTCTAGGGGGGTCTGTCCCCAATTGGAGGTGAATTGTAGTGATTCAGGCCCATTTATCCTTGGCCTTGTGGACTTTTTCAGGACGCGTGTGGGTGCTTTGACTAGAGTCTATGGTGTTCTTCCAATCAGCGCCTTTGGATTGATCCTGGTAGGCACGTGGATGGTTTGATCTTGATGACATATGATGCACCCTAGCACTGAAATCTTACACAAGCATTAATAGAAAAATAATGTGAAAGGGGTGGGGGATCTGGGGCTCGAACCCAGGTCCTGATGAATACCAATGCTATGCCTTGCCAAACGCGCTGCTTTGCTTCTTTGTGTTTTATACAATCAACAAACATAATAAAATAAACAATGTTAATGCTTTATTTTCCGCGCGAGAATTTGAATGAACCAACCAGCGCTGGCCACATAATCATCTTCTTCATTGCTTTGTTTTTTTCTGAAAATAGAAAAGAGTTAGCGGGGGTTTTGAACCCCCCCAAAACAGGCCATATACAATAATAGCGATTAAGCCATCTTTGAGCATAAATTAGGCGCGAGGGTCCTATCTTTTTCGTCCAAGCACGCTGAATCCAGTTATGGTATTGAGGACGTCCAATTTTACCTTAACTGGGAAACCCCAATTCAAAGCTTCACAAACCCTAAAAGACAACAATGGCAGATTTGCATATAGTGTATAAAAACGCAATTAATCCATGTGGTTAGCTTCAGAATACATCATTTAGTATGAATACACAAACAAAATGCCATGAAAATGTCTAGAACTCAGAATACGAATATGCATTTATATGAAAAAAATTTGATTTCTGTACAATGATTTAAGGCGTTAGAGTTGGTGTTCTTGATCCAGGAGTCTTCCTTGATGTCCCAGGAAGGTGATAGAACAGATATCTTGCCTTGAATCGCCTTGCAAGTGTGTTTTCAGTATTGGAGTTTTTCTTGAAAATTTCAAGTTTTATCATGGCTCTTCTGCGCAGCTTTTTTTTGTTTATGATCACTAGGGTTGCGTTTTGTATTTGTATGTGAGTGATTTAGGTTAAGAATCTGATCAAAAGAATCAAGGAATTGATGAAACAATATTTGATTTTCTATGCCATTATTTTCAAATCTTTTTCATGCTATTTTGGTCCAAATCATGTTCAATCACCAAGATACTTTCCCAAACCTGATTTGCACGAAATATTGAGTAGATATCATGCATAAAAAGATTGGAAAACCTAGGTTTATCATTTTTTATATATTTTAATTAATTAAATGAATTTCTAGCATTTAAAAATTCAAATAAATAAAATAAAAATGATAAAAACTTCCCTTTGGGCCAAATGATCGCGCACATGCCTTAGATGGTGAATTGTGGAAGAAAAATAGGCCCATTAGCAATTTTAGGTCATTTGAATCAATGTTGACTTTTCAAAATGTCCAAAAATTTCCCAACTTCCACAAGGCATAACTTGCTCAATTTTTAAGCTTTGCTCATTTTCTTGGACATTTTGGAAAGGTCTTTGAGTCCTCTAACCACTACCTTTGGTCCCATGTCATTTTGATTTACCAATCTCAAGTTATGGCCTTTGACTTAAAGTCCCTTTTTGTTGACTTTTGAAAATGACCTATAATGTTGAAATTGATAACTTTTTGTGAGAGCATTTCTTGGACTTGAAGTGTGAAGAGGAGTTGTAGGAAATGTCTTTATCTTCAAAATGAGCTTTGGATGGAATTTTTCTGATAATCCATGTGAAAGTTATGCCCTGGTCAAGTTACAGTTGACTTTTTCAACTGTCCAAATATGGAAACTTTTGCATCTTGATGATTTCTGAGCCAAGCTTTGAGAATCATGATCAAGCATTGATCAAATGATGTTTGTGGCTTCAAAATGAGATGTTGACCAAAAATTTGAACTTTTGACTGTCAAATGACCATTTTGCCCCTACAGTTGACTGTAGTGCAATTAGGGTTTTGACTGTGCAATTTTGTGCTGAAAGTCTTGAAACTTTGTATGAGGATGTTTGACCATGTTTATAGGCATGTGGGACTTGATTGAACCCTTGGAAACTTCATTTTCTTAGTCAGAACCAAAACCCTAATTTTGACTGTTAGGAGGCCCTTACACTGTGCAACCCTTGGGGAATTTTGAAGCTTGCTCTTTGCAATTCTTGAAGAATATGGGAGGGCAAATTTTGGGGTACAACAATACCCCTCACTTGGTTGCCTCGACGTGTTCATTGAGTATAGGGTGTTTTAGAGGTCGCCCTCCTGTCTAAAGATCAAAGTTGCCTCGAAACGGTTGCCTCGGAAAAAATGATCTAAGACATTAGGGTTACCGCTAAGGCGTCCTACTATTGCTTTAGTGACCACATGTCCCATTAATCGAATTGACCCGAAAACTCCAACGACGGTGCTACCTACTTCTCAATAGTGGGATAGTACTGTCTAAAGGACATTTACACAGCTTAATTTCTTTTGAGTAGGTAGAGGTTCTCAGGTACTTGCTCTTTCAAAACAAAAATACTTTTCGCCCCTACACTTTTCTGACAAAAGTTTTCAAACAACACTTCATACACTCTTGAGGACAGATACAAGAGTTAAATCGAAGTTTTCAAACAAACTTTTTCAAAACCCACAAACACAAGAAAAGAAAAAATCTTTTGAAAACATAGTGAGCAAGTACCTAAGAGCCCGTGGATAACCACGGATAGAAAGGGTACTAATACCTTCCCTTTCTATAATCTACCTCCCGAACCCGAGAAACAACTCGAAAAGGAATTTTGCTGTGCTTTTGTCCTTTCCTTGTTGGAGAAAATAAAAGACGGTGGCGACTCTTGCTTACCGCGACATTTTGCTAAACGCAAACGCGGACCAGCATTCCAAAACAGTCAGTTCTATTTCCACCGATCACAGAACTGGAGACTCTGCTGGGGACTATTATAAGTGAGGTGTACCTTAGGATTAGATCACTTATGTTTTCAATTGTATGCTTTGTATGCTTTAAAATTTGTGGGCTTGTATCGGAGTTTTATAGATCCTAACCCAGATATGGGGTACCCTTTTTTAGGTAAGTAGCAATAAACTGTGAGGGACCTGTCTGACGTAGACCGACACGGGTGAAGCAGTAGCTACATTGGTGTGACACCTTGGTCTGTACCGATATCCCTTGTGTTGGAACGAGGAGAATATGGGTCTTCTGAGGAGTCATTAAGCACCAACTGACCTTAGAACCTTAAATTGACCAACTTGGCCATAGAACAGTAGCAGTATACTACACTCATTGAGACTAAACTCTCGCGATGGTTCCGGCCGCAAGAAAAGGTTGCCAAACTGGAATTATGACCGATTGAGGGCAGTCAGTGATATTGAGATCCTCTAGAACCCGATTACTATTTTTAGGACAGGTCTTAACCAACTGAAACTGAAAGAGGGTAGTACCTAAACTTCATGCCAGCCTGGAATCTAAGGGCTCTTTTGTGTGACTTGTGTGCCTTACCATGTTTACCTTTTGTGAATACTTGTGGTGTGCCTTTACCATAACATCATAATATCATAACATTGCATGCATCCTGCATAAAGACTAACCCATTTCAAAGACAAGAAGGTTTCATCTTTGCTCTGTTTTGTAGGATATCATGATGCCCATGCGTAGGAATACTATCCGGCTCAACTTTGTTCAACCACCTACTTTGCTTAAGGAATTGGTTGACAGGATTCCAGACACTAATACCTTCATCAGGAGGCATGGTTCTCTTCTCGGTTTAGTCACCTCAAAGTGGGACCAACAGTTGATAAGTGTCTTGGTCCAGTTTTATGATCCGTTATACCATTGCTTCACCTTTCAAGACTTCCAGCTGGTCCCTACCCTGGAAGAATTCTCTGAGTTGCTTGGTATCCCTGTTTTGGAGCAGACTCCATTTACTGGTTGGGAAAAGACTCACAGGCCTGAAGAGATTGCTGCAGCCCTTCACTTGACCAAAGAGGAAGTAATGGCCAACTGGGGGACTAGAAGTGGAGTTAAGGGCTTTTTGGCTAAGTTTCTGGTTGGCAAAGCTAATAGTTTCTGGAATGACTTATACTTCAGGGCGTATGAAGACATTCTGGCTCTCTTAATCTATGGTCTGGTATTGTTTCCAAATCCTGACACCTTTGTTGATGTTAATTCCATAAGGATCTTCATCTCTTGGAACCCTGTACCCACTCTCTTGGGTGATATCCTTTATCAGCTCTATGCTCGTACTACTCGAAGATGGGGAACTTTGTGGTGTTGTGCTCCTTTATTGGCGAGGTGGTTTATTTCGCACCTCCCTAAGTTCGTACTGAAGAACAAAGAAGGAAGGGGATGGGCTCATAGGATAATGTCTCTTACTGATAAAGACATTATTTGGACTCTCAGAGGCTTAGATGAGGTGGCCGTCATTGATCGTTGTGGAGAGTATCCTAATGTTCCATTGATCGGAACCCGTGGTGGAATCTCTTATAACCCATGTTTAGCTCTCCGTCAGTTTGGAAGAGCCAGAAGAGAAGGGCCTCATGAGATGTTGATACCTCATATCGTCTTTGATTTTCAGGTAGATAGCGACGAGCTGCGTCGTAGATTCATCAAGGCTTGGGATAGAGTTCACAAAGCTGACCCACATGAGTTGGGACCAAAAAATTCTCTGCCAATGGAGTCATATTTCAAATGGGTCCGCATCCGTGCTCAGAAGTTAGGAATGCCCTACGAAGCTGTCAGGTCTATTACTCTTGAAGCTGCTGATAAAGATGGGGTTCCTCCAACTGTTCTCCATCCTTATATGCCCACTGATGTTGGCACTCTGAAGAGGTCTTGGGTGCAACTGCAGGAAGAACGGGATTCTTATCGGGAGAGGTTCAACGAACAAGAACAGAAAATCCAGAAGCTGACTAAGCAATTGGAGAACGAACGAATCCTGAATTATATCCACACTGAGAAGAAAAGGCCATGGGAGCATTGATGGATCTATTGATGATTTCTTTTACAGTTTTATTTACTTTTCAGTATTTTCATCCTTGTAACGCCTAAGGGCAATTTGTTGAATAATTTAAATTCCGAAGTTAAATCTAATAAAGTGTGTTTCCTTTTCTTGTCTACAAAGTTGAATCTCGATTGTCTTTGAAAACATAAATCATACGCATTTCATTTCATCATATGCATAACAGGTACCCTTTTTACAGGTCACTTATCTTATTTGCTGTTTATTTCAGCAATCATCATGTCTATTGAACCTTCCACCGAACAAGCTATCAAGGCCCTCCAGGCCCAGAACGCCCAGTTCCAAGAGTTGGTTATGAGCCTAGCCCAGGGTCAACAGGACTTAAAGACTCTGATTCTGAAAGAGAGGAAGAAGAAGAAGAAGAGGACCGTCTTGTTCAACACTGGACGCAGATTTGGGAATGGACTACAAAATGAGGTTGATCTGACTACCTCATCTGTAGGAAAAGACAGCCCACAAGAGAGAAGGGTTCTTAGTCCCGTAGTCTCCGACAACGAGACAGATTATGATGAAGAACAGTATCCTCCTGCTGAGGATAGGTATAAACAGTTGGAGGACCGCTTGAGCGCCATGGAGATACAGAATGTGCCCGGGTTGGACTTTGGAGACCTAGGCTTATCCTTTGGGGTGGTGATTCCCCATAAGTTCAAGGCACCTGCTTTTGCCAAATATGACGGAGCCTCCTGCCCAAAGCTGCACCTCTGGTTGTATGTAAGGAAGATCCAACCTTACACTGCTGACAAGAATTTGTGGATCCATTTCTTTCAGGATAGTCTTTCAGGGACTCAACTCGAATGGTTCTATCAGCTGGATGGGGCCAGTATCCGCAACTGGGAAGATTTGGCTACTGCGTTCTATAAGCAATATCAATATAATTCCGACCTCGCTCCTACGCGTACCCAACTCTAGGGTATGTCACTAGGGACGGGTGAAGGATTTAAAGAGTACGCCCAAAAATGGAGAGACCTTGCCGGAAGGGTGCAGCCACCTTTGACTGATCGTGAGCTGGTTGATATATTTCTGGGGACCCTGTCTGGTCCGTTCTTCAACCATTTGATTGGAAATTCTTCAGCCGGGTTTACAGACCTTATCTTGACTGGTGAGAGAATTGTAGCTGGTATCAAGTCTGGAAAGATACAGAAAGGTGCCTCCTCGAGCATTGAAAAGAAGCCGTTCAAGAAAGAATCCAGTGCTGTTTATGGTTCAAGGAGACCGAATAGACCAGAACGCTACCAAGCTGTCAACGCGGTGGTTATTTCAAAACATGTTGCTGCTCCTCAGCATCATAACCAACAAAGGGAAGAGAGACCTAGAAGGCAGTTCACTCGTCTCAGCATGACCTTGTCCCAGATATTGCCGCAGTTGCTGAAGACCAATTTGGTGACTCTGAGGGAATCTCCTAAGAATCCCAACACTACATCACCAAAGTACAATCCCAACGCCCACTGCGCTTATCATTCTGAAAGCCCGGGGCATAATACAGATGATTGCTGGACTTTGAAGAATAAGGTCCAAGACTTGATTGATGCAAAAGAGATTGAGTTCGAGGCACCCGAGAGGCCTAATGTTGTGACTGCTCCCATGCCCAGACATGGAGTAAATGTTGTAGAGGAAGACTTGTTTGTAGCCTCTGTGGATGATATTGTCACTCCGCTGTTGACTGTTAAGAGAAACCTGTTGCTAGCCGGTTTATTTCCGGGATGTAGTAAAGGTTGCCATCTATGCTCTGTTTCACCTACTGGTTGTCCATCTTTGAAGTCAGGCATCCAAAACCTGATGGATAATAAAGAGATTCTGTTCGAGAAGATTGTTGTTCCTGCCACCCCTACTGAAGAAGTTTCCATTGTTACTATTTTCAACAATTCTCCCAAGGCTCCCTCGAGGAAGCCTGTCAAAATTATGCCTGTTCAGAAGATTGCACCCATAATCATCACTGTTCCGGGGCCCATCCCCTATACATTCGACAAAGCTGTCCCGTGGCACTATGGGGCAGATGTTTACGTGCTTGGAGTTAAGCAAGAGTTTGATACTAATACCGGCATCAGCAACATCACCGGGCCTACTAAAGTCACCCGCAGTGGCAGACTTTTCTCACCCGATATTGCGCCACCAACTATCCAGAGACCTATTGTCATCACACTTGCAAGTGTGCCTACTTCCCTTCCTGATCAAGTTCCTATTTCTACCCCTGCTGCCGAGTCATCTGATGCTCGAGGCAAAGGGATAGCCACTGATATGCCTGCCCAGACGGAGGCACCAAAGACAATCAATGTTGAAGTTTCCAAACAGGAGATGGAAGAGATCCTGAAGATCATCAAGAAGAGTGATTATAATGTAGTTGAGCAGCTGGGGAAAACCCCCTCCAAGATTTCTATGTTATCAATGTTGTTGTGTTCAGAGGCCTATACCAAGGCTCTGATTACCTTCCTGAAGACGGCCCACGTGCCACAAGAGACATCAGCTGATCAGTTTACCGATTGTGTGGCCAATTTAATTGCTGATAATGGTTTGGGTTTCTCCGACGCTGATCTGACTGCTAAAAGGAAGAACCATAACGATGCCCTGCATGTCTCCATTGAATGCAAGGGCACTACTCTTGCACATGTGTTGGTTGACACTAGTTCTTCGTTGAACGTCTTACCCAAGAAAGCTCTAGACAAGTTGGATTGCGAAGGTTTGGAACTCAAGCCAAGTAACATTGTTGTCCGGGCCTTTGATGGGTCTAAAAGGATGGTACATGGTGAGGTTGATATTCCAATCAGAGTTGGTTCTCAGGTCTTCGATTCTACATTCTATGTGATGGACATTCGACCGTCCTATTCTTGTTTGCTGGGTCGTCCATGGATCCATAAGGCTGGAGCTGTGACCTCCACATTACATCAGAATCTGAAATACCCGGTCAGAGGGAAGATTGTGACAGTTCAAGGGGAGGAAGAGTATATGGTCAGTCACCTCAACTCGTTCCGGTACATAGAGATGGATGGGGAATTCATTGAGACTCCATTCCAGCACTTTGAAGAGGTTCCTCAGACACTGGCATCAGCTGAGACTGTGGTTGAAGATTCTCCGTTGAAGATGGCTTCCTTAAAAGATGCCCGAGCTGTTATTGAGAAGGGTGAGTATGCAAACTGGGGCCGACTTCCTGATTTCACTCAGAAGACTGACAAGTTTGGTTTGGGTTTAACTGCAGAAGCTCAAAGGGCTGTTCGTAGCGCAAGGATTGGAAGACCTCCTGTGTTCATCAACAACTCGGGAGTAAATGCCATTGAAGGTGACGTGGAGGAATCTGAATTCGACAACTGGATCTACCCTACGACCAACGGTAGACCAAACAACTGGACAGCGAAAGATTTCATCCCTATTACTTTTGTTACTCAGTAATGAACTCCTTTGTTTTGAATTTGTAACAGACAATATTGTGAAACTTTATGGCCCGATGTCTTACCCGGGGTACCGTGGCTTCATTTGTGAGGGCTTTTGTGTGTCATTTTCATATATCATTAATAAAAGCATTGGACGTTTTTTGCATTTCAAATCTTGCGCTCCTTGTCTTTCTTTATTATATATTGCAAAACAACTATTTACACACACTCACATATACAGGTCTCAATCCACTCTGGATCTCACTGGCAACGACTCTGCTACTGCCAGTTATGACTTCGAAAATCCGATCAACTTAGCCGAAGACGAAGGTGAAGATGATTGTGAAGTGTCAGGTGAGCTTGCAAGACTGCTACTTCAGGAAGAGAGGGCCATTCAGCCACATGAAGAGCCAGTGGAAACGATAAATATGGGTACTGAGACAGACAGGAAGGAAGTCAAGATCGGTGCAAATCTAGAGCTTAGTGTGAAACAACGGTTGATTCAGATGCTGCATGACTACGTGGAAATCTTTGCCTGGTCTTACGAAGATATGCCTGGGTTGGATACCGACATTTTGGTTCATCACCTGCCTACCAAGGAAGAATGTCCTCCGGTAAAACATAAGGTTCGCCGTATGCGTCCAAAGATGTCCGAGAAAATCAAAGCTGAGGTTATGAAACAATTTGACGCCGGTTTTCTCGCAGTAACTTCTTACCCTCAGTGGGTCGCCAATGTGGTTCCAGTGCCAAAGAAAGATGGTAAGGTCAGAATGTGTGTTGATTACAGGGATTTGAACAGGGCGAGCCCTAAGGATGACTTCCCTCTACCTCACATCGACGTTCTGGTTGACAACACTGCTCAGCATAAGGTATTCTCCTTCATGGACGGTTTCTCCAGTTATAATCAAATCAAGATGGCTCCCGAAGACATGGAGAAGACCACTTTTGTTACTCAGTGGGGCACCTTTTGTTACAAGTTCATGCCTTTTGGGTTGAAAAATGTTGGGGCAACATATCAACGTGCCATGGTTGCTTTGTTTCATGACATGATCCATCATGAGATTGAAGTATATGTCGACGATATGATTGCAAGGTCCCAAACTAAGGAGGAACACCTTGACCATCTACAGAAGCTGTTTGACCGGTTGAAGTTGTACAAGCTGAGGTTAAACCCGAACAAGTGCACCTTCGGGGTGAGATCTGGAAAACTACTAGGTTTCATCGTGAGTGACAAAGGTATTCAAGTGGACCCTGCCAAAGTGAAAGCCATATAAGAGATGCCAGTTCTCAAGACAGAGAAAGAAGTCAGAGGCTTTCTAGGACGGCTGAATTACATTGCCCGATTCATCTCGCACCTAACCGCTACTTGTGAACCAATCTTCAAGCTACTGAAGAAACATCAAGTGGTATGTTGGAACGATGAATGTCAGGCCGCTTTCGAAAGAATTAAAGAGTATCTCCAAGAGCCACCCGTTCTTATGCCACCGGTTGAAGGGAGGCCTCTAATCTTATACTTGACAGTACTGGACAACTCAATGGGGTGTGTGCTAGGTCAGCATGACGAGTCTGGCCGAAAAGAGCACGCTATTTATTACCTTAGCAAAAAGTTTACCGACTGTGAGACCCGATACTCACTGCTCGAGAAAACTTGCTGTGCTTTGGTATGGGCTGCTCGCCGGCTGAGACAGTATATGTTGACTCACACTACTCTGTTGATTTCAAAAATGGATCCAATCAAGTATATCTTCGAAAAGCCTGCCTTATCCGGAAGAATAGCAAGATGGCAGATGATCTTGACCGAGTATGACATCCAGTACACGACTCAAAAAGCAATCAACGGAAGTGTGTTGGCAGACCATTTGGCACATCAGGCAGTGGATGATTACCAGTCTATGAACTTTGAATTTCCAGATGAGAATATCAGGGTAGTAACTGATTGCGAGATACCTGGACCGGATGAAGGACCTGAGGAAGGATCCCGATGGTCTATGCACTTTGATGGAGCCTCAAACGTGTTGGGTAACGGTATTGGCGCTGTGATTATATCTCCTAAAGGCTCTCATACTCCACTTATCGCCCGACTATGTTTCAACTGCACCAACAACATGGCGGAGTATGAAGCATGCATCATGGGTCTTCGAGCTGCAATTGACCTAAGGATCAAGTTTCTGAGTGTCTTCGGAGATTCCGCTCTCGTGATCAGTCAGATCAAAGGCGAGTGGGATACGAAACACCCAAATCTTATTCCTTACAAGGAGTATGTATTGACGTTGCTTCCCCATTTCGAGGAGATAACCTTTGAACATTTCCCAAGAGAGGAGAATCAGTTGGCGGACGCGTTAGCTACGATGTCTTCTATGTTCAAAGTCAAATGGGACAACGAGGCTCCCCGAATCATTATTTGGAAAGTGGATGAACCTGCACATTGCTATGATCTTGAGACCGAAGAGGTAACAGAAAAGCCATGGTATCATGAAGTGAAGACGTACCTTGAAGCTCAAGAATACCCCGAGGGTGCATCTGTTAATGATAAGAAATTTCTGAGAAGGTTCGCGGCAAAGTTCTTCATCAACAATGACATTCTTTACAAACGAAACCATGATTCAACCTTACTGCGTTGTGTGGATAAGATCGAAGCAGAAAGGATCATGGCAGAGCTGCATGAAGGTACCTTCGGAACTCATTCCAGTGGACATACCATAGCAAAGAAAATCCTTCGGGCAGGATATTACTGGTCCACGATGGAAGCCGACTGTTATCAACATTCTCGGACGTGTCACAAGTGCCAGATCTATGCTGATAAAGTGCACATTTTTCCAGTTCCTTTGAACGTCTTGACTGCACCTTGGCCTTTTGCAATGTGGGGCATTGATATGATCGGCGAGATCAGACCTACGGCATCCAACGGGCATCAGTTCATCCTGGTAGCGATTGATTACTTTACGAAGTGGGTTGAAGCAGCTTCCTTTGCTACCGTAACCAAGAACGTCGTGGCACGGTTCATTCGACACAACCTGATCTGTCGATACGGTGTACCAGAGAGGATCATTACGGATAATGGTACCAATCTTAACAACAAGATGATCACTGAGCTCTGCGAGCAATTCAAGATACAACACCACAACTCTTCTCCCTACCGGCCGAAGATGAATGGGGCTGTAGAAGCGGCTAATAAGAACATTAAGAAGATTGTGCAAAAGATGACAGTGACCTACAAAGATTGGCACGAGATGTTACCATTTGCTCTTCATGGGTACCGTACCTCAGCACAGACGTCAACAGGGGCAACACCCTACTCCTTGGTATACGGCATAGAGGCAGTCCTGCCCATTGAAGTTCAGATACCCTCTCTTTGGATCATGAAGGATGCAGGCTTAAGAGAAGATGACTGGATCCAGACCTGGCTTGATCAATTAAACCTAATCGACGAAAAGAGACTCACTGCTATTTGTCATGGTCAGACGTACCAAAAACGGATGATCAAGGCATTTAACAAGAAAGTCTGACGACAAGAGTATGAAATCGAAGACCTGGTAATCAAGCGCATCATCCTACCTCAAGGTGATCCCAGGGGAAAATGGACCCCTACGTACGAATGGCCATTTGTGGTTAAGAACATCTTCTCAGGAGGAGCGATGATTCTAACCACCATGGATGGTGACGACCTTCCCCACCCCGTCAATGCAGACATAGTAAAAAGATACTACGCATGATTAAAGACCCGCTAGGTCGACTGGCCTAGGCAAAAATAAGGGCTTCCCGGCGAACCAAAAGGGTTCGGGAAAAAATAAGGGATGAAAAAAAAATCTGTACACCCGGCAAGTCGAAAACCTGAAAAGGCGGCTTGGGCAAAAATGGGTATTCCGGTGGACTGAAAACCCGAAAGGGCGGTCCAGGCAAAATTTAGGGATAAGCGTAATACTATGTCTCATTGGATCACCCTGCATCCAGACTTCGGTATCAACCATCAGGCTCGGACGACACCAATCAATCAGATTCCTCTTCAACTAAGCAGCAAAGTGATGAGACGCTTGAAGACATAAAGGCGATAACAGAGTTGAAACCCAGGGGAATTTTTCACATAGCTGTTTTGTTTTCTTTTTTTACAAACTGTATAAATCCTATTTGTTCGACGGAGTTCTCTTACTAGGACGTCAGCCTCCTGTACAAAAGCGCCTATTTATAGGTAAACTTCAAAATCAATACAAGTTCATTTTTCAGACAAATTGCAAAATTATTTTTCCTTTATCTGTTTTGTTTTGAAAAGAACGTCCAATGTTCATTTTTGATATATGCATTTGACATTAATTGCTGATCATAAATAACTGCATGCGAAACAAAGGACTAATTACGGGTGACATCGGAAGTAGGGGCAATAAGAATCATCTAAGCGATCTAGTTGCTCTGTCCACCAAGGTACCAAGGTAGGTTCGACTGAAGAATATGACCAAGATACCTTCACTCCCCAGGAGTAAGACAATAATGGTAGCCATTCTCCACTAAGACTTGCAACTATGAACGAATCATCAATGCTCTCCCCAAGCAGAGTTGGTCTACCATCAGCCCTAAAAAGATTGGGTATCCCCAGTAGATCTTAATATCCCCCAGCGGAGCATACAGATATTCCTCAGCAAGCATCCCCGACAGTCTTAATTTTCTTCGACGAAATATAAGAATATTCCCCGACGGAATACAAGATACCCCCAGTGGAGCCATTTCCCAGCACAGTCTAAAAAAGGCTTCCCCTCCAGAGTTGAATCATCTCCCCAGTAGATTCCGGAAGCTTGTCCCCTGCAGAATACAAATGTATCTCCCCAGCCATATTCAAAGGTTATCCCCACCAGAGTCTAACTGGGTTATCCTCAGCAAGTTGCAACGGAAAGATCATCCCCAGCGAAGTTCTTTCTATCCCCAGCGGAGTTCATCATCAAAATCCCCAATAGAGCTTATCAACAGAATCCCCAGCGAAGTTATCTTTAAAATCTCAGCAAAGCATCTCCTCCCCACAGAGTAATTCCCCGCAGAGTAATCTCTTCATCAAGTTTATTCCCCAACGGAGTTCTTTTCTCCTACAGGTTTATTCACACAATCATCTTCGTTCATCATCCCCAGCGGAAATGAAGAACTCAACTCCATGCTCCAGCAGCTCTGGGATTTATTTTCCCCTGCTAAAACATCACATCTTCATACATCATGATACATGCACATACGCATCATATAATACGATCTCATTTATGTTGAGAACATCATTGCTCGATCCATATCATGCATTACATATGACTGACCTTTACCTTTCAGGAAAGATGCAGTTAAATACTCAGCTATGTCAAAGGAGACAAAACCAGATAAATCGATTCCTAAAGATTTTTCTGATGCTAATACAGTCAAAGGAGACAAATCCAGTCAAAGGAGACAAATCCAGTCAAAGGAGACAAGTCCAGTCAAAAGAGACAAATTCAGTCAATGGAGACAAAACCAGTTAAATCGATTCCTAAAGATTTTTCTGAAGCCAGTCAATGGAGACAAAACCAGTTAAATCGATTCCTAAATATTTTTCTGATGCTAACACAGTCAATGGAGACAAAACCAGTTAAATTGATTCCTAAATATTTTTCTGATGCTAACCCAATCAAAGGAGACAAAACCAGTTAAATCGATTCCTAAAGATTTTTCTGAGGCCAACCCAGTTTAAGGAGACAAAACCAGTTAAATCGATTCCTAAAGATTTTTCTGAAGCCAATCAATGGAGACAAAACCAGTTAAATCGATTCCTAAATATTTTTCTGATGCTAACGCAGTCAATGGAGACAAAACCAGTTAAATCGATTCCTAAAGATTTTTCTGATGCTAACACAGTCAATGGAGACAAAATCAGTTAAATCGATTCCTAAATATTTTTCTGATCCGAATACAGTCAATGGAGACAAAATTAGCAAATTCGATTCCTAAAGATTTTTCTGAGACAATCTAGTCAAAGAAGACAAACCCAGCTAAATCGATTCCTAAAGATTTTTCTGATGATAACCTGTCAATGGAGACAACCCGTCAATAGAGACAACCCGTTAATAGAGACAACCCGTCAATATAGACAACCCGTCAATAGAGACAACCCGTCGCCAGAGACAACCCGTCAATGAAGACAACCCGTCAATAAAGACAACCCGTCAACAAAGACAAAACTACCAACCAACAACCTCCAGGTGGCATCTGTAAGCCCATACTCCTATCCATCATCTCTCCAAATGGCGTCTGTAAGCCCATTCCCGACATCACATTGCTGATACTATACCATGCGAGTGCAAATTTCTGGGCACTTTAGTGTTCAATCATCTTCCACCTTCGGATCACGAAAGGCACGCAAGCCAATCTATATCCTCAGGTTTAAGAAGATTGAACAGGGGAAACTGTTGTACCCCAAAATTTGCCCTCCCATATTCCTCAATATATGTCAAGGATGATCTTCAAATTACTCAAAATTGTCCAAGGGTTGTACAGTCCAAACACCTCCTAAGACAGCTGAAATTAGGGTTTTGGTTATTTCAAGGAATTTGGGGTTTTCAATGGTTAAATCAAGTCTCATAGGACTATATACATTCTCAAGCACCTACATGCCAAGTTTCAAGACTCACAGTGCCAATTTGCACAGTCAAAAGCCCCATTTGATCCACAGTCAACTGCAAGGGCAAAATGGTCATTTTGCAGTCAAAAGTCAGAATTTTTGGTCAACATCTCATTTTGAGTTCACAATCATCATTTGATCAAGCCTTGATCATGATTCCACAAGAATAGCTCAAAAATCATTAAGGTGCAAAAAGTTACTATTTTTGGACAGCAGAAAAGTCAACTGTATCTTGACCAGGGCATAACTTTTTCATGGTTTGTCAGAAAAATTCCATCCAATGCTCATTTTAAAGGGGATGAAATTTCCTACAATCCATCTTCGCACTCCAAGTTCAAAAAATGAACCCACAAGAAGTTACCAATTTTTACATTGTAGGTCAATTTCAAAAGTCAACAAAAGTGCACTTTGAGTCAAAGGCCATAACTTGAGGTTAGTAAATCCAAATGACATGGGACCAAAGGCATTGGTTAGAGGACTTCAAGAGATTTCCAAAATGTCCAAGAACATGGTCATATGATCAAAATTGAGCAAGTTGTGCATTGGATAAGTTGGGAAATTTTCATGAATTTGCAAAAGTCAACTTTGCTCAAAACACCTTCTTTTTGCTAATGGGCCTCAAATCTCTTGTTGAAACTTCACCCATGACCTATGCACGACCCATCAAGATTAATTGGATTTATTTTCTTATTTGTATTGATTAATTGGATTTTTAATTAATATTAATTCATTTAATCAATTTAAATCATAAGAAAATAGAAGATTTGTTTTTTTAAATCAACTTGTGAAGCAAATCTGATCAAAACATGCTGGCAAATTCGTGCACAAGTCAAAGATACAAAGAAATACAAATTTGGCAACATTGTTCAATCATGAAGAATCAAAAATATTTTATTTTCAATCAAAGATTTAAACATCAATGCACATGGATTGGATCAAATTTTTTGACCTAATTTGTTTCCCTTATATGTATGCAAGCTAACCCTGACCTAGTACACGATTGAAAGCTGCAGAAACAACCCTGTCATATTCAAGAAATTCCAAGAAAATTGAAAACCTATTCTTGCAATCTAGGCCAATTCAAGGCGTGCTATTCATTCAAACATATTGCAGGAGGTCCCAGGAACGTTTTACAATTAAATTCAGGCATTGAAGCTCAAGAAATCACTGATTACAGTTTCACAGTTTGCACCTTTTATTCAAAATCGTATCTCTTGATTCATGCGCATTTAACATGTTTTTGTGATTGTTTTGCATTGCTAGAGACCATACGAAGCTAATGGCATAATTGAATTGAACTGTAATGCCCTGAATCGTGAGATGCCATGATCAAATTTCTAGGGTTCTTGAGCTTTAAATTAGGGCTTTCTGAACCAGGAAAAATTGGGACTAGTAAGATACATGACTGAAATCGTGAGGCCAAGACGAAGAGAATCCATACCTCGCGAAATATTTATATGTACTGTGGTTCTATTCGCTATTTTTCCTTGCAGGAAGTAGTGGGGGTTAAAAACCCCCGCTATTTGATATTATTTATGCAGGACGAACGAAGAAGATGATGAGGTGTTGATACCTGGTTGGCTAATTTAAAAAAGGCGCGCGTTATTTTTTGTTTTACAGCATAATATTTGTTTTTGTATATAATATTCATTATCTATTCCTTTAACAAAAGCGCGCTACAGTTCAGCTGGCAAAGGCATTGAAGCAATGAGCATTGGGACCTGGGTTCGAATCCCAGGTCCCCCCAAAACATTTATTCCTTTTTTCTTTGTATGTTCCCATGCAGGTTTCAAAAGAGGGTCCACTATGTACCTCAAACCTCAACACGCCAGGTGTCTCCAAGCCTGGATCTAGTGGCCAAAATTGCAAGACTATCATACTCCATTGTCAGCGCATGCATAGCAAACTCAGAAAGTCAAAAAGGCTAATGCATAGTGGGCCTTCAGAATTGCCAAAAACACCTCCTCTTGGGCCCATCACCCCCTGGGTTTATTCTTTTTTTCCTCTTTTATATTTTTCATCTAATTGTTTTATTATTAATTATTATTATTACTTAATTAACCAAACTAATTTTTTCATAATAAAATCAGAAAACTAAAATATAGTATTTATTAAAATTAATTTCACCCTTTTATTATTTTTGTAAATAAATGAATAATTAATTAATTTAGTGTTAATTAGGTTAATTTTAACTTTTTTTCACAATAAATAAAATCAATGTAGAATTAGGGTTCTTGACAATTTTAATCTTTTTTTATTTTCCTTAACACATAAAAAACTCAAAAAAATATTTCTTTTTAATTAATTAATTAGTCTAGGTTTAATGTAATTCATAAATAACAAAAAATCTCTTTCTTTCTCAAAAAGGGTCAAACCCTAAAAACTCTCCGATTCAATTTTCCCTCGCGCATATTATTTTTGATTCATATTTTTGATCCATATTATGTATTTGCTCCGAGGATGTAATAGCTTTAATTAGTATTATTTATCGCTTTATTTATTTTCCGCAATTTACTTTTCAAGGGTTTGTTTTTGGCGATGTAAATACCCGACGCCTTGTAATAGTTTAGTTTTATTTTCCGCAACTATTAATTGCTAGATGTATGCTAACTAGGCTATGTATGACCAGATCTCTCTTAAATTAAAATCAATCGTAGCTCATCATAACATGTACAAAGATAACATAACTGAAACTTGACACACTCGCACATGTCACTCCTAGGGTACGCCTCACTTGGTTGCCTCAACGTGGTCATTGAGTATAGGGTGTTTTAGAGGTTGCCCTCCTGTCTAAAGATCAAAGTTGCCTCGAAATGGTTGCCTCGGAAAAAATGATCTAAGACATTAGGGTTACCGCTAAAGCGTCCTACTATTGCTTTAGTGACCACATGTCCCATTAAACGAATTGACCCGAAAACTCCAACGACGGTGCTACCTACTTCTCAGTAGTGGGATAGTACTGTCTAAAGGACATTTACACAGCTTAATTTCTTTTGAGTAGGTAGAGGTTCTCAGGTACTTGCTATTTCAAAACAAAAATACTTTTCGCCCATACACTTTTCTGACAAAAGTTTTCAAACAACACTTCATACACTCTTGAGGACAGATACAAGAGTTAAATCGAAGTTTTCAAACAAACTTTTTCAAAACCCACAAACACCAGAAAAGCAAAAATCTTTTGAAAACATAGTGAGCAAGTACCTAAGAGCCCGTGGATAACCACGGATAGAAAGGGTGCTAATACCTTCCCTTTCTATAATCTACCTCCCGAACCCGAGAAACATCTCGAAAAGGAATTTTGCTGTGCTTTTGTCCTTTCCTTGTTGGAGAAAATAAAAGACGGTGGCGACTCTTTCTTACCGCGAAATTTTTCTAAACGCAAACGCGAACCAGCATTCCAAAACAGTCAGTTCTATTTCCACCGATCACAAAGAGCAATAATTAAAAAATAATCTACAGACCTAAGGTTGGCCGTCAGAGTGCCACTGTCACCGCCTCATTAACGCCGTTGTTATACTGTGATTTCCCCTAATATCCTTCATCATTTTATATCATCACAATACATTAAGACCACACAATTGAATTGGTTATGTCTTCTACTCTCTCCTATATTTAAGTTTACCCTTGAGGGATCACCAAGCACATTGAATTGTGTATCTTCTATATGTTTTTTTATAATTACTAACCCTTAAACAAAATCCAAAAGATATCTCTTGCTTCTCTTTATGTTTTGTGTATTGTAGGTATTGACACAAGTGCATCTATCTCACCTCCTAAGCTAGGGTTTTGAAGATTGATCCTCAATCAACTAACTATTTATTGGAATTTAAAAGATTGAACTTCAAGGTTATGATCCTAGCATCAAAGCTGCATGGTTTGAGAACTCTCTCAACTTCATTTGGTCAAGTTTGTCTCAAAGTTAGTGGATTGATTCATCAAGAAATTTCATAGGTTCATGTGTTTATTTCCATGTCTTCGTCAACGATTTTCATGAAGCTATTGGCTTCATTATCAAGTGTGCTTTAAGATAACCACATTTCAAGGTCTTATTATCTTCATTATGTCTTAATTTGCAAGCATAGATCAAAAGACTCAAATTTGATTCAAGATTGTTGACTTAATTTGACAAGTTCTTGATTCTATGGTCACAAGGGCATAACTCTCTCAATTTTCAATATTTTAAAGTGGTTATTTTTGCTATGGATTCTTCTCATTATCTAAAATAACTTCTCTTTACATGATAAGATCCAATTATGCTTGGAGAATCACTAAAAGTTTGAAAAGATTACAAGTCCTTTGAGAAACCACTAAAAATGTTGACTTGACTTCCAAGGACCATAACTCCCTCACTTCTTGTGAATTTTGAGTGATATTAATTCCATAATTCTCTTTAAGGAGTCTAATTCATTTCATCTTCAACGATCAAGAGCTAATTTTGAGTGGAAGGTCATGTAACTTTGAAAAAGATTGTAGGTTATTTTGAGATTCTATACTTAGAATTTTTCTAAGTATAAATTTAAGTGAGTTTTTCCCATTTTTAAGGAGTCTAATTCATTTCATATTCAATGATCAAGAGCTAATTTTTAGTGGAAGGTCATGTAACTTTTCAAAAGATTGTAGGTCATTTTGAGATTCTATACTTAGAATTTTTTTCTAAGTATAAATTTCAGTGAGTTTTTCCCATTTTCAAAGAGACATAACTCTCAGCTCAAGTGGCCAATTGGAGTCTTTCTTTGCATATTATGAAGTTTGTGATATTGTATTTCAAATGTAAAAGGAATCATAGCATAAAGCCTCCTACATTGTGTGCCTCGTGGTTTTGAAGTTGGTACCTTGAAACTGAAAATTCATGGCCAGTCAAAATTGAAAATCCATTTAAATTCAATTACAAGCCAATTTAAGGTTCCATTTCGTGCCTAATCATGTTTAGAAACATTCCAAAAGATATTTTGATCATTGAAACACACGATTAGCTTGATTTTTGGCCATATGAATGAAGAATAGAAAAACACAAGAAAGGGGAGTTTGAATTGGGGTTTTGAAATCTAAGACAAAATGACACTTGATTTCTATCCTGGTTCGTTTGAACTGAAACTACTCCAGTCCACCCGCCAAGGTGATCTGCCTCTCTCAACCGAGGTCTTAATCCAATAATCAAACTTGATTACACAACTATTATACTCCAATTTTTTCCCCTAAGATCCCTTCATCATACCATATTGATTCAATCACAACAAGATCATATTAGGGCTTTTATTTCTCCTCCCTATCTTTAGCTTTGCTCTTTGAGGAATCACCAAGCACCTTGAATTGCTTTTATTTTGTGATCATGCATGTTTTGTTTTGTAAAATGCAATGTTGGTTTGTCTTACTTGTTAATAATGTAGGTAAAGGAAATGTGGCTTAGCAAGTTGATCCATGAGTTCATGAGTTTATTTCCATGCCCTAGTCAATAAAGCTTGATAAATTCAAACCTCACCATTGAAGTTGTTTTGTAAGAAATGGCATGGCAATATTTATTTTGGTTCACCACATTTCAAAGTTATCAAGATTGATTCAAAAGTACAAGGGGTTGATTGAAGAAGTTGTCATGGTTGGACAAGGCCTTGTTCCCATTGGTCACAAGTGCATATTTCTCTCAATTCTCAAGATATGGAAGTGGTTTTGGTTGCTATAAGTTCTTATTATCATCCTTAACAACTTCTATCTACAAATAAAAAGTGTTGGTACAAGAAGGTTGTTTAAAATTGTCAAAGTTCCTCAAAGCATTTTCTTGATCTAGGAGCTAGGGTTTTGAACTTCAAAGAAGTATATCTTGCTCATCTTTTGTTATTTTTGAGTGATTCCAAAAACATCCTTCCTTTTAAAGGGATATTAACAAATCACTTCAAAAGTTTCAATGAGTTTTCATGTGGAAGAAACTTGATGATGAAGAATGATTACAAGTCCTCTAGAAGAACCCCCAACTTCCCATGTGTGACTTCAAATGATCATAACTTGGTCAATTTTTATCACCTTGATCCCACTCATTTTCCACAATGATCTTGAGGATGTGAACTTTATTCCTTATTTTATGTGCAAAGTGAGAAAATGGATGGAGGATGCCTCAAGGATACAAACGATTATAGGTCATTTCATGATTTTTTGCCAACATTAACAATTCATAACTCTCTCAATTTTTGGAGATTTTGAATGGTTCAAGTTTCAAAATGTCATTCAAGAGGTCTATTTCATGCCATATTTTTTTGGTCAAGAGCAAATTCCAAGAGGAAGGCCATGTTTGGATGCAAAACATTATAGGTCACTTTTGAAGAAAAACTTAGAAATTTTTAAGTATGAAAAGTCAGCCCTTTTCTTCCAACTTTGACTCAACACAACTTCTTGCTCAAACATCCAATTGATCTCACTCATTGAACATTATAAATTTTGTTGCTTTATCTTTCAAATGCTTCAAAAATCACATCATATGGTGCCCTACATTGTTGGCACCATGGTTATGAAAGTAGCATCATAAAATGGAAATTCCAAGTTCAGTCAGATTTGAAAATTAGTTTAAATCCAATTACAAGCCTGTTTAAGGATCAATTTTGCGTCTAATCATGTTTAGGAACTTACCATAACAAGAAATGACCCTTAAATCATTCATTTTGCTACGTTTTGAGTCATGTGAAGTCACACTTTTCACACTTAGCAGGTCCACATGATTTCACTGATTTTGCCTCCAATTCACACGCTTGAGCCTTGCATCATGATCAACTATAAATAAGGATCATCCCTCACTCATTTTGGCAAGCTTTTGATAGACAATTGACCCCTGTTCAGATCCCACATGAACTCTGAATATGAAATTCTGATTTCTTACATTCTCACCTTCAAACACCAAACACTCCATTCACTTATCTTCATTGAACTTCTCTGAAGCTAACCATACGGTTACTTTCAAGAATTGTGACCTATATTGATCTATAAAAGTCCAATTTCAGAGCAACTTCTCACTACTTTGCTCAGGTAGATTTCTTGTCCAAATTGATTCAAATAAAATACTAATCCACTTCTTGTGTTCTTCTGATCCTCGTGCTCTTTATAATTTGCAATTTCATTGAGAATTGAGTGAGATCCCAAATTTTCGTGCTCACTATTTTTTCTGGTTTTCTTCAAACACAACCTTGAACAATTTATATATATTTTCCGCGATGGTACGATTGGAATCGTCTTGAAGATACAAATCTAATGGTACCAGTCTGGTTTGCTAATTTTACAGTTTGAAGGATTCAATTTGGGGATAGCTGGAGGTTGAAGACGATGACATGTTCGTCTTCAACCAATGACATGAAGCCACATTATTTTTTTGAAACGGATATAATATGCTTGCCTTACCATGCGCGTGCCTCAGGAGCCCTTGGATCTGATTACTTTTGTGAGTCAGACTTCATCCAACGCGCCATATTTTAAGTCGTTTTATTTTAAAAATGTTGGATCCGGTGTGATATTTATTAATGACCATGATATGCACAGCATGCCATATCCGTTGGATTTGATTACTAACACGTTTTGACTCTCATCCATTGGTCCACATCTTTTTGGTTTTTATTTTATTTTCTAATTTTTATATTTAATTGTTTTAAACTTCAAAAAATCATAGAAAAATCATTTTAAGTCCAAAAAATCTAAAAAAATTATGAAAAATATTTTTGTTTTTTATCTTTCTGATTTATATTTTTTTACAATTTTATTTTGTATTTTGATATTTTTTATAAATTTTCACTTTATTTGAATTATTTTAAATGTTTAAAAATACTTTTATGCATTTTTTAAATTCTAAAAAAAAATGGAATGATCCAATAATATTGTGACAAATATTGGTGACCTCATTTATTTTTTATTTCTGACTTTGTTGTTTTTTTTAATCATTTTTGGTTTATTTTACTCATTTCTTTTAATTTTAAAAATAGTTTCTGACTTTAAAAAATTACCAAAAATTTTATAAAGATATTTGAGTCTATTTCTGATTTTTCTATGGTATTATTTCTTTTTTATGAATCAATTTGAATATAGTTGATATTTTTTCCTTTATTTTCATTTTTATTCATTTTAAAATCCTTTTTAATGCATATATTAAATGTAATATTATTTTGTGATTATTTTCTGGCTGATCTTGGGTTGTATTTTTGATCATGAACTTTGTTAACGTTATTGGATCTATGATGTTGAGTCTAACTCCATAAAAATGGATGAACGATTTTAATAATAGTTTGATCAAATTTTAATTCAAATATGGTTTGTATGTTTTTTCCCACCCTTCTTCATCTCATCCCTTTCTTATTGCACTAAGTGTTATTAGAGCATGATCTCTATATCATGACTCAAAAATAAATGGTGCATAGATTGTTCCGGCCTCAAAATAGGTGTGACTTCTATATAAGTCCATTTACGATTGCTTAACATAGCGCTAAATTTTGTCTCGATTCGAATAAATAATCATTCGTGGCCCAAACCTATGTTTGTAAGCCCAAGTATGTTAATTTGAACTCTTTGATCCAATAACTTTGAGATTCATTGTGTGGAGGCTTTGGTTCTACCAATCCTCTAATGGATCTACATCACTTTTGGTCAACGCGGATCACTTAAACATCATTGATCATTAAATGGTACTTTTGAGGATTCCAAAATGGATGATATACTTGACAAAAAGCAAATGCAACTTGTTGTGTGGAGGATTTGGTTCTACCAATCCTCTAATGAGTTCCAAATGCAAGTTTCAATATGTTCATCCAACTAACCACTAATTACTAATAATTGACTTTATTTTGTGTTTTTATTTTATGCTCTTTTACTTTATGTACCATTTACTTTAAGCATTTACATATCACTCTATTTTTCATCTTTTTCTCACTTGAGCCCCTTTATATTCTTGTTATTTTTATTTTGCTCACTTGAGCTTTTCTTTTCTTTTTGAAGATACTTAATAATCAACATGAACCATAAAAAAACTTTAGTGATACTTGGACTATTTGGTTACTATCCTTGGAATTATGGAGTATTGGACTTCTTGGACTTAGGATTAGAGACCTTGGCCTATGTTGGAGACCTTGTGACCTTAATTGATATTTTGTACAGAGTTCTTGAGGTTTACCTCAACATATTGGGTTATTTGTTTGTTTTGTGTGCAGGTTATTGTGATTACATACTTTGTTTGTAATCTGGAATTCACCTGTATACAACCGTTACTCTGCCCAATTTTTGTGAAGACTTAATACGCTTGAAGTTTAGTTCTCTCAAGAGGTCTAGTATATTTGCTTACTTGGTTTCAGTCCAAAGAATGTGAATTCTATCTTGACTCATAATGTCAAGTATTGGCTTCTTGTTGGTTAGATGGTTATTCTCCCTAGCTTTTACGTTATGCTTTAGGATAGTCTCTTCTTCTCCTTCCATCTTCTTAAATTTCAAAAATCTTCTTCCTCCTTTTGAAAACTCTTCTTGTTTTTAAACTTGAACCACTTTCATAATAAACTTGGACTTAGGTCCATGCATTTTCAAAATATTTTCATGAATAAACCTTAATCAACTTAATAATACTTTGACATTTTTTTGTGAGAAGACTAAAAGTCAATCAATCTCATTTCAAACCATTTTTCCACTTTGGCTTTTTATTTTAAAACCTTTCTCAAAATATTAGACTCTTGTCAATCCTTGTAGTGATGCAAACAACTATACTTCTACAATATATAGTGAAGAGAGATATTTTCCACTTGGGTATTGAGTGAGGCATTATTGATTTTAAAATCCAAGCCATATCCTCCACTTTGAGATGATGCAAATTCTCCTTTCTCATAATTGTGGGTAGTAAGTATGTTTTCCACACGGATAATGACGATGATGTCTTATCTCATAAAATTAACCAACACACTTGTGTTTTAAAAAATTTTAAAAGAGGAACTACGTGTACCCTGATCCCCTATTTCACAGAAGGTGGTACGTAGGCACTAATGGTTCGCAACTGCGGCGGATGAAAAAATCATAAAAAATATATTTCTTTTCTCACCTCCACCATCTATTTTTATATAAAATTTTATATCCAAAATATACATATTTTTCAAAGAAGTTCCTGTGGAGTACTATAGATATTTAGGGTGCTAATACATTCCCCTTGTATAACCAACCCCCTTACCTTGAATCTTTCCCCCTCTTTTGGATTACTCGCTCTTTTCCCATTCCTTTGGAAACAATAAAGCGCGGTGGCGATTTTTATTTTTTATCTGTATAAGTCTAGTCAATCCAATGGCTTAGTCTTAAACATTTCTACCGCTACAACAGCTACTATGACAACCATCAAAGTCTTCTTGAGTTTAAACCACAACCCGATTTTATCAAGGAATTGCAGTATAAAATATTGAAAGGCGTGTACAAATATGTTTTCTAACAAAAACAATATCACTAACGTGATGTATTACACAGTTGAAGAGCACAAGGTAGAACATGGTAAATATTTCTCTTTTTCGTGCACAGTTGTTATAATGATATCTTCTTCACGTCTTCTTTAAATAGCCAATGCATGAGAGACATAAGAGTATTCTTTTGGAAGGTTGATGAAGTGTAGTTAATGTTCTTTCCAAAAGTGAAGATCCTATCTTGATTAAACCGTTACTTTTTATTTGCCATTAATAAAATGTAACGCTTCAGAACATGCTAACATCAGAAGATGAATGTTATTATTGAGAATCTTTTTGCTTTCCAGAACTTTACATATCAGAATATCAGAGTTCTTGTTTCACAGTGTTGGTGCATTCAGAAGTTGTAACATAGAACTTCTTCATTTAGCGTATTACACAAATTTGCTTCTAAGTATATTGACTGAACATATCTTCAAAATGAAACTCTCTCATCTTCTTACATCAGAACTTCCAGATTTTCTAGCAGATCTTCCATGCTTCTTACATCAGAACTTCTATTATGCTCTAGTAGTTCTTTTCTCATCTTCTATGCTTCTTACATCATAACTTCTCTGCATATTAAAATACTTTATTAGAGAGTGTGATACGGTGGGAGAACTGACTTTTTATTTTGCGTTTGATCGCAATGTTATGGATAGCAAGAGTCACCATCGACTTTTCTTTTATCCAATAAGGAAAGGTGAAAAAGCACATGAAAGACCTTTTAGAGATTTTTTCTTGAGTTCGGGGGTAGATTATGAAAAGGGAATGTGTTAGCACCCTTTTCATCCGTAGTTATCTATGGGCTCTTAGTTTACTCGCTAGATCACTTGCTTTTGTTTTGAAATGTGCTTTGTGATGCGGATTTTGAAAGTATTTTGAAAATTTGACATTGTAATGATTCTCGTCTCTATAAGAATGCGTACAAAGTGTTGGTTTTGAAAATAGTTCAAAGAGATATGTTGGTGTAAAAATGTTTTTGTTGTGAGCAAGCGAGCAACTAGGAGCGAATCTACCTACTCAAAAAGGTCTTAGATGTTCTTTTCCTCTTCTTTTAGATGTTGCTATCTTACCATTGATTTGGTAAGAGGCTCCATCGTTGGATTTGAAGGGATGGGTGCGGGACGTTTTTGTATAGTCATAGAAAGCAACCCATGGAACGTTTTAGCAAAGTCGTGTGAGGGACTAGATCGTTTATCGAAGGCAACATCGAGGGAATACGATCTTTTATCGAGGGTCTTTTGCTAAAATGCCCATGTTCGAGGGACATGACTATTTTTCCGATAGGCAACAAGGTGGGATTACCCTAATGGTGCTAGTGTGCAAGTGTGTTTGATTTCATGCATTTAGTCTTGATTAGGGTGATCTATTCGTTGATTTCATATCTTGCCATACACATTCTAATTACTAGCATTTTATATTTGGAAAAACGTTAAATTGCGGAAATATAGAAGTCCTACGCTATTACAATATTTTAAGGATGGGGGTACATATTTACAAATGGGGGTTGCAAGAATTTAAATCCTATTTAACTATTACAACCATATTGAAATGTACAATGCAAGAGAGAAAAAAGGACTTGTTTTGAAAAGGGTTTTTTGTGTCTTAATGAATTAAGAAAAAAAAATTAATCAATAAAAGAAAATATTTTTATGTATTTTTTATATTAATAAAAAAGGGATTAGTATTCAAAATGATAAAAATGAAAATAAATGAAAGATAGAAACAACGCACTGCTGCAAGCAAAACGAAAAGGATCAGAAGTTCTGAAGCCAGGCGCGTTGTGACTCAAAAAGGAACATCAGTGGAATCAGAAGTTCTGGATTGATACACTCTAAGGCCCTGCAAGAAACGTCAGAGGGAAAGGAAACAAAGGTTCTGGGTGGTATTCAGATAGTGTACCATAAGTTAGAAGTTTTGTGTTGTGCTAAAATAGAGTGTGAACATCAGAAATTCAATGTGTTGTCAGCGTGTAAAAAATCAGAAACTCTGAGTGTTAAAACAACAAGTGGAAGCATCAGAGGTTCAATGTGTTTAACGTGTAGGGAGAACTCATAAGTTTTGTGCTGTGCTAAAATAGTGAATGAGCATTAGAAGTTTTGTGTGTTAAAATGGTAAAGAGAACTCAGAAGTTCTGCGTGCTTAAACAGTGAGAAAATCCTAGAAACTCTGTGTGTTAAAATGGTGAATGAAAAACAGAAGTTCTGTGTTACATTTCAACTCTTTCATCATATTAATCAGCACATCAGCAATTCATTCAATCCTTAACTGCAAATCAGGAGGATAAAAGAACAACAGTTTATAGAAGTTCTAATCCTAATTCTGAGCCTATCCTTAATCAAGAAGTTCTAATCCACACTTTTCCTACTTATGAAATGATATGGACAACATTAACATTGTGATATTTACATATTTAATGATGTTCTAAATGAGAAGATGCAAAGTCAAAAATACTTACCTTGAATCTGGAGCATGTGCTTGGAACCTGAACTGCTGCCTTAAAATGTTCTGGAGTCAACAAGATCAACGAGAGAGAAAATGCCAAGTTCTTTGATTCAAAGGGAAGAACAAATGTTTTGTTTTCTGTTTGGGAATTCTGGATTTTTTTATGAAGGTTTCACAGTTTTCTTTTTTCTCTTTTCACAATTTTCTCTCTCAATAAACCAGCCCCTTGAAAGTGTGATGGAGCAACTTATTTATAGGTGAATTTGCCGTGGTTTTGGGGGGGAAAACAAATGGGATTTAAACTTTTTTGGTACACTATTTCATTGCTTTTTTATCACAGCTTTTTGTATTTGGTGCAAATATGGGATTTGGGAAAATGCAGGTGTGGACTGGATTAGCTGTTGGTTAGAGTATTGTGCTGTAGCAGTTCAGCAGATTATTTAAACGAGGTCTTGGGATTTGTTGATGTTCTGATTGCAAAAGACCAGAATGATACTCAAAGGGTTATGTTCTGACCAAAGCGTTGAACATAGCCTTCATATGTTAAAGAATCATGTTCAGACCAAAGAGCATCGCTTCTACATGTTCTGATTGAAGCATCATGTTCTGAACCGTGTTTGCAACTTCTGACTACACTTGCGTGGAGGCTGGCTCAGAAGTTCTGAAGTATCATATTCTCTTGACACTTAGAAAATTTTCTAAATGTTTAGAAATTTGATTTTTTCAAAGTAACTTCTGACTTCTGATTTTTTGTTGAACCAATTTCATGTCTTGGTGAAATATAATTGTTGAAACTTGATTTTGATCTAAAAGTCCAAGTTTGACTTTTCAATATGCTTTTGACCATTTTGTCCTTGTGGATGATTTTCTTGAAAAGTTATAATTCAAGACTTGGAACTTGATAGAAGCAAACCTGAGAGTCCAGGATGATCTTTTGAGAAATGAGAGGGTAAATTTTGGGGTAAAATAGAGAGCATATATGTTCTTTATATATATCATGTGTTTGTTATCATCAAAACTCTTACAGAGATGTAGAACCAAACTATGTTCTAACAATCTCCTCCTTTTTGATGATGACAAAAACTTGTATATTTTGATAGAATACTTAAAGAACATAAAGCATAAAAGTCTCCCCCTGAGTTGGATACTCAGATGAAGAAAAAATACTTCCCTGAAGATTTCTGAATAGAGCTTTGAGAAGGAGTCAAAATATCTTACATTCTCCCCCCTTTTGTCAAGAATCAAAAAGTAGGAACAACACGGGAAAAATAAAAGATTAAGATGGAGCTAAAAGCAAAACAGTTTTTCAGATCTTCTGAGTTATCTTTTCTAGATGGGATCTTCAGATGTTTCTATAATGTTTGTGACATCATATTCTATATTTGACTGAGATTCTTCTAATGCTGTTTCCTCATTACTGTTACCAATATTTCCAGAGCCAATAATATTTCCTTTCCGATTGCCTCTGAAACCTGTGTATCCTCCAGATTTAAACTCCAGGCTTTGGAGCATATTCTTTCTTTTCGGAATGTGTAAAGAGTATCCAGAGTCCAGTTGTTAAAACTGGTGTTTCAACCTTGCTGTTAAAAATATCTACAACATAAATGATTTTATCCTTTGGTACCCATATCTTTTTGGGTCCATGATTGTTAGAGTTTCCAAAATTCTGTTTGAATTTTGGTTTAGCAGAAAACGCCTTACTAGTATATTTTATATCATGTGTATGCCCATAGGTGAAGTGAGAATAAAGAGGTGTGTGTTTTATGACCATATCCTTAACTTTCTTAGGTTGAGATACTTTACCCTTGTATCCTATTCCTTTTCTGCCATTTCTGCTAACTCCATAGATCATTGAAGCCATCTTGCTTCTATCTATGGTTTTAGCAAGAACTTTTTTAAAGATATGATCATATTCCTTTATGATCTTATCAAAGTTACTAAGAACTTCTGAGACAGTTTGTTTCTGGCCTCTTGTAATTTATTTTCTAATTTAGAAATTGTTTCTTTAAGCTCAAATTTTTTTGGTCTCAGTTTCTTAGTTTCTCCAAAGTCAGAAACTAGATCCTTTTTTAGGTTCTTGTTGTTGACTCGAAGTTGCTGATCTCTCTCAAGAATTTCTGACAGACTTTTTCTAATTGAGATCTATATAAGTTAGAGAATACCTCTTCTACCTCTGATTCTGATTCAGATGATCCAAAGTCATCTGATAAGTTGGCCATTTGGACTATATTGGCTCGTTCATCTTCTGATTCAGATTCAGCTTCAGCTTCAGAAGATTCTGAGTCATCCGACGTTGCCATAAGACTTTTCTTCTTATCTTTTGAAAAATTATTTTTAGGTATTTATTTCTGTATATTTGGATAATCGCTTTTGTAATGGCCTGCTTCGTTGCATTCGTAGCAAACAATGTCTCTGTTACTTGATTTTTTGTATCCAGAAGATGATTCAGAAAGATTCCCTGTTCTTCTAGGAGTTCTGAACTTCCTCTGCCTGTGTTTCCATAACTGACTAACTCTTCTGGAGAGAAGATATAGTTCGTCTTCTTCTGACAAGGTGTTTCCAGTGATTTCTGGTAAACAACCGCTAGTCTTCCAAACTATCAAATAATCTTTCTTACTGTTATTCAATTCCTCTGGTAACTCACAGGATCGACTAGATTGATCCTAGGACTCCTTGGATATTAAGGTTACTCTCACAATCGAACAGATATTCATGGTTGATATTGTATAGATGTTTGGCTTATTTCGATCTCTCTCTCTAAGAGTCTAAAGATGTAGTCAAAATGTGTGTGAAAACTAAGTTACACGAATAAATGCTAATTGTAATGCTAATTGTAAAGACATGTAAAACTGCATAAAAGTGAAGTAAATGGCTTCGACTTACAAAACGGTTAACATAAAGGATTTCTGGAGCGTAAAAGTTTGAAATGTGAAGAAAGCGTTTTAATGCAAGAAATCTGTAAATGATTTTAAGTAAACATATGCGTTCGAAGGATAAGATTTGAAGGTAAAGGCATGGAAAATATGACAGTTTTCTGAAATATAAAGTGCTCGAAATATAAAGAAAACATTAAAATGTAAAACTTTGAAGAAGAGATTTCGAAGTGAAAAGACTGTAAATAAGAAAACTTGTAAATATTGTTTGACAAAAGGAATAAAGGAAAATACTGGAAATGGTAAAAGGTTTTCATTAAATCAGAAATACATGGTGCTATCATACATACATTTCTCTTGCATTCGTTTCCCTTGCCATGTGGTAGTTTGAATGTTATTGAGTATTTTGTATAATAGATATGACACACGAAATCCTAATACTAAGACTTCTATTTATACTAATTCGACCATAACGGTCTTGCTATAGGATTATGCCACGTTTCGAACATGCAGGACAATGCTTCTTTCATCTTTCCACGTGTCCCCAAATGCTCCAACACATAACTTTCAAACTTTGAAAGTCCCGCTTCCATTTGAATTTTAAATGCTTTGGTGTTTCTCCGTTTCGAACGCTCTTCCCAGACACAGCCTCGCTGTTGATTCGAAACTCCTTTAGATATGTTCCCATAATTGCCGTTCGAAGCTCCAAGATTTGACACACTTATTCGAAACACTGCTTTTGCTACTTCGAAATATGACGTTTAATTCCATTTCGATCAAAACGTTTAACTCATTTGGCTTCTAAATAATATTATCAAAATCTTCAGCCAACAAATTGCCCCTTTAAAATATGTATTTCGATTCTTCTGAGAAATACCTATTTTAAACACCTACACAAGATTTTGATAGGACTTTCGAATCACCGTAACATTTAATGCATTTGACTCCAGTCACATCAATCATAGCACCTTTTGGATTCCTTAACCGCCCGGAGCCACTTCACAGCGTGGTGCAGTTATAAGTAATGATTATCTCTAAATCACGCCTATTACCTATGTTAACTTCACGCCACCTCTTCATCACACCAACCCATGATCTCCACGTATCACACCTCTATTCGGTGGATGCTTAAACTTCCCCATTATAAAACATCAACTTAATCTTCTTCTTTTCTTTTCACACTCTAAATCTTTCACACTCTAAATCTTTCACACTCTGAATCTTTTATCCTCCTTCTCTCATAAAACAATCTAAGCTTTCAACATCTTTCAAAATGTCTTCTTCTACTTCATCCCAACTCAAGAAAGTCTCCAAGAAGAAAGGAAAAACTACAGGAGCTACCATGGAAAGTAAAATCATCACCATCCAAGGTCAATCTGCTCTTGCCCCTCAGATGATTTCCAAAGAAAAAGAAATGCTGTATGCGTCACAGGTACTCATTCCTACCCACGTTGCTGGTAAGAGGTTAGCTTTAAATGGCCCTCTTACGGTTTTTGAAATATTAAAGGACACCAGGACGATTTTCCCAGTTTGTTATAGCTTCAAACCCTTATTTAACAAAATGGACGCCCCTAAGGCAGTAGAATCTCCTAGTTCAAATACCATAGAAACCCCAACTATTCCTCCTAAGGACCCCTTTGTTTTGGATTATGTAAAAAGTAATTTTAAGCCATTTCGATCTTGCCCTACTTCTGATATTGCTTATCAAAATTGGTTCACGAAAGTAGAAGCCAAGAAATCCCAGCAATGGGAAGAATTAGGCATTTATAACCTGATTAAGCTATCGAAGCCTGGGTTCACCTACAGCCACCCTCTGCTATTCGCGTCCCTTTATTTCTGGGACAGTACCTACAATACTTTCCATCTCCCAGGTGGAATGATCACCCCGACCTTCTTCGACATAGCGGCCATTACTGGGCTGTCGCCAGTGGGAGAAACTTATGTACCCGACAACGAAGAGCACTCAAGCATAATTGACTTCGAAGTCAAGCTAGCCAGTTTTTCCAAATTTATCAGTCATTATCATGCTGAAGGGGACAATATGTCTGAAGTAGAGCACATTGCTTTCTTAACCCTGTGGCTGTCAAGATACGTTTTCTGCAGTAGATCCCTACAGGTAGCTAGTAGGTTCATTCCTCTATCTAAGGATTTACATGAAAATCGAAAAGTGTGCCTAAGTGAACTACTCTTAGTTGACCTCTATGAAAGCCTGAGGTCAGCTGTTTCGAGCCTCAAATCCCACACCTCCAAAAACATTCTATTGGCTGGCCCATTTTGGTTACTCCAACTATGGCTAAATGCCATGTTCGAACCCTCCTTATCAACCGCTAATACCATTGATGAGCAAGATTCTGAGATAAGTGATAGGATAGTCGAAGGCACTAGGCTTCGAAGATTAACTCCTAATGATGACAAAGATGACTTCAAAGTTCAATTCTCGAAGTACATCATGATATTCTCCAAAAGGCACAAGTTCGAAGAGAGCATGGCGCCTTTTGCTTCGAGGGCTCATGGACCTTCTTGGTTCACCATGTCTCTCTCGGAAGCCATCAAGAGTAAGGAGATTCAGGATGTATGGAGAGCTTTCTTGCTGCCTAGACTCATTTCTTCAAGGATAACCCCAGCCAAGAACCAAATTTTTCTCTTTGCCTACCAACCAAACTTCGTTTCGAGGCAGTTTGGCTTATGCCAACTGATTCCTGAACCTTTGTTCCAAACTGAGAGTGCCATCACTTCTGGACGAACTTTCAAGGCAAGGGAAGCCAAAATACAGCAAGAACAATATCAAGGCTTTTCCCAATTTGAGCTGATAACCTTCGAACCTACCCATCTCGCGGCTAAAGGATTTCTGGAGTGGTGGATTAAGTTTTATCAAACTTATATGTTCGATACACTTACAATTCGACAGAAACTAATTGATGCCTTCGATGTGCAGGTACCAGCAAAGAAAGGTATGTTTACTCATGCCAAAGAGATTAAAGCTTTCCAAAATTATTTTGAAACTACTTACGACCCCACGCGCTTGGACTCCACTGTGCATCAAGCAGCTGAGACCTTGAAGGAAAAATTTAAACAAAAAGTTTCTAAGTTAAAACTTCCTTCAGGGCTGTCACCTGAGGATAAGTATAGGTTGGCATTCGAAATGCATCCACCTAAATTTCCCAGATTACCTACCTCAGAACTGGCTCTGGCTTGGTTTCCCCCATATCCATGGTGGTTTACTTGCAAAGAGATGTTCAAATATCTTCAAAGGAAACCAAAGCCATCTGAGACTGTGACATGGGCTCGATACTGGCTTCATGATTTCCCAGGACACCTTCGATACGACCTTTCTGCCATGTCAATTAAATCTGATCAAGGCACAGGTGCGAATGCTTGGGAAAATCCCAAATGTCTTTTATTTTCCATATCTTTAACCTTTGCTTTAATTGTTTCGATTTTCAGCTATCAGGATAAAGACAGCTGCCTCGAAGTCGAAGGAAGGGAGTGCCTCTCAAGCCTCCATCGAAACTATTGACAAGGTGACTCCACCCGAAACAACTACTACTGCTGCAACCACAACAACAACAATAACACCAACAACAACCAGTGTTCCAATTCCAACGGTAATCACTTAGCCTTGATGTTTCGAATTCACTCAAGGTTTATGGTTTACATCTAACTTTTCGTTGCAATTCTTTCAGACCAACAAGCTTCCTCCTACTACTCCCAAGAAGCAGAAATCAAGCACCACTGGGGAAGACCCCAAGGCTGGAGGAAACTTAAATACTGCTTCGAAGAAGAAGCCAAAGAAAGATACTTCCAAAAGCACTGTTCCGACTAGTGTCTCTGGACTCGATTCCAGGGATGCTGCTCCCTTACCCAAATCCAAAAATCCACCTTCGACCTCCAACCCAACGTTGGAACGTATAGCTAGTAACCTCTCCTCTGAGGGTCCACAGGTAAATTGAACCTCTAAAAATTGTTTCTAATACTAACTTCTTATTACCTTGGTGAATGTTTTTCTTTAACATTCTGTTGTTCCTTGCAGAACATCTTGAATCCAACTTCCACCATTTCGACCTCACCATCCAGAGCTGCTGCTCCGCTCAACTCCTCTCCTCAAGGAGATTCCAGCAACTTGGTCCAAAATAAAGGTTCCTCCAATATGGCGGTTCTGGCTGGAACTTCTGAACAACAGGATGATCAAGGTACCTCCATTCCTCTGAAAGAGGTAAACGAAACAATACTTCAAACGTCTGCAGAGGATTTGCAAAGGGCTTCTCTTCAAAAGTCCCCTCTTGAAACTCTTCAAGAGGACCCAAAGGACACTCAAACTGAAGAAGAGAAAGCTGATTCTGGGCAAAGAGCCGAAGAATCTGCAGACGAAGAATCTGAGGAGGAAAATGCTAATGACGAGGAAAATGCCAATGACGGTTCGACTGCTGGGACGGAGTCCAACGCAAATAGCAGCGAAAGGGATGGTATGGAAGTGGTAGACTTGGACGAGGATGAAGAAGACCAAGAGCACGAGACGAATGAAGGGGATGGTAATGCAACCAACGAACCCCTAGAGGTTGAAACAAACGTGGTTCCCCTACGCGTGGAATTCCCTCAATCCTCTCTGTCTCGAATGACTGACGAGGAGCTGGCACTTCTGAGACGAAATGACCCTATCGGGTACATGAAGGCGAAGTTGGCTCAGAGGGACGTCCCACTTGCTAGGGCTGGCACAAGTTCGACCAGCTATCCTCTTCCCACAGATGAAAGAATTGTTCTTCTTAACAAAATTAGGAAAACCATTCTCAATGTGGATATATTCGAAGTGCTTAAGCAAGATAGTACTGCTTGCTATACTATGAAGGAGCTGCTCACAAAGGTCAATCTTTCCACCTGCTCCTTGCCAGTTAGTACTCTCTTATTCGATCTTCAGAATTTGCTGGACAACGTAACTGGCTACCTTCTCCAAGACGAATCTGCTGCCAAGAAGGTTCAAGAGAAACGCATTGCCATGGATGCCGCTTATGAACAAGCTTCGAAACTCTCTCAAGAAGCTGAGGATCAAGCTATGCATCTGAAGCAGGCGAAAACTGATTATGAGGCTCGAGCTGAGTCCATCCTTCTTTGGGAAAGGCAGATTCTGGAACTTCAACAGAAAGTTAAGGAGGCTAAAGAACAACAACTAGCCTTCGAAACCAATCCTGCTGGTAACCAATTCGAAGAGCTTCTCAACCAGGGGCTTGCGGAAATGGAGACTGCAGAACAACTTAAAGGAGAAGTGGCAACCTTGGAAGGAGCCAGGCGGTTCGCTCAGCAGAAACTTGAAACATTTCGAAGCACCTTTAATCGATTGAAAAATAATGCTTATTTCTAGATTTTGATGTTTATTTGACTATAATTTTGGTTTCTTACATGTAATATTCGAACAACGCCATTTTGGCATTTTATCTTGCCATCTTGGCTTTTTATAATATATTGTTTACGTTGTTACTATTCGAATCTCTCGCAGGCTTGGCTTATATTTCTTTAAATATTTCCCATTAACCTTTAGGACACGTTTATCATCCAAGAGTTCTTCGATTTCGTATGCATTGTTTGAGAATACTTTTAATATTCGAAAAGGTCCTTCCCAATGAGGTGACCATTTACCTAATGCTTTATTCTTCTTATCCATAGGCAATATAACTCTCCAAACCAAGTCATTAATAATGAATACTTTTTTCTTCACCCTTTTATTGTATGTTCTGGCCACTCTTTCTTTTTGCCTCATCAAAATTTCCAATGCATGTAATCTAATTTCGTCCAACTCAACTAATTCATTCATCATCATTTCCCAATATAATGCAGTTGGGATTTCGTTTTGTCTCTGAATTCGAACTGATTGCAGATGAATTTCTACTGGTAACACTGCATCATGACCAAATGTAAGTTGGAAAGGCGTAGTGTTAGTAGCTTCCTTAGGAGATGTTCTACAAGCCCATAATACTTGGTCCAGAGTTTTGTGCCAGTTTCTTGGCTTCTTGCCAATATGCTTCTTGATTAATCCTATTATTACTTTATTTGCTGCTTCGACTTGTCCGTTTGCTTGAGCATAATATGGTGTTGATGTTAGCAATCTAAACCCCATTTCTTGGGCAAATCCTTGCATCTTTCTACCAGTAAATACAGAGCCTTGGCCTGTAGTTATGCTTTCTGGCAATCCGAACCTATAGATAATGTGCTTTTGTATAAATTCAATAATTGCCTCTTGATCAGCAACCACCAGAGGTATAGCTTCGATCCATTTGGTAAAATAATCTACTCCCACCAAGATGTATTTGTCCTTTGGACGAAGCAGGATTTATTTCTCCTATCAAATCCAATGCCCATCCTCTAAATGGCCATGGTTTGATGATCGAATGCAACTCACTTGCAGGGGCATGTTGAATTCCTGCATGTTTCTGACATTCTTCACATCCTTTAGCAAAGTCTATGCAATCTTTGAGCATGCTAGGCCAATACAAGCCGTATCGAAACAGCAACCATTTCATTTTATGGCCTGCTTGGTGTGCCCCACATGCCCCATTATGGACTTCAGACAGTGCTAGGTATGCCTCACTCTCTCCTAGGCATTTCAATAATACACCCTCTTGGGTCTTTTTGAACAATTCGTTCCCCATGAGGAGATATGACAATGCTCTATATTTTGTTTTTCTATCCACCTTTAGAGTTGGGTCTGCTAAATAACTCTTCAATGGACTTCGCCAATCTGCATCTGACAAAGTATTTATGGCTAGTATTTCGAATCCCTGTTTCTCAGCATATCCCAATCTCATACTTTCCAGATCCGATGGTGTGAATCTAGTAGCCATAACTCTTCCCCTTAATTCGACCAAATCCTTAAAGTTCTTGGTAGACACTTTATAACCTGAAGCCAACTGCGCTAAGTCATTTTCTTCTTGGTTTTCTATTCTTGGTATGTGTTGAATATCCATGTATTCAAATTTCCTTAATAGCCTATTGACTATGACGAAGTATACCATTAAATTTTCCTTTATGCATTTGTATTCCTTTGTGATTTGTTTGACCACTAATTCAGAGTCTCCTTTAATTTCGACTCTGGTTGCCCCCAATTCCAACAAAGCTTCAAGTCCAACAATGAGCGCTTCATACTCAGCTTCGTTGTTCAAACAACGAGGACCATCTAATTTATACTTGAATTTTGTTGGAATTCCTTCAGGAGAAATTAGAAGGACTCCAACACCACTTCCATTCCTGTGGGTTGAACCATCAAAGTACAATTTCCATGGTTGCATTTCGACGTAACTCATGATCGTCTGCTCAACCAACGAATGGTCCACAATGAAGTCAGAAATTACTTGACCTTTCATAGCTTTTAAAGGCATGAAAGTCAACGAATATTCTGTTAAGGCTAAAGCCCACTTGCCAACTCTGCTATGCATTATTGGTTTTGAAAGCATATGTTTAATGACATCGAAATAAGATGAAACATAAACATCAACAGGTTTTATATAATACTTGAGTTTCATACAAGAGAAATACAAACAGAGACATAGCTTTTCTAAATTGCTATATCTGGTCTCTGCATCATTTAGCACTCTACTTAAATAGTATATGGCTCTTTCGACGCCATTGCTATCCTCTTGTGCTAGCATACTACCTATACTAACTTCAGAGGCAGATATGTATAATCTCATGGGCTTCCCCCATGAAGGTGGAGACAAAATAGGAGGCTGAGAAAGATATTCTTTTATTCTGTCAAACGCCTCCTGGTGAGCTTCGTTCCATTCGAAGGCTTGACCTTGCTTTAGACGAAGTAACGGAGAGAAAGCTTGGGTTCTTCCACTCAGGTTCGAGATGAATCTTCTGAGGAAGTTAATTTTCCCTAGCAGAGATTGCAACTCCCTTTTTGACGCAGGTGCTTTCGTCTCCATTATGGCTTTGGTTTTGTTCTGGTTGATTTCGATTCCTTTCTTGTGAACCACAAAACCAAGAAAATCTCCAGCCTGCACAAAAAATGCACATTTAAGGGGATTAATCTTTAAGCCATGTTTTCTCATTCGCTCGAATGATTGGCTTAAATGATGCAAATGTGTTTCTGCAGATATAGATTTGATGACTATATCGTCAATAAACACCTGCATGAAGGTTTCAATGAAATCATGAAAAATTGAATTCATTGCCCTTTGATAAGTTGCCCTAGCATTCTTTAAACCAAAAGGCATCACCACCCATTCGTAGGTGCCTAAGGCTCCTGGGCAACGAAATGCTGTCTTTGCAACATCTTCTTCAGCAATGAAAATCTGGTTATACCCAGAGTATCCATCTAACATACTCATGTATTCGAACCCTGCAGCAGAATCTACTAGCATTTCTGCCACGGGCATGGAATATTCATCTTTAGGGGTTGCAGTGTTTAAATCTCTAAAATCTATGCAAATTCTTAAAGAACCATTTTTCTTAATAATGGGTACTATGTTTGCTAACCATTCGACGTACCTTGTTGTTCTGATGAATTTGCAGCGCAACAACCTTTCGATCTCAGCTTTAATTTTTGTGAGAACCGCTGGTGCGAATCTTCTGGGAGTTTGTTTGATGGGCCTCTTGCCATCTTTGATTGGCAGTCTGTGTTCGACCAACTCCCTCTTTAAACCAGGCATCTCGTCATAATCCCACGCGAAGCAGTCTTTGTTTTCCTTAAGGACTTTGATCACTTCCTTCTTGAGGCCTGGGCTAAGTTTAGCACTTATGTAGGTTACTCTTTTTGTTTTTTCATCCCCTAAGTTGACTTCTTCGAGTGGATCCTGTGCCAACATTTTGGCACCTGAGTTTATGGGGTCCCTTTCGAAGCCTAAGGGTTCTTTATCATAGATGGCATCCAACCTTTGATCCATCTCAAACTCTTTGAAGGGTGAGCCTTTCGAACCCTCCCCACTGACTTCGTTCGTCTTTATAGTTGATTTATTTATTTCAGCCTCTAAGGCCGTTTTTGATTTGTTCTCAGCCATATAGGCCGAAATCCTTTCGAAAAAGGTAGACTCAGTCATGGCTAAGGTTGTCGAAGTCCCAGCCTGCTGGCCGTTTTTGTATAGTGCTTTCGACTTCCTCTTCTTCACTGATTATTGTTCTGTCCCAGTAAAGGCCATCATGACGAAGGGTCATGTAGTAGTGGGCGTTTCTAGTTTCATTAATCTCATCATTTGGAACACATGGAGCAATCTTTGCCAGATTTTTATCATAGTCCCTTTTGTCAACTAAATTGACAGTTGACATAAAGTAACTCTGGTCTGCTTCGATGTTTTCCACGATTCCATCATCTCTCCACAGAACTAGTCGCTGATGCATTGACGAAGGAACTGCCCCCACGCCATGGATCCACTCTCTTCCCAGCAGCAGGTTATAGTTGGCCTTGGCTTCGATCACCATAAACATGGTGGGCCTACAGCTTGAGCCTATTGTCAATTCCAACTGGACCACCCCCAGTGTTTTGCCCACTTTTCCCTCATAATTAGACAGAACCATATTATGGGGCTTGATATCTCCTTCGCGGATCTCTAATCTTTTTAGCATGAAATGGGGTATCAAATTGACTGCAGCACCCCCATCCACTAGAACTTTGTTCACACCATGGACACCAACTTTCGCCCGAATGAAAAGTGGCTTGAGATGGTTCTTCATTGCAGGTTCTGGACGTTCGAAGAACGCATTTTGTTCCTCAACAGCCCCGTTGTCCATCACATAGTAGCACACGGGCCTATGTTTCATCAAATCTGTGGTGTCTTCCTCCTCATATTCGTTGATTTCGGTTTCCTGCCCAAATTCGCAGGGAAGCACAGACACCACGTTACAGTTCAAGTTAAATGAAGACTCCCCCTCCGATTCGAAGTTATCTGTTATCATATCTTCGTCCTCTTCCGGGCCTGGAGTGTATTCCTTTGGTTCATCGCGTTGTTCTTCAGAGAAGAGCCTCCTATTGACTGGAGGTTTATCTTCAGTTTGATTTTTTGGTTTGTTGGTGCTAGATTCACCTTGGTTTTTCATTGAAGTATCCCCTTTGTTTGCCACAGCTTCTCTCTCAGCCTTTCGAATCCTTTGCTGTCTGCGCCACTGGGATCTTGACATGGGGTTCCTTCCTTTGTAATTCTCTAATCTCACTTCCTCCCTTTTTTGTGTGTTGAATTGCCTCCTGTATGTCACAGCATGGCGTGCATTTCGTTCGGCATTTCTCCATCTATCTTTGCCTTTGTCATTTCTGACTTGTAACCATCTATCGGTTGGCACTTCAGCAGGGAGTTTGAAAGTCACTCTTCGAGCAGCCTTGGGGTGAGGGCTATCAGTCCTTCGCTGTTTGTGTCTGCTGTCGAAACGTGGGCCCATCTGGGCAGTTTCTTGATGGTTCCAGCAAGGGGCGAAGGGAATCGTTTCGAAGGCCCTGGCCATGCTTTGGTCATACACAACAGAACACCTTGGGCAAATCAAGCACTTGGTTGCCCCTTTGTAGCAGCGAAACACAAACTCCAGCAAACTTTCCCCAGCCTTGGGGTAACACCTAAAAAGCTGGTTATCCTGGCGCCAATTGTTGCCAGTTCAAGCCCTCTGTACCCTTTCGAAATTCGCAGCAATTCTTTGATTGCAGAGGATGCTGCACCTAGGGCACAATATCATGCCTGAATCTCCTTTGTGGCATGTCATGAGATAATCTTTGAGACTAGCATCTCCAGTGTGATTATCCCCCATTCTATACTTTTCTTTTTCTAAGTATTTTTCCACTTCCTCCATCTCAGAGCGAGGCCTTTCCATATCCACCATATTTATTTCCACATCCCCCTCTTTAGCTTCATCATCACCCCATCCTGTGGGCTTTATATCCTCAATCTGAACCTTCGAACTCTCTGGGGCAGAATATTTGACCAAATAGTCAAATTTTCCACTGGGTTCCCCTAGAGTGTCCCATATTTCCTTCTGAGGGGGAATTGGCTGCGTGATTTGGACTTTCTCCAATTCCAGCCTCAAGCCTTCAGTGACTTGTGTTAATTCTTGGTTTTGATTTCCCTGGCCTTCAGTAGCCTGGGTTTCTCCTGCAACAACTACAGGTGCATCAATCGAAGTCTCTGGCGTATTCTGGATGTCTTCAGTGACCTCCTCGCTGACTTCGACCATCACCCAGTTTTCAACTCCATTACCCTTTTCTCCTGTTAGGGCGTCGCTTTGATCAGTTTCCACCATGTTGACCTCTCCAATGCATGCAGGCTCGGAGTAGTTGGTGTCTGCGACGTCCAAGGGATCTTCGTCCACTTTCATCTTCGCCTTATCAGCAAACTTTAGTCTGCCATCTTTGATCGCGTTTTGAATCAGGTCCCTGAAAAGAAAACATTGTGAGGTCTTGTGGCCTAGGAAACTATGATATTTGCAAAATCCCCTCTTTTTTCTCTGGTCCAAAGGAGGTATTTTGACATTTGATGGCACAATTAGTTGACCATCTTTGACAAGTAAGTCAAAAATCTCGTCACATTTAGTGACGTCGAAGGTATAAACCTTCTTTGGAAATTTGTCACTTTTTTCATTTTCAACAATATCTTTCCCTTTTGTGGGAACTAACATTTTGCAGGAATAAGGCGGGGCCTGTTTTAATTCAGCGAGGTCAATTTCGACCTCTTCGAATTCGAATTCAGGATATTCTTCTGCTTCCTCAGTCCCAACATAGGAAATCCTTTCTTTCTTGCTATTCTTAAAGACTCTGGCTTTTTCGGCCTTTAGTCTTTCGACCTGTCGAACCCTATCGGCTAACTGAGCCATGTCCCTCAAATACTGAGTGTCTAGTTTCTTTCGAATAGAATAATCCAAGCCACCAGCGGCCATTTTGACTAACTCATGTTCAGGCACTACTGTGTAACATCTGGATTTCAAAAGCCTAAATCTATTCAAATAATCATCTATGGGTACGGTGAACTTTCTCTTAACACTGGCCAGTTCCTTCAAACTTATTTTCGACTGTCCCATGTAGAATTGTTCATGGAATAATCTCTCTAAGAGAGCCCAAGTGTCAATAGACCCAGGAGGCAAAGTGGTAAACCATGTGAAGGCGTTTTTTTGTCAAGGAACTTGGGAAGTATTTGATCCTGAGATCTTCATTATTGGCTATATCTCCCGCTTCGGTTAGATATCTCGCTATGTGTTCGACTGTTGACTCATTGGTATCCCCAGCGAACTTTGTAAATTTAGGGACTTTATATCCCCTTGGTAAATCAGTATGCATTATGCAATCCAATATAGGAGAAGCGTAATTTGGCCTCCTCATTCCTGTGTTGAGGCCATTCTGGGCCATGACCCTCTCTATCATGGTGGTTAGGTTGTTTTCTGCCAAGATGTTATCGTTTCGAATTCTATGAACGACGGCATCGACATCTTGATTTCGACCAACCAAAACAACTCCCCTAGGTTGCTCTTCTCGAAACTCTGGGGCTTCTAGCCTTTCGACCCTTGCCCCTGGTTCCATAATTTCCCTTTGTGGGCCCGGGATTATTGGGGCTTCTAACCTTGGTGCCCTGGCCCCTAAGTTAACTTCTTCTCCGGGTGGTCTATAAATTGGGTCGTTAGCAATTCGTTCTATAACAGGCGTGTTTGTTCGAAATCTCGCCTGATTCTTTTTTCTCTTTTCACAATTTTCTCTCTCAAAAAACCAGCCCCTTGAAAGTGTGATGGAGCAACTTATTTATAGGTGAATTTGCCGTGGTTTTGGGGGGGAAAACAAATGGGATTTAAACTTTTTTGGTACACTATTTCATTGCTTTTTTATCACAGCTTTTTGTATTTGGTGCAAATATGGGATTTGGGAAAATGCAGGTGTGGACTGGATTAGCTGTTGGTTAGAGTATTGTGCTGTAGCAGTTCAGCAGATTATTTAAACGAGGTCTTGGGATTTGTTGATGTTCTGATTGCAAAAGACCAGAATGATACTCAAAGGGTTATGTTCTGACCAAAGCGTTGAACATAGCCTTCATATGTTAAAGAATCATGTTCAGACCAAAGAGCATCGCTTCTACATGTTCTGATTGAAGCATCATGTTCTGAACCGTGTTTGCAACTTCTGACTACACTTGCGTGGAGGCTGGCTCAGAAGTTCTGAAGTATCATATTCTCTTGACACTTAGAAAATTTTCTAAATGTTTAGAAATTTGATTTTTTCAAAGTAACTTCTGACTTCTGATTTTTTGTTGAACCAATTTCATGTCTTGGTGAAATATAATTGTTGTAACTTGATTTTGAACTAAAAGTCCAAGTTTGACTTTTCAATATGCTTTTGACCATTTTGTCCTTGTGGATGATTTTCTTGAAAAGTTATAATTCAAGACTTGGAACTTGATAGAAGCAAACCTGAGAGTCCAGGATGATCTTTTGAGAAATGAGAGGGTAAATTTTGGGGTAAAATAGAGAGCATATATGTTCTTTATATATATCATGTGTTTGTTATCATCAAAACTCTTACAGAGATGTAGAACCAAACTATGTTCTAACAATCTCCTCCTTTTTGATGATGACAAAAACTTGTATATTTTGATAGAATACTTAAAGAACATAAAGCATAAAAGTCTCCCCCTGAGTTGGATACTCAGATGAAGAAAAAATACTTCCCTGAAGATTTCTGAATAGAGCTTTGAGAAGGAGTCAAAATATCTTACATTCTCCCCCCTTTTGTCAAGAATCAAAAAGTAGGAACAACACGGGAAAAATAAAAGATTAAGATGGAGCTAAAAGCAAAACAGTTTTTCAGATCTTCTGAGTTATCTTTTCTAGATGGGATCTTCAGATGTTTCTATAATGTTTGTGACATCATATTCTATATTTGACTGAGATTCTTCTAATGCTGTTTCCTCATTACTGTTACCAATATTTCCAGAGCCAATAATATTTCCTTTCCGATTGCCTCTGAAACCTGTGTATCCTCCAGATTTAAACTCCAGGCTTTGGAGCATATTCTTTCTTTTCGGAATGTGTAAAGAGTATCCAGAGTCCAGTTGTTAAAACTGGTGTTTCAACCTTGCTGTTAAAAATATCTACAACATAAATGATTTTATCCTTTGGTACCCATATCTTTTTGGGTCCATGATTGTTAGAGTTTCCAAAATTCTGTTTGAATTTTGGTTTAGCAGAAAACGCCTTACTAGTATATTTTATATCATGTGTATGCCCATAGGTGAAGTGAGAATAAAGAGGTGTGTGTTTTATGACCATATCCTTAACTTTCTTAGGTTGAGATACTTTACCCTTGTATCCTATTCCTTTTCTGCCATTTCTGCTAACTCCATAGATCATTGAAGCCATCTTGCTTCTATCTATGGTTTTAGCAAGAACTTTTTTAAAGATATGATCATATTCCTTTATGATCTTATCAAAGTTACTAAGAACTTCTGAGACAGTTTGTTTCTGGCCTCTTGTAATTTATTTTCTAATTTAGAAATTGTTTCTTTAAGCTCAAATTTTTTTGGTCTCAGTTTCTTAGTTTCTCCAAAGTCAGAAACTAGATCCTTTTTTAGGTTCTTGTTGTTGACTCGAAGTTGCTGATCTCTCTCAAGAATTTCTGACAGACTTTTTCTAATTGAGATCTATATAAGTTAGAGAATACCTCTTCTACCTCTGATTCTGATTCAGATGATCCAAAGTCATCTGATAAGTTGGCCATTTGGACTATATTGGCTCGTTCATCTTCTGATTCAGATTCAGCTTCAGCTTCAGAAGATTCTGAGTCATCCGACGTTGCCATAAGACTTTTCTTCTTATCTTTTGAAAAATTATTTTTAGGTATTTATTTCTGTATATTTGGATAATCGCTTTTGTAATGGCCTGCTTCGTTGCATTCGTAGCAAACAATGTCTCTGTTACTTGATTTTTTGTATCCAGAAGATGATTCAGAAAGATTCCCTGTTCTTCTAGGAGTTCTGAACTTCCTCTGCCTGTGTTTCCATAACTGACTAACTCTTCTGGAGAGAAGATATAGTTCGTCTTCTTCTGACAAGGTGTTTCCAGTGATTTCTGGTAAACAACCGCTAGTCTTCCAAACTATCAAATAATCTTTCTTACTGTTATTCAATTCCTCTGGTAACTCACAGGATCGACTAGATTGATCCTAGGACTCCTTGGATATTAAGGTTACTCTCACAATCGAACAGATATTCATGGTTGATATTGTATAGATGTTTGGCTTATTTCGATCTCTCTCTCTAAGAGTCTAAAGATGTAGTCAAAATGTGTGTGAAAACTAAGTTACACGAATAAATGCTAATTGTAATGCTAATTGTAAAGACATGTAAAACTGCATAAAAGTGAAGTAAATGGCTTCGACTTACAAAACGGTTAACATAAAGGATTTCTGGAGCGTAAAAGTTTGAAATGTGAAGAAAGCGTTTTAATGCAAGAAATCTGTAAATGATTTTAAGTAAACATATGCGTTCGAAGGATAAGATTTGAAGGTAAAGGCATGGAAAATATGACAGTTTTCTGAAATATAAAGTGCTCGAAATATAAAGAAAACATTAAAATGTAAAACTTTGAAGAAGAGATTTCGAAGTGAAAAGACTGTAAATAAGAAAACTTGTAAATATTGTTTGACAAAAGGAATAAAGGAAAATACTGGAAATGGTAAAAGGTTTTCATTAAATCAGAAATACATGGTGCTATCATACATACATTTCTCTTGCATTCGTTTCCCTTGCCATGTGGTAGTTTGAATGTTATTGAGTATTTTGTATAATAGATATGACACACGAAATCCTAATACTAAGACTTCTATTTATACTAATTCGACCATAACGGTCTTGCTATAGGATTATGCCACGTTTCGAACATGCAGGACAATGCTTCTTTCATCTTTCCACGTGTCCCCAAATGCTCCAACACATAACTTTCAAACTTTGAAAGTCCCGCTTCCATTTGAATTTTAAATGCTTTGGTGTTTCTCCGTTTCGAACGCTCTTCCCAGACACAGCCTCGCTGTTGATTCGAAACTCCTTTAGATATGTTCCCATAATTGCCGTTCGAAGCTCCAAGATTTGACACACTTATTCGAAACACTGCTTTTGCTACTTCGAAATATGACGTTTAATTCCATTTCGATCAAAACGTTTAACTCATTTGGCTTCTAAATAATATTATCAAAATCTTCAGCCAACATAAGGATCCACCAGAGTTTTCTTATTTTTCCTGCAAAACTTTAGGTTTATATTTTTTATTAGATTTAAGAGCGAGAGACTTACCTTGCTTTTGGAGTTTATCTTCTTCTAGCTCTATCTCATGACTTCTCAGGGAGCTGATAATTTCTTCAAGAGAAATTGTATCCAGATCTTTGGCTAGCTTTAATGTCGTGACCATGGGTCTCCATTGCTTGGGTAAACTTCTTATGATCTTCTTTACATGATCTGCTATGGAGTACCCTTTGTCTAGAACTTTCAATCCTGCAACCAGAGTTTGAAATCTTGAGAACATTATCTCAATAGTTTCTTCTTCTTCCATTTTGAAAGCTTTGTACTTATGGATGAGTGCAAGAGCTTTGGTTTCTTTGACTTGCGTGTTGCCTTCATGCGTCATTCTCAAGGAGTCAATCATGTGTTTTGCTGATTCTCTATTTGTGATCTTCTCATACTCTGTGTGCAAGATATCACTCAAGAGAATTGTTCTGGCCTTGTGATGATTCCGAATTCTCTCTTTTGATGATCTGTCATTATTTTTCTGTCAATCTTCTGACAAATTTCATCAATAGGATGAATATAGCCATCAGTCACCATATCCCATAGATCAACATCATGAACTAGAAAGAAACTTCTGATTATGTCTTTCCAGTAATCAAACTTTTCACCGTCAAATATTGGGGGTCTGCAGCTGATTCTGTCTTTCTCATCATGATAATCATTGCTGATGATCTGACTTGGTCCCACCATAGTGTTTTTCCTGCTTGGATCTTTTTCTGACACGGTTAAGTGTTTTCACCCAGATCCAGGCTCTGATACCAATTGAAGAATAGAAAAACACAAGAAAGGGGGTTTGAATTGGGTTTTGAAATCTAAGACAAAATGACACTTGATTTTTATCCTGGTTCGTTTGAACTCAAACTACTCCAGTCCACCCGCCAAGGTGATTTCGCCTTTCTCAGGCGAGATCTTAATCCACTAATTAAACTTGATTACACAACTACTATGACAACCGTCAAAGTACTTTTGGGTTTAAACCACAACCCGATTTTCTTAAGGAATTACACTATACAATATTGAAAGGCGTGTAAAAATATGTTTTCTAACAAAAACAATATCACTAAAGTGATGTATTACACAGTTGAAGATCACAAGGTAGAATAGGGTAAATATTTCTCTTTTTCGTGCATAGTCGTTATAATGATATCTTCTTCACGTCTTCTTTAAATGGGAAATGCATGAGAGACATAAGAATATGCTTTTGGAAGGTTGATGAAGTGTAGTTAATGTTCTTTTCAAAAGTGAAGATCTTGTCTTGATTCAACCGTTACTTTTGATTTTCCATTAATAAAATGTAACGCTTTAGAACATGCTCGCATCAGAAGATGAATGTTACCGTTCATACTCTTTTTGCTTTCCAGAACTTTATATATTATAATATCAGAGTTCTTGTTTCACAGTGTTGGTGCATTCAGAAGTTGTAACATAGAACTTCTTCATTTAGCGTATTACACATATTTGCTTCTAAGTATGTTGTCTAAACATATCTTCAAAACGAAACTCTCTCATCTTCTTACATCAGAACTTCCAGATTTTCTAGCAGATCTTCTATGCTTCTTACATCAGAACTTCTATTATGTTCTAGTAGATCTTTTCTCATCTTCTATGCTTCTTACATCAAAACTTCTTTGCATATTAAAATAATTTATTAGAGATCATATATGTTCTTTATATATATCATGTGTTTGTTATCATCAAAACTCTTACAGGGATGTAGAACCAAACTATGTTCTAACAATGAAGTCACACTTTTTCCATGAATCAAACTCACATAAATTCACTCCATTTCTCATTATCTCACACGCTTGAGCTTTCCATTCATCTCAGTTATAAATAAGGATTCTCCTCACTCACTTTTCCAAGCTTTTGATAGCCAATTGAGCCCTGTCAAGATCTCGTTTGAACTCTTGAGCTTGAAATGCTTTCTTCTTTCCACCCTTCAAACACTCAAAAGCTCCTCACAGTTAGCTTCATTTAACTTCATTGAAGTTGACCAGACCTTTAGCAAGAAATTGTTTGCCTCAAATTAAGCTCACCAATTCAGAGTTTAGCACAAATTTTATCTTCTATGTTTAAGTAGAATTCTCTACCAAATTAACTCAAACTTGTTGTCATGATGTAGCCCATGATTCTATGATTCTAATAGGATCACTGGTTTTCTTTAATTGATCCATTTGGTAGGTCTGTTTTTGAATTTTTCAATTGAAAACATGTCTGGTTTTTTTTCAAATCGACCAAGCTGTGGTTTATATAAATTTTTCGCGAGCATATGATTGAGATCGTCTTGAATAGACGCATCTTTTGACACCACTCTAAGCTCCTATATTTACAGTTTGAATGATCCATGATTTTCCTTAATTGCAAGCGTATGGAGGTTGAAGATGACCTACATGTCATCTTCAACCAATGAGGGCGCACCAATTGAAATGTTTTCATTGACCTAACTTTTTTGTGTCTCATGCGTGCGCTTTGACTCCCAATCACCATACATCATCAATTTTGAGCCACTTGATGTGCCAGCATGCTTTAATGAATTAGATCTCCATGTTATTTCTGAATTATTTTATTTCACAAATTTTTTTTTAAATTCATTTTATATTTAAAAATTCATAACTCTTTTGTTTTTTATCCAAAAATTATGAAAAAATTCACAAAAATGCTTTGAATTATTTCTGACTTTGTGAATAATTTTTTCACATTTTTATTTTGAAGTTTGCTATTTTTCATATCATTTTTGGTTTATTTGCTTTATTTTAATTGGTTAAAAAATACTTTTAATACTTTTAAGATTCTGGAAAAATTAGGAAATGATCCAATGATAATTTGATAACTTATGGTGACCTTGCTTGATTTTTATTTCAGACTTTGCTATTTTTTTTAGACTTTTGGTTTATTTCACTTGATTTTGTATTTTTAAAAATTAGTTTTTGACTTCCAAAAAGTATGAAAAAATTTGTCAATACTTCTTGATTTGTGTTTGACCTCTAGTAATTTTTTGGAATTTTTATTTGGTGTTTTGATACACTTTATGCATTTCATCATTTAATTTTAATTAAATAACCATTTTAAAAATTATTTTTAATTTTTTTAATTGCATTTTATTTTCTTTTGGTGATTGGTTCTTACTTTATGATAATTGATCATGCCTTGGGTCAATTTTCTCAACTTCATTGAATCTTGGGTGTTGATAGGTTAAAAAACCAAATCTACCAAAATGGATGAATGATGTTGATGACAATTGAATCCATTTCTTGAGGTGCTTTGAGTTTATGGTTCTATTTTGACATTCTCTTCCACCTTACTTCTTCTTATTCTTCTTCTTTCCTTTAGAATAATCATTAGTGGCACAAACTTATGTTTGAAAGTCTAAGTATGGTTGATTATTGGACTATGGTTCAAAACCTTTGAAGCTTATTGTTAGAAGGATTTGATTTTATCAATCCTCTAATAAGTCTTCATCAACTTTAACCTAAATTCATTATTCAATCTTCATTAGTCATTTACTATGGATTATTTCTCCTTCATCTCTTTCTTCTTCTTTTTCCTTAAATGTTCATTTGTGGCTCAAAATTTGTGTTTGAATGTCCAAGTATGGTTGATTGATTTCTTGGGTCCAATACCTATAAGAGTTGTTGTTATGAGATTTTGATTTTATCAATCCTATAATCAGTTTTCATTTCCTTTGGTCTAATGTCATCATTCAATCATCATTGATCATACCTTTGACCATTAACTTCTAACTTACTAACAATTAACTTTACTTTATGTCTTTATCTTATGTATTTATTTTATGTCTTTATTTTATGTCTTTACTTTAAGCACTTTTATCTTTAGCATTTACATCTCATGCTATTTTCCTTTTTGCTCACTTGAGCATTTTTATTTTTATGTCATCTCTTCTTGCTCATTTGAGCTTTTCTTTTTCTTTTGAAGACACTTAATAACCAACTTGAACATTAAAAGACTTAAGGTTCTTTATGGACTATTGGTTACTATCCTTGGAATATTGGAGTTATGGACCTCTTGAACTTAGGATTATAAGCCTTGATACTTGGAGACCTTGAGACCTTTGGACTTTGTGTTACTTTATTGTTATTTTGCTTGTATATTGGGAAATCTTCTGTGTACAGGTGTTGTTATGTTGGCCTTAACTGATCTATATGGCACATGGCTCAATATTGAAGACCTTGCTTTGGGTGTTAATACCTTAGATTTCTTTGATACTTCCTTACTTTTGGTTTACTTTCACATGATTATTAGTATGCTCTCGGTCTATTTGGTACTTGTGGCTTTAATACAAAGGATGAGAATTTTACATTGACTTTATTATGTCAAGTGTTGGCTTCTTGTTTGGTTATACCTTTCCTTAGCTTAACTTTTATTTTATGCTTTAGGATAGTCTCTTCATCTCCTCCCATCTTCTTTAATTTCAAAAATCTTCTTCCTCCTTTTCAAAGTATTATTGTTTTTCGAAATTGAACCACTTTCATAATAAACTTGGACTTAGGTCCATGAATTTTTCAAAACTCTTTTCTTAATCAAGTCACCAATAAATATTAATAAAGATATGACTTCTTTCTTCAATACTTAAAAAATACAAAACAAATTCAAACTATTTTTCCGTTTTGGCTTTTCACTTGAAAGCTTTTCTTTTAAAGTTAACCAACACACAAACTTTCAAACTTTTTACAAGAATTACATGGGTTTGATTTCAACATTTCACATTGTTGGTATTTAGACCTAAAGCTAATTGGAAGCTTTATCAAATCAAAAACTGTAAGAAATACATCTTTTCTCATCTCTACAATCTTTTGTAAATACTTCTTTTATCCAAATACACAAATTTTCAAAGAGGTTCATGCGAAGTATCCTAGATGTTTAGAGTTATAATACCTTCGCTTTGTATAACCAACCCCCTTACCTTAATCTCCATCTTATTTTGGGTTTTATTCGCTCTTTTCCTCATTCCTTTGGAATAATAAAGTGCGGTGGCAACTTTCACTTTGTGAGTTAAATTAATCAATTATTTAGTTTCAGTTTTTTAGCGCTACAGAAAAAATTGGCGACTTCACTGGGGAGGGATCTCTAATTAGGTTGATCCTATCTTTGTTTATCTATTTATGTTATATTATTTGTTGTATATATGCTTGTCTTTCTGAATTTTTCTTGTTTTCAGGGTGCTTGGTGATCTCTTGGAAGTCCTATACCCGGAATTTATTATCTGCGTAACAACACTTGGACTGGATAAAGCATACTGATATAAAACTTATCAGTCTAAAGTCGTGACAGATGTTCCAACATCTTATAGGATATGTCAATCAACTAAGAAACAAAATTGAACAATGTAGAATGATAATAACACAAAGATGTGATGACCCAGTTCGGTGTATAATAACACCTACTTTGGGGGCTACCAAGCCAGGAAGAAAGTCCACTATCAGCAGTATTAGTTCAAAGCTAAACTCCCCCGTTTACAACTTCTTGCCTAATCCCTACCCAATGACACTTTTACTTAGGTCTTTCCTAAAAATGGTAAATATCCATCTCACTTCTTAAATCACCTTAGTGATATCTAACAATCATAAAGTTCATCTAATACTCTTGACTAACAAACACACTTAGATTTGCTTCAAAACTTCATCCAAGAACAATAATCGACTCTATGCTTAAAATCTTAAGAGAGATTGACACACAAACATTCAGTACTTACAAGCTTATGAATGAATGACAGAACCTTACAACTCAAGGAACAGTCATACTCTTTTATCAACATGATAGTCGAGAGGATCACAAATAACACAGACCAAATCTTCTAAAAAGTGGTACACAAATGAAGCCCTAATAGATTACATCTTTACATTCATGACTTATTTTTCTTTTAGGTTAAAAACCTTCTATTTATAACCATTTACCCAACTGGATTTTGGGCTTCAAATCACAGCATATCTACTACTACAAATCTCCATAAACTTCTGCATATAGATAGGTCTTCAATCATGACTTTCCTAATTTATCTCCATAATTAGAAAGTCAATATTCTACTTGATTTTAGCTTGAATCTTCCAGACCTTAAAATCAGCTCCACATAGGATAACATTATATTCCAGGATATTCTACACATGTTAAAACTTACACTGGTCCAACAACCCAGCCCAACACAGTCACAATGTCAAATGACTCTGTATAGGACATCTTATCCGACATGTTGCTTGAGTTGATGAAACATCTCAACTCAACATGTTTCTTCATAAAATAAGACTTCTTGCTCACATGTTTTTCTCAACAAGTTAGAATATCCTATTTAACATACTCCTGCCATATTTGTTTTACTAAAATTAATGCCAATCACAAAAACAGAGAACTAACACTCCTAAAATATTTGTCACGCGATACTGCACTCAGACGAGTTTCTTTTAAGGATATTACCAATTACCGAGTAAATTAGGACGTCGATAATGTCAGCTAGAGGAGTGTAGACTCTTGGAACTTTTAAGACCTTATTCCACAGGTGATTTAAACTCTTAGTCCATACCCATGTGGGTAGTACCTTTTACTCCATGCTCGTGAGGTTGAACCTATTAACCCCCATATTTTTGATCTTGTGTGTGATTATTACATCATCATGCATTCATGCACCCATGAGCATTCTTTAACCAAAATTTTCAAGGAACTTAAAGACTTCTATTTGCTAATATCACATGTATTTCTTCGACCATGGACTTTGGAAGGAGAAAGACTGAGAAGTACAGTTTCAAGATTCCTAAGATAGAAGTGCTGAAGAGGTTGGGTTATTTGGTTGACAGTCCTGGGGCTTTCAGAAAGAAATATGGAACACTTTTGTCTCATTTGAGTGTCAACATGAGGGATGGCATTCTCACCATGGTTGTCCAATTCTACGATTCGTTGTATTGGTGCTTCACCTTCCCAAATTATCATCTTATGCCTACATTAGAGGAGTATTCTTATCTGCTCGATTGACCTATTACTAATCATGTTCCTTTCTCAGGTTTAGAAGAAGAGCCTAAGTCTCAAGATATTGCAGAAGTTACTCAGCTAAAAAGTCTGAGATTGAAGATAATATGACTACTAAAGGAGGTATTAGGGATTTTCCTACTAAGTTCTTGTTGGAGAAAGCTCATTACTTTATAGGATGAAGAGTATGAATGCTTTTGAGGCCATCTTTAATCTACTCACTTATGGGTTATTCTTGTTCCCTAATGTCAACAATTTTGTTGATGTTAATGCTATTAGGATCTTCTTGATTAGGAATCCAGTCCCCACGCTGCTTGGAGATGCTGATTACTCCATTCACCTTCAAAATTCTTACCAATATGGGATGATTATTTGTTGCGCGCCTTTCCTATATAAGTGGTTTATTTCAAAATTGACCCAATTGCTTTTTGGGATCTCAAAGAATGAATTATGTTGTTCACAAAAGATTATGTCTCTTACTCATTCTGATACTATATGGTATAATCAAGCTTATTATGGAGTGAGGATTATTAGTATCTGTGGTGGTTTTCCCAATGTACCTCTTCTTGGTACAAAGGAAGGCATTAACTATAACCCTGTTCTTGCATGTCGTCAACTTGGATATCCGATGAGGGATAAAATGAATAACATTCATGTGAGTGGTTTCTTTCTCAAGGAGGAGGGAGACAACAAAGCTGCAAAGGAAGATATTAGTAAAGCCTGGTGCCATTTCCATAGGAAGGGAAGATAAAAATTATGACAAAGAGGTGTTGTTTCTTTAGAGCCTTATCTTCGGTGGATACAAGCAAGGGAAATTCAGTTGAAGATGCCTTATCCTCGTCAAGAAACCTTATCAACAATTTTTGAAGATCTTTCTCCTCCTTTTTTAACTGATGTTGAAGAGCTTCAACTTGCTTTAGTCAGGATGAAACAAGAGAAAGATGCTTAAAATAATAAATATCAGACTATGGATTTAAAATACTTAGCACTTCAAGGGCAGTTGAAAGAGAAAGATGATTTGATTGAAATTCTCGAGCGAGGATATGATGCAAGTGTGAGAGGATTTATTTTCCTATCGAATTCATCTATTTCCCAATGATCAAGACCATTCTCACATGCTTCCTACTTCTGGTGGATGAAAAGGAGTTGTTGACAAGCTCACAGAGGAGAATACACAATTTAAGGATCAGATTAGGAGGCTTAAAGGGAAGTGTCGGCATGAAGTGGGATTTTCTTCAGCCTTGGCTCTTTAGGACCTATATATTCTATTTTTATCTCTTGTATTTAGGATTATTGAAATTTGTTCTAAAGTTGTAATCCTTCCAAATTATTAATGAAATGGGATTATTCAGTGATTAAAAAATGTGTTATTCCTTTCATATTTGCAAATTATTACAGTTCTTCAAGTTACTTGAAAATTAAATAAACAGAAATTAATCATGCTCCTTGCATGTCATGCATCATTTTGCTCTCAATTTTTTGCATTTTGTGCATTATTCATAGGTGTCTCACACATTTCTCTTGGTATTTAGTCAGCAAACTGTTGCATTCCTATAACACTCAGGCTAACACCAACAAGAAGATGGAAATTTTGGAACAACAGAAACGTGAAATCAAGGAAGAAGTTATTGCTTTGAGAATTGGGATGGTAAATTTAACTGCTTTAGTGGAATCCTTGGTGGCTGCTTAGAATCAGCCACCACCTCCTTCTCCCCATATGGTTCAACTGCAACAACAAAATACTGTCATTTCTGAGATACTTTTAGTGCCTTTGTTGCTCCTGTTACTACTGCTCCTCAATTTCTGATGCGTCATGGTTATCCATGGGGAATGCCGTAAAATTTCATTCCTGAATGATATAACCCAGCTGCTCAAGTTTCTCATCTTATTCAGCGTGTTGTAGTTTCTGCAGCACTTGTTGTGCATACTGTTCCTGTTGTCCATGACCAAGTTTACCATGATGATAACACTCCCAGTGAAAGTTTAGGAATTCATGATAGAATGTATAATTTCCAAGACTAGATTATTGAGATGCAGAAAGAGATGAAGGCCCTTAGAGGGAAAGAATTGTTTGTGCAGAATGTTAATGATCTCTGTTTGGTTCCTAATGTCAAAGTACTTGTGAAGTTCAAGGTGCCCGAGTTTTAAAAGTATAAGGGAAACTCTTGTCCTCGAACTCATATGGTGATGTATGTAAGAAGGATGTCCACTGACATCGACAACCAACATCTGCTAATCCATTATTTCTAAGAAAGTCCACCCGAGGCTGTGTTGAAGTGGTATATGGGTCTGAATAATGCTAACATCCATACTTTCAATGATTTAGGTGAGGCCTTTGCAAGGAAATATAAGTATAATGTGGACATGGCTCTCGATCATGATCAGTTGAAAGCTATGACTCAAAAGGACAAAGAATCATTCAAAGAATACATGCAGCGTTGGCACGAGGTTGCTGCTCAAGTTGTACCCCCGATGAAAGACAAGGAGATGACCAAGGTTTTATTGAAGACCCTTGGGTCATTTTATTATGAGAAGATGGTGGAAAGTTCACCAAGTGACTTTACTGAAATGGTTGGCATGGGAGTCCGGTTAGAAGAGGCTGTCAGGTAAGGACGTTTGTTAAAGGATGAAAGTTCTAGTGGTACCACCAAAAAGCATGCATATGGATTCTACAGAAAGAAGGAAGGGGAGGATAATTCCATTATTCAAGGAAAAGAGGATAGGCACCAAAGAAGGTATCACCAACATTAACAACACGTTGCCTCAGTAACCCCAGTTGTCAGCGTAGCTCCAACATCTGTTGCTTACCAGTCTCCTTAGAGAGCACAACAACAAGCCAACCAAGGGCAAAATCAGATAAGATAAGCTTTTGAACCTATCCCAATGAGCTATATTGAATTGTTTCATGCGCTAATAAAAAAAACCTAGTATAGACTATGTATCTTTCTGTCATACCTGCAAAACGACCTTGGTATTATAAAGCCGATTAGAATTTCACTTTTCATCAGAGTGCCCTAGGGCACGATATTGAAAATTGTTATCCGTTAAAAGCTAAGGTTCACAAGTTAGACCGGGTATCCAGTGTTTTAAGGATGTAGGAACAAATGTGCATGCCAATTTGTTACCCAAACATGGAGGAGGAAATGCTATGAATATGGTTTATGGATGTTCTGGAGATTTCCGGATTTTTGATATAAACTTGGTGACATGAAATCTGGTAGAAACGCATTGTGATCTCTATAAATTCAGTTATTATATACATGATCATGCAACTTTCAGAATATGTAGTGAAAATCCTCGTGAGTGTGATAAAATAAGAAGATACCTTCAAGAGATGATGGATCAAGGTCTTATCCACATCATCTGACCAAGAGCTGAGTATGATGAGGTTAATATGATTGAAGGCCATTCTGATGTTGAGTTTGTTACTTCTAATGTTGAGCTTGTTACTTCTAATGTTGATATAATGACTCATGTTTACCCGGTCCTGTTCCATATGAGTCTGATAAGGCTGTTCCTTACAAGTATTAGGCTTCTATGTTAGAATATGGCAAATAAGTGTCAATTCATCCTTTGTATTATGTTGAAAGTATTGCTAAATCCAGTTGTGTGACCCAGAGTGGTCACACATTTTCTCTGACTTTTCAAAAAGGTGTTGATTCTGGTACGAAAAATGTTGAAGCTAGTACTGAACCCAAGAAGGTGGAGGGGAAGACTAGTGGCGCTACTTTGGAAAAGGATGTTGATGATCTTATTAAAATCATAAAGATGAGTGACTATAAAATTGTTGACCAACTATTACAAATCCCATCCAAAATTTCCATCCTAGCTTTGCTAATGAATTATGTAGCTCATCAGTGAAACAACCGGCCGAACCGCCATATGATATAAAATCAATGAATTCTCCACCGAACTTCTTTTATCCCGCCGAAAGGGAAAGGTAGACATCGATAAAACCTGAGAAGGGAGAAATCACGGTCAAACGACCGAGAGATCGGGTAAGGGAGTCTGTTACGCGATGGGAAGGTATTAGTACCCCACTAACTCATAGTACTCTATAGTATCCACTCTTGTTGTCTATCTTATGGGTGTATAAATTTATATCTAAAGCTTAAGAGCTTAAAGGAAATGCAAAGAGGGAATGCATGCAAAAGAAAGGAGAAAATAATGTAGGGAAAATAAAAGTTATGCTCATTTGGGCCCTACCCTAATGCCTCTGTATCCCTTTTAAGGAATCAGGGCAGTCGTAGTTCGACTCATATATTTTGGTTGGTTTGTGGTTTTTAGTTAAGAAGACAAAAGCAACAGTTAAGATGGCAAAACATCAGATAAAAAGACAAAACATCAACAACAATATTAAAACAACAAAAAAGGAACAACAATGGCAACACAAACCCATATAAGATGATAAAACGTTAGCATGACAGCAAAATATCAAACAAGACGATAAAACATTACACCTAACAATGATATCGAAAATCAAAGTAGGATAAAGAACATATGTGATGGCGAAACATCGGCAACAAACATATGCGATGGAGAAACATCGGCAAAAAGATAGAAATATAGCATGGCAAAGATGGTGAGACATCAACAATTTAGATGATAAAACATCACACCTAACAATGATATCAAGAATCAAAGTAGGATAATAAACATATGTGATGGCGAAACATCGACAAAAAACATATGCGATGGCGAAACATCGATAAAAATATAGAAAGATAGCATGGAAAATATGGCGAGACATCAACAATTCGGATGATAAAACATCACACCTAACAATGATATCAAGAATCAAAGTAGGATAACAAACATACGCGATGGCGAAACATCGAAAAAAAACATATGCGATGGTGAAACATCGATAAAAAGATAGCAAGATAGCATGGAAAAGATGGAGAGACATCAACAATTCGGATGATAAAACATCACACCTAACAATTATACTGAGAATCAAAGTAGGATAACAAACATATGTGATGGTGAAACATCAGCAAAAAACATATGCGATGGGGAAACATTGGCTAAAAGATAGCAAGATAACATGGTAAGAATAGCAAGATGATAAAACATCACACCTAACAATGATATTGAGAATCAAAGTAGGATAACAAATATATGCGATGGCGAAACATCGGCAAAAACATATGAGATGGCGAAACATCAGCTAAAAGGTAGCAAGATAACATGGTAAGAACAACAAGATGATAAAACATCACACCTAACAATGATATTGAGAATCAAAGTAGGATAACAAACATATGCGATGGCGAAACATCGACAAAAAGATAATAAAATGTCATGGCAAGGATGGCAAAACATCAATTTGACAAGGTTTAAAACAAAGCCAAAAGGCACACAAACAATTAAGATTGGTTTGTATTTTTTACCTTGAAGAAGGATTTAAGTTCATTAGAGAGGTTTTATGATTTGCCAAGAAAAGTAAGGTTTTCTTTTTAAGATGCAATATGCAAAGAAAAGAAAACAACTAAGGGAGACTATCTTAATCTCTAGCCCTAGTGTAATCATACAATGATGTCCCTATGTCGAGGATGAAAGAGGAAAATCTACCTAAGTTAGCATGCATGGATAAATATCCTAATGTCTAGCTCGAGGACTATCTTAAACGAGCGATCCTAAGGGGAATGGTAAATACCAAACAAGTGAACAAGCAAGTGCTTTGGCAAAAGCCACAATCGGGGTATACTGACTCAGGGGATGGGTGTATGAAGAGAAAATGCTTTAGCTAAGGGGATTAGATCACCGAAAGCAAACAAGCGGGAGACAGATGAAATAAAAAAATATGTGACATCCAAAGAAACTGAACACCTAACCAAGATATAGAAGATCGAGGTAGACGACAGAAGACAATATGAATAATCACAGAGTATCAACATCAGCCAATGGGAACTCCTGACAAAGCGTGGGGGTTTGATTGCAAAACCTTTTCCCACTTGACATACTCGATACACAAGATATGCACGACTCCGAAGCATTGACGTACAACATAGGCTAAGGATGACACAAACTAGAATGTGTGGGGGTCGATTACGGAACCTCTCCGCTCACCTCCTTTTGAGGACTTATCACTTGTAATATAATACAGCCACTGTAATACCCCAAATTTCTCCTATCCTCTCACTTTTATCTGGCTTATGCATTTGGCATTTTTCTCATATACATGACTCCTATTAGGTCATCTAACACATCATGTATCATTAATCGGTAGTTCAGTATGGGATCAGAGATCTTGAAAAATTAGGGTTTTTGTATGGCTTTGAGGCTCTTATCTTCATTCAAGAGATTCAAGTCGTTTCTTCAGTAGTCATGGTTGGAGATAGGGTTTTGATTTGTGGTTGTTGTGGAATTATTTCTTATCAGGCTACAATGGTATCTTCCTCCAAGTTCATCAAGAGACATAGTCATTTGTATCGAAGTTACTTCAAGAACTAAGTGCGTTCGGATTGTGAATGCTAGGGTTTTATCAAGGATTCAGATAAAGATATTTTGAGCTAGAGCTTAGTTTCTTATCAATATCTCGGTGTCATTTATTCACCAAAGTGTATCTCAAAAGGATTAAGGTTCTTATCCATGGAATTTGAATGTGTTAATTCATCAATTGAGGTTCATCGGTGTAACACGGTGGGAGATCTGACTTGGTTGTTTTGTGTTTGATCGCAAATGTTGCGGTTAGCAAGAGTCGCCACTGACTTTTCTTTTATCCAAAAGGAAAGGCTGAAAAGAACAAGAAAGACCTTTGAGATGTTTTCTTGAGTTCGGGGGGTAGATTATGAAAAGGGAAGGTATTAGCACCCTTTTCATCCGTAGTTATCTACGGGGTCTTAGTTGCTTGCTAGATCACTTGATTTTGTTTGAAATTATGCTTTGCATGAGTTTTGAAAGTATTTTGAAAATGTGACTTTGTAATGGTTCTCGTTTCTATAAGAACCCGTACAAAGTGTTGTTTTGAAAAATAGTTCAAAGAAGTGTTTGTGAAATGTGTTTTTTGAAAGTGATTTTTAAAAGGTGTCTTCTTTATAATGGCTCCCGTTTCTATAAGAACGCGTACAAAGTGTCTGTCTTTTGAAAATTTTTTAAGATGAAAGTGTTTTTGAAAGTGTTGGTGTTTGTTTTGAAAATAGCAAGGATGTTTTGGTTTGAAAATGAGCAAGCAACTAGGAACATTCTACCTACTCAAAAGTGTTTCATGTTTATTTCCTCTTTCCTTTGATATTGTTATCTTACCATGGATTGGTAAGTAACCCTATCTTTAGATGTAAAAGGGACGGGCAAGGGTCATCGTATAGTCATGAATAACAATGTTGTAAGATATCTTAGCATTTTCTTTGAGGGACTAAGATCATTCTTAAGGCAACATTTGTAGCATCATCGAGAGACTATGATCTTGTATTTTGTTTGTTTTTGCTAAGACATCTTACATGCATATTCTGACCATTTTTATAAGGCAACAAAGTGGATTTACCCTAAGGGTGTAAGGGTGCAAGTGTCTCTTTTTCATGCTTGATTTGTCTTGATTAGGGTTTGCTATTTGTTGGTTTTATTCTTTCCATACAAACTCTAGTTTACTAGCAATTATATATAAAGCATTAAATTGCGGAAAATAAAAATACTAAGTTATTACATCACTAGGGAAGGGGGTGTACAAATTTACAAATGCGGAAATTGCAAAAAACTTAAATCTAAATAATTATTACAACCATATTGAATATTGTACAAAAAGGAAGATAAAAATGCAAGAATGCAAAAATGAAAAAAAAAAGAAATGATTTTGTTTGGATTTTTATGAAAACGTTTTAACCTAAACCTAATTAAAAAAAATAATTAATGAAAATTAAATAAAAATGACTTAAACTAAATAAGAAAAGAAATTAGCTAAAAAAAGATTTTTTTTAGGGTTTTATTTATGAAAAAAAGTTTTAAATTAATAAAAATAAAAGGAAAATTAATTAATTAAAATAAACCTAATTCTAAATTAAATTTTAATTTAGAAGAAAATAATATAAAAGTTAAACCTAAACTTAAATATTAATTATTAAGAAAGAAATTAAATTATTAAGAAAATGTTTTTGTTCTTTTAATTTTATAAATAAATAAAATAAATAAGTGTAAAAATAATAAATAAAATATTTTTGGATTTTTATTAATAACAATAAAATAAAAATTAATAATAATACTAATAATAATAATAATACTAATAATAATAAAGGAAAAGAAATAAAATATAATAAGAAAAAGAAAATAAAAATGAAATTGGGTCAGGGGGATGCTGAGGTAAGTCTGGGGTTAGTAAAAGAAAAAAAAATCATCAGGCCCAAGTTGGAGGCCCCACCTGTTCAAACAAAAAACAAGGAAAACAGAAAATATGTGAAAAAAAATCTTAAAACGGACGCTGGGGCTCGAACCCAGGTCCAAGGGGTGACATGCGCGCGCTTTAACTACTGGGGTGGTGATTCATCCGTTTATTAATACAAAACCATAAGTATATATTGGAAAACAACTCCATGGTTGTTATCTTCTTCTTCCTCGTGCCAGAAACCATTGCCATATTTTTGAATTTTCTAACTTCTTCATTTCTCAACCAAATTGAAAAATACAAACATGAAACTTCTTGAAATTTCAATACAAATTCAACCATGTAAATAACTAAAGCTATAAATCACAGATGAATGAGAATTTTGTCGGCCCTAAACTGAAACCTAATTTTTTCAGAAACTTCAACTCCAAAATTCTCTAAGCTCAGGCCATATAAATGCAAACTATAGATATATACAGTTTCGTGGTAATGGTATCTACATTTTATCTTTGAAAATGGAAGCCTAACAATGCCTATATGAATAGTTCAAAAGTCAGAAAACTCACCTTGCAAAAGGGTATCATGTTTTGAGTTTGAGCAGCTTTCAATGAGTCCTAGTGATTGGGTTAACTTCCTCAAGTTCCCAGGAAGCTAATGTGATGCTTGGCTTGAGCTGAAAGTGGCTGAGGAGTTCTGGAGAAGTCCACTTGCAAAGCTCTATTTTTGAAAATGGAACTTGATGATGGGGGTGTCACAGTTAGGCAAAAGGACTTTGGATGGTTTGTATTTGATGCTTAGAAGCTTTAGGAACCAAAAGGCTTGGAAACGCACGAGGGAGATGTGCGTTTCAAGTTTTTGGTCAGATTCTACAACAATGAAGTTTTGTGATACAGTTCTGAGTTTTTATGTTTTTTGGAGCTTGTGTATTCGTCCGTTTTGATGCAAACAACTTCTGCATAAGTAAGGAAAAGGTTCTGAGGCTTGAGAGGGTCAGAATCATACAAGTACAAGTTATGGCTATGTTATTTGATTTTGAAGAAAAGTGAAAACATGGTTTCAAGGCAAAGTACAAGCATGGGATGAGTTGTTAGAGGCTTTAGAAAATTTTCTTTTGGGTTATAGGTTGTGTGTGACCAGAAGAAAACAATTTCAAAGCTCAAGAACTGATTTTGTGCATAAAAGCTACTTTTCCAAAATGGTAATGTACACTTTCTTCCCAAAATGGCATTAAGCATGGGCAATGTATTGAATGCTTAAGTTGTAGCCTCTAACAACTGTGCAAACATTTAATTATGGACTGTCAAACAAGTTTGAGGCCTGCAAAGCAAAGATTGTGCAGCCTAGCATGGATTTGAATTCTTGTTCATCATGAAAATGACCTATAATTCAAGAATGAAATGCCAACTTCATGCTTTCGGTTCTCCTTGATCAAACATGATCTCAAGGATTTCTTGGACATTTTAGAAATCTTGTAATGTTCTCTACAACCCCTCTTTGAATCACTTTTGAAAATTCCCCTTGGAACTATGTGAAAAAAATGCCATGAAGTTAGGTCAAAATCCTGCCTAAACTAGGGCAAAATTTCACTAAGTTTCCAAGTTTCATGAACATGTATTCACAAAATCATAACTTGAAATCCATTCATTTCTAGGAGAAGTTGTGTAAAGAAATGTTTTATATATCATTGAGATCTACAACTTTCATGTTGAAAGTTTCCTTTGAATCATCTTGCATCATGGTGAAAAATTGGCTCAAAGTTGTGAAAAAATATGAAGTTTTCAACACTTAGAAAAATTTCTAAGTTTGGAAACTTTGAATTTTCAAAATGAAATATTGACTTTTTGATTTCTTGACTTTGTGATCTTTGACACTTGATTTTGACCAAAAAGTCAAAGTTTGATTTTCACTGTATCAGTTGACTTTTGATCAATTGACTGAAAATCAACTATCAATCAATTGATCTTGAGGGATGTTTTGAGTAATGCCATTAGGTAAAAATGATGCAATTGAATCCTTGGGATCATGTTTCCAAAAAATCAACCATTTTCTAGGTCAAAAATCAGAAATTGCCTTTTCTCAATCAAAACCCTAATTTTGACCATTTTGTCCTTTTGATGATCTAATCAAATTTCTTGAGGAATTGTGGTCCAAACTTGACCAAATGACATATAGGAGTTCACAATGTTGATATGGATAAAAAATTATTAAGTTTGACTGTAAATTAACCACAATTGACTTTTTTCCCTAATACAGTTAATTTTTAGGTCAACTGATCAATTGACTGAGCAAAAGTGTGATCCAAGACTTGAAACTTAACATGAGAAATATTGAGGGTCCATAATGATCCATGAAAGTCATATGAGGCATTAAAAGTTCAACTTTCCTTGTGCAATCTCAAACCCTAATTTCAGTCATTAGTGCTTAAGGAGGTGTCTTGAGCTAATCAACCCTAGTGCAATCTTAAACCAAAGGAGATCTTGTGAGAAATTACTTGATAAATGAGATGGAAAATTTTGGGGTACAACAACTGCCCCTGTTCAATCTTCTTAAACCTAAAGAGTTAGATTGGCGGATCCTCCATTCGTGACTTGAAGGTGGAAGATGATTGAACACTAGAGTGCCCAGAAATTTGCACTCGAAGATGAATTGTGAATGGGCTTATAGATGCCATTTGGAGGAACTATAGAGATTTTCCAAAGATGGGCTTGTAGATGCCATCCAAAGATGTCTGTTGACAGAAAATTAGACTAGGTCTAAGCTTGAATTCAATTGGAAAAGAATCAGAATAAATCTTGGAGCGATTTATCTGAACCAGAAGAAATGTCTACCAAAAAGAATCAGGATAAACCGTTGAGAGATTTAAACTGAACCAGCAGTGGTCTGGCGAAGAATCAGAATAAATCTTGGAACGACTTATCTGAACTAGAGAAGATGTCTGCGGGAAATAATCAGGATAAACCGTTGGGAGATTTAAACTTAACCAACAGGGGTATTGAATTTTATTTAATTTATGATGGGCGTGTGTAGGACTGCTTCATGATTAGTCCATGTAAAACTGCACCTGGAGTTGTCTGAGAAGGAACCTGGGTAGTAGGGTTACTTTGAAATGAAAGCCTGGATAGTAGGGCTATGAGAAGGAACCTGGGTAGTAGGGTTACTTCGAAATGAAAGCCTGGATAGTAGGGCTATGGGAAGGAACATGGATAGTAGGGTTACTTAGAAATGAAAGCCTGGATAGTAGGGATATGGGAAGGAACCTGGATAGTAGAGTTACTTCGAAATGGAAGCTTGGATAGTAGGGCTATTGGAAGGAACCTGGATAGTAGGGTTACTTCGAAATGAAAGCCTAGATAGTAGGGCTATGAGAAGGAACCCGAGTAGTAGGGTTACTTCGAAATGAAAGCCTGGATAGTAGGGCTATGGGAAGGAACCTGGATAGTAGGGTTACTTCGAAATGAAAGCCTGGATAGTAGGGCTATGGGAAGGAACCTGGATAGTAGGGTTACTTCGAAATGAAAGCCTGGATAGTAGGGCTATGAGAAGGAACCTCGGTAGTAGGGTTACTTCGAAATGAAAGCCTAGATAGTAGGGCTATAAGGAGGAACCTAGGTAGTAGGGTTACTTCGAAATAAAATCCTGGATAGTAGGGCTATGGGAAGGAACCTAGATAGTAGGGTTACTTCGAAATGAAATCCTGGATAGTAAGGCTATGAGAAGGAACCTGGATAGTAGGGTTACTTCGAAATGAAAGCCTGGATAGTAGGGCTATGGGAAGGAACCTGGATAGTAGGGTTACTTCGAAATGAAAGCCTGGATAGTAGGGCTACCTCATTTGATCACATAGATTAGTTGACCCGTTTGGTTTCGGGAACATATTTTCCATTAGTTGTCTGTAGATATGACATGTATAGCTTCATGTATTTAATCCTGAACTGTTGGAATTGTTGATGATAACCATCTTCCCTGAAAAAGGTTCAGGATTAATTATATGCGATGCATGAAATGCCTTGTGTGATGATGTTCTCAAAATAAATGAGATTGTGTCGTATGCACTTGTCATGTATGTAAATAGGATATATGAAATGCTAAATGTTGATGAATGTATTTTTGTCTTGGAAAATAAATCCTTGACAAATGCTGGGGAGTCACTAAATCCCGGACTGCTGTTGAAGAGTAGGTGTGTCTTCAGACTTTTCTTAGAATGTTTCTACTGAGGAAGTCCTGTTTTGTTGTTTTGAGGAGAACTCCACTGGGGAATATTGAAAACTCTATGGAGAGTGTTGATTCTTGCTTGGGGAAAAGAGTTCAGGAGTCTCGGTTGTCCATTACTCTACTGGGGAGTCATCCCTTGATGGACGGAGTTGAACTGATATCTGGTCTGGTCCAGGCTCCACAGTAACTTGATGGGGATTATAGAGTAGTCTACTGGGGAAGAGGAGTTGTTGTCCTTTGATTTGTAGTAGTCGGAGAGGCAAACTCAAGCTGGAAAATCCTGCGATTTGTCGGGGAAATAAACCCTGTTGCTTAGTTTGTTGGAGAGGCGGTGACTTCACTGGTAGAAATCGTCGAGGATTCTTGAGGTCGACTCTGCTGGTGAGAAGTTTTCAGAGATTGAAAATCTGGCTGGGGAATCATCCTATGAGAAGGATTTTAGGGAGATTTGTCACTGCCCCTAGTAACAAGTTTTTGTGGCACTTCCAGGAAACGTTTGATTGTACGCACCCTTGGTCGGGGTTCGCATTCAATTCCCCAAGTGATGGAGATGGAGATCTGCCCCTGGTTATTCTGACTTTCTTGAGAGATTTCTTGGAATCTTGATTGGACTGCCCCAGGTGTGTTGGATAGTGACATGTCATGCCGTGCCTTTTGCTTAAGAGGTCTGTTATTGGAAGTGTCATCCCAATCGAAGTGATTTTGTTCATTGAGAGAGCTTTCGTTCACTAGATATTCGTTGTGTGAATTTCTCTGCTGTCAAACAAAAAGCCATATGCAAATAGCGATATTCAAATAATGCAAAGTTTATGCTTGTCTTGAAATTTTGAAAATATGTTTTAGCAAGTAAAGAAAATTTGTAAGAGAATCCAAACTCAGGATTTAGGGTAAAGTCTTACAGGAGTCAGGATACCTTTTGTAACAGTATGCTTTCGAACTAACCCATGCTTCAATTAGGACTTTTGAAGGGTTGTAGCGTTGCTTGGTTCACGATTTAAGAAACAAAAGATAAAGGCTCAAAGTGTGTTTGTACCCACCCGATCTTCGTGATGTTCTTCAGTCTAAAACTCATTTAATTGTGCGTTTGAAGTCCAATTGAGTCTGGAATAACGTTTTGGTGATGGTTCAGAAAAGTTAAGTTTATCGGAAGGCAGTCATTTTTGCAACATTTTTTTCATGTTTGTTGAGGATTTGTAGTGACCTCTTTCTTTTGTTATCCCTAATTTTGCCTGACTGTTCTTGTTTTGAGATTACGGTCAGTGAGATGCCCTAGTTTCCTTTAAGTCTCCTTTGTAGGTTTTGACTTAGTGGGCTTTTCTTTTCGAGAGATAATGACTGCCTATTTGATAGGGAACCAATCACCATCTTTTGGTTTAGAAGGAATGTTTTTGATGTCATTCGTTGTGTACTGAATGCGCCTTTGAACTAACTGAGAGACTACCCTGCCCCAGGTTTTGATTAAAGGTTTCAATTTGTGTAAGAAAGAAAACTTCTACTTCTTTGGATCAAAGGGGTTGACTAGGGATTATCCTCCTTATAACTCTAGTGTTTGGGATTTGAAAGAACCCATGTACATCGTCAGCAAGGTCTGTTCAAAAGCATACTGTATGATATTATGGCATTGTTCTCGTCATCCTCCCTCTAAAGGCTTGTAACTTTTAGCAAGAGTTGAATGTCATAAAGAGAGCAAAAAGCATAGTTTAAATATAGTGAAAATGAATGGATGAATTCAGGACAAACATGTGCAATGAATTAATGAAATGAAGTTTGACATTAATAGATAATTGTTTAAATAATAAATAGAGTACAACTTGAAAATTCAAATGAACAGAAAATTTCCTCGCCCCGATCGTCGCTTCATGTGGATGCCCTTGAGGGGTGATAGAAAAGTTCCAATTGATCGTCTTTTGTACACTCCAACACTCCTTCGTCAATTAGGTCCTGAATCCTATTCTTCAGAGCCCAACAATTGTTCGTGTCGTGCCCGAGATTGTCAGAATGGTATGCACACCTCTCATTGGGACGGTAACTAGGAGCATCAGTGTTAGGATTCCCGGGAGGAGCCTTTAATGTAATCAACCCTGCCTTCAACAAGTGTTGTAGCACCTGAGCTAGCGACATTTCAATCCTAGTAAATTGTCTCTTAGAGGCGACCTCCTTGCGTCGATTCCTTTGTTGTTGTTAGCGAGGTTGTTGTTGGACTCGAGACGCGGTAACAATTTGGACCGGTCTATTTTCCACCACACTGGTTCCTTGTCTCATAGGAGGATGAAAGGTGACTTGATCCTCAATCTTGACCGTTTGTTTTATACGGTTGCAACCGTCTTGATGAAGTTGGTTGACAAGAACTTTCAGCTCTTCTTGTCCTCCAGTCAAATTTTGGATAAGAGCCATCTGGCCCACCAGTTATACCATCTTTTGGACCTTCATTATGGCTATCTCGGTTTGTAGCCGCTCCGACTGGTCATTTATGTCGTCCTCAGGATTCCCCATGATCATGCCCCTGGTGAGGAGATTTTTCACCTCTTCTTGTCCCTTGGACAAATTCAAGAACATCTCTTGAAGTTGGGCGTTTTGAGCCTGGATGTGTTTCACCGTTTGTTCCATATCCATCTTACTGAAATAAACAGTAGGAAGATAAGGAGACCTGTATGGGAGAAACTTGTATGTTATATGATGAATGAAGATGCATATGCAAATGATTTCAAGGAAATTAGAGATTTAAATTTGCTTTAGACAAAAAGGAACACACGTTATATTAATAAATCAAAGTTTGAGTACATCATGCCTCTTTGGGCTTACAATGAAAGAAATAAAAATACAAAACTCTAAGACAAAAAAGTTGAGCGCATCCTCTTTGGTGTGATGTAGGTGTTCAGACTCCACTCTTCATGAAGCTGCTTGGTGAGTTCCGGAACTTTCTTCTCGCTGGTGTAGAATTGGGTTTTGAAAGTGCCTCGCTCTTCCTTAAGTTGTATCCAATCCCTTTGCAAGTCTTCGAGAGAGGTGGGCATGTTAGGATGAAGGATAGTGTATGGGAAATCTCCTTCCACAATAGGCTCTATGACAACTGGGAGAATAGAGGGGTAAGGCATCATAAGACTTTGAGCACGATCTTATACCCATTTGAGATAAGGCTCCAGAGGGATGGAAATCTTGTGCCCCAATGTCTTGCTATCAACTCTATGTACCATGCCTCAAGATCGCATGAACCTTTCGCGGTAACCCTGAGCATCATTCTCGTAGTTGAAGACGATTCCTTGAATAAATGTATCATGAGGACCATGCCTTCTCGCATATCCAAACTTTCACAGTGCCAAACAGGGATTGTAAGTGATTCCTCCCCTAATGCCTAAAAGAGGGACATTAGGGAATTCTCCACATCGATTAATGATGATAACATTCTCCGAGAATCGGGGACACCAATGAATGCATGAATGTGTAAAAGTCATTAGCCTATGAAACCATCTCGAACCCTGTTCATTCTTCAAGACAGATCGAGGTAGGTGCGAAATAAACCACCTAGCCAAAAGAGGAGTGAAACACAGAAGGGTCTCTCTTCTCTGTATAGTGCGAGTATGCAGAGAATGTAGGATATCTCCAAGAAAAGTAGATACCGAATTACTTGATAGGAAAACCTTAACCGCATTCACGTCTATGAGCTGATCCGAATTAGGAAACAGTACCAACTCATAAATGAGAAGGGATAACACCTATTCAAAAGCTTGTAAGTCCAAGGTATCCCAAAAATGGTGAGCTTTCTCAAACAAGAACTTAGCCAAAAAAACCCTTGACACCTCTCCCGATTTCCCAAATTACTACTACGTCAGACCGTTGTAAGGATAACGCTTTAACAATATCTTCAAGTTTAGGGTCTCTTTTCATACCATTGAAAGGTACCTTGTTAAGGATAGGAACCCCCAATAATAGAGAAAACTCCTCACTAGTAGGCAATAACTGGTAATCCGGAAAAGTGAAGCAGTGATGTAGTGGGTCAAAGAACTGAAAGAGTACTTTTAACATTTCTTCATCAGGGTTTGAGGTGACCAAGCTGAGAAGTCGACCATGTCTTTCAGTGAATGGAAAGATTTCGGGAACCCTTGACACCAAATCCTTAAGCTGAGGAGGTACTTTTACCAGACTAACTTGGATAGTGAATCTGCGGGAGAGGGCCATGTCCTACAAAACAAGACAAAAATAAACCCTAAGAATCCTTGAAATGGTTAGTATGACATGCTATGTTATGATGTCATAATTATTCTCAGATATAGCAGATATAGCAAACTCAAGCAAATCTCAGAGAGACTTTAGGTTTAAGGCTTGCATGGATTTTAAGGTAATACCCTCTTGAAGTTGGGTTGGCTCAACCTGTCCTAAATATAGTAACCGGGTTCTAGTAACAAAACCCATAAGACTTTACCTGCGCTCTCACAACCTTCCACTTACTTCATCACGAAACACTCCATAAAAAAATTACATCCAATAGGTCACATGCCTTTATCTTGCTCTCACCAAGATCTAAATCTCTCGTTACGCAAACCATAACGCTTCTCTTCTTGTCGACTCAACTAATTTCACACACTGTCAAGCTGGCACAATAAGTCCATCCCATCTAACACGATCCCGACTACTATCAACAAGAGATTAAGGGTGATCAGTTCCTCAATTTGTCAATAGATAGTCAACAATCATGAGGTGGCATCAACCATCGTTACCAAACCACAACAACGTCTTCAATCTTACCCTTCAAGCTACTTAAACATAACCATGCTTGAAGCATCAACTTCTCGGCAATACTTACATCTTAAAATCGGCGGTATACTGAACCAACCTCTTGCACAACACTTTGCAGAAGAAACTTCTCCCTCACTTATTTCACACGTACCTCTGCAGATAACGAAAAGGAAACAATCAAGTACCGACAGTGTTTCACACACATGTCGCATACCAAAAGGGAGTAAACACATAAAAAACCTGGCCGATAGACCGACCTGCTCTGATACCACAATTGTAACACCCCTTCTAATAAACCCCGAATTAAACGATATAATTAAAATCAGAGAAAATAAAATTTGCACGGAAGGAGTGTCACAACATCAATTCACATATTCAAGAAAAACGGACATGACATATTCATCACTTTAATCATTTAATCACATAACACATTCATGACATATACTTTCTTTTTCGTGCAAACGCAACGAAATCATAATAATATTATCTTATCCAAAGGAGAAATCAAAATATAAAACTCAAGGCATTAAGCCATATGGTTCATACACCAAACATGTTATCAAGTCATAATATACATACATCAACATATAATCAAAACATTGGATTATATACAAGTATAACCCATATACAAAATATACGAATTCGAATGCGGACACCTAACCCCCAAGTGTTACAACCGGAGCATCGCATCGATAAACCAAAATAAAACGGATTACAATCCAAATGCATCCGCTAAGCTAGTGCCTCGCACTACCATCTTCGGTACCTGAACAATGCCGTAGCAAGCATTTTCCAACAGAAGGGTAAGAATTCCTACAAACATAAGGTATGTAATTTAAAGCAAATAAAAGACATTAAATAAAGGAATCTTACTCTTTTTTCAACTCTTGCATAAACCACATAATATATTCATTTAATCCAATTCCCATATTCAACAACTCAAAGAAATCAAACACAATCAATTTCATTTACCAATTAGCACATAATGCATAATATTCAACAAAACATCAGCTTAACAAAGTGTGTATGTGCGACTCGACACAACGACACGACTCATGCATGTGGTACCAATCATATATTATCCTTCGGATTTACCGATTGTCTATCCCTCGGACGGATAATCACTAAGCCCATTCCCTAAGCTTTCAAACCCCCACTCTGAGTTTGGGAAGAGCCACTAGCCTCCACGAGACTAACGGACATCGCCTCTTGACACGACTTATGATGCAGTGTGCAATTCAACAACAACAATTATGCAAATCAAGACATCCCTCTATCTCAATTACAAGCATACATCACCATAATTCAACCCTATGAATTAGTCTCACAACATTGCACAACAAACATCATTTATTTCATTTCAACAATTATCACACAATACCAAAATATTTATAAACCAAACACATCATTTCCGGAATCGGAAATTAACCAAATATCTCGAAAATACAACACACCTACAATTTAATTAATCTCCGGTCGAACTCAAAATATTAAGTTTTACCCATTAATCGTAACCGATTATATTAATTAATCACACAACAACATAACATTTATAAACCGAACATGTTATTTTCGGAATCGATATTTCACAATACATTTCCAATATACCACACGTCTACAATTTAATTCATCTCCGATCAAATCCAAAATATCAAGTTTTATCGGTAAACCATAACCAATTATATAATTAATCACACTGTTAATTATAATATATATTAATATATTAACTAAACTATTTTACTTTTATATATATATATATATATATATATATATATATATATATATATATATATATATATATATATATATATATATATATATATATATATATATATATATATATATATATATATATATATATATATATATATATATATATATATATATATATATATATATATATATATATATATATATATATATATATATATATATATATATATATATATATATATATATATATATATATATATATATATATATATATATATATATATATATATAATAATAATAAATATTTTATTAAACTAATTTAATATAATTAAATAAATACTATAATAACATTCTCCATTTCTCTTTTACTATTTTCCGGTCTCAAAAAATAACTCCACCATAATTACCTACGCGTTTAACTTAGTTACCCCGTCAAATTTCATTAATTTCCGGATAACTAATTTTTCCGTCTAAACCGGCTAATTCGAAACAACACAATCCCGATCGGTCTCCGAAAACGCCGCAATCTCAAAAAATAACTCAACCATAATTACCTACGCGTTTAACTTAGTTACCCCGTCAAATTTCATTAATTTCTGGATAGCTTATTTTACCGTCTAAACCGAAAAAAAAAACGAAATCAAATGCAATAAAAACATACTAGATGTTTAGAGGAAGTCTAACCCTTACCGATTAGTCTCTGAAACGAGCTTTTCGGTTGATTCCGGCAACTTTTCTCCTTCTCCCAAACCCTAAATTTTCTCTTCTCTTTTCTTCTCTTCTGCTACCTCTCTTCCTTTCTCTAACTTTCTGTTTTTTTATTTGTTTTTAACTTACTGACTTTCTTTCTAACTTATATATATACTATACTTTACTCATTATTATATATATAATATAAACTAACATATAAATATAAAACTATATATATATATATATATATATATATATATATATATATATATATATATATATATATATATATATATATATATATATATATATATATATATATATATATATATATATATTCTAACTTAACATATGTATATATATTAACACACTGATACTCAACAACGTAACATAACTTGTTTACTTTTATAATATAAAACTAATTTATATTATTTTATTAAACTAACTTAATATAACTAAATAAATACTATTATAAATCAATTTTTCACCAATAAATCAAATAATATATATAATAAAATATTTACACACCAAATATAATATTATCGTACAAAAATAGTTATTTTCTGGTAAAACAAATAAACCCAATTAATCACATACCAGACCGAATTACCGACTAAATAATTATTATTTTATTCAAAATAAACATCAACCGGTCATTTTTAGAAAATAATAATATAAATAATATTAATTAAAACTATTGGAAATCACATACCGGACCGAGTAGTATACTACCGATTAAGTAAATATAATTTATCAAGATAAATATTATTATATCGAATACTATTTCCCGGTCAAACCGATTAAATCCAAATTTATTTCAAACGGTCAAATACCAATAATAATATTATTGCTCCGGTAACTGACTCGCATTAAATCTCCGGTTAACCGAATAAAATTCAACTCTGCTTGATAATCAATAACACTTCTCAAACGATACCGACGATCTGATTAATTACCAAACTTCATCTAAATTAAATAATTAATCCTTATTTAATTTAATTAACTAATTAATTAAATTTGGGTTGTTACACTCATCTCTCAAAAGAGTTTATGATGGTTGAGGAACCACAACAATTTCTTGGACACGACAGTCACTTAACCTTTAGTTTTTGGGTGTTTGATCACACAACTTTTCTTTTGGTGAGGGTTTTTATTGGATAATCCTTTTCTGCCTTTCAGGCTTTTCAAATTTCTTTTCGCTTTACCTAGCTTTTTCCTGGACAAATTCTTTTGAATTTCAATTTGGAAGTCCAACGGGATGCCCTAACTTTTGCCTAAGCGACTTATTTTAAAGTTTTGACTTAGAGGGGATTTTTTATTTCTTTCTTATTCATTTCCTTTTCTTTCCTTTTGAACAATTAATGCGACCCTAAGTATTTGAACTCTTTGGAAGAAAGTGACTGCCTCATTCTTTGGTCGGTGACGAATAACCATTGTTGTATCGATTTGATCTCGACCTCAAGATTTCGTGAGGAAATAACCACTATGGAATTGAGAGGGTATCAACATACTTCTCAGGCTTTTCTATCTTTGCTTAATAACTTTTCCCTATGCATTCACTTCGGGAATAAGCATTGACTGCTGACGAGAAGATCAGGGAACACAAAGATGTGGAGAGTGCCCTTGAGTGAATAATCGGGTACCCCTATGTGGTAACTATATATGACGTTGATAACAAGATTTGGAAGAAGATTTGTAGATGGTACTGAAGTACAGAGCCTAACCCACTGAAGCTCAAAGAAGCGTGGAAACAACTGAGAATAAACCACTGAGATGGGATCAAAACCATCCTCCAGACCTACTTCCATTCTTGCCGATAAAATATATCTCTTGAATTTAACTGGTAAATGGAACCACCTGCTGATAAAACGTTCCAAGCACTCAAGGTAGTGGATGAAATCCACAAGGCACTCCATGGTTTGAAAGAAATCCCAAAAGATGATGAGAAGAGAATAACTTGCGTCACAACAGTCGGTATAAGATTGTTGATACTATCATCAAGACTTCTATGACCTGAACCAACTGGGTCTTCAGTCGATTATCTTCCTTCTCGAAGAGTTTCCGATCACGGGCCAAAGCTTGCATGTATACCACAAATAACCCCATCTGAATCTTCGTCTTAGTCAATCCCCCAAGAAATTGTTTCAACACCGATTTCTGAATCATGTAGTGGTGAAAAGTCATGTCTGCAATTCTAAAGAGATTACCAGGTCTTAAATAAGAATCTCCAACTCTGAGTACCTGTTATGAATGCACAGAGATGCATGAGGTGTATGAGTGGATGAAATTCCATGTTAAATCATTTTCAAGGAACTCACATGCTTTTAATTTTGATTTTAAACCTAGTAAAAGGTGGAGAAGCGCAACACAAAGCTCACAATCAAGGTTCCTTAGAAATGGAAAGAACATGTGTGTTATAATGGTGTTAACATATTATGTATGCAAAGACATGGGATCAAGGTTCTCATCACAATAGATTAGTGATGCACTATCTATAACCATCTGAATGACACGGGATCAATAGTTCGACATACAAGAACCAAATACCATATAGATCAGTAACTGCATAGGATCAAGGTCTCTAGAACACTGGATAAATGCTGAACTGCCGAAATAAATGGCCATTACAAGGTGAGAAGTCCAAAACAAAACCAGGAGAACACATAGTCACCAACATGAAAAAAACCACCAACAGAACCCAAAAGTCACCATCGGTACATGTAAGAACCAAACCCTCCCCACTCACGGGTGTAGTATAGGTCAAGGTAAGGCAAGGGAGAATCATAGTCGCAGGTTCACTTGAAAGTACTATCATTATACAACATACGTGATAATGATAGCACCACCATTAAACCCTACTCTGACCGTGGATCTCATGATCGGACTCTATAGAGCATCCGCCTATCAGCTGTCATGAATCTCCACTCTATTCCTAGTGTTCCTAATGGCATACACTTTGGCCTGGGTACTGGGCCTTTTACCTCTTGTAACACCCACCCATCTAATAACACACATCCATCCTAACAACAGTATATGGAAAGCAACAAAATGCATGCACAAACATATGCAAGCAGTGTATATAAAGCTGTAAATAACTGAAAATAAATAAACACCCAAAGAAGAAAACAAACAAGAGTTAGGATCGACTGCAGGATGGACCAACAATAGGTCGATCTATTCCCCAGTGAAGTCGCCAGCTGAAACAACCGGTCGAACCACCATCTGATATAAAATCAATGAAGTCACCACCGAACATCTTTTATCCCGCCGGAAGGGAAAGGTAGAAATTGAGAAAACCTGAGAAGGGAGAAATCACGGTCAAACGACCGGGAGATCGGGTAAGGGAGTCTGTTACGCGAGGGGATGGTATTAGCACCCCACACACCCATAGTATTCTACGTGATCCACTATTGTTATCTATCTTATGGGTGTATAAATCTATATCTAAAGCTTAAGAGCTAAAAGAAAATGTAAAGAGGGAATGCATGCAAAAGAAAGGAGAAAATAATGTAGGGAAAATAAAAGTTATGCTCATTCGGGTCCTACCCCAATGCCTATGTATCCCTTTTAAGGAATCAGAGAAGCCGTAGTTCGGCTCATATATTTTGGTTGGTTTTTGTTTTTTAGTTAAGAAGACAAAAGCAACAGTGAAGATGGCAAAACATCAGATAAAACGACAAAACATCAATAATGATGATAAAACAACAAACAAGTAACAACAATGGCAACACAAACCCAGATAAGATGATAAATCATCAGCATGATAGCAAAATATCATACAAGATGATAAAAAATTACACCTAACAATGATATCGAAAATCAAAGTAGGATAACGAACATATACGATGGTGAAACATAGGAAACAAACATATGCGATGGAGAAACATCGACAAAAAGATAGTAAGATAGCATGGAAAAGATGGCGAGACATCAATAATTTGGATGATAAAACATCACACCTAACAATGATATCGAGAATCAAAGTAGGATAACAAACATATGCTATGGAGAAACATCGGCAAAAAACATATGCAATGGCGAAACAGCGGCAAAAATATAGCAAGATAGCTCGACAAAGATGGTGAGACATCAACAATTCGGATGATAAAACATCACACCAAACAATGATATCGAGAATCAAAGTAGGATAACAAACATATGCGATGGCGAAACATCAGCGAAAAACATATGCGATGGCGAAACATTGGCAAAAAGATAGAAAGATAGCATGGAAAAGATGGCGAGACATCAACAATTTAGATGATAAAACATCACACCTAACAATGATATTGAGAATCAAAGTAGGATAACAAACATATGTGAGGGCGAAACATCGACAAAAAACATATGCAATGGCGAAACATCGGCTAAAAGATAGCAAGATAACATGGTAAGAATAGCAAGATGATAAAACATCATACCTAACAATGATATTGAGAATCAAATTAGGATAAAAAACATATGCGATGGTGAAACATCGACAAAAACATATGTGATGGCGAAATATCGGCTAAAAGGTAGCAAGATAACATGTTAAGAACAACAAGATGATAAAACATCACACCTAACAATGATATTGAGAATCAAAGTAGGATAACAAACATATGCGATGGTGAAACATCGGCAAAAATATAATAAAATATCATGGTAAGTATGGCAAAACATCAATTTGATAAGGTTTAAAACAAAGCCAAAAGGCACACAAACAATTAAGATTGGTTTGTATTTTTTACCTTGAAGAAGGATTTAAATTCATTAGAGAGGTTTTATGATTTTCCAAGAAAAATAAGGTTTTCGTTTTAAGATGCAATATGCAAAGAAAAGAAAACAACTAAGGGAGACTATCCTAATCTCTATCCCTAGTGTAATCATACAATGATTCCCTATGTCAAGGATGAAAGAGGAAAATCTACCTAAGTGAGCATACATGGATAATTATCCTAATGTCTAGCTCGAGGACTATCCTAAACGAGTGGTCCTAAGGGGCATGGTAAATACCAAACAAGTGAGCAAACAAGTGCTTTGGCAAAAGCACACAATCAGGGTATACTGACTCAGGGGATGTATGTATGTAGAGAAAGTGCTTTAGCTAAAGGGATTGGAACACCCGAAGCAAACAAGCGGGAGACAGATGAAATAAAAAATATGTGACGTTCAAAGCGACTGAACACCTAACCAAGATATAGAAGATCGAGGTAGGCGATAGAAGATAATATGAAAAATCATGGAGTATTAACATTGGCCAATGCGAACTCCTGATAAAGCATGTGGGTTTGATTGCAAAACCCTTCCCAACTTGACAGACTCGATACACAAGATCTGCACGACTCTGAAGCATCGACGTACAACATGAGCTAAGGATGACACAGACTAGAATGTGTGGGGGTTGATTACGGACCCTCCCTGCTTACCTCCTCTTGAGGACTTATCACTTGTAATATAATGCAGGCACAAATATAAACACACATGTATAATACCTACTTCAGGTAGGATTTTAAACAAAAACAAATAGCATACATAAAATGGTGCCTGCTACAGAACTTTAAACAGATACTTCGAGCACATGCTCTTTATTTCCTACTTCTCATGATATCTAAAAAGCAATAAAATCCGAAAGATAAATTAGAAGCAGTATAATACCAAACGAACCATAATGTCCGCATAAAAGCGCAACTAAAGCAAAGAAACCCAGAATACTTCACGCGAGCTGGCATCAACAAACAAATAGTCAGAGATCAAATATTTGGAATAGGCATAGAAGCACCATCGATGTGAAAATAAATCACAATCAAAAACTCAAACATGTCCTCCTATCAGATTATGAACCTGCATAAGACTCAACTCAAAAAGCAAAGGTGAATCACAAAATCATGGAAACAAAATAATTACCGAATATAACCCATAATAGAAACTTCTAACCAAAATTCTAAAAAAAAGAAATCTTAGAAAAATTCTATTATTTTCTTAAGAAACAATCAACAATTTTTATTGTTTTATTATTCTTATTTTTTACTATTTCCGATTAACAAAAATTATTATCTAACAATTATGAAAAGAGAAGATAAAAAAACTAAAAAAAATTCTACACAAGGGGTGTAACTGCAATCAAGAAGTGTATTGTAGCAAACAATTGGAGCCAAGGCCCATTACCATGAGGTCCAAATGCTATTTTTTGTTTCAGCTCTTCTAGGTTTCACAAAAAAACTTTGATGGGCTTGGAGGTAGATGGATCGGTCCACCAAGTGATTGATCCAGCATATTTTTGTTGTTATTTTCAATTATCTTAACCTCAGAAATTAACAAAATAAGTAAAACAACAATAAAATGCAATAGCCTCGTAAAACAATGCGTTTAGAGGGATTTTTTAGGGTTTAAAGAGGAGCTTCGTTTCATATTCCTCAAGCTTCTCACAACGGAACCCAACCTCGTTCATCTTGGACGATCTCTGTCTCTGATCAGTTGATCAAAAAATTCAAGCCCCAATGATTTAGTACGTCTCTCAATCGCAGTGCTGCGAGCGACCTTCCTCTGCCTTCTCCGATTTGAGAGTTTACACTTCTACCTTCCTCCTTAATCGCGTCCTTAGCATTCACAAGTTTGCGCTCACTCACCGCGGATTCGCCGTTCTCCCTCCTTTCGCAAAACCAAACGCTCTACACAGAAAATTTTCCCCTTTTACCATTGTGAATCATCACCTTCTCTGATTATCCTTCATTCAACTCAGCCTTATTCCATTCGTGATTCCTTTGTCTCACTCTTTGTCGATATCTCTTCTTCTCCACTCTCAACAAACACCTTCGCTAACCTCCACAGTCATCCCGCTCGCTCTCAACCCAAAGAAGAAGCTTCACGCCGTAAAAATGGAATAGAGGGAGAAATAACGCTTACCGACCAGAGTAACACTGACGGTTCTTCAAGAGTGATGAGATTGAAATGCGAGAAAGTAATTTTAGTACATGTCTAATCTCGTAATTCTTCCTACGTCTTCTTCTTTTTTCGATCTCTGAATCGATTTCGGCTATTGATCTTGTGAAGATGCGATTGCAGGGAATCAAGATGATGTTGATGTTGTTGCAGCAGATATCACCAATTTGAAAAAGGTGACGTTGAATCGGGTGTGGAGTATTTGTTGATGCAGTTGTTCTTGATGTATAAGTCATGTTGGTGATGTTGATGAATGATGAAGCTGCAAGGGGAATGATGAAGGTTTTGGAGGTTGAAGATTCAGTCGGAGAATTGATGAAGATGAGAGAGATTTTCAGAGATGAAGATTGAATAGAGAGAGAGTTTTTTGAGTTTTTTTGCAGTGATTCTTCTGAATGATTGAATAATGAAGAACGATCCAAAGTGATTGCCCTTTTTTATATTTCTGTTATCAGTAGAAGTTGTAGGATCAAGCGCTTACCACTGAGCTAAAAGCAATTTCTTGTAGCCAAAGTGCTACTCTATTTCCTTATAGAGAATCTAACAAGGGGCCTACAAGGCCCACCTAACACACCTGGGTAGGCGCCCAAGGGGGGATGTTAAGCCCTTAGAATCCCTAAGATTGATGCTGGATATTTTAATCCAACAATCTCCCCCCAGTGTCAGCCGGGGGGATTCGAACCCATGACCTTTCTCTTATACCACTTGTACAATCAAGCGCTTACCACTGAGCTAAAAGAAATTGCTTGTAGCCAAGGTGCTACTCTATTTCCTTATAGAGAATCTAACAAGGGGCCTACCTGGCCCACCTAACACACCTGTGTAGGCGCCCATGGGGGGATGTTAAGTCCTTCGAATCCCTAAGATTGACGCTGGATATTTTAATCCAACAGAAGTTAGTTACAACTTGATTCCATCTTGGTTGTTGATTTTGATTTTCGGTTAGAGAAATTGAATGGTCAGGATTGAGTTTGTGAAACTTGCTTGAGAAGCCTTGGATAAATTTCTGAGCTGTTAAGTTTCACGATATTTTCTGATTTAATCTCCTTTTGAAAATTCCTCCTCACGTCTAATTTTCTTTCTATTTTAATTTTCTAATTTAAATATGTAGGTTGTCGGTTTGTGTTGGGGACGCTCTACAAGATATATAGCCAAGTTATGCTACATACAAAATGAATGTCAGACCCATTCTAAGACTGGCTTGCAGCTCTGTTTTTGGTTCAACTTCATGTTTTACTGATATACTTGTTCAACACATACCTGATGATGAGGAGGACATGACTGTAACGAAGTTGTGGGTTTATCAAGCTCGTGAAAGGATACCAATAGCTGAGGCCCTTCCCGGTAATATCTTTCTGATTCTGACTTTTTCGAAAGCTTCTTTTCCTCTTCTCTTTCTCTGTATTTTGAAGGGATTTTGAGTGAGGGAAAATGGTGATGCTTTAGGTTTTTAGCTTGCTTGATAGCTTGCTGAACAATGTTGATGGCTTTTGATTTTTGTGAAGGGTTTTGTGATCTGTGGAAAATAATGAACCCAATTTTCTTTAGGGTTTGAGTTGTTGTTTGTGCAACTTTTATTTTTTTGTATCATTCCCCCCTCGAAAATTATGCATTAAAGGCTTTTATAGCTGAGATATTTTTGGGCTTGATTGTTGTTTTGTAAGTTTGCTGAGATTTATTTAACATGCTTGAGTGAAATCTGTCTCGGGCCTTATGAAATGTGATTGTTGTTATTTTCTGATATCTTAACATACTGCTATTTAGGTTGCAATTTACGATTTCTGAGTTGCCCTTTGCTATATGTTGGACTTGTGATGCTTGTTGGGCTTGTACACATTATTCTGATTTTACTATCTTACTGAATGTTTTGGTGATGTCCTGAGCTTGCAGTAAATGACTTGCTTTTTTAATTTTATGATGTTGGAATTCTTTTGTGAACGAAAACTGGTTTTGAGATTTTCAATAGAATTTTGCCCATGATTAGCATTTAAATTCTGATTTTATGAGGCTTTAATGTATGCTTGAATCATGATTGAAAAACACCCTTAATTCTCTTATTCCAAACTTAAAGCCCCAATGATGAAACTTGAATAGAAAACTCCTTGAAAACTCTTTTGCTTGTGTTCATGTTCAAGTTTCTTTGATTGTTTGCTAACAATTTTTATTCTTATTGTTTCATGAGCAAATGATGGTCATGGCATGGAGAATGAAGAGGAGGTACCATGGCTAGCATGAAGCATTCTTGGAGATATTTTTGGAAGATCTTATGAAGTGAGAAGCTTCGAAGGAGAAAAAGTCTTGGAGGAAGATTCAAAAGAACAGCCATGAAAATCTCTATAGGATTAGGCTTACTAGTTTAAGAATTCCTCTTGATTTTGCTTTGTAATCATAGAACTTGACTTAGAAAAAAATGATGGATACTTGTTATTGTGAATGATGAATGTGATGTACTTTTGTCTTGCAAACATGGACAATGAATTATGTTTAAGAAGTTTGAAACTTGTAAATTAGCTTGAATTAATATATGGGATGATATTGATCTTGGATAAAATTTTAAAGAAAACAAATTGAAATAATGCACTTGAAAAAAAATATGAATGATGAATGGACTTGAAAATCATGAGACTTTGTATAGTTTGCACTTGAAATTGATAATGACATGGTTTTGAAATAATAATCACAAACAAATCTCCAAATTCCTTCTCATTTCTAAACTTGATAAAATGTCAAAACATTTTAAGCAAGACAATCAAAGCAATTAACTTCCCTCCAATAACTCTTTTTTTTTAGAATGCACCCTAGTAATGCACTCTAATAAGCCCAAAAGTGACACACTCTTGCACAACAAACTTCAAATTTTATCCTCAAAAAGATGACCCAACAAGTGATCTCAAAAGTTACTTAATCATAGGAACCAAATAAGATCTCTTAGTGAAAATTCATATAAAAAAATCCTTTTTACTCACTAAACTCAATAACGAACTATCGCCTTTGAAGAATCTTCTAGAAAGATAAAAAATGGAATAAGAGAAGAGAAATTCCAATGAACCTCAGTTGGTGATTGAGCGTACTGAGATAAAACTCAAGATGGTAATGCTCTAAGAATTCTTATCAAAGTTACACATTTAAGTAATCCAAAACCCTAGCACAAAATCCATTAGATTTCAAGATCAAAATATTGCAAAGAATCAGTGAGATATCTTGATTCCTGAAAAGTCTTGGTAGCCTGAACGATCAAAATAATGAGGATATGAAATCCATCTTGGAATGATTAATGAAACAACCAAATTCCACATTTTGAAGAAAACTAGAAAATAAGAATACCTTGATCCCGTCACAATGCATGGATATGTATGATGAAACATAAGCCATAAAAATTCTAAAATCAAGAGGGTAAATTTTGGGGTGGAACAATTGGGAGTCGCTTATGAAGGTCTTGGTCCAATCTTTCATTGAATAGGATATGTTTATTGACCAATTTAATGGTGTTGTGGCAAATATCACGACTTGCAATAATCTTAGTTTTTGTGATGATGAACTACCTGATGAGGGAAGGAATCACAATATGGCATTGCATATATCTCTGAATTGCAAAAATGACACCTTATCTAATATGTTGATAGATAATGGTTCTGCTCTAAATGTGACATCAAAGAGTACTCTATTGAATATTTCTTATCAAGGAACTCCTATGCTCTACACAGGTATTTTAGTGAAAGCTTTCGATGGTTCAAGGAAATCTGTCATTGGAGAAGTGGACTTACCAATATGGATAGGTCCACACATGTTTCAGATCACATTTCAGGTCATGGATATCTTTCCAGCCTATAGTTGTTTATTGGGTCACCCCTGGATTCATGAGGCGGGAGATGTTACATCCACCTTACATCAGAAATTGAAATTAGTCCGAGAAGGAAAAGTAGTAATTGTGAATGGTGAACACGATTTGTTGGTGTCACATTGGTCCTCTTTTAGAGTTGTTGAAGCAGATGAAGTTGTTGTTGGAACTTAGTTCCAAGATTTATCAATTGATAATATAAATAAGATTTAAGATTCTATTACCTCATTTAAAGATGCACAACAGGTGGTTCAGAAAGGTTCTAGTAGTGTGTGGGGTCAGGTTATCGATCTACCCAAAAACAAGAACATGACCGATCTTGGTTTTTCTCCGCAGAAGGATAAAAATGAAGTGGTGAAGCCAAAGTCTGCTTTCTCTCCATATCAAGATATCTTCCACAGTGGGTGTTACATCCATCTGACTCTTCTAGAAGTCGATGCTATTATTGAAGATGAGCCAGAGCAGGAAATATTGAGCTTTATGACGCATGGAATGAAAGTTCATATTGGATAACTTTTGATGTTCCCATCCGCATTCACATATCGAAGTAATTTTTCTTTACTTATCTTTTGTTTTGAATTTTAAAATCCTTAATAAAAGTCATTTTTGTTGTTCAATGGTGTTTTTATTTTATTTTCTTGGAAAATGGTAATCAGAAAAAACATTTCAAAATAAATAATAATTGTAAATAAATCTGCATAATCACTTGTTGCATTTATCTGTTTCTAATATCAAGCATAATCATATGTGCAGATTAGTTAAAAAAACCGTTGAAAACAATTACCCTATGCCCTCTCCCAACTTTGAATATCCTATGTATAAAGCTGAAGAAGAAGAATTCACTGAAATATTAGAAGAGGTTTCTCGGCTGCTTGAGCGCAAGGAGAATACCATCCAGCCGTACAAAGAGTCGTTGGAGACGATTAATTTGGGTTTTGAAGAAGATCTGAAAAAAGTTAAAGTTGGGGCACTACTTCACTCCGATGTGAAGAGAAGGTTGATTGATTTTTTAAAAGAGTATGCTGATATCTTTGTTTGGTCCTATCAAGACATGCCTGGTTTGGATATTGATATTGTGGAGCATTGTTTTCCGCTGAAGCCAGAATGCGCGCCTATCAAGAATAAGTTAAGAAGGTCTCACCCTGACATATAATTTAAGATTAAAGAGGAGGTTTTAAAGCAGATTGATGTCAGATTCCTTGTGACATTAGTGTATCCTCGATGGATTGCCAATATTGTTCCCATTCTGAAGAAAGATGGAAAAGTCCGCATGTGCGTTGATTATAGAGACATGAATAAGGCAAGTCCGAAAGATGATTTCCCTTTTCCATATATTGATATATTGGTAGATAGTACATCAAAATTCAAAGTTTTCTCCTTCATGGATGGATTTTCTGGATATAATCAAATTAAGATGGCTCTTGAGGACATGAAAAAAACAACGTTTATCACACCCTGGGGAACATTCTGTTACAGAGTGATGCCCTTCGGGTTGAAGAACACTGGTGCAACGCACCAGAAGGCTATGATAACCCTATTCCATGATCTGATGCATAAATAAATTAAAGTATATATTGATTATATGATCGCCAAATATCATTCTGAGGAAGGACATTTAGAAGACTTGTTGAAATTGTTTCAGTGTTTGAGGAAGTATCGACTCTGCTTGAATCAATATAAGTGTACTTTTGGTGTCTGCTCTGAAAAGTTGTTAGGCTTCATTATCATCCAGAGAGGTATTAAAGTTGATCCTAATAAAGTTATGGTAATTCAAGAGATTCCTGCACCAAGAACTGAAAAGCAAGTCACGAGTTTCCTTAGATGTTTGAATTATATCTCCAGATTTATTTCTCATATGACTGCCACTTGTGAGCCAATATTCAAGCTTCTAAATAAAGATCAAGTTTTTGTATGGACAAATGATTTCCAGAATGATTTTGATAGTATCAAAGAGTATCTTCTTTAACCTCATATCTTTCTCCCTCCTGTTGAAGGAAGACGATTGATTATGTATCTGACTGTGTTGGATAGTTCCATGGGTTGTATTTTTGGATAACAAGATGCAACATGTAGAAGATAATATGCCCTCTATTATTTGATCAAGAAGTTCACTAACTGTGAGTTACGATATTCTTTGCTAGAAAAGACGTGTTGTACTTTGGCCTGGGCTGCGAAGCGTCTGCGGCAATATATGTTGAATCATACTACTTGGTTGATATCCAAAATGGATCTAATTAAGTATATCTTTTAAAATCCTGCTCTTAACATAAGAATTTCGCGTTAGCAGATGTTATTGTCTGAATATGATATTAAATATCGTACTAAGAAGGCTATTAAAGGCATTGTGTTGGCAGAGTACCTTTCCCACCAACCAGTGGATGATTATCAGTCCGTCAAGTTTGATTTCCCTGATGAGGATGTGATGTAATTGAAAGTTAAAGATTGTGATGAACCTTTTCCTGAATCCCGATGGGGTTTGGTGTATCATGGAGTTGTGAATTCTTATGGTAAAGGAATTGGTGTTATGATTATCACTACCCATGGTTCCCACATCCCTTTTACTATAAGGTTGATGTTTGATTATACCAATAACACGGCGAAGTATGAAGCGCGTATTATGGGGTCTTGAAGAAGCCATGGATTTAAGAATTAAGATTCTTGATGTATATTGTGATTCAGCTTTAGTGATTAATCATATTAAAGGAGAATGGGAGAATCGTCACCCTAGCTTGACTCCCTATAAAGATTATCCAAGAAGGTTGTTACCATTATTCAATAAAGTTGAATTCCTTCACATTCCTCGAGACGAGAATTAGATGGAAGATGCCTTAGCCACTTTGTCCTTCATGTACAAGGTGAACTATTGGAATAACGTACCTCAGATTACAATCAGACGTCCTCATAGACCAGCCCATGTGTTTGCAGAATAGGTGAGATCAGATGATAAACCTTGGTATTATGATATTAAACATTTCATTCAAACTCTAGAATACCCACTTGGTACATCGAAAAAGAACATAACGACCTTGAGAAGGTTGGAAGAAAGCTTCTTTCTCAATGAAGATGTGTTATACAAAATAAATTACGACATGGTCTTGCTCATATGCACGGATAGACACGAAGCAGACATGTTAATGCGTGATATTAATGAAGGTTCATTTGGTACCCATGTCAATGTACATTCAATGGCAAAGAATATGCTTAGGACATGTTACTATTTGTTGACAATGGAATCTGACTGTTATAAATTTACGAAGAAGTGCCACAAGTTCCAGATTTATGCTGACAATATTCATGTGCCTCTGACACTTCTCAATGTTATGTCTTCCCTATGACCTTTCTCTATGTGGAGTATTGATATGATCGGGATGATTGAACCCAGTGCTTCAAATGGACATTGTTTCATTTTGGTGGCTATTGATTATTTTACCAAGTGGGTGGAAGCAACATTCTATGCTAATGTAACCAAGCAGGTTGTAGTACAGTTTATTAAGAATCAAATTATTTTTCAGTTTCACGTATGGGATTTTCATCGAAGCGCGAACTGAGGCGAAAGATAGAAGAGTCACCATCAATGTTATTTATCCCAAGATAGGGAAAGGAAACACTGAGTAAACCTGAGGGAAGGAAAGAACATGGTCACCGTGACTAAGAGAAAAATGGTAAGGAAGTCGGTTACGCAAGGGGAAGGTATAAGCACTCCTCATGTATGTCGTACTCCACAGGATCCACTTAAGTTTGTTCTAATCTAAGGGTGTATAAAATATAAATCTAAAGTTTAATTCTAAAAGGGAATGCATGCAAAGTAACTACAAAAAGAAATTTTTATTAGTTGTGCTACCCGCGGTTATGAATATTTGTGCCTACGTACCACTGATCGTGCAATGGGGATCAAGGCACTCGTAGTTCACCTCAAAAGGTTTGGTGTGTTATATGTTTTTTATGAACAATTCTAGTGAAGCATGTCTTTTTTGAAAAGGTTTTAAAAGAAAAAGTCCAAAGACAAAAAGGTTTGCATTGGTTGGTATTTTTGTTGTGATTAATATCTAGTTGACCTCAAGAGATAGATATTAGCCACTTTTCCACTTTATCAATGAAAAGAGTCTTTGAGATTCGAACCACACAAAATACTAAGAATGAAAGAACGATAATCGAGAAGAAACCCGCTTATCATTTCCAATACCTAGTAGAAGTGTGACTCTCACAATTTATTATTAAGTGTTTTGAGAAGTTTGAAAGAAAAAGAGTTTTAGTTTTAACATGGATGAATAAGATAAAAGACTAACAAAGATGGATCTCAATCCTATACGTTGTCATGCTTGTGAACCTAAAGTTGGGATAAGAGGGAGATCTACCTAATGTTGACATGCATGAATATTAAACCTAAGGTCTATTTAGTTCAAAATTTAGAGAAGAATGAACTAAAGATCCTATGGGGAACATGACAATCTCATAAAAGATAATAAGAGAAATAATAAACAAGCAATCACACTTAGATAAGAGAGAAATCAAGTACCACATAAACTCATATGAAATTAGGATAGATACCTAAGCACATATGAAAGAAAAGATGATAAAACATCAAGTAACAAGTGTAGAAGGGATGATAAAACATCAAGATAAATAAGAGATGAAAAAACATCAAATAAGATGGAATATGATAAAACGTTACACAAAGATGATAATACATCAAGTAGAGAAAAAGGGTAATACATCAAGTAAGAGTTGATAAAAAATCAAGCACATAAAACAATGTGATAAAACACATAAGAGAAGAGATGATAAAACATAAAATAAAGATAATAAAATATCAAGAAGGAAGGTGATAAAACATCAAGCACATAAAACAATATGATAAAACACATAAGGGAAGAGATGATAAAAAGACTTGAAGAAGTGAAGAGAGAAAGTAAGAGAGCTATGATAAAAAAAACAAAGAAGCATGACATAAAAGCACATAAAGACATGATATAGGTTCTAACCTTAACATGTTAAAGACCTTAGACTATCCTAAGTATAGCACTAAGGATTAAGAAGAAGCAACTATTACCAAACTAGGCAAGTAAGAGTGCAAGTGTGCATTTAGAAGATAAAACTTCACATCATGATAAAACATGCAAGAAAGGATGAGACAAAAGGTAGATACCTAAGTCTAAACATGGTTTAAGATATCATAAACTATCATTAAGGGATTACATGTTGACAAATATCACCTAAATAAACAAGTAGGTATAGTAGAAAAAGATGAAGTATAGATAAGTGAAAAGATAAGACTTGTGTCTCAAGTAAGTGGAAAACCAAGAAGGGGAAAAATATGAAATCAAAGATAACACTTAGATATTTCAAAAAAATTCCCTAAGGGTCATGCGCAAAATGGTAGGAATCTAAAGATCACAAGAAAGGCAAAAAGGCAAGTACACTAGCATATGAGCATTCATGTGTCAAGTGCCTTAACAAGTATGGTATAAGAAGATGAAATGAAGTGAGATAGATGGAGAAGTGTACAATTCAGAAGTGAAGACATAAGAAACTCATCATCATCATATAAACACGCTTGATAAATATTCTCATCAAAATTATACAAAGAAAATATCACAATCACCCTAAGTGGACATAAGTCCTCATGTAATACTAGTAAACAAAAAAATTGGAAAAAGAAGAGGTAATGTGAAGAAGAAGAGGTGAAAATATACATTCTATAGATTTATAACAAACCTCATGGTCAAGAGAAAACTCAATTAGTCAATGAAAACATGGTACAAACACCAAAGTGCACAAACTAGTTTCAATCAAAGTTGTGATATGAGGTGAGATCAAGTGTGGGATCAAGTGAACATGGCATGACATATCAAGTAAGAATGAAGTCAGAATCAAACACTTATAGATAACACATATCAATGACCTCTAATACCCCTAAGTTATTGCTACTTAAGAACATTCAAAAGACAAGGCAAGACTAGGCCAAAACCAAACCCTAACATGTTCCTAAAGGTGAGTGAAGCACAAGAAAGGGATAGATGAAGAGGGAAAACGTTTATAGGGTGAAAAAACACACAAGTCAGTAGAAACGGACTTCTAAGATCACGTATTCAAACATCACAAGCATGGAGAAAAGAATACATACATAGCACACAAAGGAAGTGGCCAAAGGAGGCAAGTAAGCTGTTTAATTTAACAAGTAAAAATCAAAAGAAGAGAGCATAATTGAAGAATTATGCAATGTGTGAATTATATAATAAGTTAACTCAAGATGAGACTCAAGAGTAACCAAATAATAAGATAGAACTTCATACACAAGAAAAGTCACATAATTGAGAATAACATCTAAGATGGATAATACTTATCTTAAATCAAACAACATTGATGAAGATCAAGTAAGAGTGTAATAATATCTTATATGTCATAGGGTAATTATGAGTCCCTCATAAGATTCAATCAAGCCTCAAGAAATATCAACAAGATAAAATACTCAAGTGTCATGATATATTGTCAAAGTATAGTCCCTTGATACATACAAGCATTATGATCTAAATAAATCAAATTCAATGGTCTTAGATGTTATGGGCAGTAGCCAACATCAAGATAAATTCATGGGAGAATTGCACAAAAGCTCATGAGACAATCATTAGACGATGATTCTCAAAATACAAGTAGAAAAGAGAACATAGCTTCTTATGTATCACCATGTTAGTTAGTAAATGAGTACTTAACCAAGGATCAAAGAAGAATGAGAAATGAGATGAGAAGAGAGGTTAAGATCAATACTTAAACACAAATATGTTGAACATTATTCCCTTAGAGAATTCAAAACATCATCACAAACAAACTAGGTTAAAACAAGGATATGGCTCGTAAAAATTTCGGACTACCATTCTATTAATAAAGTTTAAGCCTTTATCCAATTCTTATTTTATTTTTCTTATAAAAATTTCATTTATTATTGATAGTAAATTTTGAAACAAAAAGACTTAAATAATAAAAACAAGTTTTCAAAAAATTTGCAAATAAATTTTTACTTTGACTTTGTGAATCAAAGGAATAAAAGCAGATGTTCTAATGGACGAATTCTGAGGCTTGAAAGTTTCTTCTAGGGAGTTTCTCTTATGAATGCTCTTACAGATGAATGCATGATTTGCCCTATGGTTTTTGATCACGTAGTGGATTTCCTCCAATTGTTATGTGGTGTTGGGTTTGTAATCATGTATTCCCCAGTTAAGTCTTGGTTCAGATTACTCCTGCTGATTGTGATTCTTTTGCCATCCAGGTTTATGATCAAACAAAGATTGTAGAGTCGTGAAGCTTTTGCTCAGTTGTTGAATTATTTCTCCCTTGGTATTGATACTTGATAAAGAACCTCCTACATAATTTTACCTTTCCTGTTACGACATTATTGTTTCTGTGTGCTCCCTAAATAGAAGATCAAAAGCAGTATCTTTTTTTAAGAAGGGGTGAGACAATTGTTAACTTTTGGGTTTTCTCTCGTCATGTATTGAGTTTGATTTAAAATTCCCACAAAATTGATTTCTTGTTATGGTGTTAACTTCTTAATTACCCTGCAAATCCAGGATGATATTTTCCTCGGAAGTTATTATCCCCATGAAGTTTCTTTGATCATTTCCAGCGGAGTTTGTGCGGTCACTATTCTCGGTATTGTAGAAACCTTGTGTTTTATTCCCAGTAGATGTGGTATCATATTCCATAGTGAAGTTTGTGTGTTATCTACTAGTGAAGCTTAAAAGGATTTTGTTATATCCCTGCAGCTTTGTGGATTATTGTCATAGGATTGTGCTTTGTTTATTCTCAAGCAACATTTCCTTTCCTAGAGAAGTTAAGCCTTAAAATAAGATATTGTTTCCTCAGTCGGTTGCTTACTCTCTTATGGGATTTTCGTCTTGGATGTGATTTAGCTTAATGTTGTCTATACCCAAGTTTGTTTTATTTGGTTTTCCCCAGTATAATACGATTATTTTGTCAGCATATACATGACATACATACATTCATTCATACATCATGCGTAGATGAATAAAAATTTATTTCTCATTTGCATTTCTATATGCTTCTGTTGATATCTTATCCTCTTTATAGAGTGTATTGTCTCTCTCCAATAAAATGTCAACCTTAAGCAGAAAATGTATATCCTTTCTATCTCCCCACTGAGCTTATTTCTCATGGAAGAATTGTTTTTTCATCCTTTCACCCTAGCTTACTATACGAATATAATTAATCCCCTTTTGAGTTTATTCCTCATGGGTGGTGTCTTGGTTAACAGTTTCATGCTGGTTTATTCCTGGTTTGAACTTTGGTCCCTTACAAGCAATACTGTTCAGATCTCTCTAGGAAGTAAACCCTGGATTAAGAGTGCATTTATTTTGCACATGAAGAATTTATCTTCTCAACATGAATGAGTTTATATTTCCTCAAGAAGTCAAATTCATTTACCAACAATGTTATTTCAATTTTATTCCCGAAAATAAGTGGTGGTCACTTTATTTGAGAAGCTTGTATGTCCATGGATTCTTTTTTGATAAAAATGGCAGTAGTATATTAATTCCCAGAAAAGATTATATTAAGGTTTTATTCCAATGGATGGTTAGTCTCCTCAATATGATATGCACAATTTTTTGTGGATTTTCACTCTGATGGATGGTTGGTCTCCTCAATATGATAGAGACAGTTCATTGCAAAATCCTTACAACAGACGGTTACCCTTTCCAGGTGGAAGACTTGGTTAAAGAAGAAACTGAGACCCGATTGTGACTTATTATCTGAATCGTGGGGAATTTTATTATCCGAACTAAGACCTATTCATGGCCTATCGTTTGAAGTGTAGGGAAGTTTATTATTCGAACCAAGACTCACTTGTGGCTTATCGTCCGAAGCATATGGAAGTTTATCATCCGAACTAAGACCCGTTCGTGGCTTATCGTCCGAAGCGTGGGAAAGTTTATTAGCTGAACTAAGACCTATTCGTGTCTTATCGTCCGGAGCATGGGGAAGTTTATTGTAAGAATTGAGACCTGTAACATCCTATTTCCCTGTCGGTAAATTATATAAAAATCAGAGTAAATTAATTTCTAAAGTACTATATCAAAATAGGATGCCATGTGCTTCATACATCATACATGCTTATTAAATAAGATACACAACACAATTCATATGTTCAAAAGTCTTAAACTTCCTTTCATTTATTCGCAATGGAAAACATCAATAAATAATCATCTCAATTCTCCAACCGGAGTAATAATTATCATCTTTCAAAATTTAGCACAGTCATAAATTAAACTCAAACAATGGAGTAGTGCAAAGTTCACTCCCAACAAAATAAAAAAATGTGAAACCCCCAAGTGTTACGTATCAGAGCATACACCGACTCAATCTACGCAAAACTGAAGGAACTCTTCAACTAACCATGACCCGAGCTACTTCGGTTCATCTGCATGTTACCCACATAGATGCAACATTCAAACAGAAAGGGTGAGATATCATAACAATATAAGAGGAAGCATGATAATAAACAGATAATAATTCAAGTACACATCATTATACATATTTATCTCACATATTTTTTATCGTTCATCATACTGTGAAACATATCATTATAATTACGTGCAACAAACAACACAAACATCCATCATAACAGAATTAGGAATTCAATTTAATAATCAAACCATAAATTAATAATAACAGTGTAATGCAATGAGGATGATACTGAATCTATGCATGTGGTACCAATAGGGCAATTCCCTTAACTTAATAATTCCAACTTGGAGTAACAACGCCAATACATGCCATCTTTCGCCAAGACGGGCCATCTTTCATGAATGCATGCGACACTGACATGCAACAACTTAATTTACATTGATTATTCATACTTATCAATGTCTCACCAATACAGGCCATCACCATCATCATTATCATGCAATACATCATGCAAAATCCTTCATACCTCGTTATACAAACTAATACATTGAATCGCAACATTTTGTGTTACAACTTACGACATGCACATAAATCAGAATTATTCCAATAAAATATTATTCTACTGCCAATAAAATTATTAACATATTGTAGAAAATTATTTTAGATTTCCAACGGCCCAAGCGGCGCATCAAACGGACACCCGAGTCAAAAGTTATGGAGTTTTCAAGTTTTCAAAGTGTTGTCAAACAATGAGCATTCGATTGCACTAACATGCAAATCGATTGCACCTTATTCCAAATGTCAAAAATCATGTTTTTAAGTAGTGAAAATCAATTGATATGTACTTCAAATCGATTTCCTACTGAAATAAAAGCAAAAATTAACCAAAATTGAATTGTGCAATCAATTGCACCTGCACTGCAAATCGATTGCACCCTGTGAAAAAAAGTTTTACGAATTCAGAAAAATAGTAGTGCGAAAACCCTTTTGTCTCAATTCCAAAAACACAAACTTCATTAAATAATGCATAATAAAACCCCATATTATTATCCCCACCATCATACATCAATTACCACACATATCAAACATCAATTATACACACAATGCATCAAAATCAATCATCAAAGGGTAAATCCCCAAAACAATCAAATAGAGAGAAATCAAAAGCATACAACCATGGAACCTAAACACTACGATACCCCATCATTAGGCAAACCCTTATATAGTTATAATCCCCCTTACCTTAGATTGGTAACAATTCTTGATTCCTATGGTGAAACTTCTTGTCCCAGCCTCCTAGTGCTCTTTCTCCTCTTCTCACTTCTACACTTCTCCTCTATTCCTCGTGTTTTTACTTTTGTTTTTCTAACCATACACTTTAGACCCCTAAATCTATATTCCCATCTTTCCCTTCCTTATTTTTAACTAATTAATCACTAATATTATAAATAACTTTATATCTATAATAATAATAATAATTCCAATAATGCTCATATTCCCTATTTACCGCATGTTCTCTATGATTTTAGTCATACACCCCTAACATCTCAATCTCTAATTCTAAGGCATCTAGTCCCCAACAAAGACGTCACATCATATCATCTAGTATTTCAACACCAGCAAACACATCATAAAATCTATCAACTTATGAAAATACACCGCATCATCTAACTATTTTAAATAAAATAATTCTAATTAAATCGGGGTGTTAAAACTCTCCCCCACTTAGAATATTTTCGTCCTCAAAAATTCACTTGACACTAACAACTCTGAATACGACTCTCGCATCCTTCTTTCCAACTCTTACGTCATGCTTAGTAATCTTTCGAATATTACTATTTAACATTCCATATCGCCAACCACAATAATTCCACAAGATTCATTGTGATCAGGTTATGAGCGCACCCGCTCATCTTACTTCTTGTCCCATCACTCTTAGGATACAAAATCTACCACTTCATTACACAACAACATCGTTATAAGAACATAAACATCATCAGAATATCGACATCATTGACACATACATCAGTAGCACAATGTTATGTTTCACCAATCAATTATACAACTCAATACATTTATTGAAATGACAGTAACACGAATAATATACAAACCCTTCACCTATCTCTTACAGTCTGAAATGTCCAATATTTTTTCAATATTCTCGTAGCTTCGAATGTTTAATCATTGAATTCAATAATTCATACCCATATAGAAAGCTATGACTTACCATGCTTATGTTATGCCACTCTGATCATCTACTCTAAGTCATTGCCTTCTTTTTTATTTCCATCCACTATCAGATCTACAAGTTCCACATCTATCTTTAGTTTCTCTTTGGTATCCACCAAAAATCAATGTTCACCTTTTGACATCCTCAACCTTCCACTCTACAACGTTAGCTTGCATACCAACTCAAGTCTCCGAACTATTAAATAAGTCTCAACTTTTTCATAGAAACTTTTGTATTAGGCTCACGCAAAATGGTGAACCACCATCCTCTCGATAAAATTCCAATTCACCTTACTCACTATCAATCTAGCAAGACAAGTTTATCCCATCCAATACGGTCCCATCTACTATCAACAAGAGATTAAGGGTGATCAGTTCCTCAATTTGTCAATAGGTAGCCGACAACTATAATGATGGCATAAATCATCGTTACCCAACTGTGATAGTGTCCTTAACCTTGTGCTCAAAGTTACCTGAGCATAATGTCCAACAATCTCTCCAAGGCTTAGACATGTTTTTCTTAATTTCCTTTATTTCAACCTTGTCAATGATACATAAACGCCAAAAATCCATTTCATAGTCTCCTTTACACGCATGCAACACAACATAATTGTTAAGTATATTCTAATACAGAAAACTACTACACCAAGTATAATCAAAATCATTTCATTCCAAAGGAAGTCTTTATCCAGTTAGAAGACTTTGACCATATCAATAAATAATTACTCTTTCCTTTAATCTCACGTTTGGATATCATCCTACTCACAATCTCAACAATACCATTTCTTTATATGGTTGGTAATAGAAATCCCCAATTTCTCCATAACTCATGTCTATACTTTTTCGTCATAACCATGATTCCAATCCTTCTTGAATTCATCTTTCCTCTAGCATTATTTCTATTCTCCTCAAAAACTATTGTCATTCTAACCATCCTTAATCGCCATAAATTGAATCTCTATGAACTTATCTAATACATTCACATTATTATTAATGGAAAACATCTCATTTTCTTAGCTCATTCACTAGCAACAAATCTCACTTGCCCTCGTCTTAAGCAACTGCGATAATAACCAGTTAATCCCTAATAACTTCTAATCCCCATAACCAATTTCAGAACCTCTCAATATATACCTCTATATACTTTGAATAGATTCCACCGATATCTTCATTCGAAAAACAATGTTCAATAAAATTCACCTCTTCAAATCATGATCTACATCCTGACATCTTAACATACATTTTCTTCTCTTTCGACCGTAATTAGAATCATGGCATTCAATGTCTCCTTTTTCTGACATCAAACTAAATCAAAATGCCCTAAATAACCACCATAACAGACTGATCCAATTATTCAAAATAACTTCATTGAGTTCCAAAAATTATCCTCTAATTATCCTCATCCCAATCTGAAAGTAACTCAACCTCAATTTGCATACTAAAGACACATTCACCTACCAGTTAATCCATCAAATTGTCAATCATTTTAATTGGATGTGTAACCTCAACCACTACTTTAATCAGTTATCTCTAATCCACATACAATTTCATACTACTTTCTTTCTCATTAACCAATGACATCAAAGCTCCCAAAATGATGCACTCGGTTTTACAAATCTATTTCTCCATACATCTTCTAATAACTTCTCCAATTCTCCCAAATTTAAACTGAAATCCTGCATGGTGCCATAGGGACAAGTCTCATACCAAGAACGAGATCAACATTAAACTCCACCTCTCATTAAACCTCTTCAAGTGACAAATAAATTACTTCCAGGTGCTGGAACCATTTTTAAAATAAAGTTCATCAGGTTAGCTATCTAGCTCTTCAAATGGAACTCAAATCGGATGTCCAGAACTCAAGTTCTAAATTTTCAAAGTTTTTACAAAAATGTTGTCTAGCATTGTGCAATCAATTGCACCAGAACATCAATTGATTGCACCCTGTACAGAAGCAATTTTCCATAAATTTTTAACTATGAAATCAATTACACTCTAATGCCAATTGATTGCTTACTGTACATAAGTAGTTTTTCATTATTTTCTGTGTACAAAACCCATTCCAACTCACTTCCAAAACCCCATTCTTCTTATACCTCGAGAGACACATTAATTTGCTAAAAATTCTATTTTCCAAAACACCAATGCTCTAGTCCTCTCCACAAATCTACTTATATCTTCGAGTTCCAAATCTGACTCGCGATTCACAAATACCCTAACGACATTCCACAATCACTTACATGATTCCAACAACAAAATTTACAGAAATTCATCACCCTTTCATTACTCTGAATAACGAAAGTACACATAATGGTAACTCAACACTGACAACTTCATGATCAACTGACAGTTCTGAAACATTGCAACCATCTAAGCTTCATCTTATAGGAGTTCTCCTACTTGCTTAACCAATATCTTACGGCATAAAAATATGAATCGACTCATCAAAATAACTTGCAGTCCCTTGGTTTAACTCCAGCCACTCTGCCCCTAGGATAACATCAAGTTAATCTAACATCCCACTTTAACGACAAGTCGTAGTTGTCTTCGGGAACACATCAAGACTCACCCATAACTGGCACATCATTAAACACAACATCGCCCTCGACTTCTAGAGATGCGAATAACATAAGTACGTGATTATTACCTCTTAAGGACACTTCGACTGACCGCTAGATATAAATCCTGAATTAGTTACTTCCTTTACAATAAAAAAAACAACACAATCTCACCAACATTTACACTTATGAGAATCACGACACACTAAATCAATTGTTCACGCCTGAACCATCTCAGAGAAGCACTATCTTCTCCCCCACTTTTTCAAATCCCACTCCTGTAACTAAGTGATTAGAAAAACAAGAAAGCACTGACAGTGATCCACACACATGTCGCATACTAAGGAACAACACATCGACAATATTCAATTGTCACACTACACTGACTCAACAACTTGGTCGGACAGATCGACCTGCTCTGATACCAATTGTAACACCCTATTTCCCTGTCGATAAATTATATAAAAATCAGAGTAAATTAATTTCTAAAATACAACATCAAAATAGGATGCCACACGCTTCATACATCATACGTTCTCATTAAATAAGATACGCAACACAATTCATATGTTCAAAAGTCTTAAACTTCCTTTCATTTATTCGTAACGGAAAACATCAATAAAGAATCATCTCAATTCTCCAACCAGAGTCATAATTATCATCTTTCAAAATTCAGCATAGTCATAAATTAAAATCAAACAATGTAGTGCAAAGTTCACTCCCGACGAAATAAAACAAACGCGAAACCCTCAAGTGTTATGTATCAGAGTATACACCGACCCAATCTATGAAAAACTGAAGGAACTCTTCAGCTAACCACGACCTTGAGCTACTTCAGATCATCTGCATGTTACCCACATAGAGGCAACATTCAAACAGAAAGGGTGAACTATCACACCAATATAAGAGGAAGCATAATAATGAACAAATAGTAATTCAAGTACACATCATTATACATATTTATATCACACCTTTTTATCGTTCATCATACTGCGAAACACATCAATATAATTATATGCAACAAACAACACAAACATCCATCATAATGGAATTAGGAATTCGTTTAATAATCTAACCATAAATTACTAATAACAGTGTAATGCAATGAAGAGGATACTGACTTTATACATGTGGTACCAATAGGGTAATACCATCAACTTAATAATGCCAACTTGGGGTAACAACGCCAATACATGCCATCTATCGCCAATACAGGCCATGTTTCATGAATACATGCGACACTGACATGTAACAACTTAATTTACATTGATTATTCATACTTATCAATGTCTCTCCAATACAGGCCATCTTCATCATCATTATCATGAAATACATCATGAAAAATCCTTCGTACATCGTTATACAACACTAATACATTCAATCGCAACATTTTACATTACAACACTTACAACATACGCACACATAAAAATTATTCCAATAAAAATAGTCTAATGCCGTCAAAATTATTTCCACATTATAGAAAATATTTTTAACTTTCCAACGATCCAAACGGCACGTCAAACGGACACCCGAGTCAAAAGTTATGGAGTTTTCAAGTTTTCAAAATATTGTCAAACAGTGAGCAATTGATTGCACTAACATGCAAATCGATTGTACCCTATTCCAGAGGCCAAAAGTCACATTTTTAAGCAGTGCAAATCGATTGCTCTATACTGAAAATTGATTGCTTACTAAAACAGAAGCAAAAATTCACCAAAATTAAATTGTGCAATCGATTGTACCTGCCTTGTAAATTGATTGCACCCTATAAAATAACAGTTTTACGAATTCAAAAATATAACAGTGCGAAAACCCTTTTGTCTCAATTCCAAAAACACAAACTTCATGAAATAATGCACAATCAAACCCCAGATTATCATCCCCGTCATCATACATCAAATACCACTGTGATGCAGTGGGAGAACTGACTTGAGGTTTTGCGTTTGTGTTTGCAAATGTCGCAGTTAGCAAGAGTTACCACCAACTTTTCTTTTATCCAAAAGGAAAGGTAAAAAGGCACAGGAAAGACCTTTGAGATGTCTTCTTGAGTTCGGGGGGTAGATTATGAAAAGGGAAGATGCTAGCACCCTTTTCATCCATGGTTTTCCATGGCTCTTAGTTACTTATTTAGATCACTTGCTTTGCTTTGTTAAAAATGGTGTTTGGTGTAATTTTGAAAAGTATTTTGTAAAAGAGGCCATTCGTTTAGGTAATCTTTGTGATGATTCTCGTTCGTAAGAATGTATACAAAGATGTTTGTCTTTTGAAAATGTTTTCAATGTTTTGCAAGATGTTTTGAAATGTATGTGTGTTTGTTTTTGAAAATAGCAAGGATTGTTTTGAAATGGTACAAGTAACTAGAAGCTATCTACCTACTCAAATGTCTTTCTTGTGCATCTTTATTCCTTTGACATTGTTGACTTACCATTGATTTGGTAAGCAACCCTATCTTAGGATGTAAATGGGATGGGCGTGGGTCATTGTATAGCCATGATAGCAATGTTGCCATATCTTAGCATATTTGAGGGACCAAGATCATCTTCATTTAGGAAACCTTTGTATAGCGTCATCGAGGGACTATGATCTTATATTTGTTTTGTTTTGCCAAGATAATTCGCACGCGTAACATGGCCATTTCATTTTAGGCAACCAAGTGGGAGAAACCCTAAGGGTGCTTGTGTGCAAAGTGTGTCATTTTTCATGCTTTTGTCTTGCATTAGGTTTTTTCTATTTGTTTTGTTTTTTGTTCTTGTCATACAAACCCTAATTTACTAATCATGGTATAAAAGCAATAAATTGGGTAAAATAAACTAAGCTATTATAACAATTATTATGGGAGGGGGGATAAAAATTTTGAATGGGGATTTTGCACAAATATAAACCTAAATATATTATTACAACCAAATCGAATATTGTGCGAATTAAATAAATAAGGCAAATATTTAAAATGAAATGTAATGTTTATGTTATAAAAATGTTTTATGTCTTGTTTTTTGTATGAGAAAATAATTTAATTTAAACCCTAAAAAATAAGGAAAAAGTAGTATTATTTTTGGAGGGGTGAAACCCTAATTTTTTTAATTAAAAGAAAATAATGCTTTATGTTATTATTTTGTCCATTTTTTGTACAAGAAAATAATAAATAATATTATATGTAAATATTAAAAACTAAGTATGTACAAAAATAGTTATTTATGATTATAAATAGTATAATAAAAATGTTAAGTATTTTTAATTGTATTTACAAATTATTTAAGAAAATAAAATCTATTTATCTTAATAAACTATTTTTTATGCAAAAAATAATAAATAAAATAAAATAAAAATTGCAAAAAATAAAGAAATTATTTTTAGGATTTTTATCATTCAGAAAAAATAAATAAAAGCTATAAATATGAAAATATGGAAAAAATATAAAAAATAAAACAAATAAGCCAGGGGGTGTAAAAGTAAGTCAGGGGGTGTGAGTAGAAAAAAACAAAAAAGGCCAGGCGCCAAAAAGCCCAAACGCGCTTCATCCCTGTCCTCTGGCCAAGCTTCTGCGCGCGTCTAGTTCAAACCTGTAACTCTCAAATGCTTGCACAAAAACAAAAACTCATAACATGAAACATGTGGAATTTGAGATCACAATTCCAACCATATAAATTATGTGATCTAACTCTAAAAGATCAGAGAGAATTTTAGCAGCCCTAATTCGTGACCTAACTTTTTCAGCATTTTCAATCTTCAAATTCTCTCAGCATAGTTAATATAAATGAAAAGTATGCATATGTACAACTTTGTTATGATAAGGACTGCATTTTTTCTTCACAAATCGTGGCTTGAGGATGCCTATTCAGAGAGATAGAGTTTAAGAAATATACCTCCTTCAGCTGGATTCGAGTAGAGCAATGCAGGGACTTTAATGGAGGCCTGAGGATTGTTTGAGCTTCCTTGGACTTCCCTGAAGCTAATCCAATGCTTATCTTACCTTGAGAATGGCTGGAACTTTATGCACAAGTCAAGCTGCAAGCTTCAAGGTTGAAAATGGAAAAGGCTGAAACAAAGGTTACAGAACCAGGGTGATGGCTTGGATTGCTTTGGTATGAAGTGTATGAGATGTTTCAAGTGTTAAAACACAAAACGCATGAGCCAAATGAGTGTTGGATATGGTTTTGCAAATTCTGGGTTTTTTGGACAGTTTTTAGTGTTTTTGAGTTTTGGAGAGTTTCTAGTGTCAAGCAATCGTGCTAAGCCTTGCCACAACTTTGTATATTTGTATAGAAATGATACAAAGTCCACTTCTTACTAGCTGTACAGGTTTTTGACCTTTTGGCAACCTTTATTGCAATTGAAGTAAAGTGAAGTGACCAATGCTACATGCTTGTACTGGCTAGCTTGAAGGATGATAAGAGTTGGTACAATTTGCTTGAGACATGTAGAAGTTGCTTGCACCAAAGGGACAGGTCCAAGGCTCAAGATTGACAAATTTGCAAAAGTTGCCCTTTATGAAAATGGCATTGTGCACTTTTGGCCAAAAATGGAAATGTATCTTGTACAAAGCTTCAAAAGCAAAGATAAAGCCTTTAACTTCTGAGTTTGCATTTAATTATGGAGTGTAAAGTGAGTTTAGGACCTGTAAAGCAAGATACAAACAACATGGATCTGATTTGCAACTTGATGCTTTGTAAAAATGGCTTGATCAAAAGTGATAAAATGCCAACTTCCCTTCTTCGATTCTCCCTACTCAAAAATGATCTTAGAGAGTTCTTGGACATTTTGGAAAGCTTGAAATGTTCTCTATAATCCATATTTGAAATGAAATTTGAGATACCTCTTGGAACAAGGTTTAAAATGTCCATGAAGTTGGGTCCAAAACCTGCCTAAATTAGGGCAAAATTTCACTAAGTTAAGAAGTTCAAGGACCCATGTTCATAAATTCATAACTTGAGATCCAAGCATCTTTTGGGAAACGTTTGTGAAGCAAAGTTTTAGATTTCATGGAGGACTACAACTTTCATGTTGGAAGTTTTCTTTGAATCAAAATGCATCATGGTGAAAAAGTGGTGAAAAGTTGGAAAAAAATAAGAAAATTTCCATACTTAGAAAAATTCTAAGTTATGAGAATTTTCAAATTCAAAACCCTAATTTTCAAAATTGGTTTTCTTGGTGAACAAGTTTCATATTTTGAAATATCTTGATGAATTATGACCCTTGGCACTTGATTTTGACCAAAAAGTCAAAGTTTGACTTTTCATTGTACAATTGACTTTTGATCAGTTGACTGCAAAATTCATCTGTCAATCTAATGAACTTGAGATCTTTTGAACCATGTAATTAGGTCAAAATGATGACATTGAACCCTTGAATCATGTTTGAACTCAATTGGTCATTGGCTATGTTAAAATTAGAAATTACCCTTTCTCAGTTAAAACCCTAATTTTGACCATTTTGCCCTTTTGATGATTTGATCAAATTTCTTGAGGAGTTATGATCCAAACTTGATCAAATGGTACATATGAGTCTAAAATGTTGATGTGGATCAAAAATTATGAAGTTTGACTCTAAATTGGCCATGGTTGACTTTTTTCCCAATACAATTGATTTTTAGGTCAACTGTCCAATTAACTGATCAAAAATGTGGTTCAAGGCTTGAAACTTAACATGAGCAATCTTAGGGGTCCAAGATGATGTATGAAAGTCATATGAAGCATTGATGGCCCAAAAATCCTTGTGCAAACTCAAACCCTAATTTTAAGTTATCAGTGCAAGAAGAGATGTCTTGAACTGGCCAAACCCTAATCTTGTCTTGAATCCAAGAAGTCTTGTGAGAAAGTCTTGATAAATGAGAGGGAAAATTTTGGGGTACAACAGCTGCCCCTGTTCAATCTTCTTGAACCTGAAGAGTTAGATTGGCGAGTTTTGTCGTTCATGACTCGAAGGTAAAAGATGATTGGACACTAAAGTGCCCATAAATTTGCACTCCTCAAAATGTAGTTGAGGGAATGGGCTTAAAGATGCCATTTGGAGAGGTTATAGAATCTTGTTGGCGATGGGCTTGTAGATGCCATCCAAGAATGTTTGCTTAATTGTAAGTTGTAAGTCAGAAGAATAAGTATCAAAATGGTGTCCGCATTTGGAACGTATCTGAACTGTATCTGGAGACTAAAATCTGAATGAAAAACAGAATAGCATCCGTGTATGGAGCGTATCTAAACTGTATCTGAACTTGAAATCTGAATAAGGGCCATAATGACATCTGTGTCTGGAGCGTATCTGAACTTGAAATTTGAATAAGGGCCAGAATGGCATCCGTGTCTAGAGCGTATCTGAACTTGAAATCTGAATAAGGGCCATAATGGCATCCGTTTCTGGAGCGTATCTGAACTTGAAATCTGAATGAGTATCAGGATGGCATCCGTGTCGGGAGCGTACCTGAACTGTATCTGAAAGATGAATCTGAATAAGTGACAGAATGGCAACCGTGTCTGGAGCGTATCTGGACTGTATCTTGAAGTTGAGGTTTGAATAAGTAACAGAATGACTTCCGTGTCCGGAGTGTATCTGAACTGTATTGTATCTGAAAGATGAAACTGAATAAGTGACATAATGGCTTCCGTGTCTGGAGCGTATATGGACTGTATCTGAAAGTTGAAATCTGAATGAGTATCAGAATGACATCCTTGTCTGGAGTGTATCTGTACTGTATCATGATTGCATATTGTTAAACGGTAGTTGTTAATCTTATCCTGAAAAGAGTAAAATGTTAGCTGAAACACAAAGTTATGTTGCACGAAATGTATGATGCAATATATGTGCTTTGTCAATGTTTATGATATATGGATGTAATGTATGTGCATGTAAGCTGATGTGCTGTATTGTTGAGGAAAATAAATCTTTGACTGCTACCGGGGACAATAAATCCTTGATTACTGAGGATATGTGGATTCTTCATGTCTTGAAGTTAGAGTATTGACAAAAAATTCGTTGTGAAGGTAATGCCATGTACTGCTTAAGTAATCTGCTTGGGGAATCCAGAGAATTTTGATGACTTCTACTGGGGATTACACAATGGGAATCCTTGTTCTGCTGGGGAATAAAGAAAACTCTGTGGGGAAGAAAACTTATTCCTATTTTTTTTTTTGGAAAAAGTTCAGGAGTTTCGGTCGTCTGCCACTCTACTGGGGAATTATCTTAGGTTGGGGAGAAGCAGAAGTTTAACTGTTATCCGGTTGATTTTCGGGCTTCAAGACAACTTGTTGGGGAATTTGGAGAAACTGAAAGGTTTCCTCCGGGGATTGGTAGTTTGAAATTTTAGCTCCGTTGAGGATCTTAATGATGTACTGTAGGGATTGCTCTTGGAATAGCCCAAAGACGTTTCCCTATTCTTTCAACCTGTCAGTAATTGTTCTTTTTCATCTTGTTTATTTGTAAACAATAATTATGTTCAAATGCATATGTTCATTAATGAATCATCGGACGTTTTTGCAAATAAAAACACAAGTGTAAAGAAAAAGGCAAATAGTTTACTTTACTTTGAAAGAGATATCTTTGTATTTACTTTGAATAAGTGTTTTATACAAAGGAGACAGACATCCTAGTAAGAGGATGGTGTCATAAAAGTAAGAAAAATTTATACAAAGAAAGATAGCTATGTGTAAAAATCCCATGGGGTTCCCATTCCGCTATAGCCTTCGTATCTCTGAATATCTTGTCCATTTGTTGCTTCATCCGAAGATGATTGAATTGATCAGAAGCTCAGAGTTTATCAATGAAGAGATTGTCCTTAAAGTGATCCGACGAGACATAGTCATACACTTTAATTCCCTAACTTTTTCCTGGACCGCCCTTTCGGGTTTTTAGTCCACCGGGAAACCTCTTTTTGCCCAAGTCGCCCTTTCGGGTTTTCAACTTGTCGGGTGTACAGATTTTTTTAATTTATCCATAATTTTTTCCCGAACCTTTTGGTTCGTCGGGATGCCCTTTATTTTTCCTAGGTGTGTCAACCAAGCGGGTCTCTTATGCATAGTACATTTTGACTATATCTGCGTTCGCAGGGTGCGGCAGATCGTCGTCGTCCATAGTGGTTAAGATCATTGCCCCACCAGAAAAGATATTCTTGATTACAAATGGTCCTTCATAGGTAGGAGTCCATTTGCCCCTGGGATCACTTTGTGGCAAGATGATGCGCTTGATCACTAGATCTCCAACTTGATACACCTGGCGTCTGACTTTCTTGTTGAAATCCTTGATCATCCGTTTTTGATACGTATGACCGTGACAAACAGCAGTAAGTCTCTTTTCGTCAATTAAGTTCAGGTGGTCAAGTCGGGTCTGGACCCAATCGTCTTCACTCAAACCTGCATCCTTCATGATTCTCAAAGAGGGGATTTGAACCTCGATAGGTAGAACAACCTCCATGCCATAAACCAAAGAATAAGGTATTTCCCCAGTTGATGTGCGAGCCATGGTACAGTTCCCATGGAGAGCAAATAGTAACATTTCATGCCAGTCCTTGTAGGTGACTTTCATCTTCTGTATGATCTTTTTAATGTTTTTATTAGCAGCTTCGACTGCACCATTCATCTTAGGCCGATAGGGGGATGAATTGTGATGTTGAATCTTGAACTGCTTGCACAAAGCGGTGATCATAGTATTGTTAAGGTTTGTACCGTTATCAGTGATGATCCTTTCTGGGATACCGTACCGGCAAATAAGATTCTGCTTGATGAAGCGGGCAACAACATTCTTAGTAACGGATGCAAAGGAAGCTTCTTCGACCCACTTGGTGAAATAATCAATGGCCACTAGAATGAAACAGTGTCCATTGGAGGTTGTAGGCTTGATCTCCCCAATCATGTCGATTCCCCACATAGCGAAGGGCCAAGGAGCTGTTAAGATATTTAGAGGAACCAGAGGCACATGCACCTTGTCTGCATTGATTTGACACTTATGACATGTCCGGGAGTGTTGATAGCAATTAGCTTCCATGGTAGACCAATAATAGCCTGCCCATAGGATTTTCTTCTCCATCGTATGCCCACTAGTGAGTGCCGAAGGTACCTTCATGCAATTCAGCCATGATCTTTTCAGCTTCAATCTTGTCCACACAACGGAGCAGAATAGAATCATGATTACGCTTGTACAGGATGCTATTACTCAGGAAGAACTTAGTTGAGAATCTCCTTAAGAACTTTTTGTCATTGACTGAAGCTCCTTCTGGATATTCTTAAGCCTCGAGATACCTTTTGACTTCATGAAACCAAGGCTGGTCCACTACTTCTTCGGTATTAATCTCGTGACAGTGTGCTGGTTCATCCATCCGTTCAATGGTGATCTGGGGAGCCTCGTTATCCCAATTAAGTTTAAACATAGATGACATTGTAGTTAGAGCCTCTGCTAGCTGATTTTCTTCTCGCGGGAAGTGCTCGAAGGTAATCTGCTCGAAATGTGGTAACAATATCAAAACATGTTCTTTGTAAGGGATGAGGTTTGGATGCTTAGTGTCCCATTCTCCTTTGATCTGACTGATGACCAAAGCTGAATCCCTAAACACATCCAAAGATTTGATTCCCAAGTCTATGGCAGCCTTGAGACCAAAGATGCATGCTTCGTACTCTGCCATGTTGTTTGTACAGTTGAAGCAAAGTCTGGAAATAAAAGGAGTATGGCATCCTTCCGGAGATATAAGCACAACGCCGATACCGTTACCAAGTGCATTGGATGCCCCATCAAAGTACAGGGTCCATCGGGATCCTTGTTCAGGTCTGTCATATGGCCTGATTTCTTCACAGTTGTCCAATGTCATGATATATTCGTCAGGGAAGTCGAACTTCATGGATTGATAATCTTCTTCAGCTTGATGGGCCAGATGATCAGCTAGCACACTGCCCTTTATAGCTTTTTGGGTCATGTACTGTATGTCATATTCTGTTAGTATCATCTACCATCTAGCTATTCTCCCAGACAGAGCAGGCTTTTCAAAGATGTACTTTATCGGGTCCATCTTAGATATCAGCAAAGTGGTATGAGTCAACATATACTATCTTAGCCGGCGAGTAACCCATACCAGAGCACAACAAGTTTTCTCGAGCAGTGAATATCTGGTTTCACAATCGGTAAAATTTTTGCTCAAGTAATAAATGGCGTGCTCTTTTCGGCTAGACTCGTCATGCTGCCCCAGTACGTACCCCATTGAGTTCTCTAAAACAGTCAGATACATGATTAGCGATCTTCCTTCGAATGGTAGCATTAAGACATGAGGCTCTAGTAAATACTCCTTGATTTTATCAAAAGCAATCTGACATTCATCATTCCATCTGACTACTTGATCTTTCTTCAATAGCTTGAAGATTGGTTCACAAGTAGACGTTAGGTGAGAAATGAATTTGGCAATGTAGTTTAGGCGTCCCAAAAAACACCTGACTTCCTTTTCAGTGCGAGGAGCAGGCATTTCTTGTATCGCTTTAACCTTGGCAGGATCAACCTCGATGCCTTTGTTGTTGACAATGAAACCTAAGAGTTTACCGAACCGGACTCCGAATGTGCACTTGTTTGGGTTTAACCTTAACTTGTACTGCTTCAATTTGACAAACAGCTTTTGCAAGTGATCAAGGTGTTCTTCTTCAGTTTTTGATCGGGCTATCATGTCATCTACGTAGACCTTTATCTCATGATGTATCATATCATGAAACAAAGCTACCATGGCGCGTTGATAGGTTGCCCCGACATTCTTCAGTCCGAATGGCATCACTTTGTAACAGAACATACCCCACTATGTGACAAATGTAGTTTTCTCCATGTCCTCAGGTGCCATTTTGATCTGGTTATAGCCTGAGAATACGTCCATGAAAGAAAATACTTTGTGCTGGGCTGTATTGTCAACCAGGATGTTGATGTGTGGAAGTGGAAAATCATCTTTAGGGCTGGCCCTGTTTAAATCTCTATAATCCACACACATTCTCACCTTGCCGTCCTTTTTAGGCACGGGAACAATGTTGGCCACCCATTGAGGATAAGAAGTAACAGCCAGAAATCCAGCATTGAACTGTTTCATAACTTATGCTTTGATCTTCTCTGACATGTCAAGTCTCATGTGGCGGACCTTTTTTTCACCGGTGGACAGTCTTCTCTTGTGGGTAGACGATGTACCACGATGTATGTATCGAGTCCCGACATGTCTTCGTATGACCAGGCAAAGATCTCAATGTAATCATGCAATAGCTGAATTATGAGCTCCTTGACACTCGACTCTAGATTGGCACCCACTCTGATTTCCTTTTTATCTTCCTCGGTACCTAAGTTGATTGTATCCAATAGCTCCTCGTGAGGCTGAATTGCTCTTTCCTCTTGCTGTAATAATCTGGCCAATTCCCCTAGCACCTCACAATCTTCCTCACCTTTGTATTCGGCTTGGTAGATCAGATCTTCAGAGTCACTGAAGGCTATAGCAGTATCGTTACCCATGGGATCCGGAATGGAAGGATACTTACATTTGTGAGTGTGGGTGTGTGTAAGGGTATAGCCATCTTAAAACAATAAAATGTAAAAGAAAGGCAATGAGCATAAAAAGTTTATATATGAAAAAGCGTCCATGATTCATTGAATGACATATGTAGATGAAATAAAAACCCTTACAAATGGACCGTTGTGCCTCGGGTAAGACACAAGGTTTTTAAAGTGCGAATTGTTTGTGAATTATTACAAGTCCAACAAAAATGTAAAATATAAATTACTGAGATATGAAAGTTATCGGGACAAAGTATTTGGCTTCCCAGTTGCAAAGTCCTCCGCTGACAGTAGGAAATATCCAATCTTCTAAGCTGCCCTCCTCTTCACTGTCTTCTACTGCACTGACGCTTTGGTTGCTAATCTTTACAGGTGGCCCCCCAACACGGGCACAATGCACAACCTTCTGAGCAGTCGAAGTAAACCCCAAGCCAAACTTGTCTGATTTATACGGAATGTCTGGAAGCTGCCCCCAGATGGTGCATCCCCCTTCTTCCACTACTTCCCTTGCATCCTTTAGAGATGACATCCGAGGTGGGGGTCTTGTGATCTTAGGAATCGAGGATACCGCCTTGGTCGCCGCTACTTCTGGAGAGTCTTCTTCAAAATGTTGGAAAGGGGTTTCAATGAATTTGCCATCTAACTCTACATATCGGAAAGAATTCAGATGACTAATCATATACTCCTCCTCCCCATGGACAGTTATGATCTTCCCTTTGACGGGGTACTTCAGCATCTGATGCAAGGTGGAGGTGACAGCACCGGCGTTGTGGATCCAAGGGCGTCCCAACAGATATGAATAAGAGGGACGGATGTCCATCACATAGAAGGTTGAGTTGAACACCTGAGTTCCCACCTTTATTGGGATGTCCACCTCCCCGTGGACCATCCTCTTCAAACCATTGAAAGATCTCACCACTATGTTACTGGGTTTTATAGTCAGCCCCTCGCAAACCAATCTATCAAGGGCTTTTTTCGGCAGAATGTTTAAAGACGACCCAGTATCAACCAAGACATGAGCTAGGGTTGTTCCCCTGCACTCCACTGAGACATGTAATGCCTCATTGTGTTTTCTCCCTCTGGGCATCAAGTCAGCATCAGAGAAACCCATGCCATTATCAGCTGTCAAACTGGCCACACAGTCCTGGAACTGGTCAGCAGACGTCTCTTGTGGCACATGAGCCGTCTTAAGAAATTTTACCAGAGCTTTGGCGTGTGCTTCAGAGCATAACAACAGGGCTAGCATAGAGATCTTGGAAGGAGTATGCCCCAACTGTTCAACCACATCATAATCACTCTTCTTAATTATCCTCAGGATTTCTTCCATCTCCTTCTTGGATGTTTCAGGAATAGCTAGTGATTGAGCCTTCGTCTGGACAGGCTCCTCTTGAACGTTCTTTCCTTTATTCTCAGCAGTGGAAGTAGGGACAGGAATTGTATTGTCTTTGTCGGTAGGTACGCTTGCAGGTATAATCACTGGTGTAGAGGTAATCTTCGGAACGACCACGGGTCCAAAGACTTCCCTTGGAGGATCCATCTCTGGAAAGAAGATCCTACCACTGTGGGTGATCTTGCTAGTTCCAACAATATTGCTAATGTCGGAATTGTCCTCTTCAGAGCTTTCTTCTTCGACAATCAGTTCATCCTGCTTAATGCCATGGTAGTAGATTTCTCCACCATAATTCCATGGTACTGTTTTATCTGATCTGTATGGGGCAGGCCCGAGCATTGTAATCTTAAGTGGAGTATTCTTTAGAGCAGGTGTAATCCTAACGAGTCTTTTAGGGGCCCTGGAAGGATTGGCGTAGATGGTTTTTATTGAAACTTCTTTAAGTGTAACGGGTGAAATGAGAGCATTCTCAAACAAAATTTCTTGGTTATCCATCAGTCGTTGGATACCTTTCTTCAATAGAGGGCAGTCAAATGATGAGGACAGGAAAACATGGCAGTCTTTGTCACAACCTGGGAATATGCCAGCTTTCAACAAATTCAACTTAATAATCGGGAGCGGAGTCAACAATTCATCCACGGTGGCAACAAACAGATCTTCTTCAATAGCGTTGGCATTGTGACCATGCCTAGGCATTGGAGCGGAAATAACATTCGGTTTCTCAGGCGCTTCAAACTCAACTTCCTTCGGATCTATCATGTCTTGAATCTTATTCTTCAGAGCCCAACAATTGTTGGTGTCGTGCCCTGGACTTTCAGAATGGTATGCACATCTGGCGTTGGGATGGTAATGTGGAGAAGCAGTATTAGGATTCTTTGGGGCCTCTTTTAGAGTGGCCAGATTCAACTTCAAGAGATGTGGTAGAACTTGGGCTGGAGTCATGTTAATCTTGGTGAACTTCCGAACTGGCCTCTCCACCCTTTGCTGGTTAGTTCTTGGCTGGTCTGATGCAGGCTTTGGAATCATAACGGCCCCCACCGTTGGTCGGAGCTTGGTTCTTCCCTGATTCCTCTGTGAATATATAACAGATACTTCCTTCTTTCCAGTGAAGGGCTTTTTCACAACTGCAGAGGTGGACGCATCTTTCTGAATTTTCCAACTTCTTATACCAGCCTCCACTCTTTCGTTGGTTAAAATCAATTCAGTAAACCCTGCAGAAGAACTCCCAATCAGATGATTGAAGAAAGGTCCCGATAGGGTTCCCAAGAACATGTCCACCAACTCCCTCTCAGATATAAGGGGTTGCACCCTTCCGGCCAGATCTCTCAACTTTTGCGCGTAACCTTTAAAGCCCTCATTGGAAGCCATAGCCATACTCTGTAGCTGAGTACGGGTAGGCGCCAAGTCGGCGTTGTATTGATATTGTTTATAGAAAGCAACTGCCAAGTCTTCCCAATTGTGGATGTCAACCCTTTCTGATTGGTAGAACCAATCAAGTTGCGTTCCTGATAAACTGTCTTGGAAAAAGTGGACCCACAAGTCTTTATCGGCAGAGTGTGGTTGAATCTTCCTGACATACAATCTGAGGTGCATTTTAGGGCAAGACACCCCATCATACTTTGCAAATAGTGGCACTTTAAACTTTGGAGGGATTACAATTCCTGTTACCAGCCCCAACTCTTCAAAATCTAGCCCTGGTACTCTCTGGATTTCCATAGCGCTTAGTCGCTCTTCAAGGTGTTTGTACTTGTCATCAGCCGGAGGGTATTGTTGTTCAGAGTAATCCTCCTCTTCCTCTTCTTCTTCAGAATCTAATGGTACTGCCGTTTCTTTTCCTTTTCTTTCCCCTTCTTCAGATGTTGTTGGAAATTCTAAGGTCCTTCTGGCTTGTCCCTGAAACCTTCTTCTCATAATTACCACACCAGCTGGCTTCTTCTTCTTTTTCTATTTCTCTTTCTCTAGAAGAGTCTTCAGCTCCTCTTGCCCCTTGGCTAAGGTCATGAGCAACTGTTGAAATTGTGAATTCTGAGCTTGCAGATCTTTGACCGTTTGTTCGAGATCCATTGTACTGAAATAAACAATAGAGAGATGAGGAAACTTTGTTGCAATGACCTGTTTATGTTTATGATGAATGATATGTATTCATGCAATTTTTTCAAGGATTTAGAAATTCAAATTTGTTTTAAACAAAAAAGAAACACATGTCATATTAATTAAAATAGAATTTGAGTACATCAATATCGCTTGGGCAAAATAATACAAAAATCTAAGGTAAAAAGACATTGCGCATCCACTTTGGTACAATGTAGGTGTTGAGAATCAGCTCTTCATGAAGTAGCCGAGTGAGTTCCAAAACCTTCTTCTCGCTTGCGTAGAATTGGGCTTCGAAAGTATCGCGCTCTCCTTTGAGCTGTATCCAACTCCTTTGTAGGTCTTCGAGTGATGTCGGCATGTCAGGATGTAGGATAGTGTATGGAACTTCTCCTTCCTTAACAGGCTCTATAATCACTGGGAGTATGGAGGGATATGGCATCATAAGACTTTGGGCGCGGGTTCGTACCCACTTGAGGTAAGGCTCAAGAGGGATGGAATTCTTGTGTCTCAAAGTATTGATATCCACCTTGTTTAGCATTCTCCAAGCTCAGATGAATCTCTGGCGGAGTCCTTGGTCGTCGTTGTCGTAGTCGAAAACCAATCCTTAAATTAACATATCATGTGGGTCATCCCTTCGGGCATAACCAAACTGTCTTAGAGCTAAGCACGGGTTGTAGGTGATGCCTCCCCTAATGCCAAGTAGAGGGACATTAGGGAATTCCCCACAACAGTCAACAATGGTAACATTCTCTTTGGATCGAGAACACCAATGAATATCTGAATGTTTAAGTGTCATCAACCTTTGTGACCACCTCAAACCTTGCTCATTCTTCAAGACTGATTGGGGAAGATGAGAAATAAACCATCTTGCCAGGAGAGGAGTGCAACACATAAGAACACCTATTTTACTCATTATACGAGTGTGAAGAGAGTGTAGGATATCACCAAGCAATGTAGGTACCGGGTTGCGAGACATGAAGATTTTGACAGCGCTCACATTTATGAGTTGGTCAGGATTAGGGAACAAGACCATCCCATAGATGAGAAGAGCTATAATCTCCTCAAAAGCTTGCAAGTCTAGGGAATTCCAATAGTTTGGGCCTTCTCAAACAGAAACTTTGCCAAGAAGCCTTTGACACCACTTCTAGTTTCCCTATGTGTTGTGACATCAGATGAGTGCAAGTGCAGGGTTTGAGCAATCTCTTCTGGCTTTGGATCTCTTTCTGAACCGTTGAAGGGTAGTTGATTTAGAATAGGAATCCTCAATAGTTGAGAGAATTTTTCCAAAGTGGGCACAAGTTGATAGTCAGGAAATGTAAAGCAATGGTGCAAAGGGTCAAAGAACTGGAAGAGAACTTTCAGCATATCCTCTTCTGTGTTGGAAGTGACTAAGTTGAGTAGACGACCATGTCTCTCGGTGAATGGAGAATTCTCAGAGATCCTTGAAGCTAGCTCCTTGAGTTGTGGAGGAATTCTTACAAGGTTGATTTGGATAGTTTTCCTGCGAAGTGAATCCATAACCTACAAAACAAGAACAAAGATGAATCTCCAAAATCCTTGAAATGGTTAGAGGATGCACATGATGCTCATGATGTCCATGATGTTATACATAAGTATATGTACCAGCAAATCACACAAGCTCTTAGTTTAGGCTTGCATGGGGTTTTATAGGTAAGTACCCTCTTGAAGTTTAGTTGACTCAACCTGTCCTAAAAATAGTAACCGGGTTCTAAGGAGCTCAATATCACTGGATTATTTTCTTTGTTCATAATTTCAGTTTAAGCCTCTTTACTGGCGACCGACTTCGGACTGCACTAAAGCCGGTCATCTCACTACATCCTAAAAGGCCAAGTTGGTCAAGTAAAGGTTCTAGAAGTTCATTAGTGCTTCATGACATCACTCAGCGGCTCCATATTCTCTTTGATTGACTCAAAGGCTACCGGTACCCACAAATATGTCACACTAATATAGCTATTGCTTAGACCATGTCGGTATACCCCGCACAGTTTCCACATCGTATTGCTATTTACCTATAATGTTTCCAAAATCCGGGTGGAGGATTCAAACCCAAACAATAGAACCAAAATGTAAAGCAAACAAGTCAAACAATTGTAAGCAAATAAAGGTGATCTAAACCCTAAGGTAACCCCACTTTTAGAATTTTCTCCAGCAGAGTCGCCAGTTCTGTGATGCGGTGGGAGAACTGACTTGAGGTTTTGTGTTTGTGTTTGCAAATGTCGCGGTTAGTAAGAGTCGCCACTGACTTTTCTTTTATCCAAAAGGAAAGGTAAAAAAGCACAGGAAAGACCTTTGAGATGTTTTCTTGAGTTCGGGGGTAGATTATGAAAAGGGAAGGTGCTAGCACCCTTTTCATCCATGGTTTTCCATGGGCTCTTAGTTACTTATTTAGATCACTTGCTTTGCTTTGTTTAAAATGGTGTTTTGTGTGATTTTGAAAAGTATTTTGTAAAAGAGGCCATTCGTTTAGGCAATATTTGTAATGATTCTCGTTCGTAAGAATGTATACAAATATGTTTGTCTTTTGAAAATATTTTCAATGTTTTGCAAGATGTTTTGAAATGTATGTGTGTTTGTTTTTGAAAATAGCAAGGATTGTTTTGAAATGGTACAAGTAACTAGAAGCTATCTACCTACTCAAATGTCTTTCTTGTGAATCTTTATTCCTTTGACATTGTTGACTTACCATTGATTTGGTAAGAAACCCTATCTTTGGATGTAAGTGGGATGGGCGTGGGTCATCGTATAGCCATGATAGCAATGTTGCCAAGTATCTTAGCATATTTGAGGGACCAAGATCATCTTTGTTTAGGCAACCTTTGTATAGCTTCATCGAGGGACTATGATCTTATATTTGTTTTGTTTTTCCAAGATACTTCGCATGCGTAACACGGCCATTTCATTTTAGGCAACCAAGTGGGAGAAACCCTAAGGGTGCTTGTGTGCAAAGTGTGTCATTTTTCATGCTTTTGTCTTGCATTAGGTTTTTTCTATTTGAGTTGTTTTTTGTTCTTGTCATGCAAACCCTAATTTACTAAGCATGGTATAAAAGAAATAAATTGCGTAAAATAAACTAAGCTATTACAACAATTATTATGGGAGGGGGGATACAAATTTTGAATGGGGATTTTGCACAAATATAAACCTAAATATATTATTACAACCAAATCGAATATTGTGCGAATTAAATAAATAAGGAAAATATTTACAATGCAATGCAATGTTTATGTTAGAAAAATGTTTTATGTCTTGTTTTTTGTATGAGAAAATAATTTAATTTAAACCCTAAAAAATAAGGAAAAAATAGTATTATTTTTGGAGGGGTGAAACCCTAATTTTTTTAATTAAAAGAAAATAATGCTTTATGTTATTATTTTGTCCATTTTTTGTACAAGAAAATAATAAATAATATTATATGTAAATATTAAAAATTAAGTATGTATAAAAATAATTATTTATGATTATAAATAGTATAATAAAAATATTAAGTATTTTTAATTGTATTTACAAATTATTTAAGAAAATAAAATCTATTTATCCTAATAAACTATTTTTTATGCAAAAAATAATAAAAAAAAATAAAATAAAAATTGCAAAAAATAAAGAAATTATTTTTAGGATTTTTATCATTCAGAAAAAATAAATAAAAGCTATAAATATGAAAATATGGAAAAAATATGAAAAATAAAACAAACAAGCCAGGGGGTGTAAAAGTAAGTCAGGGGGTGTGAGTAGCAAAAACAAAAAAGGCCAGGCGCCAAAAAGCCCAAGCGCGCTTCATCCCTGTCCTCTGGCCAAGCTTTTGCGCGCGTCTAGTTCAAACCTGTAACTCTCAAATGCTTGCACAAAAATAAAAACTCATAACATGAAACATGTGGCATTTGAGCTCACGATTACAACCATATAAATTATGTGACCTAACTCTAAAAGATCAGAGAAAATTTTGGCAGCCCTAATTCGTGACCTAACTTTTTCAGCATTTTCAATCTTCAAATTCTCTCAGCATAGTTAATATAAATGAAAAGTATGCATATGTACAGCTTTGTTATGATAAGGACTACATTTTTTCTTCATAAATCGTGGCTTGAGGATGCCTATTTAGAGAGATAGAGTTTAAGAAATATACCTCCTTCAACAGGATTCGAGTAGAGCAATGCAGGGACTTTAATGGAGGCCTGAGGATTGTTTGAGCTTCCTTGGATTTCCATGAAGCTAATCCAATGCTTATCTTGCCTTTCTGCACAAGTCAAGCTGCAAGCTTCAAGGTCGAAAATGGCAAAAGCTGAAACAGGGGTTACAGAACCAGGGTGATGACTTGGATTGCTTTGGTATGAAGTGTATGAGATGTTTCAAGTGTTAAAACACAAAATGCATGAGCCAAATGAGTGTTGGATATGGTTTTGCAGATTCTGGGTTTTTTGGACAGTTTTTAGTGTTTTTGAGTTTTGGAGAGTTTCTAGTGTCAAGAAATCGTGCTAAGCCTTGCCACAACTTTGTATATTTGTATAGAAATGATACAAAGTCCACTTCTTACTAGCTGTACAGGTTTTTGACCTTTTGGCAACCTTTATTGCAATTGAAGTAAAGTGAAGTGACCAATGCTACATGCTTGTACTGGCTAGCTTGAAGGATGATAAGAGTTGGTACAATTTGCTTGAGACATGTAGAAGTTGCTTGCACCAAAGGGACAGGTCCAAGGCTCAAGATTGACAAATTTGCAAAAGTTGCCCTTTATGAAAATGGCATTGTGCACTTTTGGCCAAAAATGGAAATGTATCTTGTACAAAGCTTCAAAAGAAAAGATAAAGCCTTTAACTTCTGAGTTTGCATTTAATTATGGAGTGTAAAGTGAGTTTAGGACCTGTAAAGCAAGATACAAACACCATGGATCTGATTTGCAACTTGATGCTTTGTAAAAATGGCTTGATCAAAAGTGATAAAATGCCAACTTCCCTTCTTCGATTCTCCCTACTAAAATATGATCTTGGAGAGTTCTTGGACATTTTGGAAAGCTTGAAGTGTGCTCTATAATCCATATTTGAAATGAAATTTGAGATACCTCTTGGAACTAGGTTTAAAATGTCCATGAAGTTGGGTCCAAAACCTGCCTAAATTAGGGCAAAATTTCACTAAGTTAAGAAGTTCATGGACCCATGTTCATAAATTCATAACTTGAGATCCAAGCATCTTTTGGGAAAAGTTTGTGAAGAAAAGTTTTAGATTTCATGGAGGACTACAACTTTCATGTTGGAAGTTTTCTTTGAATCAAAATGAATCATGGTGAAAAAGTGGTGAAAAGTTGGGAAAAAATAAGAAAATTTCCATACTTAGAAAAATTCTAAGTTATGAGAATTTTCAAATTCAAAACCTTAATTTTCAAAATTGGTTTTCTTGGTGAACAAGTTTCATATTTTGACATATCTTGATGAATTATGACCCTTGGCACATATTTTGACCAAAAAGTCAAAGTTTGACTTTTCAGTGTATAGTTGACTTTTGATCAGTTGACTGCAAAATTCATCTGTCAATCCAATGAACTTGAGATATTTTGAACCATGTAATTAGGTCAAGATGATGCCATTGAACTCTTGAAATCATGTTTTAACTCAATTGGTCATTGGCTAGGTTAAAAATCAGAGATTACCCTTTCTGAATCAAAACCCTAATTTTGACCATTTTGCCCTTTTGATGATTTGATCAAATTTCTTGAGGAGTTGTGATCCAAACTTGATCAAATGGTACATATGAGTCTAAAATGTTTATGTGTATAAAAATTATGAAGTTTGACTGTAAATTGGCCATGGTTGACTTTTTCCCCAATATAGCTGATTTTTAGGTCAACTATCCAATTGACTGATCAAAAATGTGGTTCAAGGCTTGAAACTTAACATGAGAAATCTTAGGGGTCCAAGATGATGTATGAAAGTCATATGAAGCATTGATGGCCCAAAAATCCTTGTGCAAACTCAAACCCTAATTTTGGGTTATCAGTGCAAGATGAGATGTCTTGAACTGACCAAACCCTAATCTTGTCTTGAGTCCAAGAAGTCTTGTGAGAAAGTCTTGATAAATGAGAAGGAAAATTTTGGGGTACAACAACCACACATATCGAACATCAATTTCACACATAATGCATCAAAATCAATCATCAAAGGGTAAAACCCCAAAACAGCCAAATAGGGAGAAATTAAAAGCATACAACCATGGAACCTAAACACTACCATACCCCATCATTAGGAAAACCCTTATAGAGTTATAATCCCCCCTTACCCTAGATTGGTGACGGTTCTTGATTCCTATGGTGAAACTTCTTAACCTAGCATCCTAGTGCTCTTTGTCCACTTGTCACTTCTATGCTTCTTCTCTATTCCTCGTGTTTTCACTTTTGTTTTTCTAACCACACACTTTAGACCCCTAAATATATATTCTCATATTTCCCTTCCTTATTTTTAATTAATTAATCACTAATATTATAAATAACTTTATATCTATAATAATAATAAATCCAATAATGCTCATATTCTCTATTTACCTCATGTTCTCTACACTTTTAGTCATACACCCCCAACATCTCAATCTCTAATTCTAAGGAATCTAGTCCCCAACAAAGACATCACATCACATCATCTAGTATTTCAACACCAGCAAACACATCATATAATCTATCGACTTATGAAAATACACTACATCATCTAATTATTTTAAATAAAATCATTCTAATTAAATCGGGGTATTACAAGACCCATTCATGGCTTATCGCCAGAAGTGTGGGGAAGTTTATTATCCAAACTAAGACCCGTTTGTGGCTTATTGCCAGAAGCGTGGTGAAGTTTATTACCCTTTTAAGTGTTATCTTGACCAAAGAAGAATTATAAATTTGATTTGTTGAAAAATAATCAATGAAGGCCTTACTTTCAACTATTATATTGGTAGTTTATAATCATCCGTGAATTGGTATTCCTCTTATTTATTGAGATGATTTTATCTTTCTCTTCCTTGGCCTTTACCCCAATAGAGTTGAGTTATCTTTTTCCCGGTGGAGTTAAGTTTTCTTTCTCCAACAGTGTTAAGCTTTCTTCCCCAGTCGAGTCAGTAGTCTTTTCTCAAGATTACTTCCTTCTTTGGTTCTATTTCTCGCACTATTAAGAATTTCCCCATTTGAATTCTTACTTTGAATTTTTTTCTTTAACTGTTATTTTGGTTTCTCCTATTCATTTTCATCCCCAGAGTCGTGTCTTTCCCCAATGATTTATTTTCCTTAATGAACTCTCTTACTTAGTTTGTCTTGTGTCGTAGCTATGTTTACATTATTTTGTTATTCCCAGTGGTGTCTTGTTTCTTCTATGGAGTTCATATTTTACATTCATAACCATAATCATTGCAAGGTATTTTGGGCCAAAAATAGGGTTTGTTTTTGTATTTAAGTATCTTCAATCGCATTGAGACCAATATTTTAACCTTCATATCATCAGATAAAAGACACTTAAATAAGGGCATTTGTTATACCCTGATTTTTGCCCCTAAGATCCTTCATCATTTCATATCATCACAATGCAATAAGATTGATCACACACTTGGGTTGGTTATCTCTTATACCCTCTCATATCTTTAAGTTTTCCCTAGAGGGGTCACCAAGCACCTTGAACTGTGTATCTTGTATATGTTTGTTTTATGATTACTAACCCTTAACCAAAATCAAAAAAAGATATCTCTTGCTTCTCTTTATGTTTTGTGTATTGTAGGTATTGACACAAGTGCATCTATCTCACCTCCTAAGCTATGGTTTTGAAGATTGATACTTAGTCAACTGTCTATTTATTGGACTTTAAAATCTTAAACTTTAAGGCTATGATCCAAGCATAAAATATCTATGGTTTGAGAACTCTCTCAACTTCATTTGGTCAAGTTTTTCTCAAAGTTAGTGGATTGACTCATCAAGAAACTTCATAGATTCATGTGTTTATTTCCATGCATTCTTCAACAAGTTTCATTAACTATGGGCTTCATTATCAAGTGTGCTTCAAGATAACCATATTTAAAGGTCTTATGATCTTCACTATGTCTTAATTTTCAATCAAAGATCAAAATACTCAAAGTTGATTCAAGATTGTTGACTTAATTCAGCAAGTCCTTGATTATATGGTCACAAGTTCATAACTCTCTTAATTTTCAATATTTTGAAGTGGTTCTTTTTGCTATGGATTCTTCTCATTATCTATAAAAAATTCTCTTTATATGATAAGTTACATTTATGCTTGGAGAATCATTAAAAGTTTGAAAAGATTATAAGTCCTTTGAGAAACCATTGAAATTTTTTAGTTGACTTCCAAGGGCCATAACTCCCTCATTTATTGTGATTTTTGAGTGTTCTCAATTCAATAATTCTCTTTAAGGGCTCTACTTCATTTCATCTTCAATGATCAAGAGCTTATTTTCAATGGAAGGTCATGTAACTTTGCAAAAGATTATAGGTCATTTTGAGATTCTATACTTAGAATTTTTTCTAAGTATAAATTTCAGTGAGTTTTTCCCATTCTCAAAGAGACATAACTCTCAGATCAAATGGCCAAATGGAGTCTTTCTTTACAAATTATGAATTTTGTGATATTTTCTTTCAAATTTAAAAGGAACCATAACATAAAGTCTCCTACATTGTGTGCTCCATGGTTTTGAAGTTGGTACCTTGAAACTGAAAATTCATGATCAGACAGAATTGAAAATCCAATCAATTAACCATTTTAAAAAATAATTTTTAATTGTATTAATTTAATTTTATTTTCTTTTGGTGGTTGGTTCTGACTTTATGATGATTGGTCATGTCTTGGGTCAATTTCCTCAACCTCCTTGGATCTTGGGTGTTGATAGGTCGAAAAACCAAATACACCAAAATGGATGAATGATGTTGATGATAATTGAATCCATTTCTTGAGGTGCTTTTAGTTTATGGTTCCATTTTGACATTCCCCTCCATCTTACTTCTTATTATTCTTCTTTCCTTTTGAATGATCATTAGTGGCACAAACTTATATAAGAACAAGAAGTGTTTCTACATCCGGCCTTAAGATTTTGATGATAACTTTACATGGTATCATAAATAAAAATTGTATACTCTAATAATTTTGTTCTATTATGTAGTTGTTGCTGTAATGTTGGTTAATATTTGGAGGCCTTCTAAAGCCCTGCTTCTGTGTGTTACAAGTTCTGAAGATTATGAAGATGAGATTCTGTTGAACAAGTTTTGATGATATGAGGAAAAGCAAGTTCTTACAACCAAGTGTTGAAGACTGTGAAGACAAGGTTCTAACAGGATAAGATCTGAAGACTCCAAGACTTACGTTCTAAGACTTAAGGGTGATTCTTCTACAACAAACTTCAAACATTCAAATTATATTAAGCCTCTGAAGATAAGAAGAAGTTCAAAATGGTTAATGTGTGATGGTTTACATAAGATACATAAAGTGTCTGTGACCTCTACCCTCTAGGGTGGCGTAAGGACAGTCCTTTTTCTACTATACTATAACCATTTTCATTATGATCATTGAGAATAAACAGTTGGATTTCCAATTACCTTTCTACCTTTTCAACAGATCTCTTTTACAAGCTATAAAAAACACTTGGAAGTTGAAGAAAAGAAAGAATCAACATTACAAAAAGTCTATCAGATTAAATCAAGCTCAAGCAAAACTACACCAAAGCATTGTACAACTCTTTAGAGAAATCTTCTCTGTATACTTTTGTAAATAGGCAAGGAGTTTTTGCTCGTATCTTGTTGTAAAACACTTATGTGTTTTTCTTTGTACTGAAACGTCCGTATATTCTGCTTAAAAGAAGCAATCTGTAAAACACTGAAAGTATTCAACCGTTATTGATTGATTCCTTGAGTGACCGAGTGAAGGCCTGATCTCAAGAAGACTCTTATTGCAGCTTGAGTGGATTTACAATAAGGATCGACTAACTTATTAGGGGTGCCAATAAGGTTGATCAGAATTACTGTGGGTTGTTTATAATTAGTTTGGTTATAATGGATTATGTCCTCGTTGAAGGAGAAATCATCATTGAGGGGGTGGACTAGAGTTTCTTAGTTAACAGCGAACAAAGATAAAAATAACTGTGTTCATTTATTTTATGTTCTAAGTTAACTTGGTCTATCACCAACGAAAAGATTTAATTTGGTGAAACCCAATTCAAATCCCCCTTTCTTGTGTTTCTCACACCTTCAACTTATGTTTGAAAGCTCAAGTATGGTTGATTATTGGACTATTGTTCAAAACCTTTTAAGCTTATTGTTAGGAGGCTTTGATTTTATCAATTCTATAATAAGTCTTCATAAACTTTGACCTAAGTTCATTATTCAATCATCATTGGTCATTTATTATGGATTCTTTCTCCTTCATATCTTTCTTCTTCTTTTTTCTTTAAATGACCATTTGTGGCTCAAACTTTCTGTTTGAATGTCCAAGTACGGTTGATATAGTGTCTTGGGTCTAATACCTATGAGATTTGTTGTTAGGATGTTTTGATTTTATCAATCCTCTAATGAGTTTTCATTACCTTTGGTCCAAGATCATCATTCAATCATCACTGATCATACCTTTGACCATTAACTTCTAACTTACTAACCAATAACTTTAATTTATACCTTTACTTTATGTCTTTATTTTGTGTCTTTACTTTAAGCACTTTTATCTTTAGAATTTTTATTTCATGTTATTTTCCTTTTTGCTCACTTCAACAATTATTTTTATGTCATCTCTTCTTTGCTCATTTGAGATTTTCTTTTTCTTTTGGAGACACTTAATAACCAACTTGAACATTAAAAGACTTAAGGCTCTTTATGGACTATTGGTTACTATCCTTAGCATATTGGAGTTGTGGACCTCTTGGGCTTAGGATTAGAAGCCTTTATACTTGGAGACCTTGAGATCTTTGGACTTTATGTTACATTATTGTTATTCTGCATGTGTATTGGGAAATCTTCTGTGTACAGGTGTTGTTATGTTGGCCTTAAGTGATCTATATGGCACATGGATCAATATGGAAGATTTTGCTTTAGGTTTTAATACCATGGATTTATTTTATACTTCCTTACTTATGGTTTACTTTCACATGATGATTGGTATGCTCTTGGTCTATTTGGTACTTGTGGATTTAATCCAAAGGATGGTAATTCTACATTGACTTCATTATGTCAAGTGTTGTATTATTGTTTGGTTAGACCTTTACTTATATTATCTTTTATTTTATGCTATAGGATAGTCTTTTCATCTCCTCCTATAATCTTTAATTTCAAAAATCTTCTCCCTCCTTTTCAAAGGATTCTAGTTTTTCTAACTTGAACCGCATTCATATTAAACTTAGACTTAGGTCCATGCATTTTCAAAACTCTTTTTTTAATCAATTCATAAATCTATCTTAATCAAGATATAACTTCTTTCTTCAATACTTAAAGAATACAAAACAAATTCAAACCATTTTCCCCGCTTTGGCTTTTCACTTTAAAACCCTTTCTTTTAAAATTGACCAACACACAAACTTTCAAGCTTTTTTTCCCGAACTACATGGTTTTTATTTCAACTTTGTACATTGTTGGTATGTAGGCCTAGAGCTCATTGGAAGCTTTATAAAATCAAAAATTGTAAAAATACTTCTTTTCTCATCTCTACAATCTTTTGTAAATACTTCTTTTAGTCAAATACACAAATTTTCAAAGAGGTTCCTGTGGAGTACCGTAAATGTTTAGGGTTCTATATGGAACATGGCTCAATATGGAAGATGTTGCTTTAGGTTTTAATACCTTGGATTTATTTTATACTTCCTTACTTATGGTTTACTTTCACATGATGATTGGTATGCTCTTGGCCTATTTGGTACTTGTGATTTTAATCCAAAGGATGAGAATTCTACATTGACTTCATTATGTCAAGTGTTGGCTTATTGTTTGGTTAGACCATTCCTTATCTTATCTTTTATTTTATTCTTTAGGATAGTCTTTTCATATCCTCCCATTTTCTTTAATTTCAAAAATCTTCTCCTTCCTTTTCAAAGGATTCTTGTTTTTCTAACTTGAACCGCTTTCATATTAAATTTAGACTTAGGTTCATGCATTTTCAAAACTCTTTTTTTTAATCAAGTCATAAATCTATATTAATCAAGATATGACTTCTTTATTCAATACTTAAAGAATACAAAACAAATTCAAACCACTTTTCCGCTTTGGCTTTTCACTTTAAAACCCTTTATTTTAAAATTGACCAACACTCAAACTTTCAAGCTTTTTTCTCGAACTACATGGTTTTGATTTCAACATTGAACATTGTTGGTGTGTAGGCCTAGAGCTCATATGAAGCTTTATAAAATCAAAAATTGTTAAAAATACTTCTTTTCTCATCTCTACAATCTTTTGTAAATACTTCTTTTAGTCAAATACACAAATTTTCAAAGAGGTTCCTGTGGAGTACCGTAAATGTTTAGGGTTCTATATGGCATATGGCTCAATATGGAAGATCTTGCTTTAGGTTTTAATACCTTGAATTTATTTTATACTTCCTTAGTTATGGTTTAATTTCACATGATAATTGATATGCTCTTGGTCTATTTGGTACTTGTGATTTTAAACCAAAGGATGAGAATTCTACATTAACTTCATTATGTAAAGTGTTGGCTTATTGTTTGGTTAGACCTTTCCTTATCTTATCTTTTATTTTATGCTTTAAGATAGTATTTTTATCTCCTCCCATTTTCTTTAATTTCAAAAATCTTCTCCCTCCTTTTAAAAGGATTCTTGTTTTTCTAACTTGAACCGCTTTCATATTAAACTTAAACATAGGTCCATGCATTTTCAAAACTCTTTTTTAAATCAAGTCATAAATCTATCTTAAACAAGATATGAGTTCTTTCTTCAATACTTAAAGAATACAAAACAAATTCAAACCATTTTCCGCTTTGGCTTTTCACTTTAAAACCCTTTCTTTTAAAATTGACCAACACACAAACTTTCATGCTTTTTTTCCCGAACTAGATGGTTTTTATTTCAACATTGCACATTGTTGGTATGTAGGCCTAGATCTCATTGGAAGCTTTATCAAATCAAAAATTGTAAAAAAAATACTTCTTTTCTCATCTCTACAATCTTTTGTAAATACTTCTTTTAGTCAAATACACAAATTTTCAAAGAGGTTCCTGTGGAGTACCGTAAATGTTTAGGTTTCTATATGGAACATGGCTCAATATGGAAGATCTTGATTTAGGTTTTAATACCTTGGATTTCTTTTATACTTCCTTAGTTATGGTTTACTTTCACATGAAGATTGGTACGCTCTTGGTCTATTTGGTACTTGTGATTTTAATCCAAAGGACGAGATATCTACATTGACTTCATTATGTCAAGTGTTGGTTTATTGTTTGGTTATACCTTTCCTTATCTTATCTTTCATTTTATGCTTTAAGATAGTCTTTTTATCTCCTCCCATTTTCTTTAATTTCAAAAATCTTCTCCCTCCTTTTCAAAGGATTCTTGTTTTTCTAACTTGAACCGCTTTCATATTAAACTTAGACTTAGGTCCATGCATTTTCAAAACTCTTTTTTTTAATCAAGTCATAAATCTATCTTAATCAAGATATGACTTATTTCTTTAATACTTAAAGAATACAAAACAAATTCAAACCATTTTTCCGCTTCGGCATTTCACTTTTAAACCCTTTATTTTAAAATTTACCAACACTCAAACTTTCAAGATTTTTTCCCGAACTACATGGTTTTGATTTCAACATTGCACATTGTTGGTTTGTAGGCCTAGAGCTCATTGGAAGCTTTATCAAATCAAAATTTTTTAAAAATACTTCTTTCCTCATCTCTACAATCTTTTGTAAATACTTCTTTTAGCCAAATACACAAATTTTCAAAGAGGTTCCTGTGGAGTACAATAAATGTTTAGGGTTCTATATGGCACATGGCTCAATATTGAAGATATTGCTTTAGGTTTTAATACCTTGGATTTCTTTTATACTTCCTTATTTATGTTTTACTTTTACATGATGATTGGTATGCTCTTGGTCTATTTGGTACTTGTGATTTTAATCCAAAGGACGAGATATCTACATTGACTTCATTATGTCAAGTGTTGGCTTATTGTTTGGTTATACCTTTCCTTATCTTATCTTTTATTTTATGCTTTAAGATAGTCTTTTTATCTTCTCCTATTTTCTTTAATTTCAAAAATCTTCTCCCTCCTTTTCAAAGGATTCTTGTTTTTCTAACTTGAACGGCTTTCATATTAAACTTAGACTTAGGTCCATGCATTTTCAAAACTCTTTTTTTAATCAAGTCATAAATCTATCTTAATAAAGATATGACTTCTTTATTAAATACTTAAAGAATACAAAACAAAATCAAACCATTTTATGCTTTGGCTTTTCACTTTAAACCCCTTTCTTTTTAAATTGACCAACACACAAGCTTTCATGCTTTTTTTTTCCCGAACTACATGGTTTTTACTTCAACATTGCACATTGTTGGTATGTAGGCCTAGAGATCATTGGAAGCTTTATCAAATCAAAAATTGTAAAAAAATACTTCTTTTCTCATCTCTACAATCTTTTGTAAATACTTCCTTTAGTCAAATACACAAATTTTCAAAGAGGTTCCTGTGGAGTACCGTAAATGTTTAGGGTTCTATATGGCACATGGCTCAATATGGGAGATATTGCTTTAGGTTTTAATACCTTGGATTTCTTTTATACTTCCTTAGTTATAGTTTACTTTCACATGATGATTGGTATGCTCTTGGTCTATTTGGTACTTGTGATTTTAATCCAAAGGATGAGAATTATACATTGACTTCATTATGTCAAGTGTTGGATATTGTTTGGTTAGATATTTCCTTATCTTATCTTTTACTTTATGGTTTAGGATATTCTTTTTATCTCCTCCCATTTTCTTTAATTTCAAAAATCTTCTCCCTCCTTTTCTAAGGATTCTTGTTTTTCTAACTTGAACCGCTTTCATATTAAACTTAGACTTAGGTCCATGCATTTTCAAAACTCTTTTTTTTAATCAAGTCATAAATCTATATTAATCAAGATATGACTTCTTTCTTCAATACTTAAAGAATACAAAACAAATTCAAACCATTTTTCCGCTTCGGCTTTTCACTTTTAAACCCTTTATTTTAAAATTTACCAACACTCAAACTTTCAAGATTTTTTCCCGAACTACATGGTTTTGATTTCAACATTGCACATTGTTGGTTTATAGGCCTAGAGCTCATTGGAAGCTTTATCAAATCAAAATTTTTTAAAAATACTTCTTTCCTCATCTCTACAATCTTTTGTAAATACTTCTTTTAGCCAAATACACAAATTTTCAAAGAGGTTCCTGTGGAGTACAATAAATGTTTAGGGTTCTATATGGCACATGGCTCAATATTGAAGATATTGCTTTAGGTTTTAATACCTTGGATTTCTTTTATACTTCCTTATTTATGTTTTACTTTTACATGATGATTGGTATGCTCTTGGTCTATTTGGTACTTGTGATTTTAATCCAAAGGACGAGATATCTACATTGACTTCATTATGTCAAGTGTTGGCTTATTGTTTGGTTATACCTTTCCTTATCTTATCTTTTATTTTATGCTTTAAGATAGTCTTTTTATCTTCTCCTATTTTCTTTAATTTCAAAAATCTTCTCCCTCCTTTTCAAAGGATTCTTGTTTTTCTAACTTGAACGGCTTTCATATTAAACTTAGACTTAGGTCCATGCATTTTCAAAACTCTTTTTTTAATCAAGTCATAAATCTATCTTAATCAATATATTACTTCTTTATTAAATACTTAAAGAATACAAAACAAAATCAAACCATTTTATGCTTTGGCTTTTCACTTTAAACCCCTTTCTTTTAAAATTGACCAACACACAAGCTTTCATGCTTTTTTTCCCGAACTACATGGTTTTTACTTCAACATTGCACATTGTTGGTATGTAGGCCTAGAGCTCATTGGAAACTTTATCAAATCAAAAATTGTAAAAAAATACTTCTTTTCTCATCTCTACAATCTTTTGTAAATACTTCCTTTAGTCAAATACACAAATTTTCAAAGAGGTTCCTGTGGAGTACCGTAAATGTTTAGGGTTCTATATGGCACATGGCTCAATATGGGAGATCTTGCTTTAGGTTTTAATACCTTGGATTTCTTTTATACTTCCTTAGTTATAGTTTACTTTCACATGATGATTGGTATGCTCTTGGTCTATTTGGTACTTGTGATTTTAATCCAAAGGATGAGAATTATACATTGACTTCATTATGTCAAGTGTTGGATATTGTTTGGTTAGATATTTCCTTATCTTATCTTTTACTTTATGGTTTAGGATAGTCTTTTTATCTCCTCCCTTTTTTTTAATTTCAAAAATCTTCTCCCTCCTTTTCAAAGGATTCTTGTTTTTCTAACTTGAACCGCTTACATATTAAACTTAGACTTAGGTCCATGCGTTTTCAAAACTCTTTTTTTTAGTAAATTCATAAATCTATCTTAATCAAGATCTGACTTCTTTTTTAATACTTAAAGAATAGAAAATAAATTCAAACCATTTTCCACTTTGGCTTTTCACTTTAAAACCCTTTCTTTTAAAATTGACCAACACACAAACTTTCAAGCTTTTTTTCTCGAACTACATGGTTTTTATTTCAACATTGCACATTTTTGGTATGTAGGCCTAGAGCTAATTGTAAGCTTTCTCAAATCAAAAATTGTAAAAAAATACTTCTTTTCTCACCTCTAAAATCTTTTGTAAGTACTTCTTTTAGTCAAATACACAAATTTTCTATGAGGTTCCTGTGGAGTACCGTAAATGTTTAGGGTTCTATATGGCACATGGCTCAATATAGAAGATCTTGCTTTAGGTTTTAATACCTTGGATTTCTTTTATACTTCCTTACTTATGGTTTACTTTCACATGATGATTGGTATGCTCTTGGCCTATTTGGTACTTGTGATTTTAATCCAAAGGATGAGAATTCTACATTGACTTCATTATGTCAAGTGTTGGCTTATTGTTTGGTTATACCTTTCCTTATCTTATATTTTATTTTATTCTTTAGGATAGTCTTTTCATCTCCTCCCATTTTCTTTAATTTCAAAAATCTTCTCCCTCCTTTTCAAAGGATTCTTGTTTTTCTAACTTGAACCGCTTTCATATTAAACTTAGACTTAGGTCCATGCATTTTCAAAACTCTTTTTTTTAATAAAGTCATAAATCTATCTTAATCAAGATATGACTTCTTTCTTCAATACTTAAAGAATACAAAACAAATTCAAACCATTTTTCCGCTTTGGCTTTTCAATTTAAAACCCTTTATTTTAAAATTTACCAACACTCAAACTTTCAAGATTTTTTCTCGAACTACATGGTTTTGATTTAAACATTGTACATTGTTGGTATGTAGGCCTAGAGCTCATTGAAAGCTTTATCAAATCAAAAAATGTTAAAAATACTTCTTTCCTCATCTCTACAATCTTTTGTAAATACTTCTTTTAGCCAAATACACAAATTTTCAAAGAGGTTCCTGTGGAGTACAGTAAATGTTTAGGGTTCTATATGACACATGGCTCAATATTGAAGATCTTGCTTTAGGTTTTAATACCTTGGATTTCTTTTATACTTCCTTATTTATGGTTTACTTTCACATGATGATTGGTATGCTCTTGGTCTATTTGGTACTTGTGATTTTAATCCAAAGAACGAGATATCTGCATGGACTTCATTATGTCAAGTGTTGGTTTATTGTTTGGTTATACCTTTCCTTATCTTATCTTTTATTTTATGCTTTAAGATAGTCTTTTTATCTCCTCCCATTTTCTTTAATTTAAAAAATCTTCTCCCTCCTTTTCAAAGGATTCTTGTTTTTCTAACTTGAACCGCTTTCATATTAAACTTAGACTTAGGTCCATGCGTTTTCAAAACTCTTTTTTTAATCAAGTCATAAATCTATCTTAATCAAGATATGACTTCTTTATTCAATACTTAAAGAATACAAAACAAATTCAAACCATTTTCTGCTTTGGCTTTTCACTTTAAAACCTTTTCTTTTAAAATTGACCAACACACAAGCTTTCATGCTTTGTTTTCCTGAACTACATGGTTTTTATTTCAACATTGCACATTGTTGGTATGTAGGCCTAGAGCTCATTGGAAGCTTTATCAAATCAAAAATTGTAAAAAAATACTTCTTTTCTCATCTCTACAATGTTTTGTAAATACTTCTTTTAGTAAAATACACAAATTTTCAAAGAGGTTCCTGTGGAGTACCGTAAATGTTAAGGGTTCTATATGGCACATGACTCAATAGGGAAGATCTTGCTTTAGGTTTTAATACCTTGGATTTCTTTTATACTTCCTTAGTTATGGTTTAGTTTCACATGATGATTGGTATGCTCTTGGTCTATTTGGTACTTGTGATTTTAATCCAAAGGATGAGAATTCTACATTGACTTCATTATGTCAAGTGTTGGCTTAATGTTTGGTTAGATCTTTCCTTATCTTATCTTTTACTTTATTGTTTATGATAGTCTTTTCATCTCCTCCCATTTTCTTTAATTTCAAAAATCTTCTCCTTCCTTTTCAAAGGATTTTTGTTTTTCTAACTTGAACTGCTTTCATATTAAACTTAGACTTAGGTCCATGCATTTTCAAAACTCTTTTTTTTAATCAATTCATAAATCTATCTTAATCAAGATATGAATTCTTTCTTTAATACTTAAAGAATAAAAAATAAATTCAAACCATTTTCCACTTTGGCTTTTCACTTTAAAACCTTTTCTTTTAAAATTGACCAACACACAAACTTTCAAGCTTTTTTTCTCGAACTACATGGTTTTTATTTCAACATTGCACTTTGTTGGTATGTAGGCCTAGAGCTAATTGGAAGCTTTATCAAATCAAAAATTGTAAAAAAAATACTTCTTTTCTCACCTCTACAATCTTTTGTAAATACTTCTTTTAGTCAAATATACAAATTTTCAAAGAGGTTCCTGTGGAGTACAGTAAATGTTTAGGGTTCTATATGACACATGGCTCAATATTGAAGATCTTGCTTTAGGTTTTAATACCTTGGATTTCTTTTATACTTCCTTATTTATGGTTTACTTTCACATGATGATTGGTATGCTCTTGGTCTATTTGGTACTTGTGATTTTAATCCAAAGGACGAGATATCTACATTGACTTCATTATGTCAAGTGTTGGTTTATTGTTTGGTTATACCTTTCCTTATCTTAAATTTTATTTTATGCTTTAAGATAGTCTTTTTATCTCCTCCCATTTTCTTTAATTTAAAAAATCTTCTCCCTCCTTTTCAAAGGATTCTTGTTTTTCTAACTTGAACCGCTTTCATATTAAACTTAGACTTAGGTCCATGCGTTTTCAAAACTCTTTTTTTAATCAAGTCATAAATCTATATTAATCAAGATATGACTTCTTTATTCAATACTTAAAGAATACAAAACAAATTCAAACCATTTTCTGCTTTGGCTTTTCAATTTAAAACCCTTTCTTTTAAAATTGAACAACACACAAGCTTTCATGCTTTTTTTTCCCGAACTACATGGTTTTTATTTCAATATTGCACATTGTTGGTATGTAGGCCTAGAGCTCATTGGAAGCATTATCAAATCAAAAATTGTAAAAAAATACTTCTTTTCTCATCTCTACAATCTTTTGTAAATACTTCTTTTAGTCAAATACACAAATTTTCAAAGAGGTTCTTGTGGAGTACCGTAAATGTTTAGGGTTCTAAATGGCACATGAATCAATAGGGAATATCTTGCTTTAGGTTTTAATACCTTGGATTTCTTTTATACTTCCTTAGTTATGGTTTACTTTCACATGATGATTGGTATGCTCTTGGTCGATTTGGTACTTGTGATTTTAATACAAAGGATGAGAATTCTACATTGACTTCATTATGTCAAGTGTTGGCTTATTGTTTGGTTAGATCTTTCCTTATCTTATCTTTTACTTTATTGTTTATGATAGTCTTTTCATCTCCTCCCATTTTCTTTAATTTCAAAAATCTTCTCCCTCCTTTTCAAAGGATTCTTGTTTTTCTAACTTGAACTGCTTTCATATTAAACTTAGACTTAGGTCCATGCATTTTGCAAAAATCTTTTTTTTAATCAATTCATAAATCTATCTTAATCAAGATATGACTTCTTTCTTTAATACTTAAAGAATACAAAATAAATTCAAACCATTTTCCACTTTGGCTTTTCACTTTAAAACCTTTTCTTTTAAAATTGACCAACACACAAACTTTCAAGCTTTTTTTCTCGAACTACATGGTTTTTATTTCAACATTGCACATTGTTGGTATGTAGGCCTAGAGCTAATTGGAAGCTTTATCAAATCAAAAATTGTAAAAAAATACTTCTTTTCTCACCTCTACAATCTTTTGTAAATACTTCTTTTAGTCAAATACACAAATTTTCAATGAGGTTCCTGTGAAGTACCGTAAATGTTTAGGGTTCTATATGGCACATGGCTCAATATGGAAGATCTTGCTTTAGGTTTTAATACCTTGGATTTATTTTATACTTCCTTACTTAAGGTTTACTTTCACATGATGATTGGTATGCTCTTGGCCTATTTGGTACTTGTGATTTTAATCTAAAGGATGAGAATTCTACATTGACTTCATTATGTCAAGTGTTGGCTTATTGTTTGGTTAGACCTTTCCTTATCTTATATTTTATTTTATTCTTTAGGATAGTATTTTCATCTCCTCCCATTTTCTTTAATTTCAAAAATCTTTTCCCTCCTTTTCAAAGGATTCTTGTTTTTCTAACTTGAACCGCTTTCATATTAAACTTAGACTTAGGTCCATGCATTTTCAAAACTCTTTTTTTAATCAAGTCATAAATCTATCTTAATCAAGATATGAATTCTTTCTTCAATACTTAAAGAATACAAAACAAATTCAAACCATTTTTCCGCTTCGGCTTTTCACTTTTAAACCCTTTATTTTAAAATTTACCAACACTCAAACTTTCAAGATTTTTTCCCGAACTACATGGTTTTGATTTCAACATTGCACATTGTTGGTTTGTAGGCCTAGAGCTCATTGGAAGCTTTATCAAATCAAAAATTGTTAAAAATACTTCTTTCCTCATCTCTACAATCTTTTGTAAATACTTCTTTTAGCCAAATACACAAATTTTCAAAGAGGTTCCTGTGGAGTACAGTAAATGTTTAGGGTTCTATATGGCACATGGCTCAATACTGAAGATATTTCTTTAGGTTTTAATACCTTGGATTTCTTTTATACTTCCTTATTTATGGTTTACTTTCACATGATGATTGGTATGCTCTTGGTCTATTTGGTACTTGTGATTTTAATCCAAAGGACGAGATATCTACATTGACTTCATTATGTCAAGTTTTGGCTTATTGTTTGGTTATACCTTTCCTTATCTTATCTTTTATTTTATGCTTTAAGATAGTCTTTTTATCTTCTCCTATTTTCTTTATATTCAAAAATCTTCTCCCTCCTTTTCAAAGGATTCTTGTTTTTCTAACTTGAACCGCTTTCATATTAAACTTAGACTTAAGTCCATGCATTTTCAAAACTCTTTTTTTAATCAAGTCATAAATCTATCTTAATCAATATGACTTCTTTATTCAATACTTAAATAATAAAAAACAAAATCAAACCATTTTAAGCTTTGGCATTTCACTTTAAACCCCTTTCTTTTAAAATTGACCAACACACAAGCTTTCATGCTTTTTTTTCCCGAACTACATGGTTTTTACTTCAACATTGCACATTGTTGGTATGTAGGACTAGATCTCATTGGAAGCTTTATCAAATCAAAAATTGTAAAAAAATACTTCTTTTCTCATCTCTACAATCTTTTGTAAATACTTCCTTTACTCAAATACACAAATTTTCAAAGAGGTTCATGTGGAGTACCGTAAATGTTTAGGGTTCTATATGTTACATGGATCAATATGGAAGATCTTGCTTTAGGTTTTAATACCTTGGATTTCTTTTATACTTCCTTAGTTATAGTTTACTTTCACATGATGATTGGTATGCTCTTGGTCTATTTGGTACTTGTGATTTTAATCCAAAGGATGAGAATTATACATTGACTTCATTATGTCAAGTGTTTGTTATTGTTTGGTTAGATCTTTCCTTATCTTATCTTTTACTTTATGGTTTAGGATAGTCTTTTTATCTCCTCCCATTTTCTTTAATTTCAAAAATCTTCTCCCTCCTTTTCAAAGGATTCTTGTTTTTCTAACTTGAACCGCTTTCATATTAAACTTAGACTTAGGTCCATGCATTTTCAAAACTCTTTTTTTTAATAAATTCATAAATCTATCTTAATCAAGATCTGACTTCTTTCTTTAATACTTAAAGAATACAAAATAAATTCAAACCATTTTCCACTTTGGCTTTTCACTTTAAAACCCTTTCTTTTAAAATTGACCAACACACAAACTTTCAAGCTTTTTTTCTCGAACTACATGGTTTTTATTTCAACATTGCACATTGTTGGTATGTAGGCCTAGAGCTAATTGGAAGCTTTATCAAATTAAAAATTGTAAAAAAATACTTCTTTTCTCACCTCTACAATCTTTTGTAAGTACTTCTTTTAGTCAAATACACAAATTTTCTATGAGGTTCCTGTGGAGTACCGTAAATGTTTAGGGTTCTATATGGCACATGGCTCAATATGGAAGATCTTGCTTTAGGTTTTAATACCTTGGATTTCTTTTATACTTCCTTACTTATGGTTTACTTTCATATGATGATTGGTATGCTCTTGGCCTATTTGGTACTTGTGATTTTAATCCAAAGGATGATAATTCTACATTGACTTCATTATGTCAAGTGTTGGCTTATTGTTTAGTTAGACCTTTCCTTATCTTATATTTTATTTTATTCTTTAGGATAGTCTTTTCATCTCCTCCCATTTTCTTTAATTTCAAAAATCTTATCCCTCCTTTTCAAAGGATTCTTGTTTTTCTAACTTGAACCGCTTTCATATTAAACTTAGACTTAGGTCCATGCATTTTCAAAACTCTTTTTTTTAATCAAGTCATAAATCTATCTTAATCAAGATACGACTTCTTTCTTCAATACTTAAAGAATACAAAACAAATTTAAACCATTTTTGCGCTTTGGCTTTTCACTTTAAAACCCTTTATTTTAAAATTTACCAACACTCAAACTTTCAAGATTTTTTCCCGAACTACATGGTTTTGATTTAAACATTGCACATTGTTGGTATGTAGGTCTAGAGCTCATTGGAAGCTTTATCAAATCAAAAATTGTTAAAAATACTTCTTTCCTCATCTCTACAATCTTTTGTAAATACTTCTTTTAGCCAAATACACAAATTTTCAAAGAGGTTCCTGTGGAGTACAGTAAATGTTTAGGGTTCTATATGACACATGGCTCAATATTGAAGATCTTGCTTTAGGTTTTAATACCTTGGATTTCTTTTATACTTCCTTATTTATGGTTTACTTTCACATGATGATTGGTATGCTCTTGGTCTATTTGTTACTTGTGATTTTAATCCAAAGGACGAGATATCTACATTGACTTCATCATGTCAAGTGTTGGTTTATTGTTTGGTTATACCTTTCCTTATCTTATCTTTTATTTTATTCTTTAAGATAGTCTTTTTATCTCCTCCCATTTTCTTTAATTTCAAAAATCTTCTCCCTCCTTTTCAAAGGATTCTTGTTTTTCTAACTTGAACCGCTTTCATATTAAACTTAGACTTAGGTCCATGCATTTTCAAAACTCTTTTTTTAATCAAGTCATAAATCTATCTTAATCAAGATATGACTTCTTTATTCAACACTTAAAGAATACAAAACAAATTCAAACCATTTTCTGCTTTGGCTTTTCACTTTAAAACCCTTTCTTTTAAAATTGACCAACACACAAGCTTTCATGCTTTTTTTCCCTGAACTACATGGTTTTTATTACAACATTGCACATTGTTGGTATGTAGGCCTAGAGCTCATTGGAAGCTTTATCAAATCAAAAATTGTAAAAAAAATACTTCTTTTGTCATCTCTACAATCTTTTGTAAATACTTCTTTTAGTCAAATACACAAATTTTCAAAGAGGTTCCTGTCGACTACCGTAAATGTTTAGGGTTCTATATGGCACATGACTCAATAGGGAAGATCTTGCTTTAGGTTTTAATACCTTGTATTTCTTTTATACTTCCTTAGTTATGGATTACTTTCACATGATGATTGGTATGCTCTTGGTCTATTTGGTACTTGTGATTTTAATCCAAAGGATGAGAATTCTACATTGACTTCATTATGTCAAGTGTTGGCTTATTGTTTGGTTAGATCTTTCCTTATCTTATCTGTTACTTTATTGTTTATGATAGTCTTTTCATCTCCTCCCATTTTCTTTAATTTCAAAAATCTTCTCCCTCCTTTTCAAAGGATTCTTGTTTTTCTAACTTGAAATGCTTTCATATTAAACTTAGACTTAGATCCATGCATTTTCAAAACTCTTTTTTTAATCAATTCATAAATCTATCTTAATCAAGATATGACTTTCTTTAATACTTAAAGAATACAAAATAAATTCAAACCATTTTCCACTTTGGCTTTTCACTTAAAAACCCTTTCTTTTAAAATTGACCAACACACAAACTTTCAAGCTTTTTTTCTCGAACTACATGGTTTTTATTTCAACATTGCACGTTGTTGGTATGTAGGCCTAGAGCTAATTGGAAGCTTTATCAAATCAAAAATTGTAAAAAAATACTTCTTTTCTCACCTCTACAATCTTTTGTAAATACTTCTTTTAGTCAAATATACAAATTTTCAATGAGACTCCTGTGGAGTACCGTAAATGTTTAGGGTTCTATATGGCACATGGCTCAATATGGAAGATCTTGCTTTAGGTTTTAATACCTTGGATTTCTTTTATACTTCCTTACTTATGGTTTACTTTCGCATGATGATTGGTATGCTCTTGGCCTATTTGGTACTTGTGATTTTAATCCAAAGGATGAGAATTCTACATTGACTTCATTATGTCAAGTGTTGGCTTATTGTTTGGTTAGACCTTTCCTTATCTTATATTTTATTTTATTCTTTAGGATAGTCTTTTCACCTCCTCCCATTTTCTTTAATTTCAAAAATCTTCTCCCTCCTTTTCAAAGGATTCTTGTTTTTCTAACTTGAACCGCTTTCATATTAAACTTAGACTTAGGTCCATGCATTTTCAAAACTCTTTTTTTTAATCAAGTCATAAATCTATCTTATCAACATATGACTTCTTTATTCAATACTTAAAGAATACAAAACAAATTCAAACCATTTTTCCGCTTTGGCTTTTCACTTTAAAACCCTTTATTTTAAAATTTACCAACACTAAAACTTTCAAGATTTTTTCCCGAACTACATGGTTTTGATTTCAACATTGCACATTGTTGGTATGTAGTCCTAGAGCTCATTGGAAGCTTTATCAAATCAAAAATTGTTAAAAATACTTCTTCCCTCATCTCTACAATCTTTTGTAAATACTTCTTTTAGCAAAATACACAAATTTTCAAAGAGGTTCCTGTGGAGTACAGTAAATGTTTAGGGTTCTATATGGCACATGGCTCAATATTGAAAATCTTGCTTTAGGTTTTAATACCTTGGATTTATTTTATACTTCCTTATTTATGGTTTACTTTCACATGATGATTGGTATGCTCTTGGTCTATTTGGTACTTGTGATTTTAATCCAAAGGACGAGATATCTACATTGACTTCATTATGTCAAGTGTTGGTTTATTGTTTGGTTATAACTTTCCTTATCTTATCTTTTATTTTATTCTTTAAGATAGTCCTTTTATCTCCTCCCATTTTCTTTAATTTCAAAAATCTTCTCCCTCCTTTTCAAAGGATTCTTGTTTTTCAAACTTGAACCGCTTTCATATTAAACTTAGACTTAGGTCCATGCATTTTCAAAACTCTTTTTTTAATCAAGTCATAAATCTATCTTAATCAAGATATTACTTATTTATTCAATACTTAAAGAATACAAAACAAATTCAAACCATTTTCTGCTTTGGCTTTTCACTTTAAAACCATTTCTTTTAAAATTGACCAACACACAAGCTTTCATGCTTTTTTTCCCCGAACTACATGGTTTTTATTTCAACATTGCACATTTTAGGTATGTAGGCCTAGAGCTCATTGGAAGCTTTATAAAATCAAAAATTGTAAAACATACTTCTTTTCTCATCTCTACAATCTTTTGTAAATACTTCTTTTAGTCAAATACACAAATTTTCAAAGAGGTTCATGTGGAGTACCGTAAATGTTTAGAGTTCTTTATGGCACATGGCTCAATATGGAAGATATTGCTTTAGGTTTTAATACCTTGGATTTCTTTTATACTTTCTTACTTATGTTTTACTTTCAAATGATGATTGGTATGCTCTTGGTTTATTTGGTACTTGTGATTTTAATCCAAAGGATGAGAATTCTACATTAACTTCATTATGTCAAGTGTTGGCTTATTGTTTGGTTAGACCTTTCCTTATATTATCTTTTATTTAATGCTTTAGGATAGTCTTTTCATCTCCTCCCATTTTCTTTAATTTCAAAAATCTTCTCCCTCCTTTTCAAAGGATTCTTGTTTTTCTAACTTGAACCGCTTTCATATTAAACTTAGACTTAGGTCCATGCATTTTCAAAACTCTTTTTTTAATCAAGTCATAAATCTATCTTAATCAAGATATGACTTCTTTCTTCAATACTTAAAGAATACAAAACAAATTCAAACCATTTTTCCGCTTTGGCTTTTCACTTTAAAACCCTTTGTTTTAAAATTGACCAATACACAAACTTTCAAGCATTTTTTCCTGAACTACATGGTTTGGATTTAAACATTGCACATTGTTGGTATTTAGGCCTAGAGCTCATTGGAAGCTTTATCAAATCAAAAATTATAAAAAATACTTCTTTTCTCATTTCTACAATCTTTTGTAAATACTTCTTATAGCTAAATACACAAATTTTCAAAGAGGTTCCTGTGGAGTACCGTAAATATTTACGGTTCTATATGGCACATGTCTCAATATTGAATATATTGCTTTAGGTTTTAATACCTTGGATTTATTTTATACTTCCTTACTTATGGTTTACTTTCACATGATGATTGGTATGCTCTTGGTCTATTTGGTACTTGTGATTTTAATTCAAAGGATGAGAATTCTACATTGAGTTCCTTATGTCAAGTGTTGGCTTATTATTTGGTTAGAACTTTCCTTATCCTATCTTTTATTTTATGCTTTATGATAGTCTTTTCATCACCTTCCATTTTCTTTAGTTTCAAAAATCTTCTCCCTCCTTTTCAAAGGATACTTGTTTTTCTAACTTGAACCGCTTTTATATTAAACTTAGACTTAGGTCATGCATTTTCAAAACTCTTTTTTTTAATCAAGTCATAAATCTATCTTAATCAAGATATGACTTCTTTCTTCAATACTTAAAGAATACAAAACAAATTCAAACCATTTTCCACTTTGGCTTTATACTTTAAAACCCTTTCTTTTAAAATTGACCAACACACAAAATTTCAAGCTTTTTTTCTCCCGAACTACATGGTTTTGATTTCAACATTCACATTGTTGGTATGTAGGCCTATAGCTCATTGGAAGCTTTATCAAATCAAAAATTGTTAAAAATACTTCTTTTCTTATCTCTACAATCTTTTGTGAATACTTCTTTTAGCCAAATACACAAATTTTCAAAGAGGTTCCTGTGGAGTACAATAAATGTTTAGGGTTCTATATGGCACATGGCTCAATATTTAAGATCTCGCTTTAGGTTTTAATACCTTGGATTTCTTTTATACTTCCTTACTTATGGTTTACTTTCACATGATGATTGGTATGTTCTTGGTCTGTTTGGTACTTGTAGTTTTAATCCAAAGGATGAGAATTCTACATTGACTTCATTATTTCAAGTGTTGGCTTATTGTTTGGTTAGACCTTTCCTTATATTATCTTTTATTTTATGCTTTAGGATAGTCTTTTCATCTCCTCCCATTTTCTTTAATTTCAAAAATCTTCTCCCTCCTTTTCAAAGGATTCTTGTTTTTCTAACTTGAATCATTTTCATATTACACTTATACTTAGGTCCATGAATTTTAAAACTATTTTTTTAATCAAGTCATAAATCTATATTAATCAAGATATGAGTTCTTTCTCCAATACTTAAAAAATACAAAACAAATTCAAACCATTTTTCCGCTTTGGCTTTTCACATTAAAACCCTTTCTTTTAAAATTAACCAACACACAAACTTTCAAACTTTTTTTCCTGAACTACGTGGGTTTTGATTTCAACATTGCACATTGTTGGTATGTGGGCCTAGAGCTCATTGGAAGCTTTATCAAATCAAAAATTGTAAAAAATACTTCTTTTCTCATCTCTACAATCTTTTGTAAATACTTCTTTTAGTCAAATACATAAATTTTCAAATAGGTTCCTGTGGAGTACCGTGAATGTTTTGGGTTCTAATACCTTCCTTTTACATAACTAAAACCCTTACCTTGATATCTATTTTATTTTGGATTTTATTCGCTCTTTTCCCCTTTTCTTTGGAACAATACAGTGTGGTGGTGACTTTCACTTTGTGAGTTAAGTTAATCAATGGCTTAGTCTCAACATTTTACTGCTACATTCGCGATTATTTATATTGCTCCGATGTGTCATGCCTAAGTGTTCAAGTTCCACCTACGAACCGCCACTAGCGCCTGTATGCCCAGGCTATCAGACCCGATCCCGGAGTCAGTGTCACCACTGGATGTGACAAGTGGCATAATTCTTGAGATCACCATATTTTTCCATGTGGCACCTTATCCTTTTTGGGAATTTTTTTTATTAATAACCAAGTATTAAAATAATATTTCACAAATAACCGCGTTTCGGAAAAAAATACGCAAATAACCATGTTTCAGATGACTCCCCCAAGGAGGAGCCATCTGAAATGGTGCATGCACCTATATTTTTAAGGGAGGCGCCATCTCACTTGGCGCCTATGTGCTTAGGGCATGCCCTAAGCCAAGTGAGATGGCGCCTAGGTGTATTTTTAGGGCAAAAAAATATATTTTTTTCTGGTGCATTGCGTGTTGGACAGAGATCAACAAAATGGACTTTTTATTAAAAAAAAAAATAATTACATCCAATTGTATTACATTAAAATAACAGTAAAAAAAACAGATTAAAAAAATGGATACAAAAATACTGGAAAAAAAAAGAAGATACATCAGTGATCCCCCGGAACCCGGTAATGACCCCTGATTCCACATCCCCGTCCTCGCCTTTCTCGTGCTGGGTGTCGTCGCGTTTCCTGCTGCGGCAAGGTCGATGGCCCAGCGAAGTTAATGCGGTCCAAATCCATAAAATCAGTCATATCTCCATATCTAGAAGATCCGCTCTGGTACAGTCGGTTACCCATACCCTCAAAGTTTGGTCGTGTTGGCGGTGGGTGGGGTTCCATGGTTGGTCTGTAGCATTGGTCGTCTGAGTACGAGGGGTAGAAAGGAAATGGATCTTGGGGTGTGTGGTATTGAGGATGTTGGGTGGTTTGGTGATATTGTGGGTGATGGTAGGTTGGGTCGGCTTGTTCGTAATCTTCCGACATTCCCATATCAGGGCTAAGGATGGATGTTGAGGGCGCCATATTGGGATATGTGGAAGACTGAAATTGTGTGTGGGGTATGCGGGTGTGCTGGTATTGGGATTGGTATTGTGGTTGGGTTTGAGGCATATCGGGGTATTGGTAGTTTGGTGGTGATTGTGGTTGGTTGTGCGGCATTTGATTATAGTTGTGTTGTGGTGGGGAATGTGGTTGGGTGTTTGTGGGTCTGTTTCTTCTTGGGGGTTGGTGGGAGGTTGATGGGTTTTGGGTTTGTTGATGGGGAATCGAGGGTTGTGCCCATTGTGTGCGTGGGTCAACCAAGTACCTTGGATGAGACACGTGCATTTCTGGGTTACTAACCGACCTGTACCAAGACAAATATTGATCCGTGTGTCGCATATTACCTTGAGTAAGGAAAACCGGGAATTGCAAGACGTAGCGGTGACGCCTCTGCCACATCTTACACCATTCCGGAGCGAAGTCTTTCCAGTTGGTAAGACCCCACTGGGCGTCGACCCTTTTAAGATGCCATGGGGACAAATAAGTTGGATCACTTGGTATCTCTTGATGCATTCCGAACTGCATCTTCATACAGTCGCTGTGGTGCATCTCCACAATGTTGAACTGAATGATTGCAGTCTTCGCGGTCCAAGTTGCTGCATCCTCCGGGTTTGGAACATGGCCCAAACTCAAATATGGTATCCAGAAGAACTGCGATAGAATGTAAATCAGGTTAATGCAAAAGTAATGTATAAATAATTTAGTTGGATCGTGTCAACCCGGAAAGGTACAAGATGGATCGTGTCAACCCGGAAAGGTACAAGATCAAGTGTGTCCACCCTGACTGTATGTTCAAACTGACCGCATCATACAGATTAAGGGGTGACTGCTGGGTCATAGGTTCCATGACTACCCACACTTGTGTAAGTTCCACTCAATCACAGGACCACTAAAAACTCAACTATGATCTAATCTGTCAAGAAATCCTACCCCTGGTCAGCAACGACCCATCTTTGAAGGTGAAAACAACCATCTCCCACATCACCATGGTTTTTAACTACACGTCGTCTTACCGTAAGGCGTGGTTAGCAAAGACTAAGGAGATTGAAAGGGTGTACGGAAATTGGGAGGAGTAATACCGAGAACTTCCCCGCTACCTGAATGCACTCAAGACGTATTCTCCAGGTAGTGTTTACGTTCTGGAAACATTGCCAGCGTACGCCCAAGATGGTAGTCTACTGCATGGCAACAGAATATTCAGTCGCGTGTTTTGCGCATTTCAACCATGCATCACAGGGTTTGCATCATGCAAACCAATTTTACAAATTTATGGGACTTGGTTGTATGGGAAGTACAAAGGCACGCTATTGATGGCAGTTGCACAAGATGGAAACAACAACATTTTCCCTGTGGCGTTTGCCCTTGTCGAGGGGGAGATCGGTGGTGCTTGGAGCTTTTTCCTGAAAAATCTTCGAACACACGTGGCTCCTCAACCAGATCTCTGTTTGATCTCGGACAAACATGCCTCCATTGAAAGTTCCTACAATAATCCAGCAAATGGTTGGCATGACCATCCTTCTACGCATGTCTATTGCATTAGGCATATCGTCCAGAATTTCTCGAGGGAAGTCAAGGACAAAACATTGAGGAAAGCGGTTATGAATGCGGGATATGCATTGACACAACCCACATTCAAATATTACCGCAACGAGATCCGTTTGTCTAATCCGGAAGCCGGTAGGTGGATCGACAATATTCCAGTGGAAAAATGGACTAGGTCATACGACAATGGCCAAAGATGGGGGCATATGACAACGAATCTTATTGAATCAATGAATGGGGTATTCAAGGGCATACGAAACCTCCCAATCACTGCCTTGGTAAAATCTACGTATTTTAGGATGGCTGCGTTATTTGCAAAAAGAGGTGAAATATGGAATGCGGTGTTGCAATCTGGACAACTATGGAGTGAAAGCTGCATGAAATACATTAAGGCTGAAAGTGCTAAAGCCAACACTCACATGGTTATACGGTTTGACCGACACAGCCACAACTTCATTGTGAAAGAGACAATCGACCACAATGAAGGCCTGCCAAGATAAGAATACAGGGTCATTTTACCTTCTCAATGGTGCGATTGTGGCAGGTTTCAAGCATTTCGTATGCCTTGCTCTCATGTAATTGCCGCTTGTGCTCATACCCATCAAGACACGCTTCAACTGCTGTCAAACGTTTACAAATCTGAAATGTTGCTCACTGTTTACAACAACAACTTTCCTTTGGTGGCAAAACCACATTATTGGCCTGAATACGACGGCGATATAGTTTGGAACAATGACCAAATGCGATGGAACAAGAAGGGTCGTCCCAAAAGTAGGCGCATCACAACAGAAATGGACGATCTTGACAGGTTGGAAAGAAAGTGTGGTTTATGCCGTCAGGTCGGACACAATCGCAAAAACTGTCCGAATCGGGCGTCTGGCTCGACCACATAAATATTGTAATACATAAAATCTTTTCATAATTGTGTTGTAAACATTTGGGTTTTCCGTTAACAGATTTTGCTACAATTAATAAAACGCGTACAACAATAATTAACGATATTCAATCTAGGAAATTACAACTGTTAACACACTTTCATCTGACCCATGCATCATCAGCATTACATCACTGTCTATTTTGACTTCCTCCAACCACACATTAGGTCTTCCTATCGCATGTGAGGTTGTTGTTCGTTTTCGCTGGATCCTTCGAATTTTTCCCCCTCCGCAATGTCTCCATCTAGCCACCGCATCAACTCCCGCTTCAGACGCTCCATGGAGTGAATGTGCCAGAATTTCATTTTCATCGCAGGTTTCGTGGCGGAGAAGATAACGTAACCATCTCTGCTAAAAATCATAGGCGACTTCATGACGCAAATAATGGAGTACAAAATAAAAATACAGTGCGAGAAAGTGTGAGAAATTTCAGAGAAACGGACGAATTATTTATAAAACAGCATTTTTCCCTAGGAGCCAAGTGAGATGGCGCCTCTAAAAATCATAGGCGACGTCATGACGCAAATAACGGAGTACAAAATAAAAATACAGTGCGAGAAAGTGTGAGAAACTTTGGAGAAACGGATGAATTATTTATAAAACAACATTTTGCCCTAGTTTTGCCCTAGGAGCCAAGTGAGATGGCGCCTCCTCTCACTTTTAAGGAGCATGCGCCATCTCACTTGGCTAAAAGCCAAGGGAGGCGCCAAGTGAGATGGCGCCTAGGGAAAAACCCTAGGTGGAGGCGCCAAGTGAGATGGCTCCTCCTTTGGGGAGTCATCTGAAACATGGTTATTTGCGTAATTTTTTCCGAAATCCGGTTATTTGCGAAATATTATTTTAATACATGGTTATTAATAAAAAAATTCCCTTTTTGGATCCTTTGTTAAGTTTAATGTTTAAAAGTCTTTATAAATGCTTTTAAAGTTAGCTTCACTTTCTATGTGGGACTATTTGCAATGCATTTAATGCCATTAACTCAATTCCCATTTTTGTCATATTAGAACACAGCCATGACATTAATTGTTATTAACTTCAACAATCCCCCACTTTTTCTAATAATGAAAAATCTAATTCCAGAAAATGGGGTATAAAGAGTGTTAATACACTTAGTTATATTTCAATTTAAAACATAACTTAGTGAGTACAACGCAAAGTTTAATTGAAATGTTAGGTAGTAATGCTTTTAAACCATTAATCCATATGATTAGACTGACGTTATCTTACACACACTCTTTAAAGGTTCTTCCTCTATATATCTCGCTTAACACTTATTTATAGCCATATGCTATCCTGTTTCATGAATTTATAATGAGAGAATCACCAACTCTCACTTTGAGACGACACTATCTAGAAATTCACATAGGTGATTGTTGTACACAAAAATTTGCCCTCCCATATTTCTCAAGGCATTGCAAGAATAATCTCCAAGTGGCTCAAGATTGCTCAAGAGTTGGACAGTCAAGCTATCTCCTAAGGCAGTCAATCTCAAATTAGGGTTTTGTGTTTCTTCAAGGTCCTTACATCCAAATGATATCAAGTGCTCCCCAATGTCCTAATATGTTCTCAAGTTCATCCATGTCAAATTTCAAGCCTTGTAGAGGAAGTTTGGTCAGTCAATTGCTCAAGAGGTCAAAAAATCGACTGTGCTAGGGCAAAAGTCAACTGTGACCTACAAATAGTCAAACTTCAAGATTTTTTGTCAAATTTCTAATTTTTAAGGATATTTCATCATTTGATCAAGGGTTGATCATGATTCATCAAGGATTGCTCAAAATTCATCAAGACTCAAAAGTTGCTAAATTAGGGTTTTGTAGGAAAAGTCAACTCAACTTTGACCAAGCATAACTTTCTAATACTTTATGATAAATGACCCATCCAAAGCTCCTTTTGAAGAGGATGTAAGTTACTACAATACATCTTCACACCCCAAGATCAAGAAATGCACTCACAAAAAGTTAGAAATTTGGACATTATAGGTCATTTTTGAAAGTCAATAAAAACACCTTTTTTTCCAAAGCTTATAACTTGAGAATTGAATATCAAATTGGGATGAGCCCAAAAGGGTTGGTTATAGGACATATCAAGGTTTCTAAAAAGTCCAAGAACACCTCCAAATGTTCAAAATTGAAGAAGTTATGCATTGTCGAAGTTGGGCATTTTTTCAAAATTGCCAAAAGTCAACTATCCCCAAAACTTCAAATTTTGTCAAATGGGCCCACTTTTTTCCACTTGATTTGATCTTGTCACACTACACACGTGTCCTGGCTTCAGCCTCATGTCCATTTATTAATTTTTCTATTTTTATTTTGATTTTTATTGAATTATTTAATTTTAAATCAATTTAAATCCAAATAAAATCTAAATATTGATAACTTGGTATCTTTTTGACTGATACAGGCCTTAATTATCATCATGGACATGATCAAATTCGAATCAAGCCATATCATGAACAAATATTGGATTTGGAATGAATTTGGAAGCTTTTTAATGGAGGATCATATCATATCTCCAAGCATTGATTTACAAAGATTGAAGTCCAAATTTTTAACCTAATGCATTGCCTTATACATATACAAGAAAAAGAGGCACGAATCAAGACCTAGAGGCTGCAAAAATCAGAAAAGCCAAACTTGAAAAAGCTTGAATCTGAAAACGTACTTAGAGGTGTTTTCAAGGCCAAAACTCAACGCTATTCAATTGCTAGACATCCACTGAGTGAGAAGGAATCAAAATCAAGCTCTCTCCCTCTCTGAATCGCGCTGTATGTCTCATGAAAAACGCCCCTGTACTTGAAATTGTATCTTCTCATTCTTGCATTTTTAGTCAAATTATTGGCATGGTCATGATCCTTGTGTGATTTCTAAGATTTCTGTATCATTTGATTGTATTTTCATGAACCATAGCCCTGTAACCGAACCTAGGGTTTGGAAGTTTGTTTTTTGGGCGTTTTCTCTACAGGTGAAATCAAGGCCATTAATGTACATGGACGTGTTCAGGAAGAAGAGACGAGCATGGCTGTGGTTTTAGTTTGAGTTTTCATGGCCTAAAACGTATTTTAGGAGCAAGCCACGGATTTAGCTGCGGATAAGAATCCACAGGTAAATATCCAGGCCAAACGAAGAAGACGAGGACGTGGCTTGTCCCCATTCGTAGATTCAAATCCAGCGCGCTTTATTTTTTTGTTTGACTCATTGACTTGCTTTTGCATTATATTAATTGCTACCTATTGCACTAACAATAAAAGCATAGTGGCGCAGTGGCCAGGCGAGCGTGTGAAATCCAATGGGACCTGGGTTCGAATCCCAGGTCCTCCAAAAGCTTTGTAATATTTTTCTTCAGGTCATCCCATGCAACATCCAAAGCGCAGCACATCATACACCATCACCTGATCATCTGCCAGATGGCCTCCAGGCCAAATCTAATGGCCCAAAGGTGATGCCTACCATATGCCAAGGTTAACGTGTCACATGGAATCAGAGAGTCAACCCAGGCTTGCACGTTAATGGGCTTGGAAAAATGCTGATTTCACCCCCAAATCAGGCCCAACACCCCTTGGTTATTTCTTTCTTCTTTTTATTTATTTACTTGTTTTGTTAATTATTATTTTTATTATTACTAACCAATTAATTTTTTTTCCTCATAAAATCAAAAACAAAAAAAAATATTTTATTTATTAAAATTAAATTCATCATCTTATTTTTGTAAATAAATTAATTCCATTAATTTAGTTTTAATTAGGTATAACTTTAATATTTTTGCAATAATTAAAATTAATTTAAATAATTAAGTTTTATTAACTTTGATCAATTTTATTTTATTTACTTAAATATCCAAAAATCAAAAAATATCTTTTTAATTTATTTATTTATTTATTTATTTAATTAACTTAGATCTAATTTCTTTTTAATCCAAAATAACCAAAAAATGCTTTCTTTCAAAAAGGGTCAAAACCCTAAAAAATGCGCCCGATTTAATTTTCCGCACACGATCTATTTTTCCATATTAATGTAATTGTTTCCCGGAATGTAATAGCTAAATTAGGACTTTAATTATTTATCGCTTTATTTTACTTTCCGCATTTTAATTTCAAGGGTTTGTTTTTGGCGATGTAAATACCCGACGCCTTGTAATAGTTTATATTTAATTTCTGCAAATTTAATTTCCGCAACTCATAAACTGTTAGATGTTTGATAATAGGGAATGCATGACAAGATCGAATGTATGAACTTAAAATCAACATAGGTAACCATTGACATGTACAAAGATAAAATTAATCGAAATAACACACTCGCACATGCGCACTCTTAGGGTACACCTCGCTTGGTTGCCTTCGAACGTGGTCATTGAGTATAGGAAGTTTTAGAGGTCGCCCTCTTGTCCAAAGATCATAGTTTCCTCGAAACGGTTTCCTCGGAAAAATGATCTAAGACATTAGGGTTACCGCTAAGGCGTCCTAACATTGCTTTAGTGACCACACGTCCCTTAATCGAATTGACCCTTAAAACTCCAACGACGGTGCTACCTACTCATCAATAGTGGGATAGCATTGTCTAAAGGACATTGGCACAGATTGATTCCTGGTTCGAGTAGGTAGATGGTTCTTAAGTACTTGCTCCTTTCAAAACAAAATAAAACTTTTCGCACTTACACATTTCAAACAAAAACTTCTTTCAAACCCATAAACACGAAGAAAAGCAAATTTTGAAAACACTTTGAGCAAGTACCTAAGAGCCTATGGATAACCACAGATAGAAAGGGTGCTAACACCTTCCCTTTCTATAATCTACCCCCCGGACCCGAGAAACATCTCGAAAAAGGAATTTTTCTGTGCTTTTTTCCTTTCCTTGTTGGATAAAATAAAAGATGGTGGCGACTCTTGGTTACCGCGAAGTTTTTCAAAAACAAACGCAAAACGCGAACCAGCATTCCAAAAACAGTCAGTTCTTTCCCACCGTATCACAGTGATGTTCATGTTGTATCCTTTTCCATGAGATAATTATCCTCAATTTTGAAATTCAATAAGAGGTTTTGAAAACATCAACCCTTTATTTAAAACAGTCAACATTATTACCCAATGTGCGGTATACATCCAAATCAACGACATTTTGTTACCCATTGAATCTTGAAGTTAATGTTCTATTAATATAAGATTAGGTTATCGTCGATGTTGGAACTTTTATTCAAGGAGCTTCAACCACATACCTCTCAAGGTTGTTTTTACTAAGTCTTTGGTTAGTGGCTTAATAAATGGATCAGCCAAATTATAGCTTGTTGGTATGTAGGTGAGTAAAATGATTTCATTCTTAATTAATTTTCTCACGAACGAATGTCTAAGCCCTATATGTCTAGACTTTCCATTATACACTTTGTTGAATGCTCTTGCTAAAGTGGTTTGGCTATCGCAATGTACTATCATCACCTTTGAAATATTGTCTTTAGACAATGGAACTTCCAACAGAATATCCCTCAACCTTCCGCTTCTTTATCAATGGAAGCAAGAGCAACAAACTCTGATTCCATGATCGAAAGAGTAATGCATGTTTATTTCTTACACTTCCAAGAAATTGCTCCTCCAACTAGTATACATATCCACCCAGTTGTATACTTATGATATTTAATGTTGGATATCCAACTCACATCGGTATGTCCTTCTAGTACGGCAGGGAACCTACCATAATGAAGGCCAAGATATTTGATTTTCAGTAGATAGCCAAAAATCCTCGTGATTGCTTCTAATGTTCTTTACTTGGATTACTAGTAAATCTACTCATTTTAATAACCTAAAATGATATATCGGGTCTAGTACATTGTATTAAGTACGTAAGACACCCTATTACACTTGCATATTCCAATTGAGCCACTGCTCTTTCATTGTTCTTTGAGAGTTTGACGACATGATCAAATGGAGTGGTTAGTTCTTTAAATTTTAGGTGTTGAACTTACCAAGCATTTTCTTAATATAGTGTGTTTGACTAAGTTCATAACTCCCACTATTTCGCTTAATTTTGATCCCTAAAATTGTGTCAACAAGTCCAAGATATTTTATCTAGAAAGTGGAACTTAGAAACCTCTTTGTCTCTAAAATTCCATTCAAATCATTGATAATTATCAACATGTCATCAACATAGAAACAAATAAATTTTAGAATGTTTTTGCACACCTTTGTGTATAAACATTTATAACAAGAATTAGGAATAAATCCATTTTAGAGTATTACAGAGTCCAATTTTTGATGTCATTATTTTGGTGCTTGTTTTAAGTCATATAAGGATTTAACAAGCTTACACAGCTTTTGTTCATTTCCACGAAGCATGTAGCCTTCTGGTTGTTCCATGTAGATTTCCTCATCAAGATCTCCATTTAGGAATGTTGTTTTAACATCCATCTGATGAACTATAAGGTCATTCAAAGAGGCTAAGGCAAACAAAATTCTAATCACGGTTGTCCTTGCTACTGGTGCCACTACTACTACGAAAAAGACATACAACAAAAGTTGGGAAAAATATATAATCACGCAGGACCAGACTTTGTTATGTAGTATGTGGTTGTATATGTGTTACTTACAATCACGGTTCAGTGATCGGTGTAGCTGACTGGAAAGTGAAAACCGTATCACAATGATTGTGCCAAATAACTGTTGTGATTTTCATAAAGGTCCTTGGTTCGATTCTCAGCAGCGCTATTTTGGTATTTATATTATTATGGAGAGGCACGAGATATTACAATAGTTGGGTAATATAACTATTGTGAAATTTTCTGCTTAATTAATAAATATAATCATGCTTTTATAAGTTTTCCTATTGTTAACCTGTATTTTTATGGACCATATCACAATAGAACAAAAATACATAACCAAAATGTCACAAAACAACTTGTTATCATAATAATAATAATAATAATAATTATATAATAATAATAATAATAAGAATAATAATAATAATAATAATAATAATAATAATATTAATAATAATAATAAATAATTGGATTAAGAACCAAAATTTTTATATTACTTTAAAACCAAAATGTCACAAGACAACCTACAATTTATACATTACATAACATCATATAATTATATCTTGGTGTTTTGGTTTCTTGTCTATTTGTGTCTTGTCCCTTGGTCTCTTGTATCTTGGTGTCTTGACTATAAAGACCTATGATTTCAAATAACCATACTTGTTAGTTAAAATATGTAGAAATTATAACATACAATTAATATATTATGAATAGAGAATAAAATACTAACTTGTTAATTTTCCCATATGACTTTTTCATGATCGATTTGAATAACATGCACATCATCTCCATCAACTTCATCATATGAGGTAGGAACTTGTGTTGTGTAAGAAAGAGTGGACATGATATCAAGACTTTCATCATTAAGAGGAATGTGTTTTCCTTGGAGAATGATTGACCATTTCCCGGATATGTTCGAAGAGTCGGTCACATAGAAAAATTGTTTTGCTTGAGAATTCGTGATGAATAGTTTGTTTATAAAAGATGTCTTGCCAAGGTCGACCCGGGTGAATCCTAAGTCATCAATGTGTACACCATTACTATTATTGGAAACCCACTTGCATTTAAATAAAGGCATTTTGAAAATAACATAATAAATCTCCCAAATATCCTCAATGACACCATAGAACACAATATTTTTCAATATAAGATTCTTATCTTTCAAACTAGAGAAACACATTGATTCGACTTCAACCATAACCCCCACTATTTTGTATTGTACTACGATCATCTTTTGATTTTGTATAAAAGGTATAATGACCAATGTCGTATGCAGTCCAAGTTATGACATTAAATTTTGGCTCGTGCGACAACCATTTAAGTATCTCAGATACACTATGATCATTACATACCCTTTTATTAAATCAATATATGAATATCTTGTTATGCTCTATCAACAACAACTTGCCACTCATTCGGGGATATTTTTTCTTCGAAAGTCTTTTGTGAGTATCTATGTAAGGTTGAACTTCATCAATATTATTTAATATATAGAAATGTGTTTGTATAACTACATCTAGAGTCATTTACTTAACATTTAGACCTTGAATACCTCTTTCATATATGTCAGCATGACGAGACTTTAGAATTCCTATAGAATCTGCTTCCGAAAAATACTTTATATAAAACTCAACAACTTCTTATGTGATGTACCTTTCAACAATTAAAGCTTCTGGTCGGTGATGATTCTTTGTATATACTTTAAATATATTCATATATCAATTTATAGATACATCCGCCTTAAATAATTGGGACCACAAAATCTGATTTCTCTGACTAGATGAACAAGTAAGTGAACCATAATGTCAAAAAATGATTGAGGAAAATACATCTCCAATTGACACAAGATTATGGCAGCCTCATCTTTTAATTTATCTAATTTTTTAAAATCAAGAACTTTCTTACATATGGCATTGAAGAATAAGCACAATCTGGTTATAGTTACTCTCAAATTTTTCGTAGGATCCCACAGATAGCCACTAGTAGAAGTTGTTGCATCAATCCATGAAAATCATGAGATTTTAAACCAATTAACTTGAGATATTTTATTGATACAAGTTTCTGGATGTTTGATAAGTAACGTTGAGGAACTTCGATACCATGTGTCACAGGTGAAAAAATTCAATGAAGCCGCCACCATTATTTATCTATCCTAAGTCGTCGTTGTAACCAACACTACTACAAATAACGCTTTTCATGACGAAGCTTTCACGTCATCTAGAAAAAATTGAGGATTTATTGCAAGGTGCACCATGTTTTTTTTTAAAAACAACTTGTTCCCTCGATTATTTTAAAAACCGAGGTGTAATACCCTTCTTGACATGCTTTGAATCCTAGCTACTACACTTTATGTTTTCATTTGGTTACAAGTCTAAAATAAATAATCTAACCCTTCGGTTTTTTTGATAACCCAATGGATAAATTAATCAGATTTTACCATAAAAACACTCGTTGAATAGATTACGCTCTAATGCTATCTTAATTGTAGTCGTCCCACCGTCAAATGCATCATTTTTTTGGGATGGATTGCAAATCAGAAAAAAATGTCCTTCTACCTTGAACAAAACATTTTTCAACTTTTGCAGTCCATCTCAAATAATGGTTTTGATGTTGTTGTTGTTATTCCTAAAAGTTATTTTTGTTGTTATTCCTAAAAGTTGTTGTTGTTGTTATTCCTAAAAGTTTGACTGATGGATTGCAAGTGCAGAAAAAACATTTTCCAATTTTTGGGAGAAACACCTTATTAGAAGTTGGAGGCATTCAACGCTTGCACATTGTATACGCTAGTGAATAAAGTGATAATAATAGCATCAACAATAAATCTTAGATGCAAAGTTCTGACATTCAAGCATCAACAATCAATTTTGGATGCAAAGTTATGTTAGATTACAAGTGCAGAAAAACCATGAAGAGATTTTTTGTAAACAATTTATTTTATAATTATCTGTAAACAATGTAATACTAAAAATAATAATAATAATAATAATAACCATCACCTTGGTTTTTAAAAATAACCGAGGTGATAGTTCAAAAATAATAAATAATAATAACTACCATGTCGATTTTAAACTTTAAACCAAGGGGTATAGCAGTCAGATTTTACTATCAAAGCAATCGTTAGATTTTAGCCTAATTTGTATTCATATGAAGTCGCCCTAACTCGCATCATTATTCACAAGATCGTCAATGTTCTTTTATCTAGAACAAAACTTTTTATGCCTTATACTCAGAAAATGGTGTTGTATTTTTTTATAGAAATGTTCCTATTGTATTTGATAGATTGCAAGTGCAAAAAATCATTATTTCTTCAACTTACAAAAATAAGGGAGCTCAACCTTTGAAAGTTGAAACATAGAAGGAGGCTTAACTTTTTAGAAGATGGATATTATCAAAACAAGTCTGTAGCATCTTATGTTGCATACAATGGATTTTTAATATTCTGGGTAAACAATGCACCATTTTTGTAAAAAAAAAATAAATCTAACCCCTCAGTTTTATTCCAAAACCGAGAGGATAGTTAAGTGTTGTTTTTCACTTTTTTCAATGTCCTTAAACAAATATTTGTCATCCATTTAAAAGTTATCAACACTCAAGAATCAACCCTTAGTGACCCGCGTGAAATCTAAGGGACATCCATTATATAAGTTCTCTTACGATATTATAAATCTAAATGAAACATATGAAGCACTTGAAACCTAAGGATGCTTAAAAAAGTTCTCTACAATGGATTGCAAGAGAATAAATCATATGGATTCAAGATTTGTTTTATTAAATTTTTATTTGTACTAAATTTTTTATTATTATTGATATTAATTATGTTACCATTTTTTTCACCAAATACAAAAACATGCAAGATCCATCAATAATATTCAATAGTTCGAAGATCTAGATCTACATCTTGAGAGAATTTGATTTTCATCTAGATCCCTAGCGAGTTTGATTTTTATTTTAACTTAAATATTCTGGGTAAACAATGTAATATTTTGGGTAAATAATGTAATATTATGGGTAAATAATGTGATATTCTGGGTAAACAATGTAACAATTAAAAAAATAATCATACATGTAATACGGTGGTAGAACTGACTTAGTTTACATTTTATCGCAAATGTTGCGGATAGCAAGAGTCGCCACCAACTTTTCTTTTATCTAATAAGGAAAGGGTGAAGAGAACAGGAAAGACCTTGAATATTTTGAGTTCGGGGGTAAGTTATGAAAAGGGAAGGTGTTAGCACGTTTTTCATCTGTAGTTATCTGTGGGGTCTTAATTGCTAGCTCACTTTTGAAAATTGCTTTATGTTACGTGTTTGAAAATATTTCGAAAAGTTGGTAATGTAAGGCCGACTTTGTAATGATTCTTGTATTAGTCCTCAAGAATGCGTACAAAGTGTTTTGAAAATATTTGTTTGAAAGTGATGTGTGAAAAAAGTTTGTGAGAAAAATTATGAGCAAGCAATTAGAAGTGTCTTACCCACTAAAGGTATTTCTTATTCTTTTCCTTCTCCTTTAGAGATAATGATATCTGTACCATTAGTTGGTAGGTAGCCCTATCCATTGGATCTGAAAGGATAGGCGAGGGTTATCGTACAGTCATAGAAGGCAACTGGTAAGGATGCTTTATCAATTTTCGTAAGGGACCAAATAATTTACCAAAAAGAAACGTCGAAGGGTAATCTAGGGACTACGATCTTTTAATCGAGGGACTTTGCTAAAGCGTCCCCACTTTCAAGGGACATGACTGTTTTCTGAAGGCAACAAGGAAGGTTATCCTAGAGGTGCAAGTGTACGAGTGTGTCGTATTCAGTTATTTAGTCTTGAATTAGGGTTTTCTATCGTCAGGTTTTTATCTTTCCATGTAAACCCTAATTACTAAGGAGTGAACATAAAATAATAAAAAGCGATAAAGTGCGGAAAATAAAATTCCTACGCTATTACATGGCCTTGGGGCAGTTACATAATAATAGAGTGTGGAAAGTAAAAGCCTATAACTATTACATTCTGAAGCAGTTACATGATAATAAAAAAATAAATGCGAGAAATAAGACTTACATTTGCGAAAGCACAATCGATCTGAAAATGTAAAGTAAAATAGAATCGAAGAAATGTTTTTGATGTTTTTTATGAAAAAAGGTTTTTGATGATGACGAAATAAACCTAAAAACACTAATTAGTTTTAATTAAAAAAGGTTGATTAATTAAATTAATTAAAAAATGTTACTGATAAAAACCTAAAACCTAATTATTTTTAGGGTTTGTAAAAGAAAAGGTTTATGGTTTATGGTTAAGTGAATTTAGGGTTTTTAAGGGAAAAGAGAAAACAAAGTTGAAAAATAGGAAAATTCCAGGGTGGGTGTTGAACCCACGCCCTTAGCCTTTCCTCCTACGAGCCTTGCCATTGCTCCAAACACGCTTTGGTGTCAAAGGAATGGAATTAGCGTGCTTTGCATGTTAAAAATCTGCAAAACATGAAAAATGTAAGAAAAACCCCAAAACACCAAAAGGCAGGGATCAAACCCACGCCCTGGTATAGTAATGCCTTAATGTGTGTGCCTTTGCCACTGGGGTGACCATACATCCAGTGATATAACCGAGACAAAATAAATATAACATAAAGCCAATTAACTGGGCTGAAGAGGCGACTGAGCCCTAGCTCCAGTCGTCTTCTCCGGTGAGTGTTTTCCATATTCCTGCAAAATAGATATAGTTAGTGATCCAAGGGCACCCTACCCCCTTAAATCAGGCCTTGCAAATTCAATGGAAGTGTTATTTTAGGCTGAATCATGCTGGTTTGTGAGATATAACATAAATAGCATGGATCAGTATGAACATGGTAGTTCATGGTTTAGCCATCATGGGGCTCATACGATGGATTTTTCTTGCATGTTGATACCTCATAAACATATTAGCAAAGTTAGTAGGTATTAAAATGAAATGAAAAACAAAATGCAAAAATCATCCAACATGAGAAACCGACGAAGCATGTTCTAGGGTTTAAGCCCTTTTGGACCTTCACAATTGATCCATTTTTACCCTACAATGCTTCAGGAATTGAATGGAACGATTGGTTTGTTGTGAAAGTGGCTGCAAGCTAGGGTTTCGAGTTGCCTAGTTCTTGGAAAATTTTGGATGTTTGGAAAGGTATCTTACTGCAAGGGTTCGTGTGGCTTAATGTCTGAATTGATGATAATATATAATCATGAATTAGGTCAAATGTTTGTGGGCTTGGACCTTTGTAAAAAACCTTGTTTTGTTTAATATTTTTAATTTTAAATAAATAAAAATAAAAAATAAATAAAATAAAAATCCATGGGGTGTATGAATGAGTTTTGAGGTTCACAATAGGTTGCAAAACATGCATGGACCTTGAAATACAAGCCCAATAGCCTAAAACTTCAAGTTTGGTCACTTTTGGTTTCATGCATTTGCTCAAAATTTCCCAACTTGAACCAATCATAACGCTCTCAATTTTCATCATATGAAGGTGATCTTGGACTTTTTGGAAATCTCAAGATGTCCTCTACCATCTCTATTTTGATTATGTTTGAATTTGAAGATTATTTATTGATGTAAATTACCTTGACAAAAAGTCTATTTTTGTTGACTTTTGAAATGACCTATAATGTTTTGGCCCATATCTCTCAAATGAAGCATTTTTTTGATTTGATCTTAGTGAGACAAAGTTGTAGAGAATTGAATTTCCTTCAAAATGAGATTTGGTTGAAGAAAACATGATGAAGCATGTGAAAGTTGTGCTTGGTCAAAGTTTAATTGACTTCTCCTTAAGAATACCCTAATTTGGTAACTCTTGACTTTTGATAAATCTTGAGTTTTCTTAATGAATCATGATAAACTCTTGATCAAATGATGAATATCACTTCAAAATGTTGATGTTGACCAAAAATCTTGAGGTTTGACTGCATGTTGACCACAATTGACTTTTTGCCCAATATAGTTGATTTCCAGTCATTTGAACCATTGACTGGGAAAACTTGTGATGCAAGGCTTAAAACTTGGCATGAGGATGCTTAGAGACATATAAGAACCCATGACATCCACTTGAGGCCTTATAAACCCAATATTACTTGAGAAAAGTGAAACCCTAGTTGTGGATCTATTGCTTAGGAGGAAAATTTTTCTGATCAATTCTTGAGTAACATTGAGCAAATGAAAACCCTAGGAGCATGAAGATATATCTTGAAGAAAAAGGGAGGTAAAGTTTGTGGGTACAACATCTGCCCCTGTTCAATATTCTTAAAGCTGAAGAGCTAGATTGGCATGTCCGCCATCCGTGATATGAAGGTAGAAGAGGATTGAACACTTAAGTGCCCATAAATTTGCACTCGCATGTGCATGAAGTAACACTGTTGGTTGATAATATTGCTTGAATGGGCTTAAATATGCCATTTGGAGAGGTGACGAAGTGTCGTCGGAGACGGGCTTATAGATGTCATTAAAGTGACTATTGATAGGAGTATCAGAATAAGTCTACGCTTGACTATATCTGAAGAATGCTTTTCAGGATGACTCTCTGGTGAAATTTCTTAAGTAATTGCTTGTCTGATTTAGCCTATAAGGGAAATGCTTGTCATATTTAGCCTCTGAGGGAAATTCTTGTCATGTATATAGTCACTGTAGCGGTAGAAATGTTCAAGACTAAGCCATTGGATTGACTAGACTTTATGCAAATCAAAATAAAAATCGCCACTGCGCTTTATTGTTTCCAAAGGAATGGGAAAAGAGCGAATAACCCAAAAAGAGGGAGAAATATTCAAGGTAAGGGGGTTGGTTATGCAAAGGGAAGGTATTAGCACCCTAAACATCTACGGTACTCCACAGGAGCCTCTTTGTAAAAATCTGTATATTTTGGCTATAAAAAAATGTTGTATATATATATATATATATATATATATATATATATATATATATATATATATATATATATATATATATATATATATATATATATATATATATATATATATATATATATATATATATATATATATATATATATATATATATATATATATATATATATATATATATATAATGGATGGTAGAGGTGAGGAAAGAAATATATTTATTTTTTATAATTTTTGCACCCATTGCAGTTGCGAATCTTTAGTGCCTACGTACCACCTTTTCGTGCAATAGGGGATCAGGGTACGTGTAGTTCCTCTTTTAAAAATTTAAAACAGAAATGCGTTGGTTAATTTTATGAAATGAAACATCATTGTCATTGTCCGTATGGAAAACATACCTACTATCCACAATCATGAGAAAGGATAATTTGCATCATCTCAAAGTGGAGGATATGGCTTGGATTTTAAAAATCAACAATTCCTCACTCAACACCCAAGTGGAAAATATCTCTCTTTACTACATATTATAGAAGTATAGTTGTTTTCATCACTACAAGGATTGACAAGAGTTCAACCTTTTTTGAGAAAAGTTTAAAGATAAAAGCCAAAGTGGAAAAATGGTTTGAAATGAGATTGATTGCCTTTTAGTCTTCTCACAAAAATGTCAAGGCATTATTAAGTTGATTGGAGTTTATTTATGAAAAATATTTTGAAAATGGATGGACATAAGTCCAAGTTTATTATGAAAGTGGTTCAAGTTCAAAAACAAGAAGAGTTTTCAAAAAAGGGAAAGAAGATTTTTGAAATTAAAGAAGATGGGAGGAGAAGAAGGGACTATCCTAAAGCATAAGGTAAAAGCTAGGGATAATAACCATCTAACCAACAAGAAACCAATACTTGACATTATGAGCCAAGATAGAATTCTCATTCCTTGGACTGAAACCAATCAAGCAAAGAAATACTAGACCTCTTGAGAAAACCAAACTTCAAGTGTATTAAGTCTTCACAAAAAAATTGGGCAGAGTAACGGCTGTATACGGGTGAATTCCATATTACAAGTGAAGGAGGTAATCACAAAAACCGGCACACACAAAAAAAAGCAACCTAATGTATTGAGGTAAACCTCAAGAACTCCAGACAAAATAATCAGATAAGATCTCCAAGATGGGTCAAGGTTTCTAATCCTAATTCCAAGAAAAGTCCCATGCTCCATAATGCCAAGGATAGTAACCAAATAGTCCAAGCACCATTAAATATTCTTTAGGGTTTATGTTTAATATTAAGTGTCTTAATAAAGGAAGAGAAAAGCTCAAGTGAGCGAAGTAAAAATGGCAAGAAAATAAATGCTCAAATGAGCAAAGATGAAAATGGCATGAAATGTAAATGCTAAAAGTAAATAGTACATAAAGCATCAAAAAAATAAAAGTATAAGGTAAACAAGTCAATAATTAGTGGTTAGTTGGATGACCATCTTGAAGCTTGTTGTTGCACCCCAAAATTTTCCCTCCCATTTTATTCAACAAATGTCAATTGAGGTCCCCAAGTTGCTCAAGGAAGTCCAAGAGTTGACCAGACAAACTCTCTCCTAAGGCAGTGCACCTCAAAATTAGGGTTTTTATTTTCATCAAGATGGGTGAACCAAAAAGGTATCAATGCTTTCCAAGGTCCTAATATGTTCCCAAGATCATCCATGTCAAGTTTCATGCCTTGCATAAGAAGGTTGCTCAGTCAACTGCTCAGATGCTTGAGAATCAACTATATTAGGTCAAAAGTCAACTGTGGCCCACATACAGTCAAACTTCAAGATTTTTGGTCAACGTCATCATTTTGAAGTTTTATACATCATTTGATCAAATGTTTATCATTATTTCCCAAGGAATGCTCCAAAATCATCAAAACCCAAAAGTTGCTAAATTAGGGTTTTGTAGGAAAAGTCAACCCAACTTTGACCAAGCATAACTTCTTCATACTTTATCAGAAATTTTCCATCCAAATCTCATTTTGAAGAGGATGCAATTCCCTACCATTAATCTCCCTCTCAAAAGTTCAAAATATGCACTCATAAAAAGATATGAATTTTGACATTATGGGTCATTTTGAAAAGTCAACAAAAACACCTTTTGGGTCAAAGCTTCATACATGAAAATGGAAGACTCAATTGAGATGAGACCAAAAGGGTTGCTTAGGGGACATCCTAAGATTTCTAAAAAGTCAAAGAACACCTCTCTAGGGTTAAAATTGGAGGGGATGTGCCTTGTTAAAGTTTACCTTTTTTTGCAAAATTGCCAAAAGTCAAATGGGCTCAAAATTGCATTTTTTGCCAAATGGGCCTAACTTTATATGCTTGCACCTCACTTATAATATGATCCACGACCCAAATATCCAACCTCATGTTATTTTCTTCACTTTTCAATTTATTTTGATTTTTTTGTTAATTAAAATTTCAATTAAATCAAATAATTGATGAATAATGAAAAAGATATGTTGTGATATGATTTTTGGACAGGATTTCAACCAAATAATGCTAGGATATCATGATCAATTCGAATCAAGTCTGATTGGTACAAGAAAGGCATAATTTGGCTCAATGTGGCAAGTTTATATATGCCATGAAAATCAAATCAAATCTTCAAAACTTTCAAAGATGTGATCTGTTTTTACAACCCTAATTCACTCTATAATATATATTGAACATATCCAAGGCAAGAACAATGGTGAGAGTCGTGAAACGAGGCAGAATAAAACTGAAAAATTTCAAAGAAAAGTGTGAGATCAAAATCCACTCTAGAGCCATCCTCACGGAGATTTAAAGATTCCAATATATTCCAGGACATCCCAGGAAGCTATATCTTCAGGCTTCAAAACGCCAGGAATCGTGCCCACCATCAACCACGGTTTGCCCAAAAACTCGATTCTGATTTCCTTGATTTTGGCAGCATTAGCTTGTTTTGATCATACATTCTTGTTCATTATCATGTTTGCAAGTTATTAGCATCATTTAATTGCATTTACAATGCAAGAATCACAATATGCCATTACTAGGGTTTACGACTTTGTTTTAGGGGTTTTCAATGCAGGAACAATTGGCTCTCATATTGGGTACCATGATGATCAGGGCTTCAAGCCCAGTTGATTCATGGTCACCAATTGAATTTATATTGCGTGTACAGGATTTTTGAGATAAACAGGGTTATAGCCATGAATGAACGTCCGTAGGTAAAAGTGTTTTATCTAAGACAACGGTCCAAGGAAGAAGATGATGCGTGTCAAAGCGTGATTAGTCCATTCAAATTTCGCGCGTTTTGGTTGGTAGAATATTTGACTTGGCTTTTGGTTTTATTTGTTTATTATGTTTACAATTAACAATCTAGCGCAGATGGTTGGAAGGAATGCCTTTGATGCACACGTCCTGGGTTCGATCCCAGGCTTGTGCATTTTATTATTTTCTTGATTGTTTCAGGCGAACCAATGCAATATATCATCCCACGCCTATCATGTACCATCAACGCTCATCCACTGGATGCCCAGCTGGACAAATCTCACGCTTCTCCCTTGAAGGCCCATGGTACACATGCAAGGTCAATGCTACACCGGATTCAAAGGTTGACCAGGCCTGGAGGCTTAATAGGCCAAGGATTTCAGTTCAACACCCCAAGCATTACTATTCAACACAGGCCCATTCCTAAATATTTTATTTTCTTATTTTTTATTATTCTTTGCAATTTGTTTATTTATTTTATTTTTAAAATCCACTTTTTTTCATAAAAATCCCAAAATCAAGAATTCACAAATTTAGGATTAGTTTTTATTGTCAAATTTAATTTTTAATTAATTAGCTTAATTTAATTTAGGGTAACTTTAACTTATTTTTATAATAAAAATCAATTAGAAAACTAGGTTAAATTCTTGATGTAATTATTTTCTTTTTGTCAAACAAAAACACAAAAAATAGGTTAACTTTATTATTTTTCTTAATTAAAGTTAATTAGCAATTAGGTTTTTTATTTTTTTTTTCAATTATTACTTATTTTCTTAAATAACAAAAATGACAAAAAATGATGTTTTCTTTAATCAACTGATATTCGATGTAGTCAAGGGTCAAAACCTTAATTTCTCTCCCATTTAATTTGCCGCGCGGTTGTTATTATTTTTGACATTATTATTGTAACTGTTTCAAGGTTATAATAGTTTAATTAGGGTTTTAAAATTGCGTACTTTTATTTCCCGTCAAGGAAATTATGTAACTGTCAAAGCCATGTAATAGCTAGGTTTATTTCCTCTTTTACTTTCTGCAAATTATTAACTGTTAGATGTATTAATAGGATTGTATGGCAAGAATGCATGAAGAATTAAAACAGTTATAAAACCTTAATGTGCAAAGAATAAATAACTGAAACAAATCACTCGCACATGTTCACTCCTAGGGTTTACCTCACTTCGATTGCCTTCGGTAAACAATAATTAAGCATAGGAGATTTTAGTGGTTGCCCTTCAGTCTAAAGAGATCAAAGTGTCCCGTTTGAATGTTGCCTCGGAAATGTTACCTCGAAAGTGTTGCCTTGGAAATGATCTTAAGACTCTAGGGCTACTAATAAGGTTTTATAACTATTGCTTTAGTGATTTAACTTGTCCCTTTTGAATTTCCCTTACAAACTCCAACGACGTTGCTACCTACTCCTTAATAGTGGGATAGCGCTGTCTAAAGGAAATAGAACTGAAACAATCTTTTTTCGAGTACATAGATGCCTATAGGTACTTGCTCAAAACAAATATTTTCACACAAAACACCTTTCAAAAAAAATTTTCAAAACAAACCTCGTCACATCCTTGAGGACTGATACAAGGGTTATCATGAAGTAAAACATTTTCAAGACAAACACACACAAGCAATTTGGAAAAATGAGCAAGTACCTAAGAGCCCGTAGATAACTATGGATAGAAAGGGTGATAACACCTTTCCTTTCTATAATCTACCCCCCGTACTCATAATATCTCGAAAAAAGGTTTTTTATGTTCTTTTTCCTTTTCCATGATTGGATGAAATAAAAGTCGGTGGCAACTCTTGCTTACCACGACATTTTGCGAACAAAAAACGCAAAACGCAAACCAGTATTAAACAGTCGGTTCTTCCACCGTATCACAGAACTGGCGACTCTGCTGGGGACTATATGAGAGTGGGGTAAACCTTAGGATCTAGGTAATATTTAATTGCTTTCTCTTGATTGTCTTGCTTGCTTTATATTTATGGGAACTGTTTGGGTTATTTGATCCTACACCCGGATCGGGGAAACACCTTTTAGGTAAGTAGCAATAAACTGTGAGGGAACTATGCTGGGGTATACCGACACGGTTGAAGCAGTAGCTACATTGATGTGGCACTTTGGTTGGTACTGGTAACCCTTGAGTCAATCAGGGAGAGTACGGGGCCGCCGCATGGTGTCGTGAAGCATCAAGTGACCTTAGAACCTTTAATTGCCCAACTTGGCCATTAGAAAGTAGTGAGATAGCCGGACTCGGTGTAGAGCTAAGAACTGACTGATACTCGATACTACACTCATTAAGATCATACTTTCGGGATATTTCAGCCGCAAGAAAAGATTGTGTGCACTGAGACAATGCCGATAAAGGATGGTCAGTGATATTGAGATCCTCTAGAACCCAGTTACTATTTCTAAGACAAGTTTGAAACCAACCAACTTTAAGAGGGTATTACATTTGACCTCATGCAAGCCTTAAGCCTAAGGACTTTGTGTGATTTGACTGTGATTGCTATACCTGCGTTTTCTATACCTATGCTTTACCATGACACCATGCATCATAACATAGCATCCATTCTTATTGCACTAACCATTTAAAAGACCAAGGGAATTTATCTTTGCCCTGTTTTGCAGATCATGGCTTATGTATGTAGAAGCATTATCTGAATCTGCTTTATGAAGATCCCTTCCAAACTCAAACAGCTAGTATCAAGGGTTTCTGAAACTTTTGCGTTCACCAAGAGACATGGTCGACTTCTCGACCTGGTTACTGCAAACTTTGATGGAAAGATGATGAGTGTGCTTTTTCAGTTCTTTGATCCCAAGCACCACTGCTTCACCTTTCTAGACTATCAATTGGTACCTACCTTGGAAGAATTCTCTCAGCTGTTGGATATACCCATTCTTGAGTAGTTACCCTTCACAGGTTTAGAATAAGCTCCTAAGCCAGAAGTCATTGCCTCAGCTTTTCACCTGAAACGGGCCAATGTGGTAGCTAATTGGGAAACAAGAAGCGGAGTCAAGGGTTTTCTAGCTAAGTTTCTGATAAACAAAGCCCAGCTGTTTTGGGATGATGCAGATTTTCAGGCTTTCGAGGAGGTCTTGGCTCATCTAATCTATGGTTTAGTCCTATTCCCTAATCTGGACTCATTCGTAGATGTGAATGCTATCAAGATCTTTCTCTCTCGCAACCCGGTGCCTACTTTGCTCGGAGATATTTTGAACGCTCTCCATACTCGTACCATGAAGAGATGAGGGATTCTTATGTGCTGTATGCCACTGCTGTCGAGGTGGTTTATTTCTAACCTCCCTAAGTCGGTACTAAAGAATGAAGAAGGTTTGGGTTGGTCGCAAAGGATAATGTCGCTCGCTCATACATATATTCTTTGGTGTTCTTGAGCTATGGAAAATACTGCTACTATTGATCATTGCGGAGAGTACCCTAATGTCCCGTTACTTGGCATCCGAGGGGGTATAACCTACAACCCTTATTTAGCCCTTCAACAATTTGGTTATGCTCGAAGGGATGGTCCCTACGAGTTACTTATCGAGAGTATTGTATTCAACTATGAGGACGGTGTCAAGGAGTGTCGTCGGAGATTCATACGAGCCTGGGGCATGGTAAACAGATCTGGCGCCAAGGCTTTGGGACCAAAGACTTCCATTCCTATGGAACCTTACCTACCATGGGTTCGAGTTCGTGCCCAGCAGCTTATGATGCCCTACATGGCTATTTTGCCAGTGTTTGTGGAACCCACTATAGAGGAGGGTATTACTTACACAGTTCTCTATCCCTATATGCCCACTGATCTTGGAGAATTACAGAGGTCTTGGATTCAGTTGATGAAGGAGAGGGATACTTACAAGGATCAATTCCATGCTCAAGAGAGGAAGGTCTTGGAGCTCACAAAGCATTTGCATGAAGAAAGAGGACTCAATGACTATCCCAGCACAAAGAGGAAGCATCTATAGGAATTTTAATGTCTTTTACAATTTCAGAGTTATTTTTTTAAAATTGTAACGCCTAAAAGGCATTTGAAATTCAAATTCAGCTAATAAAGTTTTTGTTTATTGTGGTTTGCAAATTTAAATTTCTCGAAGTCTTTGAAATCATTGCATTCGCATCCCATCCATAGCACATCATTACAGGTACCATTACAGGTTTCTCATCTTCTTCGCTGTTTATTTCAGCAGTAATGTCTTCTGAACAAAGCATCAAGGACCTTCAAGCACATAACGCCTAGTTCCAACAAATGTTCATCAATCTGGAAAAAGGGCAGGAGGATCTGAAAGCCCTCATTCTGAAAGAAAAGAAGAAGAAGAAGAAGAAGAAGAAGGTTGTCGGTATTCTGAATATGGGCAGAAGGTTTGGAGAGCGGTTGAAGCGACAAACTGATCTGACTTCTTCATCCAAGGAAGGGGAGAACCGAGAAGGGGAGAAGGACCCTAGTCATGCAGTCTCTGACAATGATACTGATTATAATGATGAGAAATATCCTCCTGCTAAGGATAGATACAAACAGTTAGAAGATCGTTTGAGTGCCATGGAAGTTCAGAGGATACCTGGATTGGATTTTGAAGAATTGGGTTTGGTGTCGGGAGTGGTCATCCCGCAGAAGTTCAAAGCTCCAGTTTTTGCCAAGTATGATGGGGTGTCCTGCCCAAAATTCCATCTCCGTTCTTATGTCCAGAAGATCCAGCCCCACACAGTTGATAGAAATCTGTGGGTTCACTTCTTTCAAGATAGTCTGTTAGGGACTCACCTTGAATGGTTCTACCACCTAGAGGGAGCAAATATCCGAAACTGGGAAGATCTGGCTGCTGCTTTCTACAAGCAGTATCAGTACAATACCGACCTTGCTCCCACTCGTACTCAACTCCAGAGTATGTCCATGGATGCAGGTGAAGGTTTCAAAGATTAATCCCAAAAATTGAGAGATTTGGCTGGGAGAGTTCAACCCCTGTTGTCTGATAGGGAGTTGGTTGATATGTTTCTGGGGACGCTATCTGGTCCATTTTTCAATCATTTGATCGGCAGTTCATCAGCTGGTTTCACCGAGCTAATCCTAACTAGGGAAAGAGTAGAAGATGGAATTCGAAGCGGAAAAATACAGAAGGATGCCTCTTCAAGTTCAGTAAAGAAGCCTTTTGCTGGTAAGAAGGAAGCCAATGCCATCTACAGCCCGAGGGGCCAAAACAGGGTTGAACATCGTCAGACATTAAGTGACGTGATGATACCTAGACCTGCAGTTACTCCACAATGCAACAATCAACAAAGGGCGGAAAGAACACAACGACAGTTTACCTACATCAACATGACATTGGCTGAAGTTCTACCTCATCTGTTGAGATCTAACCTGGCAACCTTGAGAAAGGCTCCTAAGAATCCAAATATTGCATCTCCTCGATATAATCCAAATGCCCGGTGTTCCTATCATTCTGAGAGTCCTGGCCACGATACAAATGACTATTGGGCTCTGAGAAACAAAATACAAGACTTGATTGAAGCAAAGGAGATATATTTTGACGCCCCGGAGAAGCCAAATGTCATAACTGCTCCCATACCTAAACATGGTCGTGGAGTTAATGCTATTGATATTGATTTGTTTATTACCTCTATCAATGAAGTTTCTACTCCTCTCATGACTGTCAAGAAGAATTTGTTGTTGGCCGATTTATTTCCGGGTTATGGTGAAGGTTATCGCATGTGTTTGCTTCTACCTTCTGGTTGCCGTTTGCTGAAGTTAGGTGTTCAACGCCTGATAGATAGCAAAGAGATTCTGTTTGAGAAAAATGTGATTCCTGTTGTTCCAATTGAAGACATTGCCATTATAACCATTTCCGCTAATCCTTCCAAGGTTTCCTCGAGAAGACCTGTTAGGATTACACCTGCTCCAAGAATTGCTCCGCTGATGATTACTGTTCCTGGTCCTGTCCCGTATGTCTCAGATAAAGTTGTCCCCTGGCATTATGGTGCCGATATGTACTACCATGGAATCAAACAAGACTTTAAAGACGAAGAGGTTGATCCTAATATTGGTAACATTGTCGGAACCAACAAAGTTACCCGAAGTGGAAGGGTTTTCTCTCCCGAGATTTCCCATAAGACTGTCAGCAAGCCCATTGTCATTCATCTGCTGTTCCTGCTATTACATCAACTATTGTTCCTGTTCTTACTCCAATTGGAGAATCATCTGATACCCGCGACAAAGAGGTTGTAGGTGAGCATGCCCAGACGGAGGTGCCTAAGAAAATCGTTGTGGAAGCCTCTAAGCAAGAAATGGAGGAGATACTGAAAATCATTAAGAAGAGCGACTGCAACATGGTCAAGCAGCTGGGGTAGACCCCATCAAAGATATCCATGTTGTCTCTGTTGTTGTATTCTGAAGCCCATGCGAAGGCTTTGATTGCATTTCTCAAAACTTCACATGTGCAGCAGGAAACTTCAGCTGATCAGTTCAAAGATTGTGTGGCCAGCCTGACTGCTGATAATGGGCTAGGTTTTTCAGATGCGGATTTGACCCTGAACGGAAGGAAACATAATGATGCTCTGCATGTCTTGATTGAATGTAGGGGAACTACTATGGCTCATGTGCTGGTAGATACTGGGTCTTCACTGAATGTTCTGTCGAAGAAGGCATTAGACCGGTTGGATTGTGAGGGTTTAACTCTAAAGCCTAGTAACATTGTGGTTAGGGCTTTTGATGGGTCGAAGAGAATGGTGCACGGGGAGGTGGACATCCCTGTCAAACTAGGTTCTCATACTTTTGGGTCCACTTTCTATGTGATGGATATCATGCCATCATATTCTTGTTTGCTGGGTTGTCCTTGGATCCATGAGGCTGGGGCAGTCACCTCCACACTCCACCAAATGCTGAAGTATCAGGTGAAAGGAAAGATTTTCACAGTGCGGGGTGAAGAAGAATATATGGTGAGTCACCTCAACTCCTTCCGCTACGTAGAGATGGACGGGGAATTCATAGAAACTCCTTGTCAGAATTTTGAAGAGGTCCCTCAGATCTTGGCATCGATAGAAACTGCTAGCAACAAACCTCCTTTGAAGATGGCTTCTCTCAAGGAGGCCAGAACCGTGGTTGAAGAAGGTGGGTGTGCTAATTGGGGTCAGCTCCCTGATTTCACTCATAAAACTGACAAATTTGGTTTTGGCTTTACTACAAGGGCTCAAAGGGCTGTTAGACGCGCTCGGGCTGGAGGACCTCCCCTACGCATCAACAATCGTGGGATAAACTCCATTGAAGACAGTGAAAAGGACTCGACATTGACAGCTGGATCTACCCGACTACCAATGGTGGACCGAGTAATTGGATGGCTAGGGACTTCATACCTGTTTCTTTTATTCCGCAGTAATTGACTTATTTGTTTTAAGATTTGTAATAAACAATGTGAAACTTTATGGCCTGGTGCCTTGCCCGAGGCACCTGGGCTTTGCTTGTGAGGGCTATTATCTGTCATTTCATAATCATTAATAAAGCATTGGACGTTTCTGGCATACAAATTTCGCGCTCTCTGTTTTTCTTTTCTGTTTTTACATCATCAAATCAGCTATTTCTCTTACACACACTCACGTATCATAATGCAGATCCATATCCACTCCGGATCCCATTGATAACAGCTCTTCTATTTCCAGTTATGACTTCAAAAATCCTATCAACCAAGCCGAGGACAAAGGTGAGGATGATTATGAGGTGCCCGGAGAACTTGCTAGACTACTACAACAGGAAGAAAGGGCCATACAACCTCATGAAGAGCCAGTTGAGACAGTGAATTTGGGTACTGAGGAAGACAGAAAAGAGGTTAAAATAGGTGCAAATCTGGAGCCTAGCGTCAAACAGAGATTGATACAGATGTTGCACGACTATGTTAAGATCATCGCCTAGTCCTACAAAGACATTCCTGATTTAGACACTGATATTATGGTACACCGCCCTCCGACTAAAGAAGACTGTCCTCCGGTTAAGTAGAAGGTCCGTCGTTTGTGTCTTGAAATGTTAGAGAAAATCAAGGCAGAGGTCATGAAACAGTTCGATGCAGGATTCTTGGCTGTCACTTCGTATCCATAATGGGTTGCTAACGTTTTTACGGTACCTAAGAATTACTGTAAGGTACGGATGTGTGTTGATTAAAGAGATCTGAACAGGGAAAGCCCCAAGGATGACTTCCCACTTCCTCATATCGATGTTCTGGTCGACAACACCGCGCATCATAAAATCTTCTCCTTCATGGATGGTTTCTCGGGCTACAACCAAATCAAGATGGCTCCTGAAGACATGGAGAAGACAACTTTCGTCACACAGTGGGGCACCTTCTGCTACAAGGTGATGCCTTTTGGGTTGAAGAATGTTGGGGAAACCTATCAGCGCGCCATGGTCGCTTTATTCCACGACATGATCCACCATGAGATCAAAGTTTATGTTGAGGATATGATAGCCAGGTCTCAGACTGAGTAAGAGCACCTTGATCATCTCCAAAAGTTGTTCGACAGGTTGAAGACATATAAGCTGAGGTTGAATCCGAACAAATGTACCTTCGGGGTAAGGTCTGGCAAGCTTCTAGGTTTCATCGTCAGTGAGAAGGGTATTCAGGTAGACCCTGCGAAGGTAAAGGCCATACAAGAGATGCTGGTTCCCTGCACAGAGAAGGAAGTTAGAGGTTTCCTGGGACGTCTGAATTACATCTCCAGGTTCATTTCACATCTGACTGCTACTTGTGAGCCAATTTTCAAGCTTCTGAAGAAAGATCAAGTGGTAAAGTGGAATGATGAATGCCAGATCGCTTTCGAAAGAATCAAAGAATACCTTCAAGAACCTCCAATTCTGATTCCTCCAGTTGAAAGAAGACCTTTGATATTATACTTGACAATGCTAGACAATTCAATGGGGTGTGTGCTAGGTGTTGTACCCCAATTTTTGACCTAAGATCCCATTTTTATTTTTGCATTTTTTAAGATAAGTCAAGCTCACGAAATACAGTCGGTTTTAACGTCTCACCTTTGAGCTTCGACTATGCGAAGATTGTCAAGTGTTTTGAACATTTTTAGCCTATGTATCACTAATTTCTAATCCATACAAAGGTGTATGTTCATGTCTTCTTTTGCTTCATGTGCAGAGACAGGTCTGAATCAAGAGCATCAGGTGTCGCGCCTCAATTAAGGTTTTGAGTCTCCCAAGCCGAAGTACGGTTGATTGCAGATTCTCGAAGACTGATTCATCAAGGCACAACCGTTGCACCCTTAATTTCGCCCCTAATATGTTTTAGTCGCTCTTTCATATCATACTTTGTTATTTGGTCACGATCATTAGTAAATATCTTCATTCATCACATTTTGCATCATTAGTCGTATTTAAGTTGACCAGAAAAGTCAGTTTAAATCAAAGTTTGCATCGTCTTTCAGTTGTAAAATACCCGACATTTCACTTCATTCATTTTGATCTCTTTACTCATTTGTTGCATTGCTCCAAGTTGTTTATATGTTGATAATAAAAATATTTTGGTTTTATAGACAAACTGTTAAAAGCGATTCAACAATGTACGAAAAATTAGCGAGAAAAATATTTCAAGTTTTCACCTTTTTACCGATCATTTTATGAATCTGCGCTTCGCGTAAATTATGACGGTATGCTTGCTTTATTTTTTCGGTATAGTTCGAAGTCTCGTTTTTAACCTTAAACGTCTGTTTAGTCTGATATTTTTATTATTATTTTATTTTTGATTTTCGACTTCTTGAATATTTTTTCTTTAATCTTTGTGACATGTAGATTATTTTAATGTGTTCATTTTATTTTTTCGGATAAATTTTTGTCCGTTTTTTATCATTTTTGGTCATTTTGGGTCTTTATTTTGTATTCAGAAAAATTCAAAAAATATATTTTAAATTACATTAATTTGTACACTTTCAGGTTTTTAAGTCATTTTTATTTTTAGAGGGATTTTTAATCATTAATTTTTTTGTTAAACTATTCTTTTTTCTAATTGGTTGATAGAAGTTGTGCAGGATTAATGAAAATAATGGACGGATATGATTGCAAGCTGAAATCATTTTTTCTCTTCATCTGACTATTTAAATAGTCTTCCTTTTCTTTGTGAAAAAAACAACAAAAACAACACAGTAAACAAAAAACACAACCTTTACTAAATTTCCTTTATTCTCTCACCATTCCAATTTTCACTCACAGCACCTACCGTCCACTTTCAATCTGCATTATCCATCATTTTTCATAAACACAAACTCACTTTCCTCTCACTATCAAGCAAAAGACCCTCCCACTGCGCTGGCACGGGGTTTGGATGTCATGAACAAAGTTTTAGAGAAACAGCCTCACTTGTTCATAAGAAACAACATTAACCGGATTTCTCAAATTCTTGAACCATGTTTCAAGCATAAACTTTTAGATGCTGGCAAGTCTTTTTGCTCACTGTTGAGAATGATTTGTATTGCTTTTCCTCAAGAAGCAGCTTCAACACCTCTTGACGTTAAGTTGTTGTACCAGAAGGTTGACGATTTGATACAAAAGCATTCCCTTTCCAATTTGGATCTATTAGTCCTGGCATTATGAGTGCGATGACTATTCCTGCTCGCACAAGTTCGGTTCCTCCTAATATAGATGAGCAGAAGCATGATCAGGCTCATCATGATTCTTCAAGACCCATGCCTTATGTGCCGACACCTCCCGTTCCAAAGCAGCTTCCTGTTCCAAAGCCACTGCCAGCTAATAAGGATACAGGTATCGTCGACCAATCTAAGGGTGGGGAGACTCATACTGGTTTAAGGGCAAAAAAAAAGGATACTCAGTCTTCACATTTACCTTCACCAAGCTTGATGCATAAGCCTTCTGTTATTCCTATAACTGAGATGTCAATGGCAATGCCATATCACCAGTCACATGCGCCTGTACACTTTGTTGTTCCTAATCCCCAGATTCAACCTCGTAGTATGTCAACAACATCTCTTCAGATGCCTTTACCAATTGGAAACGCTGCGCAGATGCAACACCAAGTGTTCACTCCACTCTCCAATCCATCAACCTTCCTCACTACTATCAAACTTCAGCGACATCATCGAACACCACCCGCCTGTCTTGTTCCGAACCTGCTCCACCTACAACTCACAATCATTCACTCATCCAAACACTCCCTCTATTTCCCTTCACTCCATTTCATCGCTGGGAGAGCTTCCTCCGCCAATCGCTACTGTTACAACAAAACACCAACCTTAAACCATGGAGCTTTCCATCTGAGTTGACTCAGTCTTTGAATCTCGTTGAACTCGACCTTGGTCAAACGAACCTTATGGGTTCCCTGCCAGATATATTCTCTCCATTGTTCACTTTGCAGAACCTTCGTCTAGTTTACAACAACCTAACCGGAGATTTGCCGAACTCAGTATCTGGGATTCAGAACCTGTGGCTCAACAATCAGCAAGATGGTTTCGGGTTCACTGGCTCTCTCGATTTGCTTTCTTCGATGTTTCATTCGACTCAAGTTTGGTTTCAGAAGAACAAGTTCACTGGTCCCATTCCTGATTTAACTAACTGTACTAATTTGTTTGATCTTCAGCTTCGTGATAATCAGTTAATGGGTGTTGTTCCGCCTTCATGTTCCCATCATTGATCTCACTTACGGTAAAGCTCCTCTTTTCGTCATTGTCGTGCAGGGTCCTCCCGGGGAAAACAAAGGCATCTGCAGTTTGTGGAGTGTCCGGATGACATCAATGGCATGATAGATGTAGCCAAGTTTGCTGATCTGAACCATTTCTTCATTTTTCAAGCTATGTAGTTTGCTCATTTCCTGGTTTGTGTTTTTACATTATGACTTCTTTTGGTAATGTTACATTTAGTTTTGCTTATATAATTTTGCTTATATTTAGTATTAGTTTAGTATTAATTTGGAATTTCTTAATTAGTTTAGATGTGTTTTATAATTTTAAAATATTTAGAATCATAATTAACAACTTTAGAATTTTAATTTAATTAGATATAAATTAGTAATATTAGAACCTTTAATTAGTTTAGGTATATTTTGATAATTTAAAAATTTTAATTTGTTTAGATCTATTTTATAACTTTAGAACTTCCAATTAGTTTAGACATATTTTGATAACTTTAGAATTTTAATTTAATCTTAGAATTTTAATCTTTAATTTAGAATTAATTTAGTTTTGATTTAAGTTAGCAATTCTATTATTAATATAGTTTAGATTAAATTAGTAATTTTATAATGAATTTAGTTTATACTTAAACTAGTTTAGATGTAATTTAGCAACCTTAGAATTAATTTAGTTTAGACCTAATTCAGTAATATTAGAGTGTTAACTTATTTTAGATTTAATTTAATAACTTTCGAACTTTTGTTAGTAACTTTAGAGTTTTAATTTAGTTAATAACTTCGAAATTTTATTTAATTTAGTTAGACACTTTAGAATTTAAGTCTAGTTTACTTAGTAACCTTAGAATTTCAAATTAGTTTTAGATAATTTTTTTTTCACTTTTCTTTTATTCATGATTCTTCTTTGTCCATTCATTTAGTTTCTTATAATTTATCTTGTTATCTACCTTGTTCGTTTCTCGTGAATTTTAATTATTTATGATTTCTTACTCGAATATTAGATCTACCCACTTATGATTAACTCCAAGGGAAAGAATTAAATTTGTTGACTTCACGTCATCAAGCACATCTCATCCAATCGTGTGAATATCCTCATTCATTTTTTTGTTTGTTTACTATTATGCTTAAGATAATTTTCCCAAAAGACTCCATTTTCAAACTCACACCTTTTAAGTCAAAACTTCGACACTAGGTCGTCGTATCTTCAAAATCTCTCCAACACCGATTTTTAATCAAACAAACAATTTTAACCAAAAACAGACATTTCAAAAGGTTCCTGCGGAGTACCGCAGATACATTGGGTGCTAATACCTTCCCATTGTATAACCAACCCCCGAACTCTCAATCTCTTTTAAAAACGCATTGTATTTTCATTACTTTTAAGTATTATTTTACATTGCCTATTTTAGGGTTTTATTTCGCACTTTTCCCTTTTCCCTTGGAAATAATAAAGCACGGTGGCGACTCTTGCTTTTTGTGAGTCAAGTTAATTAATAGCTTGATCTCCGATTTTCACCGCTACAGAATTGGCGACTCTGCTGGGGACAGATTGACCTCTTGCTGGTCCATCCCTAAGTGGGTTAAGCCTAATTTGTTTTATCTGTTTTATAATTATTTGATTGTTTGATTATATGTATATATTGTGATTATTTGGGTGTTGATGATATTTACAAAGGACAAGTCCTATACCCGGACTAAGTTACACTTAGGAATAGGACGGGCGGTATAGTCATGTTAACTTTGAGGGAGTAATCCCGAAGAAGGAGGCATGAGATCCCCCACTCAGTGGAAGGCCCTTTTGAACGTAATATTTGTTTACCGAGTAATCGGGAAGACATTATTATTTTCGACCCGGGAGCCAGAGAAGCTGGGAACCGTAGAACCCTAACCCATCTTGGCCTTTTAGGTGTAGCGCGGAGATTATAACGGAGTAATCCGGAAGTAATTGTTACGCGATGCTACGCTCGGATGAGTTTCTCTTGAGAATATTGCTGATTATTGAGTAATCAAGACGTTGGTAATATCCGAAGGAGGAATGTAGACTCCGGGAACTTTTAGAACCTTGTTCTACAGGTGTGATTAAACCGTTAGTACATACCTTGGGGGTGTTCCTTACCTTGACTCCATGCTCGTGAAGTTGAACCTTTCGACTTTATTTGTGACCTTGCTTGTGGTTGTTTCATAGCCATGCATTCATGCATCCATAAAACCCTTTTCACTTGACTTTGAAGGAATTTGGAGGTCTTTCTTTGTAAACATCACAAGTTTCGTCAAGCTCAATGGATCTTGGGTGTTGATAGGGCGAAAACCCTAATCCACCAAAATGGATGATTGATCTTGATGATAACTTGATCAATGTTTGGAGCCAATTTAAAATTCATCTTCTATCTTCATACTTTGATGTTTACAACTTAATATCTTGAGTTCCTTGAAAATCAAATAAAAACTCTCTTTTGCATATCATACATCGTTCTACATTTTTTTTGTTTCACTTTCAAAGGTCTTTTTCCGAGTCTTATTTTTCCTTTGGTCTCACCAGTACAACACTCGCGCTAAGAGGACAATGGAGAATATCAAGCAAGAGGTTTCTGAACTCCGTAGAGAGATGACTATTTTGAAAGCTAGTATGGAGCACTTAACTGGTTTGGTCGAAATTTTGGTTGCCGCCCAAGTCAATCCTTCTAAGAAAGAAGAAGTGATTGAAAAGGTCTTCACTGAAACTCTGAAATCATTCTTTAATGAGAAGATGATAATGAATGCGCCTATTGACTTTCCTGACATGGTGAATGTGGGAGTGCATCTAGAAGAGGATGTCGGGAAGAGATGTTCATATGAAGATGGTAGCTCAGCTAATGGTGTGAAGAAGTTTGATAATAAATTTTCCAAAAAGAGAACCATAGGAAGAAATAATCATCGTCAGAATCATCACGTTTCTCCTATTCATCAACAGAATCAGCAAGTTCCTAATCAGAGGAAAACCCAGTTTGATCCAATTCCAATTACCTATACAGAGTTGTTCCCTATCCTGATGCAGAGGAATTTGGTTCAGACCCGACCTCCACCGAAGGTTCCTGAGAAGATACATTGGTACTACAAAGCTGATTTGGCTTGTACCTTTCATCAAGGTGCTCCTGGGCATGACTTGGAGGGTTGCTTTGCTTTGAAGATTGAGGTTCAGAAGTTGGTCAGAAGTGGTATCTTGCCATTCAAGGACGTTGGTTTTAAAGTTCAAATCAAGCATGCGCCGAAGAGTAAACACGATTGATGGTGACTTTGATTTTTGAAGGATGTTTTCGGTAATGCAAGTCCAGATGGAAAGCCTTCCCAGATCATTAACTTATTTCTGCTTTTTGTAATTTTTCTTGTTTATCAAAACATTGTTTGCATGTAAGAACTTGTTTGCATCTGTATGATTATCTTAATACAATGAGTATGTTTGTCTTGAGGAAATTCATTCGTTTCACTCATATTTGTTTTCAAATTTTAAATTTCTTTTTGCATTATGATACCAACTTGTTGCCCATTCTCTTGCCTAGGCAGAGATTGAAGGGAGGATGATGATCTAAAGAACACAAAATCTCTGGTTGTTTGCTTTTGGATAAAATCTTGCTGATGATGTACAGGCATTGTTTCAAATCCCTAAACACCGGAGATATAAGGAAGATAATCCCTTACTAACCCCTTTTGAGCCTTTGAAGTAGAAGTTTCTTTTCTATACGAAAAAACCTTGAATTTTAACCTGGGGCAGGGTAGTTTTTAGTTAATCTGACTGAGTGTTCAAAATTCATAAGGAAGATGTTTTTTGAAGAGAAACTACGAGGGTTATCTTTCATGTATAATGAAGCCAGAAGATGTGGAATCATAATGTTATCCCTCATTCATCAAGAAACGAGGCAATCACAATCTTCTCAACAAGCAAATATAAGCTAATGTCACACATTTTGTTCAAAAAGTCAAAAATCGAGAAAAAGAAAAAGCATGCTAAGTCAAAAAACATGAAAACGTGTGACTTAGGCAAAATTAAGGCATCCCGCTGGACTATCAATTCAAAAGAATTAGTTCAGGAAAAAGTTAGGGAAAATAAAATCGCAAAGAAAAGGACTGCAAAGAAAAGTCCTCAGCAAAGAACAAATTGGTGACTACAAACACGAAGACATGAGGGTGGTTTCTACTCCAAAAGCCTCGTCGTTTCCTTGACCGTCACAAAATCCTTTTGAGAGATGAACACTCATGTTGAATTAACTGAACATAGGATTGGAGAACATCATGAAGGGGGTGGGCACCAAATATTTTGAGCCTTAAAATCTTTTTTCTAAAAACCATGAACCAGACCACGTTACAACCTTCAAAAGTCCTAATTGAAGCAAGATTATTTTGAAAGCATACTTCAATGAGATAGTGTTCCTGACTCCCATAAATGTTCTAAATAGTTATGTTGGTATCACATGTTTTTCCTATACAAAAATAAATGATGCTCTAACTCGCAAAATTTGTGCGATATCTTTTCAAAATCTTCAAGACTTACATAACTGTTGCATTAGAATTTTCATTCTCATAATAAAATTTTCTAACTGCAAAACATTTGTTTGATATCAAGGAAACTCACATATAAGCACCAGTGATGAGTCTATTCTTAAGGCCTGAAGCTCTGTTGAGCAATTGGCGAATTATTTCAAGAACAAAATCATATGCAGGGGCATGTCACCTGAAGACCTTAAGCACGGACATGTTGCTTCTCTTAATTAATGCTTTCCCAACTTGTTTACTCTTTTGGGGCAAAATTTGAAGATTTTGTTGTGCCAACTACAGTTAAGTCGGGGCAATCACGTCGAGATTTGATGAATTCCTCTAAGAATTTGAAGACACCAGAGCATGGTGAAGGCCGGGTCTTTTGTAAAATCCTCTTGAGACGATTTATCCTCATCAACCAGATAGCTTGGGGCATGTTAGAAGTGAAGCTATTCGCAAGAGTTGTCATGCAACATGCAGCTCATCAGTAGTAAAGTTGGGGCATCCAAAATTGGTCCCAGGGGCAATCTAGATTTGTCAAGATGTGTGATATGTTTTGCACACATCATCAGAGGGTGGTTTTCCAGTATCTCCAGCTAAGCAAGACTTTTTTCCAGCTGAAGCATTGTTCGTGTTGTTATCCTTTCAACGAATTATCGACATTAGAAGATTAGACTTTGGGTTTTCTACCGAAAAATATCTTCCTCTCCAAAGAGATTTAAGCCTTGTAAAAGGACTTTGCTCCAATGATGGCTTTTGTTTTTATCTCCAGTAATGTTCCCCTTTTGTTGAGATTAGCTGAGCGTCGGGTTGTACTGGGACGTCTTATCATCTTCAGTCTATCTCCCCTGTCTGTTTTGTCAGCATATACATGACATTCATTTATTCATTCACACTTGCGTCATGCATGCACAGTTGTATTTGTTGATGTCATTGAGTTCGTACACCTTGGTTATGTCTATTCAAATAGCATATTTGATCTTTCCAAATAGAATGTCAACTTAAGCAGAAAGTGCGCCTCTTTTCTAATTCCCCACTGAGTTAACTCTCGTGGAAGAATCTTGGTTTAGCTTTCCTTTTCCATCTCTGGATAGGATAAATCCCCATTTGAGTTTGTTTCCTCATTGGGTGGAGTCTTGTTTGACTGTTTTCTCCCCAGTTTATTCCTGGATTGAGCTTTGTCTCTTGTGAACGATACCTTGTGAATATCTCTAGGCTGTGAAACCTAGATGGAAAGTGCAGTTATTTTGCAATGTAAATACTTGGTCTTCTTAAGAAGGATTTACTCATGGTTCCCCATTGAAGATGAACTTTATTCCCCAGCAGTGTTAGCACAACCTTCTTCTGGAATATCGACATGACAACAAGCGACTGACTCTTTATTTGAGCAGTTTGATTATTTCTGATTTCTCTACGACAAATGGCGGTCTCTTCATGAACAGTTTGTCCATCCCCGATGAAATTATTGGTTCTCACCTCCAGCAATATCTTCACGATATTTTATGGGTATCTTTTTGGGAAACAGCAAGCGGCAGTCTCTTCATGAGGCAACTTGTATGTTATGGATACTCTTGACAAACAACAAGCGGCGGTCTCTTCATGAGCAACTTGTATGTTATTGATACCTTGGAAAAACAGCAAGCGGCAGTCTCTTCATGGATAACTTGTATGTTATCAACACTTTTTAAAAAACAGCAAGCGGCGGTCTCTTCATGAGCAACTTGTATGTTATTGATACCTTGGAAAAACAGCAAGCGGCGGTCTCTTCATGAGAAACTTGTATGTTATTGATACCTTGGAAAAACAGCAAGCGGCAGTCTCTTCATGGACAACTTGTATGATATCAACACTTTTAAAAACAGCAAGCGGCAGTCTCTTCATGGACAACTTGTATGTTATCAACACTTTTTAAAAACAGCAAGCGGCGGTCTCTTCATGAGCAACTTGTATGTTATTGATACCTTGGAAAAACAGTAAGCGGCAGTCTCTTCATGGACAACTTGTATGTTATCAACACTTTTAAAAACAGCAAGCAGCAGTCTCTTCATGGACAACTTGTGTGTTATCAACACTTTTTGAAAACGGCAAGTGGCGGTCTCTTCATGAGCAGCTTGTACGGAAAACGGCAAGTGGCAGCTTCTTCATGAGCAGCTTGTACGTTAGTATTTTTGGAAGACAGCAAGTGGCAGCTTATCTATTTGAGAAACTTGTGTGTTATTGTTCCCTTGAAAACGACAAGTGGCAGCTTCTTTATGAGCAACTTGTGGGTTATTGGCAACAAGTGGCAGACTCTTCATGAGCAGCTTGTGTGCTTTGATATTCTTTGAAGACAGCAAGTGGCAGCTTCTTTATGAGCAGCTTGTGGGTTTTTGGCAACAAGTGGCGGACTCTTCATGAGCAGCTTGTGTGCTTTAATATTCTTTGAAGATAGCAAGTGGCGGTCTCTTCATGAGCAGCTTGTATATTATTGACACCTTTGAAAGGAAGCAGGTGGCGGCCTCTTTATTTGAGCAGCTTGTGTATCCCCAACAATAATGTTTACTCAGCAAATGGCATCCCTTCGGAAAAGTCCCGTGGGGAAGTTTGTTATTTTATCCTTTTCAAGCGATATCTTGTTTAAAGAAGAAATGTGTTACCGTTCTTGGTAAAATTCAGAAATCAGAGATGTTTATCTCCAGCCACAGTGCTGATGTCAATCAATTCTTTGCCAGTCTAAATACTGATGTAAACCATTTCCCTTCTCCAGTCTCAATACTGATGTAAATCATTCAAGAGTCTCTCATTTGAAGTCTATGACTTTGTTTCCCCAGTGATGTTATAATCTGTTCCCCTGTAGGATTACTGTATAATGTGCTTGGTTTCTGCAGCATAGTCTGTCTCATATGGCGTCATTCCCCATAAAATTCAGAGCATTACATTCATATCATATCATGAACATAATCGCGGTATCTTAAGGCCAAAATTTGTGTATTCTATATTTAAGTCCCTTCAATCTCGTCGAAATGAAGATCCCAATCTTCATATCTCCAGATAGAAGAAACTTAAATAGGGGCAGCTGTTGTACCCCAATTTTTGACCTAAGATCCCATTTTTATTTTTGCATTTTTTAAGATAAGTCAAGGTCACGAAATACAGTCGGTTTTAACGTCTCACCTTTGAGCTTCGACTATGCGAAGATTGTCAAGTGTTTTGAACATTTTTAGCCTATGTATCACTAATTTCTAATCCATACAAAGGTGTATGTTCATGTCTTATTTTGCTTCATGTGCAGAGACAGGTCTGAATCAAGAGCATCAGGTGTCGCGCCTCAATTAAGGTTTTGAGTCTCCCAAGCCGAAGTACGGTTGATTGTGGATTCTCGAAGACTGATTCATCAAGGCACAACCGTTGCACCCTTAATTTCGCCCCTAATATGTTTTAGTCGCACTTTCATATCATACTTTGTTATTTGGTCACGATCATTAGTAAATATCTTCATTCATCACATTTTGCATCATTAGTCGTATTTAAGTTGACCAGAAAAGTCAGTTTAAATCAAAGTTTGCATCGTCTTTCAGTTGTAAAATACCCGACATTTCACTTCATTCATTTTGATCTCTTTACTCATTTGTTGCATTGCTCCAAGTTGTTTATATGTTGATAATAAAAATATTTTGGTTTTATAGACAAACTGTTAAAAGCGATTCAACAATGTACGAAAAATTAGCGAGAAAAATATTTCAAGTTTTCACCTTTTTACCGATCATTTTATGAATCTGCGCTTCGCGTAAATTATGACGGTATGCTTGCTTTATTTTTTCGGTACAGTTCGAAGTCTCGTTTTTAACCTTAAACGTCTGTTTAGTCTGATATTTTTATTATTATTTTATTTTTGATTTTTGACTTCTTGAATATTTTTTCTTTAATCTTTGTGACATGTAGATTATTTTAATGTGTTCATTTTATTTTTTCGGATAAATTTTCGTCTGTTTTTTATCATTTTTGGTCATTTTGGGTCTTTATTTTGTATTCAGAAAAATTCAAAAAATATATTTTAAATTACATTAATTTGTACACTTTCAGGTTTTTAAGTCATTTTTATTTTTAGAGGGATTTTTAATCATTAATTTTTTTGTTAAACTATTCTTTTTTCTAATTGGTTGATAGAAGTTGTGCAGGATTAATGAAAATAATGGACGGATATGATTGCAAGCTGAAATCATTTTTCCTCTTCATCTGACTATTTAAATAGTCTTCCTTTTCTTTGTGAAAAAAACAACAAAAACAACACAGTAAACAAAAAACACAACCTTTACTAAATTTCCTTTATTCTCTCACCATTCCAATTTTCACTCACAGCACCTACCGTCCACTTTCAATCTGCATTATCCATCATTTTTCATAAACACAAACTCACTTTCCTCTCACTATCAAGCAAAAGACCCTCCCACTGCGCTGGCACAGGGTTTGGATGTCATGAACAAAGTTTTAGAGAAACAGCCTCACTTGTTCATAAGAAACAACATTAACCGGATTAATCAAATTCTTGAACCATGTTTCAAGCATAAACTTTTAGATGCTGGCAAGCCTTTTTGCTCACTGTTGAGAATGATTTGTATTGCTTTTCCTCAAGAAGCAGCTTCAACACCTCTTGACGTTAAGTTGTTGTACCAGAAGGTTGACGATTTGATACAAAAGCATTCCCTTTCCAATTTGGATCTATTAGTCCTGGCATTATGAGTGCGATGACTATTCCTGCTCGCACAAGTTCGGTTCCTCCTAATATAGATGAGCAGAAGCATGATCAGGCTCATCATGATTCTTCAAGACCCATGCCTTATGTGCCGACACCTCCCGTTCCAAAGCAGCTTCCTGTTCCAAAGCCACTGCCAGCTAATAAGGATACAGGTATCGTCGACTAATCTAAGGGTGGGGAGACTCATACTGGTTTAGGGGCAAAAAAAAAAGGATACTCAGTCTTCACATTTACCTTCACCAAGCTTGATGCATAAGCCTTCTGTTATTCCTATAACTGAGATGTCAATGGCAATGCCATATCACCAGTCACATGCGCCTGTACACTTTGTTGTTCCTAATCCCCAGATTCAACCTCGTAGTATGTCAACAACATCTCTTCAGATGCCTTTACCAATTGGAAACGCTGCGCAGATGCAACACCAAGTGTTCACTCCACTCTCCAATCCATCAACCTTCCTCACTACTATCAAACTTCAGCGACATCATCGAACACCACCCGCCTGTCTTGTTCCGAACCTGCTCCACCTACAACTCACAATCATTCACTCATCCAAACACTCCCTCTATTTCCCTTCACTCCATTTCATCGCTGGGAGAGCTTCCTCCTCCAATCGCTACTGTTACAACAAAACACCAACCTTAAACCATGGAGCTTTCCGTCTGAGTTAACTCAGTCTTTGAATCTCGTTGAACTCGACCTTGGTCAAACGAACCTTATGGGTTCCCTGCCGGATATATTCTCTCCATTGTTCACTTTGCAGAACCTTCGTCTAGTTTACAACAACCTAACCGGAGATTTGCCGAACTCAGTATCTGGGATTCAGAACCTGTGGCTCAACAATCAGCAAGATGGTTTCGGGTTCACTGGCTCTCTCGATTTGCTTTCTTCGATGTTTCATTCGACTCAAGTTTGGTTTCAGAAGAACAAGTTCACTGGTCCCATTCCTGATTTAACTAACTGTACTAATTTGTTTGATCTTCAGCTTCGTGATAATCAGTTAACGGGTGTTGTTCCGCCTTCATGTTCCCATCATTGATCTCACTTACGGTAAAGCTCCTCCTTTCGTCATTGTCGTGCAGGGTCCTCCCGGGGAAAACAAAGGCATCTGCAGTTTGTGGAGTGTCCGGATGACATCAATGGCATGATAGATGTAGCCAAGTTTGCTGATCTGAACCATTTCTTCATTTTTCAAGCTATGTAGTTTGCTCATTTCCTGGTTTGTGTTTTTACATTATGACTTCTTTTGGTAATGTTACATTTAGTTTTGCTTATATAATTTTGCTTATATTTAGTATTAGTTTAGTATTAATTTGGAATTTCTTAATTAGTTTAGATGTGTTTTATAATTTTAAAATATTTAGAATCATAATTAACAACTTTAGAATTTTAATTTAATTAGATATAAATTAGTAATATTAGAACCTTTAATTAGTTTAGGTATATTTTGATAATTTAAAATTTTTAATTTGTTTAGATCTATTTTATAACTTTAGAACTTCCAATTAGTTTAGACATATTTTGATAACTTTAGAATTTTAATTTAATCTTAGAATTTTAATCTTTAATTTAGAATTAATTTAGTTTTGATTTAAGTTAGCAATTCTATTATTAATATAGTTTAGATTAAATTAGTAATTTTATAATGAATTTAGTTTATACTTAAACTAGTTTAGATGTAATTTAGCAACCTTAGAATTAATTTAGTTTAGACCTAATTCAGTAATATTAGAGTGTTAACTTATTTTAGATTTAATTTAATAACTTTCGAACTTTTGTTAGTAACTTTAGAGTTTTAATTTAGTTAATAACTTCGAAATTTTATTTAATTTAGTTAGACACTTTAGAATTTAAGTCTAGTTTACTTAGTAACCTTCGAATTTTAAATTAGTTTTAGATAATTTTTTTTCACTTTTCTTTTATTCATGATTCTTCTTTGTCCATTCATTTAGTTTCTTATAATTTATCTTGTTATCTACCTTGTTCGTTTCTCGTGAATTTTAATTATTTATGATTTCTTACTCGAATATTAGATCTACCCACTTATGATTAACTCCAAGGGAAAGAATTAAATTTGTTGACTTCACGTCATCAAGCACATCTCATCCAATCGTGTGAATATCCTCATTCATTTTTTTGTTTGTTTACTATTATGCTTAAGATAATTTTCCCAAAAGACTCCATTTTCAAACTCACACCTTTTAAGTCAAAACTTCGACACTAGGTCGTCGTATCTTCAAAATCTCTCCAACACCGATTTTTAATCAAACAAACAATTTTAACCAAAAACAGACATTTCAAAAGGTTCCTGCGGAGTACCGCAGATACATTGGGTGCTAATACCTTCCCATTGTATAACCAACCCCCGAACTCTCAATCTCTTTTAAAAACGCATTGTATTTTCATTACTTTTAAGTATTATTTTACATTGCCTATTTTAGGGTTTTATTTCGCACTTTTCCCTTTTCCCTTGGAAATAATAAAGCGCGGTGGCGACTCTTGATTTTTGTGAGTAAAGTTAATTAATAGCTTGATCTCCGATTTTCACCGCTACACTAGGGCAGCATGATGAGTCTGGCCGAAAAGAGCACGCCATTTACTACCTTTGAAAAAGTTTACCGACTGTGAGACCCGATACTCATTGCTCGAGAAAACTTGTTGTGCTTTGGCATGGGCTGCTCGCCAGCTGAGATAGTATATGCTGACTCACACAACCTTGTTGATATCAAATATGGATCCGATCAAGTATATTTTCGAGAAGCCCGCTCTCTCCGAAAGGATAGCAAGGTGGAAAATGATCTTAACCGAATATGACATACAATATACAACCCAAAAAGCAATGAAGGGGAGTGTATTGGCTGATCATTTGGATCATCAGGCCGTGGATGACTACCATTCCATGAATTTTGAGTTCCCGGATGAGAATATCATGTCAGTGACTGACTACGAAGAGCCTGGACCAAATGAAGGACCTAAGGAAGGATCCCGATGGTCTATGTATTTTGATGAAGCCTCAAACGCACTGGGTAACAACATTAGTGCTGTAATTATATCTCCCGAGGGTTGTCATACTCCGTTCACCGCCCGATTATGCTTCAACTGCACCAACAACATGGAGGAGTATGAAGCGTGTACCATGGGTCTTCGAGCTACTATTGACCTGAGGATTAAGTTCTTGAGTGTATTTGGGGACTCCGCTCTGGTGATAAGTCAGATCAAAGGCGAGTGGGATACGAAGGACCCGAATCTCATTCCTTATAGAGAGTATGTACTAACATTGCTCCTGCACTTTGAGGAGGCAACCTTCGAACATTTCCCACGAGAGGAGAACCAGTTAGCAGACGCGCTAGCTACCATGTCTTCTATGTTCAAGGTTAGATGGGACAATGAAGCTCCCCAGATTACCATTGAGAGGTTGGATAAACCAGCACACTGCTGCGAGATCGATACCGAGAAGTGGCAGACAAACCCTGGTTTCATGAAGTCAAAAGGTATCTCGAGGCTCAGGAATATCCCGAAGGGGCATCCGTCAACGATAAGAAGTTTCTGAGAAGGTTCGCCGTAAAGTTCATCCTCAGTAATGGGATCCTCTATAAACGCAATCATGACTCCACACTACTACGGTGTGTACACAAGAGAGAAGCAGAGAGGATCATGACAGATCTACATGAAGGCACTTTTGGAACCCATTCTAGTGGACATACCATGGCTAAGAAGATCCTACGGGCAGGATATTACTGGTCCACCATGGAAGCCGATTGTTATCAACACTCTCGAACTTGTCATAAATTCCAAATCTACGCTGATAAGGTGCATGTTCCCCTAGTTCCTCTGAACATCCTGACAACACCTTGGCCCTTTGCAATGTGGGGCATCGACATGATCAGAGAAATCAGACCCACCGCTTCAAACGAACATCGTTTCATCTTAGTATCCATTGATTACTTTATGAAGTGGGTTGAGGCATCCTCTTTTGCTACAGTAACTAAGAATTTCGTAGCACGGTTTATCCGACATAACCTGATCTGTCGATATGGGGTGCCCGAGAGAATTATTACTGACAATGGTACGAATCTCAACAACACAATGACCACCGAGCTCTGTAAACAGTTCAAGATACAACATCATAACTCTTCTCCAAACCGGCCGAAGATGAATGGCGTTGTTGAAGCAGCTAACAAGAACATCAAGAAGATTGTACAGAAGATGACGGTGACATACAAAGATTGGCATGAGATGTTACCATTCGCTCTTCATGGGTACCGTACCTCAACACGGACGTCGACAGGGGCAACACCCTACTCTCTGGTATATGGCATGGAGGCAGTCCTACCCATAAAAGTCCAGATACCTTCTCTCAGAATTATGAAGGAGGCAGATTTGAACGAAGAAGACTGGATCCAAACCCGACTTGATCAGTTAAATCTAATGGATGAAAAGAGGCTTACTGCTATCTGCCATGGTCAGACGTACCAAAAGTGAATGATCAAGGCTTTTAACAAGAAATTCAGGCGTCAAGAATATCAAGTCGGGGATCTGGTGATTAAACGCATCATACTACCGCAAGGTGATCCCAGGGGCAAATGGACTCCCACGTACGAAGGGCCATTTGTGGTTAAGAACATTTTCTCGGGAGGATCTATGATTCTAACCACCATGGATGGTGACGACCTTCTGCACCCCGTCAATGCAGACATAGTGAAAAGATACTATGCATAATCAAAGACCCGCTAGGTCGATTGGCCTAGGCAAAAATAAGGGCTTCCCGGCGAACCAAAAGGGTTCGGGAAAAAGTAAGGGATGAAAATAAAAAAATTTGTACACCCGACAAGTCAAAAACCCGAAAGGGAGGCTTGGGAAAAAAGGATATCCCAGTGGATTGAAAACCCGAAAGGGTAGTCCAGGAAAAAGTTAGGGATCGAAGCGTATCACTATGTCTCATTGGATCATTTTGCGACCAGACTTCGGTATCGACTATCAAGCTCAGACGACTCCAATCAATCTGATCAACCTTTGGCCAAGTAGCAAAGTAATGAGACACTTGAAGATATAAAGGAAATAGCAGAGTTGGAACCCAATGGGATCGTTTCACATAGCTGTCTTTATTTCTTTTACACAAATTGTAATTTCTATCTTTCGACGACATTCTCTTACTAGGACGTCAGCCTCTTTGTACAAAAATGCCTATTACAGACCAACTTCAAAAATCAATATAAATCATTTTCATAAGGAACTTCAATCCTTTTTTCTTTTTTCTGTTTTGTTTTGCAAAAACGTCCAATGATTTATTTTTGATATATGCATTTGAAACTGATTGCTGCTCATAAATATTTACATAGGAAACAAAAGACAATTACTCGTAATTCCAGAAACAGGGAAAATAAGAAGTGCCGAACCCAACGGTTCCTTTGCCCAGCAGGTATCAGGATAGAGTCGTTCTTGGGAACATGATTATTGGTATACGCACTCCCCACAGAGTAAAAGTATCCAAGGGCATTGATGTTAGCTTTCCCAAAGCAGGATGTAACTATCCACATCCGAGGTTCATAATCGCGGGCGAGTCAACAAAATTCATCCCCCAAGCGTAGTCTATTTCTACAGATACAGAAGCTCAATCTCCAACAGAGCTCATCACTTCCAGCAACGGAATTTCATCCCATCTGAGTTTATTCTTCCAGACCAGCAGATCTACCAACAGAGTATCTCTTCCCCCAAAGTTTGGCCCCGCGGAGTTATTCTCCAACATCTCTTTCCGGAAAAATATTTATAAACCTCCAACGACCTTCATGGATTTATTTTCCCAGACGCGAGCATACCCCGATAGCATTTCATGAACATACATCATGACATACGCATACATATCATATACATCATAATCTCATTTATTTTGAGAACATCATCTCACCCTGCATTTCATGCATCGCATATAACTAACCATGATATCTTTTCAGGAAAAGAGGATTAGCTTCAGTAAATCCAGCAGTTATACATATCACATCTACAGACGACTAATGGAAACTCAGTTCCCGAAATCAAACGAGTCAACTAATCTATACTATCGCTTTGAAGTAACCCTACGACCCAAGTTCCTTCTCACAGCCCTACTATCCAGGCTTTCATATCGAAGTAACCCTACTATCCAGGTTCCTTCTCACAGCCATACTATCCAGGCTTTCATATCGAAGTAACCCTACGATCCAGGTTCCTTCTCACAGCCCTACTATCCAGGCTTTCATATCGAAGTAACCCTACTATCCAGGTTCCTTCTCACAGCCCTACTATCCAGGATTTCATATCAAAGTAACCCTAACATCCAGGTTCCTTCTCACAGCCCTACTATCCAGGCTTTCATGTCGAAGTAACCCTACTATCCAGGTTCCTTCTCACAGCCCTACTATCCAGGCTTTCATATCGAAGTAAACCTACCATCCAGGTTCCTTCTCACAACCCTACTATCCAGGCTTTCACATCGAAGTAACCCTACTATCCGGGTTCCTTCTCACAGCCCTACTATCCAGGCTTTCATATTGGAGTAACCCTACTATCCAGGTTCCTTCTCACAGCCCTACTACCCAGACTTTCATATCGAAGTAACCCCACTATCCAGGTTCCTTCTCATAACCTTACTATCCAGGTTCCTCCTCTCTTATCTCCAGACAACAATCCACAACACTGTAAGACCTGGACCTAATCAAACACGATTGGTTTCGCACTTCCCCAGTAAGTCGTAGTGCAGTTTGTACCTTGACCAAATATGCAGTTCACTTCTGCTTCCTTAAGTCGGAGTTACTTCCCCAGTAGAATAACGGACAACTGAAGCTCATAAAATTCTATTTCTCCCAAGATGAATACCAACAATCCTTAGCAGATTCCGCATCAACAACAGTAATATGAACTCTCATCAAAGGAATGTCTCGGGAAATCAGCATTCTCTAGATGGAATCTTTAAGCCCATCTCCTACAATTATCTATCGCATCCAGGATGGCAACTTTAGGCCCATCTCCGACAATCTTCTATTATCGACCTCCAAATGGAATCTATAAGCCCATTCCCGATATCACAAATCAAGTGCCACTTTGTGCGAGTGCAAATTTTTAGGCACTCTAGTGTTCAATCATCTTCCACCTTCAGATCACGAAAGGCAGCGCAACCAATTTACACCCTTAAGTTTAAGAAGATTGAACAGGGGAAGTTGTTGTACCCCAAAATTTTCCCTCCCATTTTATTCAACAAATGACAATTGAGGTCCCCAAGAGTTGACCAAACAAACTCTCTCCTAAGGCAGTGCACCTCAAAATTAGGGTTTCTATTTTCATCAAGATGGGTGAACCAAAAAGGTCTCAAATTATTTCCAAGGTCCTAATATGTTCCCAAGATCATCCATGTCAAGTTTCATGCCTTGAACAAGAAGGTTGCTCAATCAACTGCTCAGATGCTTAAGAATCAACTATATTAGGTTAAAAGTCAATTGTGGCCCACATACAGTCAAACTTCAAGATTTTTGGTCAACATCATAATTTTGAAGTGTTATCAATAATTTTATCAAAGGTTGATCATGATTCCCCAAGGAATGCTCCAAAATCATCAAAACCCAAAAGTTGCTAAATTAGTGTTTTGTAGGAAAAGTCAACCCAACTTTGACCAAGCATAACTTCTTCATACTTTATCTGAAATTTTCCATCCAAAGCTCATTTTGAATAGGATGAAATTACCTACAATTCATCTTCATCTCCCAAGGTCAAAATATGCACTCATAAAAAGATATGAATTTTGACATTATGGGTCATTTTGAAACGTCAACAAAAACACCTTTTGGGTCAAAGCTTCATACATGAACATGGAAGACTCAATTGAGATGAGAAAAACAGGGTTGCTTAGGGGACATCCTAAGCTTTCTAAAAAGTCCAAGAACACCTCTCTAGGGTTAAAATTGGAGGAGATATGCCTTGTCAAAGTTGACCTTTTTTGCAAAATTGCTAAAAGTCAAATAGGCTCAAAATTGTATTTTTTACCAAATGTGCCTAACTTTTTATGCTTGCACCTCACTTATAATATGATCCAAGACCCAAATATCCAACCTCATATTATTTGCTTCACTTTTCAATTTATTTTTATTTTTTTGTTAATTAAAATTTCAATTAAATCAAATAATTGATAAATAATGAAAAAGATATGTTGTGATCTGATTTTTGAACAGGATTTCAACCAAATAATGCAAGGATATCCTGATCAATTCGAATCAAGGCTGATTGGTACAAGAAAGGCATAATTTGGCTCAATATGGAAAGTTTACATATGCCATGAAAATCAAATCAAATCTTCAAAACTTTCAAAGATGTAATCTGTTTTTACAACCCTATTCACTCTATGATATATATTGAACATATCCAAGGCAAGAACAGTGGTGAGAGTCGTGAAAAGAGGCAGAACAAAACTACAAAATTTCAAAGAAAAGTGTGAGATCTAAATCCACTCTAGAGCCATCCTCACGGAGTTTTAAAGATTCCAATCTATCCAGGACATCCCAGGAAGCTATTCCACCTATCCCTAGGCTTCAAAACGCCAGGAACCGTGCACACCATCAACCACGGTTTTCCCAAAAACTCGATTCTGATTTTCTTAATTTTGGCAGCATTAGCATGTTTTGATCATACATTCTTGTTCATCATCTTGTTTGCAAGCTATTGGCATCATTTAATTGCATTTACAACGCAGGAATCACAGTATGCCATTACTAGGGTTTACGAGTTTGTTTTAGGGGTTTTCAATGCAGGAACAATTGGCTCTCATATTGGGTACCATGATGATCAGGGCTTCAAGCCCAGTTGATTCATGGTCACCAATTGAATTTATCTTGCTTGTACAGGATTTTTGAGATGAACAGGGTTATAGCCATGAATGAACGTCTGTAGGTAAAAGTGTTTTACCTAAGACAACGGTCCAAGGAAGAAGATGATGTGTGTCAAAGCGTGATTAGTCCATTCAAATTTCGCGCGTTTTGGCTGGCAGAACATTTGACTTGGCTTTTGGTTTTATTTGTTTATTATGTTTACAAGTTAACAATCTAGGGCAGATGGTTGGAAGGAATGCCTTTGATGCGCACGTGCTGGGTTCGATCCCAGGCGTGTGCATTTTGTTACTTTCTTGATTGTTTCAGGCGAATCCAATGCAATACATCATCCCACACCTATCATGTACCATCAACGCTCATCCACTGGATGCCTAGTTGGCCAAATCTCACGCTTCTCCCTTGAAGGCCCATGGTACACATGCAAGGTCAATGCTACACCAGATTCAAAGGATGACAAGGCCTGGAGGCTTAATGGGCCAAGGATTTCAGTTCAACACCCCCAACATTACTATTCAACACAGGACCATTCCTAAATTTTTTATTTTCTTATTTTTTCTTATTCTTTGCAATTTGTTTATTTATTTTATTTTTAAAATCCACTTTTTTTCATAAAAATCCAAAAATCAAGAATTTACAAATTTAGGATTAGTTTTTATTATCAAATTTAATTTTTGAATGAATTAGCTTAATTTAATTTAGGGTAACTTTAACTTATTTTTATAATAAAAATCAATTAGAAAACTAGGTTAAATTCTTGATGTAATTTCTTTATTTTTGTCAAACAAAAACACAAAAAATAGGTTAACTTAATTATTTTTCTTAATTAAAGTTAATTAGTAATTAGGTTCTTTTTTTATTTATTTCAATTATTACTTATTTTCTTAAATAACAAAAATGACAAAAAATGATGTTTTCTTTAATCAATTGATATTAGATTTAGTCAAGGGTCAAAACCCTAATTTCTCTCGCATTAAATTTGCCGCGTGCTTGTTATTATTTTTGACATTATTATTGTAACTATTTCAAGGTTGTAATAGTTTAATTAGGGTTTTAAAATTCCGTACTTTTATTTCCCGTCAAGGCAATCATGTAACTGTCAAAGCCATGTAATAGCTAGGTTTATTTCCGCTTTTACTTTCTGCAAATTATTAACTGTTAGATGTATTAACAGGATTGTATGGCAAGAATGCATGAAGAATTAAAACAGTTAGAAAACCTTAATGTGCAAAGACTAAATAACTGAAACAAATCACTCGCACGTGTTCACTCCTAGGGTTTACCTCACTTCGGTTGCCTTCGGTAAACAATCATTAAGCATAGGAGATTTTAGTGGTTGCCCTTCAGTCTAAAGAGATCAAAGTGTTCCATTCGAATGTTGCCTCAGAAATATTGCCTCAGAAGTGTTTCCTTGGAAATGATCTTAAGACTCTAGAGTTACTACTAAGGTTTTCTAACTATTTCTTTAGTGATTGAACTTGTCCCTTTCGAATGTCCCTTACAAACTTGAACGACGTTGCTACCTACTCCTTAATAGTGGGATAGTCCTGTCTAAACAAAATATAACTGAAAAAAATCTTTTTTCGAGTAGGTAGATGCTAGTAGGTACTTGCTCAAAACAAATCTTTTCACACAAAACACCTTTTAAAAACAATTTTCAAAACAAACTTCATCACATCCTTGAGGACTAATACAAGGGTTATCACGAAGTAAAACATTTTCAAGACAAACACACACAAGCAATTTGGAAAAAATGAGCAAGTACCTAAGAGCCCGTAGATAACTACGAATGGAAAGGGTGCTAACACCTTCCCTTTCTATAATCTACCCCTCGTACTCAGAATATCTCGAAAAAAGGTTTTTTCTGTTCTTTTTCCTTTTCCATGATTGGATGAAATAAAAGTCGGTGGCGACTCTTGCTTACCGCGACATTTTGCGAACAAAAAACGCAAAACGCAAACCAGTATTAAACAGTCGGTTCTGCCACCGTATCACACATGCATTTGGAACTCATTAGAGGATTGGTAGAACCAAAGCCTCCACACATCAAGTTGCATTTGCATTTTGTCAAGTATATAATCCATTTGGAATTATCATAAGTACCATTTAATGATTAACGATGTTTAAGTGATCCGCGTTGACCAAAGGTGTTGTAGATCCATTAGAGGATAGGTAGAACCAAAGCCTCCACACAATGAATCTCAAGGTTATTGGATCAAAGAGATCAAATTAACATACTTGGGCTAGCAATCATAAGTTTGGGCCACAAATGATCATTTATTCGAATCGGGACAAAATTTAGCGCTATGTTAAGCAATCGTAAGTGGACTTATATAGAAGTCGCACCTATTTTGAGGCCGGCCAATAGCAATCTATGCACCATTTGTTTTGAGACATGATATAGAGATCATGCTCCACCAATATCTAGTGTAATAAGAAAGGGATGAGATGAAGAGGGATGGAAAAATATACAAACCACATTTGAATTAAATTTAATCAAACTATTATTAAAATCATTCATCCATTTTTGTGGAGTTAAACTCAACACCATGGATCCAATGATGTTAATAAAGTTCATGATTCAAAATCTAACCCATGATCAGCCAGAAAATAATCACAAAATAATATCACATTTAATATACATAAAAAAGGATTTTTAAAAATGTTTTAAAAATAGAAATTAATGAGAAAAATATCAACTATGTTCAAATTAATCAATAAATGAAAAGTAAGACCATAGAAAAATCAGAAAAAGGCCCAAGTAATTTTACAATTTTTTTGGTAATTTTTTAAAGTCAGAAACTATTTTTAAAATTAAAATAAATGGGTCAAATAAACAAAAAAAGGTAAAAAATAGTAAAGTCAGAAACAAAAATAAAATGAGGTCACAAATATTTGTCACAATATCATTGGATCATTCTATAACTTATTCAGAATTTAAAAATGTATAAAAGTATTTTTAAACATTTAAAACAAATCAAATAAGTGTAAAATTTGTAAAAAATACCAAAACACAAAATTAAATTGTGAAAAAATAAAAATCAGAAAGAGAATAATCAAAAATATTTTTCATAATTTTTTCAGATTTTTTGGACTAAAAATGAATTTTCTATGATTTTTTTGAAATTTAAAACAATCAAAATATAAAAATCAGAAAAAGAAAATAAAAGTAAAATATGTGGACCATTGGATGAAAGTCAAAACAAGTTAATAATCAAATCCAAGGGATCTAGTGCGATGTGCATATCATGGTCATTAGTGAATATTGTACAAAATCATTAATTAAATCAGAATTTGAAAAATACAGATGGCGCGCCTTCATTGTTTAGAAGATGACACGTTGGTCATCTTCAACCTCCAACCATCATGAATTGCAGGTCTCTCAAACTATAAAATCAGAAGCTCAGACATATTCCATTCTCTTTGTCTCTTTAAGACGAAGACAACCACACCCTCGCGCCAAATTTATATAAATTGTAGCTCAAGCAATTTGGAAGAAAAGTTTTGAAAAGGGATTTGAAATTTCATGGTCAAAACGTGTTTCCAGTAAAAGGTAAGTGTTGCGACTAGAACCAGGGTAATGAGAGAAACACAATGATATCAGAGTTTTGAAGAATTGATGAAGGAATCTACCTATTGAAGTTGAGTTGCAAAGCTCTGAAGCTGGACTTCTATGGAGGAATATAGGGCACGATTCTTGAATGTAATTATATGGTTAGCTTCAGGGAAGATCATGGAAGGTGAATTGATGGAAAAATTGAATTGAAAAAGGGTCGAGAATGGATTTTGAAGTTACAGAAAATTGAGTTATGGAGCAAGTTTGGCAGGGTGATTCTGGCTATCCAAGCTTGGGAAATTGAATGGGATAGTTCGTATATTTATAGGGGAAGAAAATGGGATCAAAAGGAAGAGTGAATGATGCTTTTTGGAGGGAAATCGTGCATACCTAATGCACGAGTGAAGTATGATACAAACTTCATGAAAACTCGTCCAATTCTTGTGTTTTGATGCGCTAAACAAATCTGGAACTTCACTAAACATGTTTAGAGGCAAAATCGCGTGGAAAACTTGTGATTAGCGGCCATATTATGGATTCCAAAATTCTGACTTGGTGAGAAATTCAATTTCAATGTGCCAACTTCTGACCAATGGCATTTTCAACTCAAGGGGTCTTAGGGCATGATTCTTGATGCTTTAGAAAGATGAGGTTACAAGCTCTGCAATGGAAAAAGAATGAGTTAAATGGATGCTTGATATGAAAGTTTCATTGAGTCAAAGTTGAAGAAAACGGGTTGACTTTCCATACTTAGAAATATTTCACATTCTTCTTCAAAAATGACCTATAATGTCTTGCATCCAAACATGGCCTTTCACTTGGAAATTGCTCTTGACCAAAAAATATGGCATGGAGTAGACCTCTTGAATGACACTTTGAAACTTGGATCATTCAAAATCTCCAATATTTTAGCAAGTTATAACTTGTTGAAGTTGGCAAAAAATCATGAAATGACCTATAATCTTTTGCATCTTTAAGGCAACTTCCATCCATTTTCCCACTTTGCACATAAAAGAAGGCATAAATTTCACATATTCAAGATAATTATGGAAAAAGAATGGACTCAAGGTGATAAAAAATTGACCAAGTTAGGACAATTTGAAGTCACTCATGTAAAATTGTGGATTCATCTGGATGACTTGTAATCTTTCTTCTTCACCAAGTTCCTTCCACGTGAAAACTCCTTGGAACTTTTGAAGTGATTTGTTGATAACCCTTTGAAGAGGAGGATATCTTTGGAATCACTCAAAAATACCAAAATGTGAGCAATATGTACTCCTTTGAAGTTCAAAACCCTAACTCCTAGATCATGAAAATGCTTTGAGGAACTTTGACAAGTTTGAACAAACTTCTTGTACCAATATTCTTGCTTTGTGAATAGAAGTTGTTGAGGATTATAATGAGGACTCATAGACACCAAAACCACTTTTATATCTTGAAATTTGATAGAAGTATGCTCTTGTGACCAATAGGAACAAGGCCTTGTCCAAACATGATAACTTCTCCAATCAACCCCTTGTACTTTTGAGTCAAATCTAATAACCTTGAAACGTGATGAACCAAAGCAATCTTTCCATGCCAATTCTCCCAAAACCAATCCAATGGTGAGGTTTGAACTTCTCAAGCTATATTGACTAGGGCATGGAAATAAACTCATGAACCCATGGGGTAGCTTTTTAAATCCCATTGCCTTCCCCTACATGGATAACAAGCAAGACAAACCAACATTGCATTTTATTAGTTAAATGAAGAAAACAAAACAATATTCATGATCACAAAAGGAACATAAGTCAAGGTGCTTGGTAATCCCTCAAAAAGTGCAAAATTAAATGTAGAGAGGGGAACCAAGAATCCTAGTGTGATCTTGTTGTGAGTGAATCAACATGGTACGATGAAGGGATCTTAGGGGAAAAATTGAGGTACAATAGCTGCCCTTATTTAAGTTTCTTCTATCTGGAGATACAAAGGTTAAAAATCTTTGTGTCGACACGATCGAAGATACTTAAATATAAAACAAACCCTATTTTTGGCCCTAAGATACCATGCAAATGCTTATGATCATGAATGCATATGAACAGGACCAAAGAGACGCAAAAATAACACCGGGGATGTAACAATAATAAAGAAACAAAGGAGCACCCCCACCAGGAAAATAAATCACTGGTGGACCCAGAGAACTGAATCGGAGAGGATGGTAGGATGGTCAAAGGACACACCAACTTCTACTGAAGGCGAATCTACCGACGTTTACTGAAGGCAGAGAGAAAGATAACAAACATCGACGTTCACTGCCAATGTCCTACCAACTTTCATTGAAGGTAGAAAGAGAATATATCATATCACCGCCATTCACTGACGATGAACTACCAACGTTCACTGAGGGTAGCAAAAAGATAATAAACACCAACATTTACTGCCGATGGTCTACCAACTTTCACTGAAAGTAGAAAGAGAATATATCATATCACCGCCATTCACTGACGATGAACTACCAACGTTCACTGAGGGTAGCAAAAAGATAACAAACACCGACGTTCACTACCGATGGTCTACCAACTTTCACTGAAGGTAGAAAGAGAAAATATCATAGCACCGCCGTTCACTGACGATGAACTACCAACATTCACTGAGGGTATCAAAAAGATAACAAACACCGACGTTCACTGTCGATGGTTTACCAACTTTCACTGAAGGTAGAAAGATAAAATATCATAGCATCGCCGTTCAGTGACGATGAACTACCAACATTCACTGAGGGTAGCAAAAAGATAACCAACATTGACGTTCACTGCTGATGGTCTACCAACTTTCACTGAAGGTAGAAAGAGAAAATATCATAGCACCGCCGTTCACTGACGATGAACTACCAACGTTCACTGAGGGTAGAAAAAAGATAACAAACACTAACGTTCACTGCCGATGGTCTACAAACTTTCACTAAAGGTAGAAAGAGAATATATCATATCACCTCCGCTCAATAATGATGAACTACCAACGTTCACTGTGGGTAGAAAAAAGATAACAAACACCGACGTTCACTGTCGATGGTCTACAAACTTTCACTGAAGGTAGAAAGAGAAAATATCATATCACCATCGTTCACTGACGATGAACTACCAACGTTCACTGAGGGTAGCAAAAAGATAACAAGTTTCCCCAAGATTCTGGTGTTTCACCTAGAACGGGTCTTAACTTCTTATTTAACCAAGGCACTCCGCCTGGAAAGGATAATATATAAGTTGTCTCAAATAAAGAGACTTGCTACTTGTTGTCACAGAGGGTTGTAAAAAGAGATGACTTTTTGGGAAGGAGGTATGACTTCCTGGGGAGATGCCATGATACTCTTGCTGAGGGGATAAAGTCTTCTTGTGCAAAATAAATGCACCAACCAAAACTTGGGGTTTTCAGCAATCCAAAGTGAATAGCACTGCCAGGGAACCACAGATCCAAACCAGAAATAAACTGGAATGAAACAGTCAACCAAAATTCATCCTTTGAGAAATAAACTCAAGAAGGAAAACCAAATTTATCCAAACAAGGAGTTGTACCGGAAGGCTTAAAGTAAAAATCTTCTATGAGGGACAACTCAGTAGGGAAATTGAAAGAATATATGTTTTCTGCTTAAGTCCAACACTCTATTGAAAAGAGGGCAACGTAACTCTGCAAAACAGGGTAATATGTCAACAAAAATATTATTAAATGTCAATGAACAATGATATGCTAATTTTATCTATGCATGATATATGTATGAATGTATGAGTGTTATCGTGCGTATGCTGACAAAGCAAATACACAATCATTGGGAACAAACAAGCAAAACTGCCTCAGGCACTAACAACACTCGGCTAAACTTCATCCAAGATGATCATTATAAGAAAGGTAATGGCCAACTGTGGAAACAAAACCTACTGCATGCTTTAACTTTACTGGGGAGAAACATAATCCGGAGGTAGACAAATCAAAGTGATGAAATAAATGGATACCGGGATAGAACATACTTCTTCAGGCTTCATCGGGGAAACCAGTGTTTTTTCAAAAGTAGCATGCCTACTGGAGATTTGAAGACCAGTCTCAAATAAAGAAGACTGACACCGAAACATCCAAACTTCGTTGGGGAATTCAAGCCTACTTCACTGGAGAAAAATACGGATTGAAACTTCTCATCATGAAAACTCAGAAAAGAGGAGAAATAAATCCAAAATTGACCGAGGATACCGAAATCATGAACCCAATACGGTGAAAACAACCCGAGTAGAACTTCCTGAGGGGAACAAAAGCTTATCAAAACAACTAGAGTTTGTCCATTCCTGGGATCACCATTTTTGTTGTCATTGCTTCATCACAACTCTCAAAGTAAAGGTAAATTGTAAACATATTTTTTTTTGAAAAATAAATTTTGTTATTTAATCTCTTTGCTTTGAAAGTTATTATCAGTAATAAATGGAGTCTTTGCAATCTAAATAAAATAAGAAACACAAAGAATTGGGTAAAAGCTCGAATTTCATTAATAGAATGGTAGTCTGCGAATGGCGAGACTCCATAGATGATTATAAAATTTGTTAATGTTAATACATAATGGAAAAGATACATTGAGATACAATGACCACTATCCCCCATAACAACTTTTGAAATACTGAGCAGCAGCTTTTGTTGAAGTATGGTGAGGATCCGAGAAGGTTGTTGCTTCAATGATCAAGTCTTGTCTGACATAGTTACTTGCCAAGAAAACCCTTAACTTTTTCCTAAGCTGCCCTTGCGGGTTTTCAACTTAGTGGGAAATTTATTCTGTTTATGTTACTAATTTTTGCCTAGACCTCCCTTTCGGGTTTTTGGCCAACCGAGACGCTCCTTTTTTGCCTAAGCCGCCCTTTCAATTTTTCAACTTAGCGAGCTGTTCTTTTATTTCTTTAGGTGAAGTATTTCTTGACTGTGTCAGCGTTCATGGGACGTGGGAACTCCTCGCCATCCATAGTTTCAAGAATTAATGCACCGCAAGAGAAGGATTTTTTGACAACATATGGGCCTTCGAAATTGGGAGTCATCTTTCCCCTAGAATCGGTGTTGAAAGACATGATATTCCTGAGCACTAGGTCGCCTTCTCTGAGTTCACGAGGTTTGACCTTTTTATCAAAACCTTTCTTCATTCTTCTTTGATATAACTGGCCATGACACAAGGCTGTCATTCTCTTCTCCTCAATCAAATTCAATTGGTTAAACCTGTTCTAGACCCATTTAGCCTTTGTCAACTTGGTTTCCATTATCACACGCAACGAGGGAATCTCTACCTCGACTGGGAGTACAGATTCCATTCCATACACTAAGGAGAACGGGGTTGCTCCTGTTGAAGTGCGGACAGATGTTCGATATCCATGCAGAGAAAAAGGGAGTACTTCATGCCAATCCTTATAAGTAATAACCTTTTTCTGGATAATTCTCTTGATATTCTTATTAGCAGCTTCAACAACCCCATTCATCTTTGGCCTGTATGGAGATTAATTGTGATGGACAATCTTAAATTCTTCACACAGTTCTGTCATCATCTTGTTTTTCAAATTCGAGCCATTGTCAGTGATGATTCTGCTTGGCACACCATACCGGCATATAAGATTATTCTTGATGGAACGTACAACCACCTGTTTAGTAACATTGGCATATGAAGCAGCCTTCACCCATTTGGTGAAGTAATCAATTGCTACCAAGATAAAACGGTGCCCATTCGAAGCTTTGGGTTCTATCATCCCAATCTTGTCAATACCCCACATAGAGAAAGGCCACGGGGAGGAAATCACATTGAGGAGTGTCTGAGGCACATGGACCTTGTCTGCATAAATCTGGCATTTATGGCACTTCTTTGCAAATTTGTAACAGTCAGATTCCATTGTCAGCTAATAATAACTTGCCCTTAGCATCTTTTTAGCCATCGAATGTCCATTGGCATGAGTACCAAATGAACCCTCATGAATCTCATGCATCAACATGTGTGCTTCGTGTATATCCACGCATCTGAGCAAGACCATGTCATAATTTCTCTTGTATAACACATTTTCACTGAGGAAGAAATTGCCTGCCAATATTCTCAATGTTTTTCTATCTTTCTTCGATGCATCAATCAGGTATTCCCGAGTCTGAAGAAAATGCTTGATATCATAATACCAAGGTTTTTCATCTTCTACCTCATCTGTTGTAAACACATGAGCGGGCCTATCCAGCCGTTGAACCGTAATTCGGGGTATATCATTCCAAGTATTCACTTGGTACATAGAAGCCAAAGTTTCCAGAGCATCCGCCATTTGATTTTTATCTCTAGGGATGTGATGGAATTCAACTTTATTGAAGAATGGTAATAATCTTCTAGCATAATCTTTGTAAGGGATCAAGCCAGGGTGACAGGTATCCCATTCTCCTTTAATCTGATTTATTACCAAAGCTAAATCACCATACACATCTAGAATTTTGATTCTGAGATCAATAGCTTCCTCGAGACCCATGATGCAAGCCTTAAACTCCGCCATATTATTAGTGCAATCAAATGTTAACCTTGTAGTAAAAGGAATGTGCGATCCATGAGGAGTGACAATCACAACACCAATTACTTTACCATAAACATTCATAGCTCCATCAAATATCATACTCCAATGAGATTCAGGGTCAGAACCTTCCTCGGGTAATGGTTCATCAGAATCCTTCACTTTCAGGAACATCACATCCTCATCGGGGAATTCATATTCGGCAGACTGGTGATCCTCCACTGGTTGGTGAGCAAGATAATCTGCCAACACACTACTTTTAATAGCTTTTTGAGTGCACTATTCAATATCATATTCAGATAACAACATCTGCCAGCGGGAAATTCTCCCAGTAAGAGCAGGTTTTCAAAAATGTACTTGATTGGATCCATTTTGGAGATCAACCAAGTGGTGTGATTCAACATATACTGCCGCAAACGCTTTGCTGCCCAGGCCAAAGCACAACATGTTTTTTCCTGCATGGAATACCCGACTCACAATCAGTGAATTTTTTACTGAGACAATAAATGGCGAACTCCTTCTTCCCTGTTTCATCCTATTGTCCCAGAATACAACCCATGGATTTATCTAACACTGTCAGATACATAATCAACGGTCTTCCTTCTACGGGAGGGAGCAAGATAGGAGGTTCAAGTAGATATTCTTTAATACTTTCAAATTCCCTTTGGCAGTCATCCGTCCACACACAACCTTGATCTTTCTTTAACAACTTAAAGATCGCTTCACATGTCGCATTCATGTGGGAAATGAATCTGGAAATATAATTGAAACGCCCGAGGAAACCTCTGACTTTCTTTTCAGTTCTTGGTGCTGGCATTTCTTGAATTGGTTTGAATTTATCAAGGTCAACTTCAATTTATTTCTGGATAAAAATGAAACCCAACAACTTCCCCAATCGAACACCGAAGGTGCATTTATTTGGATTCAAGCGGAGACGATACTTCCTCAAACGCTGAAACAACTTCAACAAATCTTCTATATGCCCTTCTTCAGTCTGGGATTTGGAAATCATATCATCAACATATACTTCAATTTCCTTGTGCATCAGATCATGGAATAGGGTTGTCATAGCCCTCTGGTACGTTGCACCAGCGTTCTTCAACCCGAAAGGCATCACTTTGTAACAGAATGTTCCCCAGGGTGTGATAAACGTTGTTTTTTCCATGTCATCTAGAGCCATTCTTATTTGATTATACCTGAAAAATTCGTCCATGAATGAGAATACTTTGAATTTTGCTGTACTATCCACTAACATGTCGATATGCGGCAATGGAAAATCATCTTTTGGACTAGCTTTATTTAGATCTCTGCAATCTACGCACATGCGGACTTTTTCTTCTTTTTGGTACTGGGACAATATTGGCAATCCATTGAGGATACACTGACGTCATGAGAAAACCAACATTAATCTGCTTTAGAACCTCCTCTTTGATCTTTACTGCCATATCTGGGTGAGTTCTTCTCAACTTTTGTTTAATTGGTGGACACTCTGGCTTCAACTGCAAATGGTGCTCGACAATATCTGTATCTAGACCAGGCTTATCTTGGTAAGACCAAGCAAAGATATCCACATACTCCTTCAACAACTCAATTAACTTTCTTTTTACATCGGGATGCAGCGATGCTCGAATCTTAACTTCCTTTGGATCTTCTTATGAACCCAAATTGATCACTTCCAAAGGCTCTTTATATGGGTGAATGGTATTTTCCTCGTGCTCAAGCAATCTTGAGACCTCTTCTGGAATCTCATCATAATCTTATTCTTCAGGCCCAAACACAGGACATTCAAAGTTGGGAGAGGGTGCAGGGTCATTGTATTCAACGAGTTTTTTAGTTAATCTGCACATATGATTTATCATTGCTTTTAGAAACTGACACATATAACAAGTGATTATGCAGATTGAATTTCAGTTATTATTTATTTTGAAAGGTTTTTTTTATTACCATTTTCCAAGAAAAAGCATAAAATAAAGACATAATTCGGGAAGCAAAGACAACTTTTATTAATGATCTTAAAAGTCACATCAAACAGATAAGCCCTACAACATTAATACTTCCACCTTGGGCAGAGTGAAAGCTTTTCAATAAAAAAAGATTAACAAATCAAATTACTTTGAAACATGTATGCAAGAGGAAACATCAATGGTGACCCAGTTCTGAACCCTGACTCTGTGCGTCACATAATTCGGCATTTCCTGCTTTGCTTCATCCTCCTCAACAACATTAACTCCAGAATAAGTTGGATGGAGGTAACCTCTGCTGCGGAAAACATTCTGATAGCTGCTCATAGTATACTTTGACTTCAAAATTTCGCCTTTGTTATTCTTCAAAGAGAACCCCAAGCCAGTTTTGTTCTTGTTCACGGGTGGATCCGCAATTCGTCCCCAGACTTCATTATGACCCTTACGCACAATCTACTGCGCATCCTTCAGCGAGACCATGGAATTCTCATTTCTCCTTATGTTGTCAATGGATAAGGCTTGGAACTGGGTTCTAACAACAGCTTCATCCGCTTCTACAATGATGAAAGAGGATAAATGATATATCAACAATGCCTGCTCCCCATTTATGATCACTACCTTCCCTTCACGCGTAAATTTTAGCTTCTGGTGTAAAGTTGAAGTGACAACCCCTGCTTCATGTATCCACGGCCGTCCTAGAAGACAATTATAAGTGGGAATGATGTCCATGACCTGAAAGGTTATCTGGAACAAATGTGGTCCTATATGGATAGGTAAGTCCACTTCACCGATGACAGATTTCCTTGACCCATCAAACGCCTTCACAGTGATGCCACTCGGGCGCATAGGCGTTCCTTGATATTTCAACTTCATGAGAGTACTCCTTGGTATAACATTCAACGCGGATCCATTATCAATTAGTACATTGGATAGTGAATCATTCTTGTATCTCATAGAGATGTGGAGGGCCAGGTTGTGATTCCTCCCTTCATCTGGAAATTCATCATCGCAGAAACTCAAGTTATTACATGACGTAATGTTTCCTATTATGCTGCTGAATTGATCTATTGGAATATCACTCTCCACAAAAGCTTGGTCCAGTACCCTTATCAAGGATTCTCTATGAGCAAAGGAGTTCATTAATAAAGCTAAGATAGATATTTTTGGAGTGTGCAGTAGCTGATCTACAATTTTGTAGTCGCTCATCTTAATTATCTTCAAAATATCATCCACTTCTTTCTCTAACGTAGCTCCACTAGTCTCTCCTGTATCCTTTTTAGGTTCATCATTCTCAGCAATTTTCTTTCCAATAGCAACGTCTCTCCGAACAACCGGCGCAAACACACGACCGCTACGGGTCACCCTGCTATTTTCAACTATATTTCCAATATCAGGCATTGGCTGGATGGGAACTTCCACTCCATCTTCTAAGATTGTAGGGTTGTATTTATAAGGCACAACCTTGTCTGATTTGTAGGGGATAGGACCTGGTAAACTAATCACCAATGGGGTAACAACTGGTTTGCTATAATACTCCACTTCAAAATGGGCGGGTGCACCAAAACAAGGCACGATGACGTTTACCACTTCTTCAACATAATCAGTCATCAATAAGTCATTTTTGAAAAAAAAAACTCGTCTGAAGAGAAATACTCATTTGCGGAGGCATACTCTTCATCTGACTCTTCTTCCGTTAAACAAACCTCAACCATATCAACCTTATGATAATCATCCCTCTGACCCGTAATCTTGATAGTTCCATTGTCTAACAACAACTGAACACCCTTCTTCACGATTGAACATTCTCGGGGATCTCGACAGCAAACTAGGCAAGATCCATATTGGTGTCCCACTTGACCAGCCATATGGCAGAAGGTAGCATGCAACTGCACGAGATCCTCATTCATATCCTCCACATCAAAAATTCTGAATTCACCAGGACATCCGGAAACCATGTTCACTTCCTCTTCATACTCTTCCCTAGGCCTGATTATGTGGATGAGGCCCTCATCCATCATCTCCTGTAAATCAGCCTTTATCTTCTCGCAATATGTTTGTACTGCAAATAGCACAACCAAAATGGTCATGCGTATAGTAGCAAAATTCACAGAGGTCAGCATGCATTTTCACCAAATCTCCTCTAACCTGATTAATATCAAAAATCCGGAAGTCGCCTGGACAACCGGCCACCATATTCACAACATTTACTCCCCCGTGCTTAGGTAGAGGGTTATATTTCACATTAGGTCCCACGTCCTTGAAAGATAGAACACCAGACTTTACCAATTTCTGCACCTCAGTCTTCAAAGGATACCAATTCTCAACATTATGCCCTGGTGCTCCTTGATGAAAAGCACATGTTTGTTCTTCCTTGTAATACCAAGGCAATGATGATGGTACGGAGGGAGGTGGTCGTGTCTGGACCAACTTCTTCTGAATCAATGTTGGTAATAGCTCTTTATAGCTCATGGGAATAGGGTCATAACTCTCCCTTCTATGATTATACCCTTGATTCCCCTGCTGGGACGGTCTTTGATAAGCAACGGTAGTTGGAGCAGAATTCATAACAGGAGTAACTGAGGCGACTTACTAATGACGCTGATAATTCCTTCTAGGAGCGTTTACCCTCCTCTCTTGTATAACATCATTTGCATCTCCTTCTTTCTTCTTGATAAACCCATAAGATGGCTTCTTTACACCTCCAGATCCTTCACTCTTCGTCAAACGGCCTTCTCTTACAGCCTCTTCTAAGCTGATACCCATTCCTACCATCTCAGTAAAGTCACTAAGCGCACTTACTACCATCCTCTCGTGGTAGAAAGCACCCAGCATTTTCAAGAAAATCTTAGTCATTTCCTTATCTTCGATGGGAGGAATCACTTGGGCGGCTACCTCACGCTATCTCTGTGCATACTCTTTGAACGATTCCCTGTCTTTCTGAACTATGACCCTATGTTGGTCACAGTCAGGCGCCATGTCCACATTGTACTTGTATTGTTTGATGAATTCTTCTCCCAAATCATTAAAAGTATGGATATCGGCGTTGTCCAAATTCATATACCACTTCAACGCAACATCAATCAAACTATCTTGAAAAAAGTGAATCAGTAGACGCTGATCATCAGTATGGGTAAACATCCTCCTTACGTACATCACCAGATGAGCATGAGGGAAAGTGTTGCCCTTATACTTCTCAAATTCCGGGACCTTGAACTTAGCAGGTATCTTAACATTCAGGACCAAACATAGCTCATTCACATTCTTCCCAAATAGCTCTTTTCCCCTAAGGGCCTTCATTTCTCTTTGCATCTTGTCAAACTGCTCTTGAAAATCATCTATTTTGTCATAAAGACCCAAGTCTTCACTCAGTGGAGGGAAAGGACGACACACATCATCATTAAAAAAAAGAACCATATTCACCGAAGGAGGTGCAGCAGGAACAACATGCACCACCGGAGGTGCTGGAGTAACAATAGTCTGACCCACTGGAGTATGTTGAGGACCAAGATTGAAACCTTCAGATGCGAAATTCTCTGGCATTCCCCATGGATAACCTTGAGGCATTCGATTTTGAACAACAGCCGGAGTAGCGAATATGGGAACATTCGGAGCTTCAGTAGTTTCCCTTGTTGGTTGAGGTTGAACACTCGGTGGCTGATTCTGAGCAGCCACCAGAGCTTCCATCAGAGTAGTCAGATTGGCCATGCCGACCTTCAAATTAGAAACTTCCTTGCGCAGTTCGCGATTCTCTTGTTCTAATTTGTCCATCTTCTTTTTGAAATTAGCCCGAGTGTTGTAGTGATGAGTCAGCTTGCTGAACGAAGTAAAGAAGCTTGGTAAGACACCTGGATATGCATAACAAATGCAAGAAATATGTGCAATATGTTGCATGATATGCAATGCACATGATCATTTTTAATTTGTTATTTAATATTTCGAGGGATTTATAGATTTATATACATATTGCAAACATCAAAGTAATAACGCTTTTGAAATACTGGAAAAAATATATTATAATAACTCTAAAATGGATTACAAGTTTCAATGATCCCAAGTACAATATGAAAATAAAATCTAAAACCCTGAGAAATATAACTGATGGAGATTACTCTATGCACTGGCGCTTCCCGTGAGCCTAGCAATCTGAGCCTTCAACCTCTGGTTTTCTTCTGCATATCTGGTGGCAACCTCCTTCTAATCATCTGAATCAAGAAGTGAGTGATTAGCACCTGATTGAGGCTTAGGAGAAAATAAATCCCCTTGCCTCCCCATAGACTCTACCGCTCGACTTTCAAGGACCTCAATCAAGTCGTCTTTCTCCTTCAGGCCTGCTCTGTAGGAACTCTCTAAAGTTTGGAACTTGTTCTTCCAAGCATCCCTTTCCTGTTGCATCCTAACCAAAGCAAGTTGCAACTCTTCTAGATCATCTAATAAGGGAGGAGTGGTCTTCACAAATAGATCAGGCATGAGTGTCTCCCGGGTATATGGCATCTTTAACTGAATGGCTCTCGATCGTATCCATTAAAGATATGGCTCCAAAGAAACAGCACCCCTAGGTCCCAAATCCTTCCTACTCTTCTTATGCATGTGACGACAGGCCCTCGCAATCTTCTCCCTAGCTTCCCTATTGTCTTCTCCTTCCTTCAGAAAGAAACTACTCAAATGAATACTATTTGGTTTATCCCTCATCGGATAACCAAGTTGTTGCCATGCAAGAACAGGGTTATAGTTAATTCCTCCCTTTGTACAAAGAAGAGGTACATTGGGGAAAATACCATAACTGTCAATAATCTTTACATCCTGGTAAGCTCGATGATACCAATCAATGTCTGAGTGAGTAAGTGCCATGATCTCAGGAGCCCAACGGTGTTCCTTCTTGATATCCCAAAAAGCATCAGACTGAGGCACATGAGAGATAAACCACCGGTACAACAGAGGCATGCAACAAATAATCATCCCCCATGATAAGAATTTCGAAGATGAATAGAGTAATAAACATCACCCAATAATGTAGGAATTGGGTTTCCAATCATGAAAATCCTGATAGCGTTAATGTCGACAAACTTGTCCACATTAGGACATAAGAACAACCCGTAAGCAAGTAGAGCAAAGATAGCCTCAAAAGCAAGTGTACTCTTCATTCTGGAAAAGTAACAAGCTTTCTCCAATAAGAACTGTGAAGGAAAATTGGGATTAAAAGCGCAGCAGAATATAAAATTTTCCTTTAGAGATCCTTACGAATGAGCATGGTCAGTGATAGAAATATTTACCTCTTGTGGCGATTCAGACCTTTGATGTTGTGATCACGAGCGTTGATGAAGAACAACGCCTCTACTCAGTCCACACGAACAGATCTCTTCCGGTCACAGTGCTAGCTGATCACGAATGGAAACCTTGAGTGAGAGAGAGAATCAAAAACGAAATTGCATCAAGTGAAATTGCTTCATCACAAGGGATCTATTTATAGAATCACTCGTGTGGGCTACAAGCTAAAAGCCCAATTAAGGCTATAAGCTAAAAGCCCAATTAAGCTTATGGACATCATACCTTATGATGTACCATATATCACTTATCCTTGTGGTACCTTACCACTTTCCGTATTACACTTAAGTGCATCGTACCTTACGGTGTTCCTTATTTATTCTATCTCTCATCAACTTGTCCTTATGTGTGTGACCCTGTAGGTTTTCGCGACGTTGGCAATTATATTAAATCACACATTTAATATAATAAACAGTGAGCGGTATCTAGCAACACACTGTTACCCAAGTCACGAAAATGTCATGTGATCTGACCAAACCTTTTCCGTGATGATATTTGTGTTGTACAATTACCCTTTTGCCCTCATGTCTATATTGAACACAAGGCATACACTGTGTCACCCTTGTCCAGTTCAATATTGGGCCCTTAGACATTTATCCTGTTATGCAGGATGAGCAAATTCCATCTAGGTCACTCATGTCCCTTAGCATGCTTTGTGAAGTACCCATCAACCGTCTTTATAGTCATCCAGTTATGGATGACGTTTGATCAGCAATAAAGTACTTGACTCTACATCTAGGGTCCATAGTCGTTTCAGGTCGAAGGGTGGTATACACCATTATCATCATGAGAATAACTTATGACACTTTGCATAACATTCTATGTAGTATTCTCATAGCGGGTCAATCCAGTATAAATATTACTCCTAATATTCATACCTATGTCAAGACTTGATAACTCCTTATCTATGATCCATGAGATGTGATCATCAATCTATCTTCATAATAATCTTAAGGCTTTAATGTTATCCCACTTCACATTAAAGCTTGACTACAAATACTTTAAGAATAATGTCTTATGTTTAATGGGATCTCATGATTAAGTCACACTTAACATTTCATTAAACAAATAAACCATTCTAGGGACTTTATTATTTTGGAAAGCAAACATAATAAAGAAATGCCTTTTATTATTAATAAATAATTCGATACAAGTACCAAAAGTATTGGCCTCTAGGGCTTACACCAACAATCTCCCACTAGCACTAGATCCAATCAGGCATACCCCTAATACCCATAGATCTAGTATGTCCATCATGCTTCAGCTGCGCAAGAGGCTTTGTTAATGGGTCAACAACATTGTCAAGTGTAGGTACTCTGCATATTTTCACATCTCCACGATCGATTATCTCTCGAATGAGATGATAACGCCTAAGTATGTGTTTGGATCATTGGTGAGATCTAGGCTCCTTAGCTTGTGCGATAGCACCATTGTTATCACAATAGAGATCAATGGGATCCACAATGCTATGGACTATGCCAAGTTCACTAATGAACTTCTTGATCCAAACAGCTTCCTTTGCTGCAGTTGAGGCAGCAATATACTCAGCCTCGGTTGTAGAATCAACAACTGTATCTTGCTTTGAACTTTTCCAACTCACAGCACCACCATTTAAACAAAACACATAACCAGATTGCGATCTAAAGTCATCCTTATCTGTCTGGAAGCTAGCATCGGTGTATCCAATTACAGCAAGCTCTTCCTGACCTCCATATATCAAGAATGAGTCCTTAGTTCTTCTCAAGTACTTAAGGATATTCTTGACAACTACCCAATGAGCATCACCGGGATTAGACTGGTACCTACTCGTTACACTTAAAGAATACGAGACATCTGGTCGAGTACATAGCATGGCATACATGATAGATCCTATTGCAGATGCATATGGAATCTTATCCATGCGATCCCTTTCTTCCTTACTTGAAGGGGATTGTGTTTTTGACAGACACATACCATGTTGGATAGGTATGAATCCTTTCTTGGAATCATGCATATTAAAGCGTCTCAACACTTTTTCTATGTATGTACTCTGACTTAGGCCAAGCAGTTTTTGTGACCTATCTCTATAGATCCTGATTCCTAATATATAGGCTGCTTCACCTAGGTCGTTCATTGAAAAGCATTTCCCTAACCAAGTCTTCACTTGTTGCAAGGTAGGGACATCGTTTCCAATGAGTAATATGTCATCTACATATAATACCAGGAATACGATCATGCTCCCACTAACCTTCTTGTAGACACAAGGCTCATCTTCATTCTTGATGAATCCATATTGTTTTACTGTTTCATCAAAACGAAGATTCCAGCTTTTGGAAGCTTGCTTCAATCCATAAATTGATCGCTGTAACTTACATATCTTTTGGGCTTCTTCTGGTATGTCAAATCCTTCAGGTTGTGTCATGTACATATCCTCAAGAAGATTCCCATTAAGGAAAGCAGTTTTGACATCCATCTGCCATATTTCATAATCATGATATGCAGCGATAGCAAGTAAAATCCGAACAGATTTAAGCATTGCAACTGGTGAAAAGGTTTCATCATAGTCAACCCCATGAATTTGTTTATAGCCTTTTGCAACCAGTCTTGCCTTATAGGTATGTACCTTACCATCCATGTCAGTCTTCTTTTTGAAGACCCACTTGCATCCTATAGGGTTAACTCCTATAGGAGGCTCTACCAAGGTCCAAACCTGGTTTGTGTACATGGAATCCATTTCAGATTTCATGGCTTCTAGCCACTTCTCGGACTCAGGACCAGTTATGGCCTCTTGGTAGGTCATATGCTCATCTTGATCCATGAGTAATACATCACCCTGATCACTTATGAGATATCCATATCTCTCAGGTTGTTGACGTATCCTGCTTGACCTACGCTGGTCTTGTTCTACTTGAGCAGGTTGCTCTTCCACAACTACTTGTGTTTCCTGCTCTAATTCCTCCATAGGTGTATCAATGCTTTGTGGTTATTGAATTTCTTCAAGCTCTATTTTCCTCCCACTGATTCTTTTGGAAATAAAATCCTTTTCCAGAAAAACTCCAGTTCGAGCGACAAACACTTTGCCCTCAGAAGGATTGTAGAAGTAATACCCTCTTGTTTCTTTAGGATACCCCACAAATAAGCATTTGTCAGATTTGGGCTCAAGCTTAGTTGAAATTTGTCGTTTCACATAAACTTCGCAACCCCAAATCTTCATGTAAGACATATGTGGTTTCTTACCACTCCATATCTCATATGGTGTCTTCTCAACCTTTTTGGATGGAACCCGGTTAAGTGTGTAAGCTGCAGTCAATAGTGCATGTCCCCAAAAGGAGTTCGGAAGATCGGCGTGACTCATCATGGATCGGACCATGTCTAACAAGGTTCGATTTCTTCTCTCAGATACACCATTCCATTGTGGTGTTTCGGGAGGAGTAAGTTGGGATAAAATCCCACATTCCTTTAGATGGTCATCAAACTCTAGGCTTAAATATTCACCGCCTCGATCTGATCAAAGAACTTTAATATTCTTACCTAGTTGGTTTTGTACTTCATTCTTGAATTCCTTGAGTTTTTCAAAGGTTTCAGATTTGTGTTTCATTAAATACACATAACCATATCTACTGAAATCATCAGTAAATGTGATGAATTATTGAAAACCTCCTCTGGCTGGTATGTTCAGTGGTCCACATACATCAGTATGTATGAGGGCCAAAAGATCATTAGCCCTTTCACCTTTTCCTGTGAATGGGGATTTTGTCATCTTTCCAATTAAACAAGATTTGCATGTCTCATATGATTCATAATCAAAAGAGTCCAAGAGTCCATCTTTATGGAGTTTGGAAATGCGTTTCTCATTTATGTGGCCTAAGAGACAGTGCCAAAGGTAGCTTTGGATTTAACTCATTAGGTTTAATCCATTTAGTATTAATGTTATAAATTGGAATTTCAAGATCAAGGACATATAGTCCATTGTTCATTTATGCAGAAGCATAGAATATATCATTTAAATAAATAGAGCAACAATTGTTCTTTATTATAAATGAAAAAGCAAACTTGTCCAAACAAGAAATGAAAATAATATTCCTACTAATTGCAGGTACATAATAACAGTTCTCTAACTGAATTATTAAACCATTAGGTAAAGTCAAAACATAAGTTCCTACGGCTAAAGCTGCAACCTTTGCTCCATTTCCAACTCGTAGGTCAACTTCACCTTTTGCCAAATCTCTACTCCTTTTTAGCCCCTGCACATTAGTACAAATGTGAGAACCGCATCCAGTATCTAATACCCATGATGCAGAAGTAGATAAATTAATTTCAATAACAAAAATACCTGAATTTGAAGTCCCTACTCCATTGTTCATATCTTCCAGGTACTTTGGGCAGTTTCTCTTCCAATGTCTGGTCTTACTACAATGGAAGCAAGTGCCCTCCTTTGCTATGCCTCCACTAGGCTTCAAAGAAGGAACAGTAGGTTTAGGCTTGGCAACTTCCTTGCCTTTCCCTTTACCAAATTTCTTGGTAGGCCTCTTGTTCAGCTTCTTTCCATTACTGACCATCAGAATGGACTTCCCTTTTGTCTTCATATTCTGCTCAGCAGTTTTCAACATGCTTAGCAATTCTGGAAGACTCTTATCCATGTCATTCATGTTGAAATTCATGACAAACTGATTAAAGCTATCTGGAAACGATTGCAAGATAAAATCAGTTGCAAGTTCCTTTCCAAGCGGAAACCCTAACCTTTCAAGGTTCTCCACATACCCAATCATTTTGAGTACATGGGGACCTACAGGGTTTCCCTCAGATAACTTGCTGTTAAAAAGGGCCTTTAAAACCTGAAACCTCTCATTTCTTGCCTGCTCTTGATAGAGCATTTTCAGATGTCCGATCATATCGAACGCTGACATGTTCTCGTGTTGCTTTTGCAACTCCGAGTTCATAGTAGCTAGCATGAGACAAGCGGCTTCGTTAGCATCATCAAAATGCTTCTTATAAGCATCTCTTTCTGCCTTAGGTGCCGAACTAGGCGGTTCCTCTTCAGGAACAGGTGTCTCCAAGACATACAGCTTGTTATCGTGCTTGAGGACAATCCTCAGATTTCAGTGCCAATCCAGGAAATTTGTCCCAGACAATTTTTCCTTATCTAGGATTGATCGCAAAATATGGTTGTTTGTTGTCATGGTAATCTACAAAAAATTGAAAATATAAGTATCATTAAAACAACATATTTAATTAGGCCTTTAATCAAATATGCTCCCACTATTTTACTCAAACCAAATGACCCTCATGATTTGATTCGGAAAATCCTGTTGGAAGACTTTCTAGTGGGTCGAGTTCCACATTTCACTTCGTTCTAAGTCAACGTTAGGCTGATTACACAAAACTAGGTTATTTAGGTAGGAACTCCTTCCAATTGTATCTCATACAACTCTCGAATATTTTCAGTTGGGTGAATAACTCCTTATTCTAATTCATCATATGAATCATTCCCAACTCTTGCTTCTAAACATGTATAATCTTATTATAATGTGTTTAGTTAAGTTTGACCCATTGTTTTAGCAGTTGGATATTACAATTATCCCATTGCACCTTACTAATATAGAACATGCACCTCGCGTAGGAGAAACCTACATTGTTTGATACTAGTCTTGATGAGTGCTAAAACTTGGAAAGCATGAACTTAATATTTAACTTGAGGGATTTTGTTATTAGTTTGATCTCACCGACTTAACATGCAATTCTTCTCTCTCATGCATCAACATACAAACACATGCATCAATATACATAAAAGGATACAGTTATGGCCCCTAGCGCAATTGTTCTCCCAAGCCAATGAGAGAACCTAAGCTAACCTAATAACGATCTAAACTTCTCCAAGCAAGATCTCCAAGGTTATCCTCATTTGATATTGTATTCTTCTCTTTCTTCATAACATTACATTACATAAAAAAAACTCGTTTTACATACGAGGGAGTGAGATGAGAAAAGAAGTTACATCAAGAATTTTAGAGAGAGGCACGACACGCAGGCCGTATTTTACAATCCCAAAACAAAATAAAGGAAAAAACTAAGGCCATAACTGATCACCACAAGACAATAATAATAAACACACTTTTATTATTAGTTTAAATTTTGTTAATTAAAAAAAGGCAAATTAAATTTCGACGATTGATCACACTACACAGAGTTAGTCGGGGTCATTTTCGCACAACTCTTGTGCATTCACAACCCTAATCGCATAAATCTGCAACAACACAACCCTTGTGCCGTCATGAACCCTAATGCAACAGTTTCATGTTGTCAAACACATTTCGATTGATAATTCAGTATGATTAATCACATGCCATTGCTTCACCATACTAATGTCGGATTCCAAAGCATATGAACTGTGATCGGTCAAAGGAATAACAATCATCAAGTGTTTGAATGAACGAAACAGAAACAGTATATCCCATATACCATCGTTGCATTAGATTTACTTATATCATATATAAAAGTGATCGATCTTATTTGTGTAACCTATGGACGATCGATGTATCGCTGCTTCACCATACTAATGTCGGATTCCGAAGCATAGTCAACATCAATCATCCAAATTATACACAACAGATGCCAAATTTAATTACTCGTTTATTATTCAATTCATTCTGGTTTTAATCGAATCAAAACAGAAAATATAGAACATAAACAACTATCAGATCCATGGTTTCGTAAGTGGCTCTGATACCATTGAAGGAAAATTGCGATCAAAAGCGCAGCGGAATATAAAATTTTCCTTTAGCGATCCTTACGAATGAGCATGGTCAGTGATAGAAATATTTACCTCTTGTGGCGATTCAGACCTTTGATGTTGTGATCACGAGCGTTGATGAAGAACAACGCCTCTACTCAGTCCACACGAACAGATCGCTTCCGGTCACAGTGCTAGCTGATCACGAACGGAAACCTTGAGTGAGAGAGAGAATCAAAAACGAAATTGAATCAAGTGAAATTGCTTCATCACAAGGGATCTATTTATAGAATCACTCGTGTTGGCTTCAAGCTAAAAGCCCAATTAAGGCTATAAGCTAAAAGCCCAATTAAGCTTATGGACATCATACCTTATGATGTACCATATATCACTTATCCTTGTGGTACCTTACCACTTTCCGTATTACACTTAAGTGCATCGTACCTTACGGTGTTCCTTATTTATTCTATCTCTCATCAACCTGTCCTTATGTGTGCGACCCTGTAGGTTTTCGCGAAGTTGGCAATTATATTAAATCACACATTTAATATAATAAACAGTGAGCGGTATCTAGAAACACATCACTGTTACCCAAGTCACGAAAATGTCATGTGATCTGACCAAACCTTTTCCGTGATAATATTTGTGTTGTACAATTACCCTTTTTCCCTCATGTCTATATTGAACACAAGGCATACACTGTGTCACCCTTGTCCAGTTTAATATTGGGCCCTTAGACATTTATCCTGTTATGCAGGATGAGCAAATTCCATCTAGGTCACTCATTTCCCTTAGCATGCTTTGTGAAGTACCCATCAACCGTCTTTATAGTCATCCAGTTACGGATGACGTTTGATCAGCAATAAAGTACTTGACTCTACATCTAGGGTCCATAGTGGTTTCAGGTCGAAGGGTGGTATACACCATTATCATCATGAGAATAACTTATGACACTTTGCATAACATTCTATGTAGTATTCTCATAGCGGGTCAATCTAGTATAAATATTACTCCTAATATACATACCTATGTCAAGACTTGATAACTCCTTATCTATGATCCATGAGATGTGATCATCAATCTATCTTCATAATAATCTTAATGCTTTAATTTTATCCCACTTTACATTAAAGCTTGACTACGGATACTTTAAGAATAGTGTCTTATGTTTAATGGGATCTCATGATTAAGTCACACTTAACATTTCATTAAACAAATAAACCATTATAGGGACTTTATTATTTTAGAAAGCAAACATAATAAAGAAATGCCTTTTATTATTAATAAATAATTCGATACAAGTACAAAAAGTATTGGCCTCTAGGGCTTACACCAACAAACTGAGCTGGTAATTCTCTAATTCCCCCTTTAGTAGTCATATGGGCTTCCACCTCAGATTTCCCCAGATGAATCAAAGCAGCAATCTCATGTGGTTTTGGCTCACCCTCCAAACCAGTAAAAGGAATACGATCGGTAACAGGTAAATCCAATAGATAAGAATACTCCTCCAGTGTAGGCATAAACTAATAGTCGGGAAAAGTAAAGCAATGATACATCGGATCATAGAACTGGAACATGGTCGAGAGAATACCCTCCTTCATCTTCAGCTTCATGAGAGGAATAATGGACCCATACTTCTTTCGAAAGTCTGCAGAACACTCGATCTCGGGATTAGACTGATCAACTCATCTATCTTGGGATCCTTGAAACTGTATTTTCCGGTCTTTCTCTTTCCAGAATCCATGGTTAGAAAGTACCCGAGATATTCACAAATAGTCAACCTTTAAATCCCTTGAAATATGGTTTCTTCAAAATATGCTTATGAGTGCATAGATGCATGATGCAACAATCACACACAAGATCACACATATAGGGTTCATAGGTTCAACGTCACGAGCATGAGGTCGAAGGTACTACCCATAAGGTATTGGTCTAAAAAGTTATCACCTGTCGAACAAGGTTCTAGAGGTTCCAAATTCTACATCCTTCCTTCTGATATTACCAACTTCCCGATTAACTCGATAATTAGTAATATTCTCAAGAAAGACTCGTCCGAGCATAGTATCGCGTGACAACTATTTCCGAATTACTCCGTCATAGCTTCTGCACTACACCTAAAAGGCCAAGATGGGTTTGGTATTCTATGGTCCTCAGTTTCAGCAGGCTTCCAAGTCGAAAGCAGTACGTCTTCCCGATTACTCGGTAAACGACACTACAATCAAAGGGGCCTCCACTGAGTGGGGGATCTCATGCCTCCTTTTTTGGGATTACTCCCTCAAAGTTAATATGACTATACCGCCCGTCCTATCTTAAAGTTTTCCCAAGTCTGGGTATAGGACTTATGATTAATCACCAAGCACCCTGAAAACCGGGAAAATACAGACAAACATATATACAACATATAACACAAAAAACAGTAATAACACATATACAGATATAAACAAAGATAAGCTTAACCCACTTAGGGATGGAGCAACAAGAGGTCAATCTTTCCCTAGTGAAGTCGCCATTTTTCTGTAGCGGTAGAATTGTTCAAACCAAGCCATTGGATTGAGTAGACTTTATACAAATCAAAATAAAAATCGCCATTGCGCTTTATTGTTTCCAAAGGAATGGGAAAAGAGCGAATAAGCTAAAAAGAGGGGGAAAGATTCAAGGCAAGGGGTTTGGTTATGCAAAGGGAGGGTATTAGCACCCTAAACATCTACGGTACTCCACAGGAGCGTCTTTGTAAAAATCTGTATATTTTGGCTATAAAAAAATGTTGTATATATATAAAAAAAATGGATGGTGGAGGTGAGTAAAGAAATATATTTATTTTTTATAATTTTTGCACCTGCCACAGTTGCGACCCTTTAATGCCTACTGTGATACGGTGGGAGAACTGAATTGAGGTTTTGCTTTTTGTGTTCACAAATGTTTCGGTTTAGCAAGAGTCGCCACCGACTTTTTATTTTATCCTAAGGAAAGGTCAAAAAGCACAGGAAAGACCTTTGAGATGTTTTCTTAGGTTCGGGGAGTAGATTATAGAAATGGAAGGTATTAGCACCCTTTCTATCCATGGTTATCCATGGGCTCTTAGTTACTTGTTTAGATCACTTGCTTTGCTTTTCAATTGTTTGAAATGGTGCTCTTCAATTGTTTAAAATGGTGCTTTGTGTGTGGTTTTGAAAGATGTTTCGAAAAGAGGCCATCGTTGTGGCAACCTTTTTAATGATTCTTGTTTGAATGTATACGAAGGTGTTTTTGTCTTTTGAAAAGTTTTCAATGTTTGAAAGTAGGGTTTTGAAATTGTGTGATGAAGTGTGTTTTGAAAATAGCAAGGACGTTTTTGCAAGTTTTTTGATCAAGTAACTAAGAGCTATCTACCCTATTTTACTCAAAGATCTTTCTTATGTTTTTAACCCTTTTAACAGTGTTGCTTCACCATTGTGTTTGGTGAACAAACTTGTGTTAGGATGTTAAACGGGACAGGCACGGGTCATTGTATAGACCATGATAGCAATAGTTTCAAGTATTTTTGGCAATTTTCCTTGAGGGACTTGATCATTTTGGTTTAGGCAACTCAGATAGTGTCATCGAGGGACTATGATCTTTTGTTTTGTTTTTTTTTTAAGTACTCAACATGCATACCATGACCCATTTTTTAAGGCAACAAGTGGATTGTAACCCTAGGGGTGTAAGTGTGTATTGTGTTTGTTTTTCATGCATTTTTTTCTTTGATTAGGTCAAACTATTTGTTGGTTTTGATTTTGCATACAAACCCTAATTCTCTAATCATGGCATAATTGAAAGCTTAAAGGTGCGAGAATTTAAATTCTAAACTATTACAACATGATATAGGGAGGGGGGTACAAATTTGAATAGGGGATTATTTTACAAGAAATTAAACCCTAAATTATTACAACCAAATTGAATTTACAAGGCATAATACTTAAATGTACAATATTTAAATAAATACAATAAATAAATATTAAATAAAAAGTATTATGCAAAAAAAGGTTTTTTAGGTATGTAAAGTATTTTCAATGGAAAGAAATGTAAAGAAATAAATAAAAAGTTAATTTTAATTATTTTTTTAGGGTAAACCCTAATTCCTTAAAGAAATGGTATTATTTAATATTTATATACAAAATGTATCAATATGTACAAAAATAAAAGTATATTGAAAAAATGTATTTTTTTAGTAAAAAAAATAAAAATGTATTATTTTTGTGTTTTTTATTCTATGCTTTTATATATATATATATATATATATATATATATATATATATATATATATATATATATATATATATATATATATATATATATATATATATATATATATATATATATATATATATATATATATATATATATATATATATATATATATATATATATATATATATATATATATATATATATATATATATATATATATATATATATATATATATATATATATATTAATTGTGTAAAAAATAAAATAAATTATTTACAAAAAATGTATATATTTTAAGAAAATATTTTCAAATGTGAATAAAAAAAATAAATGAAAATAAAAGTATTTTTTACATTATTTTTAAGTTTTAACAAAATAATATAAAGTATTTAAACATTTTAATGTTGGAAATAATTAAAATAAATACCAAATAAAATGTAAAAATTTATGAAAATATTTTTTAGGCATTTTTTATGTTTGGAAATAAAATAATAAAGTCAGAAATGAAATAAAAAATGTAAAAATAATAAATATACAAAGAAATGGGCCAGGGGGGTGTGAAACTGAAATGGGGGTGTCAAAAGTAGGAAATAGCCAGGCCCAGCCCAGCTACTTCATCTTCTTCCTCTGTCCAACAGAAACGCGCATATGGCCAGTTCAAACTTGTATCTCCTGTTTCAGCGCTTTTTTGACAAAACTCAAAACATGAAACTTGTAGAGCATCAAACAACGATTTCAACCATATAAAACATTAAATCTAACTCTCAAAGACCAGAGAGAATTTCTCTGGCCCTAATTTCTAACCTAGTTTTTTCGGAAAGTTCATGGATGAAATTCTCCTAGCACGATTAATATAAATGAAAACTAAGCACATGTATGGTTTCAGGGCAATGAATACAACATCTTTCATTCACAAACCTAAGTCTAAATGTTCCTAAATAGAGAGATAGAAGTTCATGAAATACCTGTTTCAGTTGAGTTTGAGCTGGATAATGCAACAACTTTCAATGGGGCCTAAGGTTCTTTTGAGCTTGCTTGATGTCCCCTGAACCTTTCCCAATGCTTAGTTTGTTTTGAAGTGGCCTGAATCGTGCTACAGAACTCAACCTGTAAAGCTTCCAAACAAAAATGGTGATGTGTGTTAATGGAGTTACAGTAGCTTGTGAATGGTCTGGATAACTTAGGTGTATTGTTTAGAATGTGTTTGAAGTGATTTGGGACAAAACGCACGAGGGGATTTGATTGTGGCTTGTGATTTCCAGAACTAGCCCTGTTTTGCAAGAAAATGTGGTTTTTGAGTATAAGGGTGCTTTAGGGGTGAAAAGCTCGTGCTTCTGGCTTACAAGGGTATGCAAAACTTGTTTTAAAATTTTGCTTTAGTTCAATATATCAGATGTGTGAGTTATGAGCTTTTGGCCATTTGACTTGTTTTGAAAGCAAAGATGTGAAGTGACCAAGCTATGGCCTGTACAGGCTAGTTACAAGCATGCTCAAGTTGGTGTACTATGCCTGAGATTAGGGAACTTGTTTGCTGCAAGGAAAAAAGTCCAAGGCTCAAGAAAATGCAATTTGACATAAAGTTCCCTTTATGAAAATGGAAGTATGACCTTTATGCTCAAAATGGAAATGTTCATTGTACAATGCTCTCTTGATCAGAACAATGCCAATGTCCAATGTATTTGCATTCAATTTTTGAGTGTAAATTGGTTTAGAGACCTGTAATTATGTACTAAGCTAGTTTGGTCAGATTTGCAACTTGGTATGAAAATGTATTGGCCATGGTTACAAAGTGAGTTTTTGCCAACTTCAAGCATTCGATTCTCCCTAACCACAAAGGTGTTTGAGGAGTTCTTGGACAATTTGGAAAGCTTGCAACATGTAATATAATCCATCTTTGAAATGCAACTTGAAACTCCAAGTGGAACCATGTGAAAAATGGCCAAGAAGATGGGTCAAAATCCTGCCTAAACTAGGGCAAAATTTCTCTAAGTTAAAAGTTTTAGGTACCCTTGTTCCAAAAATCATAACTTGAGATCCAAGCTTCTTTTGAGAAAACTTTGTGAATCAAAGTTATAGACTTTGTGATGAAATAAAACTTTAATGTTTTAAGTTTACTTTGAATCCATTTGCATATTGGTGAAAATATGGGACAAAGTTAGGAAAAATTAAGAAAATTTCATAACTTAGAAAATTTCTAAGTTATGAAATTTTTTCAATTTCAAACCCTAATTTGTAATTTTGGGTTTCTTGATGAAAAAGTTTCATAATTTGACACATCTTGATGGAAAATGAATCTTGGCACTTGATTTTGACCAAAAAGTCAAAGTTTGACTTTTCAGTGTATAGTCAAATTTTGATCAGTTGACTGAAAAATTCATCTGCCAATCCTATGCATTTGAGATCTTTTGAACTTGTTGAATGGGTCAAGACAATGTCATTGAGTCCTTGTGTCCATGGTTGAGCTTGATTTGCCATTGGTTAGGTCAAACAGTCAAAAATTGCCTTTGTGTAGTCAAAACCCTAGAAATGACCATTTTGCCCTTTTGGTGATCTGATCAAATTTCTTGTGGAATTGTGATCCAAAATGATCAAATGGTTCACATGTGTTCATAATGTTGATGTGGGTCAAAATTTATGAGGTTTGACTGTCAATTGGCCATAGTTGACTTTTTCCCCAATACAGCTGATTTTTAGGTCAACTGTCTAATTGACTGGGCAAAAATCTGATTCAAGGCTTGAAACTTGGTAGGGGAAAACTTATGAGTCCAACATGAAGTGTGAAAGTCACTTTGGGAATTGTGGTTCAAAACATCCTTGTGCAAACTCAAACCCTAATTTAGGTCAACAGTGCAAGAAGGTGTCTTGAGCAGAGCAAACCATAGCTTGATCTTGAGTTCCAAGAGTTTTGTGATGAGAAATGTTGATGAAATGAGAGGGAAAATTTTGGGGTACAACAGTTGCCCCTGTTCAATCTTATTGAACCTGAAGAGTTAGATTGGCAAGCTTGCCTTTCATGACTCGAAGGTAAAAGAGGATTGGACACTAGAGTGCCCGTAAATTTGCACTCGTTAAATTGTAACGGAGGGAATGGACTTAAAGATGCCATTTAGAGATGGTAGAATCTTGCTGGAGATGGGCTTAACGATTCCATCCAAGACTTGTTTGTTGAAAATCAGTAGAATGATCATCAGAATGGTATCCGTATTTGGAACGTATCTGAGTTGTATATGGAGATTGGGTTTGTATGAGCAAGGGAATGGCGTCTGTGTCTAGAGCGTATCCGAGATGTAACTGTATTAGATTCTTGAATGAACATCAGAATGACTGTCGTGTCTGGAGTGTATCTGTATTCTGAATGGGTAACAGAGAAACATCTGCATATGGAGCAACTGTGTGCTGGGAATAAGTTCTGAATGAGTGACAGAATGGCAACCGTGTCTAGAGCGTATCTGGACTGTATCTGAAGTTGAGATCTGTATGAGTAGCAGAATGACTTCCGTGTCTGGAGCGTATCTGAAACTGTAATTGGGATCTGAATAAGCGACAAAATGACTTCCGTGGCAACTGCACTGGGGAGAATCAAACTTCTAGTGTAAGGGCCAGAATGGCATCCGTGTTTGGAGTGTATCTAAACTTGAAGTTGATAGTTGAATATGAATGAGAGATAGAACGGTCGCCATGTCTGGAGCGTATCTAGTCTATATCGGATTGCTGAAGTCTGAATGAGTAGTAGAATGACCACCGTGTCTGGGTGTATCCGTACTGTATTTTGACTTGAAATTATGAATGAGTAATATAATGACCGTCGTGTCTGGGGTGTATCCATACTGTATCAGAAAAAATGTTATCGATAGCCTTTTAATCTTATCCTGAAAAGGGTAAAATGTTAGCTAAAACACAAAGTTATGTAGTATGATATGTATGATGCAATGAACTGTGTTTCATCAATCTTTATGATATATGAATGTAATGGATGGGCATGTAAGCTGAGTGGCTGTCTTGCTGAGGAAAATAAATCCTTGATAACTGGAGATAAAGAAATCTTTGACTGCTGCCGTGGAAAGTAAATTCTTGACCGATGCTGAGGGTTCAAAATCTTTGATTGTTGAAGATGAGAAATCCTTGCTAACTGCTTGGGGATTAAAAATCTTTGGTGACTTGTGGGGATTCACAAGGTTTCTGACAACTTCTGCAGGGAATGAGGATCCTTCATGACTTTTTTAGGAAATAAGGAAAACTCTGAAAATCTCTACTGGGGAGTTAAAACCTGGGAGGCTTTTGCTTGGAGAAATGAAACCAAGAATCTTTGATCTGCTGGGAAATAACTCTGCGAGGAGAATGATTACTCGGCCGGTGGAATCAGGAGTTTTGGTTGTACGCCAATCTACTGGGGAAGCCAAGAAATTAACTGTTATCTGCTTGATTCTCAGACTTTTAAGATAACCTGTTGGGGAAATAGATTTAGAATATTCTGGCTCCGCCGGGGATATGTATTTCAGGGTTTTTGGGCTCCACTGGCGATCTTGAAATTTAACTCCGCTGGGGACACATACTCTAAGGCTTGAAGATCTGAACGATATACTGTAGGGGATTTCTTCTGGAACGGCACAAAGATATCTTCTTACACCTTCAACCTACCAGTAATTATCCTTTCTCAATTTCGTTTTATTTGTAAGCAGTGATTATATTCAAATGCATATGCCTATTTGACAAAACTCTGGACGTTTTCAAAATAAAACATAAGTGTAAAAAGAAAGAAAAGCAAGCAAATTTCTGCGTTTTGAACTAATTTTTGTATTAACTTTTGTAAGTATCTTTGTACAAAGGAGACATACATCCTAGTAAGAGAATGTTGTCGTAAAAAATTGAAAAAATTTATACAAAAGGAAAGATGGCTATGTGTAACAATTTCATGGGATTCCCATTCTGCTATAGCCTTCACAACTCTGAGTATCTTGTCCATTTGCTGCTTCGTCCGCCGATGATTGGATTGATCAGAAGCCTGGAGCTTGTTGGTGAAGAGATTGTTTTTAAAGTGATCCGACGAGATATAGTCATACACTTTAACTCCCTAACTTTTGCCTGGACCGCCCTTTCGGGTTTTTGATCCACCGTGAAACCCTTTTTTGCCCAAGTCGCCCTTTCGGGTTTTCAACTTGCCGGGTGTACAGATTTTTTGTTTTATCCCTAATTTTTGCCTGAACCACCCTTTCGGGTTTTCGATTCACCGGGATGCCCATTTTTTCCCAAGTCTCCCTTTCGGGTTTTCAACTTGTCGGGTTATTTTATGCGTAGTATCTTTTGACTATGTCTGCATTCGCAGGGTGCTGCAAGTCGTCACCGTCCATGGTGGTCAGAATTATTGCCCCACCAGAAAAGATGCTCTTGATCACAAATGGTCCTTCGTAAGTAGGAGTCCACTTGCCCCTGGGATCAATTTGCGGCAAGATGATCCGCTTGATTACAAGATCTCCGACTCGATATACCTGACGTCTGACTTTCTTGTTGAAGGCCTTGATCATCCGTTTTTGATATGTCTGATCATGACAAACAGCAGTAAGTCGCTTCTCGTAGATCAAGTTAAGTTGATTAATCCGGGTCTGAATCCAATCGTCTTCACTTAAACCGGCATCTTTCATAATCCTTAAGGAAGGAATCTGAACCTCCATAGGTAAAACAGCTTCCATGCCATATACCAAAGAAAATGGGGTTGCCTCTGTTGAAGTACGTGTCGTGGTACGATATCCATGCAAAGCAAACGGTAACATCTCATGCCAGTCCTTGTAGGTGACTGTCATCTTTTGAATGATCTTCTTGATATTTTTGTTCGCGGCTTCAACAACACCGTTCATCTTCGGCCGGTAGGGATTTGAATTGTGATGATAAATCTTGAATTGTTCGCATAGAGCGCTGATCATAGTGTTGTTCAAATTTGTACCGTTATCCGTGATAATCCTGTCAAGGATACCATATCGGCATATGAGGTTCTGCTTGATGAAGCTGGCCACCACATTCTTTGTAACTGAGGCGTAGGAAGCTGCTTCGACCCACTTGGTGAAGTAGTCAATAGCCACCAGGATGAAGCGATGCCCATTGGATGTCGTAGGCTTTATCTCTCTAATCATGTCAATGCCCCACATTGCGAATGGCCAAGGAGTTGTCAGAACGTTGATAGGAACAGGAGGAATATGTACCTTGTCAGCATAGACTTAGCATTTGTGGCAAGTACAGGAATGTTGATGACAATCAGCTTCCATGGTAAACCAGTAGTAGCCTGCCCTTAGAATCTTCTTAGCCATCGTATGTCCGCTCAAGTGGGTGCCAAATGTGCCACTATGTATTTCGGTCATGATCAACTCTACTTCAACCTTGTCCATACAACGAAGTAGAACACAGTCATGGCTGCACTTATAAAGGATTCCATTGCTTAGGAAGAACTTGGCAGCAAATCTCCTTAAGAACTTTTTGTCATTTACGGAAGCTCCTTCAGGGTATTCTCTAGTTTGGAGATACCTTTTGATTTCATGAAACCAGGGTTGTTCCACTACTTCTTCGGTGTTAATCTCATGACAGTGTGCAGGTTCGTCTATTTATTCAATGGTGATTTAGGGAGCCTTGTTATCCCAGTTGAGTTTAAACATGGAAGACATTGTGGCCAGAGCATCGGCTAACTGATTTTCTTCTCGCGGGAAATGCTCGAAGGTAATCTGCTCGAAATGAGGCAACAATGTCAAGACAAGTTCTTTGTATGGGATAAGATTAGGATGTTTGGTGTCCCACTCTCCTTTGACTTGAATGATAACCAAAGCCGAGTCCCCAAATACGACCAAAGATTTGATCCCCAAGTCTATAGCAGCCTTGAGACCGAAGATGCAAGCTTCATATTCATCCATGTTGTTGGTACAGCTAAAGCAAAGTCGGGCAGTGAAGGGTGTATGGTAACCTTCCGGCGAAATGAGTACCGCACCGATACCGTTTCCAAGTGCATTTGAAGCACCATCAAAGTATAGGATCCATCGGGATCCTTGTTCAGGTTCGTCATACGGTCCGTTACCTTCAATGTTGTCCAATGTCATGATGTCCTCGTCAGGGAAGTCGAATCTCATAGATTGGTAATCTTCGACGGCTTGATGAGCTTGATGGTCAGCTAGTACACTCCCCTTTATAGATTTTTGGGTAGGATACTGGATATCATACTCAGTCAGGATCATTTGCCATCTAGCGATTCTTCCAGATAAAGCAGGCTTCTTGAAGATATACTTGATCGGATCCATTTTGGAAATCAGCAGAGTGGTATGAGTAAACATATACTTCCTTAGCCGGCGAGCAGCCCATACCAAAGCGCAACAAGTTTTCTCGAGCAGTGAATAACGAGTCTCACAGTCGGTAAACTTTTTGCTAAGGTAATAAATGGCATGCTCTTTTCGGCCAGACTCGTCATGTTGGCCCAGTACGCACCCCATTGAGTTATCCAACACAGTCAGATACATGATTAACGGCCTTCCTTCGACGGGTGGCATCAGAATAGGAGGTTCCAATAAATACTCCTTGATATTATCAAAAGCAACTTGACAATCATTGTTCCATTCAACTACCTGATCTTTCTTCAGCAGCTTGAAGATTGGCTCACAGGTAGATGTCAGGTGAGAGATGAACCTCGCAATATAGTATAAGCGTCCCAAGAATCCTCTAACCTCCTTTTCAGTGCGGGGGGCAGGCATTTCTTGTATAACCTTTACTTTAGCTGGATCAACCTTAATTCCTTTGTTGCTGACAATAAATCCCAAAAGTTTACCAGACCTAACTCCAAAAGTACACTTTCTTGGGTTTAATCTGAGCTTATATTCCTTCAACCTGGCAAACAGGTTTTGCAAATGATCAAGGTGTTCTTCTTCTGTCTGTGATCGAGCTATCATGTCGTCTACGTAAGCTTTGATCTCATGATGTATCATATCATGAAACAAAGCTACCATGGCGCGTTGATAGGTTGCCCCTGCATTCTTCAGTCTGAGTGGCATCACTTTGTAGCAGAAGGTACCCCATTGCGTGACAAAAGTAGTTTTCTCCATGTCCTCGGGGGCCATTTTGATCTGGTTGTATCCTGAGAATCCATCCATGAAGGAAAATACCTTGTGTTGAGCTGTGTTGTCAACCAAGATGTCGATGTGTGGCAGTGGAAAATCATCTTTAGGGCTAGCCCTGTTTAAGTCCCGATAGTCCACACACATTCTGACCTTGTCGTCCTTCTTAGGCACGAGCACAATCTTAGCAAACCATTATGGATAGGAAGTAACAGCCAGAAAGCCAGCGTTGAATTGCTTCATTACCTCAGCTTTGATCTTCTTAGACATGTCAGGCCTCATTCGGTGGACCTTTTGCTTGATCGGTGGACAATCTTCTCTTGTAGGGAGACGATGAACCACAGTATCTGTGTCTAACCCTGGCATGTCTTCATAGGACCAGGCAAAGATCTCAACATATTCGTTTAACAACTGCACTAAGGTCTCTTTGACACTTAGTTCCAGGTTGGCACCCACTTTTACCTCTTTCTTGTCTTCCTCTGTTCCCAAGTTGATGGTTTCTAGAAACTCTTCATGAGGCAGAATAGCCCTCTCTTCTTGTTACAAAATCCTGGCTAACTCTCCTGGCACTTCAAAGTCTTCGTTAACTTCGTACTCAACATGATTGACCAAATCTTCAGAGTTACCGAAGGCTAAAGAAGAATAGTCACCCATGGAATCTGGAGTGGATTGGTACCTGCATTTGTGAGTGTGGGTGTGTGTAAGGGATAGTCATCCTTAAACAAAACAAAATGCAAAAGGAAAGAAAATGAACACAACAGTTTATAGATGAAGACGTCCAATGATTCATTAAAACATGACATATGATAATGAAGAAAATCAAGCCCTTACAAATGGACCTATATGCCCCGGGAAAGGCATAAGGTGAAAATAGTGTACGAATTGTTTAGTTATTACAGACCAAAATAGGAAATTGTTCAAAGATAAATTTACTGGTTGATGAAGGTGATGGGAATAAAATCATTTGCTTCCCAATTGCTTAAACACCATTCGACGGTTGGAAAGATCCAATCTTCAAAGTTGTTCTCTTCATCCTCATCTTCTACAGCATTAATTCCATGCTAGGTGATATTTACGGGTGGTCTTCCAGTCTTAGAGCGACGCATAGCCTTCTGTCCTGCAGTAGTAAACCCTAGTCCAAATTTATCCGTCTTATGGGGAAAATCAGGAAGTTTCCCCCACATTATGCTCTTTCCTTCTTTAATTACAGCCTCTGCGTCCTTGAGAGATGTCATCCTAGATACATGCTTGGGAACGATAGGCACCTCTGTAACACCCCTTCTAATTACCCAAAATAAAAGGCAAGAATTAAAATCAGAGAAAATAAATTGCACGGAAGGGATGTCACAACACACATCACATTCCAAAATTTTAAAGAAAAACGGACAGGGTACGTTTGTAAATTTAAGCATATCAACACAAAACAAACATACATAAATATTTAACTTCTTTCTCTCGTGCAAACGCAACGGAGTTTCAATATTTAACTTCATCTCCATTCATGGAGGAATCAAAACATAATTCAAGGCATCAAGCCATGATAATTCACATAAAGCATATGTTATCAAGTCTCACATACACAAAATAATATACACAAAGTAACGATTATATACATCATAATCCGAATACAAAATAGACGAGTTCGACACTAAATATAACCCCCCCCCCCCCCCAAGTGTTACTACCAGAGCATCGACTCGACTCTAATCAAAATAAAACAGATTGCAATCCAATGCACCCGCTAACTAGCGCCTCGCGCTACCATCCTCGGTACCAGAACAATGCCATCAAAAGCATTTTCAAACAGAAGGGTAAGAATTCCAATAATCATATAACATGTAATTAAGGTAAAGCAATGGTAATAAATAAAGCAATACATCATGATCATATTCATTTTATCACATATAGTATCCGTACTCAAGGAAGTCATTTCCAACACATTAACCATATAAACCAATTATCCGAATACTCACATCTTTGGCACATAACCATTATTCAAACGACAACAATATTGGCACATAACCAAACACATCAACACACATACACAATATACACAATTATGCATGTGACTCACAACACGACTCAACATATGCGAATGCGGTACCGACTCATGGACCCGAAGTTCCACCGCCTATATTTCCACATAGGATCAAAGCCACTACGTCTATTTCCATTATAGGATCAACGTCTATCTTTTTGTGAACGCAAGTTTCACCGCCTATGTTCCCTTTTTCAGGTCAAAGCCACTACGTCTATTTCCATTCAAGGATCAACGTCTATAAAATATGAACCCACTGTTTCACCGTCTCTATTTCAAGACCAACCATGCCATGCAATGTACAACCAACAACTCGTATGTAATTAAGACCACTTCCGACCTTAACATACACATACCACATATTCCAACACAATGAAATACCAACAATTGTACATGCATTGCAAATATAATTCACAAATCAAGTAATGTACAAGTTTAAACAATGTCACTTCCATGATTTATTCAAATCAAACACAATTTCATAAACCGGAAGCATTCAACTTAATTCGACTTCACCTTCAAAATTCACATTTTTCAACAAAAATGACACCCAACTGATCAACCAAAATTACTACCATAAACCGCATAATAATTCGGACTATTCGGGCTAAAATCAGTTAATTAATTATCGGCCAAAAACTCTATTATTTCTACTCTATAAATCCTACAAAACTATTTATTGAAGATATTAATCATTATTATTAAATAATCCGTATTTGTAAATAAGAACGTAGTTACTACAGTATTGCAAGCAATTTCCTCTACATACTACTTCAAAATTCGCTACAGTGTGCAACTAATTGTTTTCTAAATATTACTACAATAATTTCGCTACAGCTTGTCCAATAATTGCACAAAATTCTACTTCACAATGCCACTTTCTATGCACCATTGTATACCAACTATGTGCCACTAAACGTTTTCCATTCATACGCTACATGAAGCAGAATAACTCCTTCTCTATATTTATTCATATGCGCTACTGTAATGCCTAAACAATTCCAAATGCTACTAAATATTGCTTTGTATATAATGCTACAGTAACCAGCCACTTGCTTCCAATTTCTATATTACTTACTGCTACTGTAATGCTACTTCATCAATATTACACTCCATGCGCTACATTCTGTTTCGTCACGGTAGTAGCCAATGCCCTTTAATACTAAATCATTCTAGGCGCTATTGTACTCAACTAATGCCTTTAAATACCAATTCTTAAATGTTGCTACAACATGGCAAATTAAGTGCCTTTCATAGTTACTTCTTAAATGTTACTTCAGCATAGCAATTACCTTATTGCGCTACAACATTCAATGTGCTACAATATTGCAAGTTATTACCAATGCTACTTACTTCTTCATTTAATCACGCTACAGTAAGCCATAAGTATGGAATCTTTGCAAAGGCAAAATACTAAGGCACTTATATATATACATAACTAATTAAATTGGGTCCTAAATCATCTCTCAATTTCATCAATCTACCAATTTTTTTTTCATCATAACATAGTAGTGAAACTAATACCCTAAACCCCTAATTTATTCCAAATTCAAAACTATAAAATCACACACTAAATAATTGGTGGAAGTCAAACCCTTACCTCTAGTGTTGATTTTCTTGGAACAAGATGATGATTTTGTAGAACAAACCCTAGCCTTCTCCTTCTCTTCTTCTTCTTCTCTCTTTTCTTTCTTCTTTCTCTTCTTACCAACTACTCTTACTAACTCTACTTTTCTATTTTATAAAACTATCCTTCTACTACTAACTTTCCTCCCTCTATCTTTCTAAAATTATAATTTGGCCCCAACAATTATTTAATTCAAATTATAATATATAACTCTATTAAAACAATATTACACTAAATAATATTTATTCTATATAAACCTAATCATGCCAATTAATCAAACAAAGTCAAATATTACTACACACCAAATTAATATTATTCAAAATAATATTTCGACATAATAAATATTTTTATTTCATATTACTCAATTAATATTTTAATCAATATCAATTGAATATATTTCTCAAAATAGATATAATTTAATAGTTTTGGAAAATAATTAATGAAATAACATTTAAAAATAAACGGCGTGTCACAACTCTCCCCCACTTAAAAGATTTTCGGCCTCGAAAATTACCTCTAAACGAACAATTCGGGATAGGAATCCCGCATCCGACTTTCAAGCTCCCACGTCACATTACCATTCGCCGAACCACCCCATGCAACTTTAACCAAAGCAATCTCTCTTCCTCTTAGTTGTTTCACCTTTCTATCTTCAATCCTCACCGGTAAAACCTCAACCGTCAAATTGTCTCTTACTTCCAAATCATCCGCTTGAATAACATGAGACGGATCCGCAATATACTTTCGTAATTGCGAAACGTGAAACACATCATGCAAATTTGAAAGTGATGGCGGCAATGCAATCCAATAAGCCATACTTCCAATCCGCTCTGAAATCTGATAAGGACCAATAAACCGAGGTGTTAACTTCCGAGATTTAAGCGCCCTTCCAACACCCGTAGTTGGATTCACCTTCAAAAACACATGTTCATCCTTCTTGAACTCAAGAGGTTTCCTCCTCTTGTCATAGTAACTCTTTTGGCGATTCTGAGACACTTTCATCTTCTCTCTTATCAATTTGATCTTATCCGTAGCCTCTTGAACCAATTCCGGACCAACTATAGCACTTTCTCCCGTCTCGTACCAACACAAAAGTGTCCTACACCGTCTTCCATACAATGCCTCAAAAGGAGCCATGCCAATGCTAGAATGAAAACTATTATTATAAGTAAACTCAATCAAAGGCAAATGACTCTCCCATGAACCTCCTTGATCCAAAACACAAGCACGCAACAAATCCTTAAGTGACTGAATTGTTCTCTCCGTTTGACCATCCGCCTGAGGATGATAAGCGGAACTCAATCTCAGCTTAGTACCCAAGGCTCTTTGTAAACCTTCCCAAAATCTTGAAGTGAAACGCGGATCTCTATCTGAAACAATAGATGTAGGAATACCATGTAAACAAACAATCCGTTCCACATACAACTTAGCGAGCTTCTCCATAGTGTAATCCATCCTAATCGGAATAAAGTGTGCAGATTTAGTCAGTCTATCCACTATGACCCAAATAGCCTCATGGTTACTCGGAGTCCTCGGCAAACCAGAAACAAAATCCATCGAGATACTATCCCACTTCCACTCGGGAATAGACAACGGTTGCAACAAACCCGAAGGCTTCTGATGTTCAATCTTAGACTTTTGGCAAACCAAACAAGCATACACAAACTCAGCAATTTCTTTCTTCATACAAGGCCACCAAAACAGCTTCTTTAAATCTTGATACATCTTCTTAGCACTAGGGTGAATACTTAACCCACTTCTATGACCTTCCTCAAGAATCCTCTTTTTCATATCCCCCACATCGGGAACGCAAACTCTATCATGACATCTCAAAATTCCATTCTCATCAATTCTGAACTCTCCACCTTGACCTTGATTCACCAAAGTAAACTTGTCAACCAAAACCAAATCTGACTTTTGCCCATCTCTAATCTCTTCCAAGACACCACTAGTAAGCTTCATCATACCAAGCTTCACGCCAAAATAAGTCTCTTCACACACCAAACTCAAATCTCGAAATTGCTCCAACAATTCCCATTCTTTAACCATCAACATAGACATGTGTAAAGACTTTCTGCTCAAAGCATCTGCAACCACGTTTGCCTTACCAGGATGGTAATTCAAACTGAAGTCATAATCTTTAAGAAACTCTAGCCACCTTCTTTGCCTCATATTCAACTCTTTTTGATCAAACAGATATTTCAAACTCTTATGATCGCTAAATACGTCGAATCTCGACCCAAACAAATAATGCCTCCAAATCTTTAACACAAAAACCACCGCTGCCAAGTCCAAGTCATGAGTTGGATAATTCCTCTCATGCACCTTGAGTTGCCTCGAAGCATACGCCACAACCTGCCCATTTTGCATTAACAGACCTCATAAACCCATCAAAGAAGCATCGCAATAGACCGTAAACGGTTCAGATGGTTTAGGCAAAATCAAAACTGGTGCAGTTGTCAACCTTCTCTTCAACTCTTGGAAACTATCTTCACACTGTGGAGTCCACACGAACGCTTGACTCTTCCTAGTCAATTGTATCAACGGTAAAGCTAGCTTGGAAAAGCCTTCAATGAACTTACGGTAATAACCCGCTAAACCAAGAAAGCTTCGAATCTCAAAAACTGACTTTGGAGATTCCCATTCTGACACGGCTTCTATCTTCGAAGGATCCACAGCAATACCTCCACGAGATATCACGTGACCAAGGAAACTCACTTGTTCTAACCAGAATTCACACTTCGAAAGTTTAGCAAACAAATGATTTTCCTTCAGAATTGACAAAACAATTCCCAAGTGTTCGGCATGCTCTGCTTCACTCTTGGAATAAATCAAAATGTCATCGATGAACACCACCACAAACTTATCCAGAAACTCATGAAAGATTTTGTTCATATACTCCATGAACACACCAGGTGCATTCGTAACACCAAAAGGCATCACTGAATACTCATAGTGTCCATAACGAGTTCTGAACGCAGTTTTCTGAATATCACCCGCTTTCACGCGAATCTGATGATAGCCTGACCTCAAGTCAATCTTGCTAAACACACACGCACCCACCAGCTGATCCATTAAATCATCAATCCTTGGCAAAGGATACTTGTTCTTAATGGTCACTTTGTTTAGCTGCCTATAATCCACACAAAGTCTCATTGTTCCTTCTTTCTTCTTCACAAGTAAAACTGGAGCACCCCACGGACTCACACTAGGACGAATAAACCTTTTGTCAAGCAACTCTTCCAGCTGACTCTTCAGTTCCACTAGTTCCGACGGTGACATCCTATAAGGAGTCATCGAAACAGGACTAGTACCAGGAATTAAGTCGATGGAAAACTCTACCTCACGCTCAGGAGGTAAATCCGTAATCTCTTCAGGAAACACTTCAGGAAATTCGCATACCACAGGATAATCCTTTCTTACTCTACCATCTTCCAAAACCATACTCGCCATAAGCATAAACAACCCATCTCCATTCTTCACACTCTTCTCAACTTGCCGTGTAGACAAGAAAACCACACCATCTTTCTCGGACTCGAGAAAAAGAACAGCCTTAGCAAAATAGTTGATATAGACATGGTTGGCTTTCAACCCGTCCATACCCAGAATCACATCTATCTGATGCAAAGGAAGACACACGAGATCAACTTCGAAATCTCTTCCGCACATGCGCAAAGGACACTTCAAACAAACAACTGAAGTAGAAACTGAACTCATCGCAGGTGTATCTACCTCTATACTTCGATCCAAAGTAGACAAGACAAGGCCCAATCTCTTGGAACAATCTAAAGCAACAAACGAATGCGTCGCACCCGTATCAATAATAGCAACCAAAGACACATTAGAGATAAAGCATGTACCTCTGATTAGACATTCCTCAGCAGAAGTCTCTGCTCCAGATAAAGCGAATGCTTTTCCAACTTCTTTCTTTGGCTTTGGACATTTGGTACTTATGTGGCCTCGCTCACCACAATTAAAGCAAGTTACACTCACACCAACTCTACAATCCACCGCTTTGTGACCCACCCTGTCACACTTGAAACACTTAACTATCCCCTGGCAACATTCCATAGCACGATGTCCCTCTTTACCACATTTAAAACATTTGATTGGAGTAGTCACTCCGCCACTCGGACTCTTTCCACTGCTTATTGGTCTCTTTCCTCTTCCATCATAAGGCTTAGGACGCATCTGTCCCTTACCTCTTTTCTCACTCAAGCTCCTGTAATAAGCAGTGCTATCCCGACTGTCTTCGTCGTAGATACGACTCTTATTAACCAACTCAGAGAATCTTGTAATCTGCTGATACCCAATCGCCTTCTTTATGTCCGGCCTCAAACCATTAACAAACTTAAGGCACTTCGACCTCTCAGCATTAACAGTGTTGTAGTGAGGACAGTATTTGATCAAATCTTGAAATTTAGCCGCATAGTCAGCTACCGAACCACTACCTTGTTTCAATTCCAGGAATTCAACTTCCTTTTTACCACGAACATCCTCCGGAAAATAATTCTCCAAGAATGCATCTCGGAAAATTTCCCAAGTCACCACAACATGCTCCTCCTCATACCTCTGACTAGCGTTGATCCACCAGTCTTCGGCCTCTTTAATCAGCATGTGTGTTCCAAATTGCACTTTCTGAGCATCGGTGCAATTCATCACACGAAAGATTTTCTCAATTGCTTTTAACCATTCTTGAGCTTCCACCGGAGCATTCTCTCCCTTGAAAGTAGGCGGGTTGTTCTTTTGGAACTTCCCAAGAGCACGGAAAGCATCTTCAGTACCATCATGTGGCGCTTGAGTCGTTTGCGGCATCTGATTTATTGACCCCGCAAGCAACCTCAATGCCTCAGCTAAAGCATCATCATTCCTTCTACCAGCCATCTTCTCTACAACACAAAGTATTGATCGCGTTAGCCACACAATCAAATACAAGGGATTAACAAAATAAGACCTGACAACTGACCAACTATGCTCTGATACCACTATTGTAACACCCCTTATAATTACCCCAAATAAAAGGCAAGAATTATAATCAGAGAAAATAAATTGCACGGAAGGGATGTCACAACACACATCACATTGCAAAATTTTAAAGAAAAACGGACAGGGTACGTTTGTAAATTTAAGCATATCAACACAAAACAAACATATATAAATATTTAACTTCTTTCTCTCGTGCAAACGCAACGGAGTTTCAATATTTAACTTCATCTCCATTCATGGAGGAATCAAAACATAATTCAAGGAATCAAGCCATGATAATTCACATAAAGCATATGTTATCAAGTCTCACATACACAAAATAATATACACAAAGTAAGGATTATATACATCATAATCCGAATACAAAATAGACGAGTTCGACACTAAATATAACCCCCCCCCCCCAAGTGTTACTACCAGAGCATCGACTCGACTCTAATCAAAATAAAACAGATTGCAATCCAATGCACCCGCTAACTAGCGCCTCGCGCTACCATCCTCGGTACCTGAACAATGCCATCAAAAGCATTTTCAAACAGAAGGGTAAGAATTCCAATAATCATATAACATGTAATTAAGGTAAAGCAATGGCAATAAATAAAGCAATACATCATGATCATATTCATTTTATCACATATAGTATCCGTACTCAAGGAAGTCATTTCCAACACATTAACCATATAAACCAATTATCCGAATACTCACATCTTTGGCACATAACCATTATTCAAACGACAACAATATTGGCACATAACCAAACACATCAACACACATACACAATATACACAATTATGCATGTGACTCACAACACGACTCAACATATGCGAATGCGGTACCGACTCATGGACCCGAAGTTCCACCGCCTATATTTCCACATAGGATCAAAGCCACTACGTCTATTTCCATTATAGGATCAACGTCTATCTTTTTGTGAACGCAAGTTTCACCGCCTATGTTCCTTTTTTCAGGTCAAAGCCACTACGTCTATTTCCATTCAAGGATCAACGTCTATAAAATATGAACCCACTGTTTCACCGTCTCTATTTCAAGACCAACCATGCCATGCAATGTACAACCAACAACTCGTATGTAATTAAGACCACTTCCGACCTTAACATACACATACCACATATTCCAACACAATGAAATACCAACAATTGTACATGCATTGCAAATATAATTCACAAATCAAGTAATGTACAAGTTTAAACAATGTCACTTCCATGATTTATTCAAATCAAACACAATTTCATAAACCGGAAGCATTCAACTTAATTCGACTTCACCTTCAAAATTCACATTTTTCAACAAAAATGACACCCAACTGATCAACCAAAATTACTACCATAAACCGCATAATAATTCGGACTATTCGGGCTAAAATCAGTTAATTAATTATCGGCCAAAAACTCTATTATTTCTACTCTATAAATCCTACAAAACTATTTATTGAAGATATTAATCATTATTATTAAATAATCCGTATTTGTAAATAAGAACGTAGTTACTACAGTATTGCAAGCAATTTCCTCTACATACTACTTCAAAATTCGCTACAGTGTGCAACTAATTGTTTTCTAAATATTACTACAATAATTTCGCTACAGCTTGTCCAATAATTGCACAAAATTCTACTTCACAATGCCACTTTCTATGCACCATTGTATACCAACTATGTGCCACTAAACGTTTTCCATTCATACGCTACAGGACGCAGAATAACTCCTTCTATATATTTATTCATATGCGCTACTGTAATGCCTAAACAATTCCAAATGCTACTAAATATTGCTTTATATATAACGCTACAGTAACCAGCCACTTGCTTCCAATTTCTATATTACTTACTGCTACTGTAATGCTACTTCATCAATATTACACTCCATGCGCTACATTCTGTTTCGTCACGGTAGTAGCCAATGCCCTTTAATACTAAATCATTCTAGGCGCTATTGTACTCAACTAATGCCTTTAAATACCAATTCTTAAATGTTGCTACAACATGGCAAATTAAGTTCCTTTCATAGTTACTTCTTAAATGTTACTTCAGCATAGCAATTACCTTATTGCGCTACAACATTCAATGTGCTACAATATTGCAAGTTATTACCAATGCTACTTACTTCTTCATTTAATCACGCTACAGTAAGCCATAAGTATGGAATCTTTGCAAAGGCAAAATACTAAGGCACTTATATATATACATAACTAATTAAATTGGGTCCTAAATCATCTCTCAATTTCATCAATCTACCAAATTTTTTTTCATCATAACATAGTAGTGAAACTAATACCCTAAACCCCTAATTTATTCCAAATTCAAAACTATAAAATCACACACTAAATAATTGGTGGAAGTCAAACCCTTACCTCTAGTGTTGATTTTCTTGGAACAAGATGATGATTTTGTAGAACAAACCCTAGCCTTCTCCTTCTCTTCTTCTTCTTCTCTCTTTTCTTTCTTCTTTCTCTTCTTACCAACTACTCTTACTAACTATACTTTTCTATTTTATAAAACTATCCTTCTACTACTAACTTTCCTCCCTCTATCTTTCTAAAATTATAATTTGGCCCCAACAATTATTTAATTCAAATTATAATATATAACTCTATTAAAACAATATTACACTAAATAATATTTATTCTATATAAACCTAATCATGCCAATTAATCAAACAAAGTCAAATATTACTACACACCAAATTAATATTATTCAAAATAATATTTCGACATAATAAATATTTTTATTTCATATTACTCAATTAATATTTTAATCAATATCAATTGAATATATTTCTCAAAATAGATATAATTTAATAGTTTTGGAAAATAATTAATGAAATAACATTTAAAAATAAACGGCGTGTCACAACTCTCCCCCACTTAAAAGATTTTCGGCCTCGAAAATTACCTCTAAACGAACAATTCGGGATAGGAATCCCGCATCCGACTTTCAAGCTCCCACGTCACATTACCATTCGCCGAACCACCCCATGCAACTTTAACCAAAGCAATCTCTCTTCCTTATAGTTATTTCACCTTTCTATCTTCAATCCTCACCGGTAAAACCTCAACCGTCAAATTGTCTCTTACTTCCAAATCATCCGCTTGAATAACATGAGACGGATCCGCAATATACTTTCGTAATTGCGAAACGTGAAACACATCTTGCAAATTTGAAAGTGATGTCGGCAATGCAATCCGATAAGCCATACTTCCAATCCGCTCTGAAATCTGATAAGGACCAATAAACCGAGGTGTTAACTTCCGAGATTTAAGCACCCTTCCAACACCCGTAGTTGGATTCACCTTCAAAAACACATGTTCATCCTTCTTGAACTCAAGAGGTTTCCTCCTCTTGTCATAGTAACTCTTTTGGCGATTCTGAGACACTTTCATCTTCTCTCTTATCAATTTGATCTTATCCGTAGCCTCTTGAACCAATTCCGGACCAACTATAGCACTTTCTTCCGTCTCGTACCAACACAAAGGTGTCCTACACCGTCTTCCATACAATGCCTCAAAAGGAGCCATGCCAATGCTAGAATGAAAACTATTATTATAAGTAAACTCAATCAAAGGCAAATGACTCTCCCATGAACCTCCTTGATCCAAAACACAAGCACGCAACAAATCCTTAAGTGACTGAATTGTTCTCTCCGTTTGACCATCCGTCTGAGGATGATAAGCGGAACTCAATCTCAGCTTAGTACCCCGGGCTCTTTGTAAACCTTCCCAAAATCTTGAAGTGAAACGCGGATCTCTATCTGAAACAATAGATGTAGGAATACCATGTAAACAAACAATCCGTTCCACATACAACTTAGCGAGCTTCTCCATAGTGTAATCCATCCTAATCGGAATAAAGTCTGCAGATTTAGTCAGTCTATCCACTATGACCCAAATAGCCTCATGGTTACTCGGAGTCCTCGGCAAACCAGAAACAAAATCCATCGAGATACTATCCCACTTCCACTCGGGAATAGACAACGGTTGCAACAAACCCGAAGGCTTCTGATGTTCAATCTTAGACTTTTGGCAAACCAAACAAGCATACACAAACTCAGCAATTTCTTTCTTCATACAAGGCCACCAAAACAGCTTCTTTAAATCTTGATACATCTTCTTAGCACTAGGGTGAATACTTAACCCACTTCTATTACCTTCCTCAAGAATCCTCTTTTTCATATCCCCCACATCGGGAACACAAACTCTATCATGACATCTCAAAATTCCATTCTCATCAATTCTGAACTCTCCACCTTGACCTTGATTCACCAAAGTAAACTTGTCAACCAAAACCAAATCTGACTTTTGCCCATCTCTAATATCTTCCAAGACACCACTAGTAAGCTTCATCATACCAAGCTTCACGCCAAAATAAGTCTCTTCACACACCAAACTCAAATCTCGAAATTGCTCCAACAATTCCCATTCTTTAACCATCAACATAGACATGTGTAAAGACTTTCTGCTCAAAGCATCTGCAACCACGTTTGCCTTACCAGGATGGTAATTCAAACTGAAGTCATAATCTTTAAGAAACTCTAGCCACCTTCTTTGCCTCATATTCAACTCTTTTTGATCAAACAGATATTTCAAACTCTTATGATCGCTAAATACGTCGAATCTCGACCCAAACAAATAATGCCTCCAAATCTTTAACACAAAAACCACCGCTGCCAAGTCCAAGTCATGAGTTGGATAATTCCTCTCATGCACCTTGAGTTGCCTCGAAGCATACGCCACAACCTGCCCATTTTGCATTAACAGACCTCATAAACCCATCAAAGAAGCATCGCAATAGACCGTAAACGGTTCAGATGGTTTAGGCAAAATCAAAACTGGTGCAGTTGTCAACCTTCTCTTCAACTCTTGGAAACTATCTTCACACTGTGGAGTCCACACGAACGCTTGACTCTTCCTAGTCAATTGTGTCAACGGTAAAGCTAGCTTGGAAAAGCCTTCAATGAACTTACGGTAATAACCCGCTAAACCAAGAAAGCTTCGAATCTCAAAAACTGACTTTGGAGATTCCCATTCTGACACGGCTTCTATCTTCGAAGGATCCACAGCAATACCTCCACGAGATATCACGTGACCAAGGAAACTCACTTGTTCTAACCAGAATTCACACTTCGAAAGTTTAGCAAACAAATGATTTTCCTTCAGAATTGACAAAACAATTCCCAAGTGTTCGGCATGCTCTGCTTCACTCTTGGAATAAATCAAAATGTCATCGATGAACACCACCACAAACTTATCCAGAAACTCATGAAATATTTTGTTCATATACTCCATGAACACACCAGGTGCATTCGTAACACCAAAAGGCATCACCGAATACTCATAGTGTCCATAACGAGTTATGAACGCAGTTTTCTGTATATCACCCGCTTTCACGCGAATCTGATGATAGCCTGACCTCAAGTCAATCTTGCTAAACACACACGCACCCACCAGCTGATCCATTAAATCATCAATCCTTGGCAAAGGATACTTGTTCTTAATGGTCACTTTGTTTAGCTGCCTATAATCCACACAAAGTCTCATTGTTCCTTCTTTCTTCTTCACAAGTAAAACTGGAGCACCCCACGGACTCACACTAGGACGAATAAACCTTTTGTCAAGCAACTCTTCCAGCTGACTCTTCAGTTCCACTAGTTCCGACGGTGACATCCTATAAGGAGCCATCGAAACAGGACTAGTACCAGGAATTAAGTCGATGGAAAACTCTACCTCACGCTCAGGAGGTAAATCTGTAATCTCTTCAGGAAACACTTCAGGAAATTCGCATACCACAGGATAATCCTTTCTTACTCTACCATCTTCCAAAACCATACTCGCCATAAGCATAAACAACCCATCTCCATTCTTCACACTCTTCTCAACTTCCTGTGTAGACAAGAAAACCACACCATCTTTCTCGGACTCGAGAAAAAGAACAGCCTTAGCAAAACAGTTGATATAGACATGGTTGGCTTTCAACCAGTTCATACCCAGAATCACATCTATCTGATGCAAAGGAAGACACACGAGATCAACTTCGAAATCTCTTCCGCACATGCGCAAAGGACACTTCAAACAAACAACTGAAGTAGAAACTGAACCCATCGCAGGTGTATCTACCTCTATACTTCGATCCAAAGTAGACAAGACAAGGCCCAATCTCTTGGCACAATCTAAAGCAACAAACGAATGCGTCGCACCCGTATCAATAATAGCAACGAAAGACACATTAGAGATAAAGCATGTACCTCTGATTAAACATTCCTCAGCAGAAGTCTCTGCTCCAGATAAAGCGAATGCTTTTCCAACTTCTTTCTTTGGCTTTGGACATTTGGTACTTATGTGACCTCGCTCACCACAATTAAAGCAAGTTACACTCACACCAACTCTACAATCCACCGCTTTGTGACCCACCCTGTCACACTTGAAACACTTAACTATCCCCTGGCAACATTCCATAGCATGATGTCCCTCTTTACCACATTTAAAACATTTGATTGGAGTAGTCACTCCCCCACTCGGACTCTTTCCACTGCTTATTGGTCTCTTTCCTCTTCCATCATAAGGCTTAGGACGCATCTGTCCCTTACCTCTTTTCTCACTCAAGCTCCTGTAATAAGCAGTGCTATCCCGACTGTCTTCATCGTAGATACGACTCTTATTAACCAACTCAGAGAATCTTGTAATCTGCTGATACCCAATCGCCTTCTTTATGTCCGGCCTCAAACCATTAACAAACTTAAGGCACTTCGACCTCTCAGCATTAACAGTGTTGTAGTGAGGACAGTATTTGATCAAATCTTGAAATTTAGCCGCATAGTCAGCTACCGAACCACTACCTTGTTTCAATTCCAGGAATTCAACTTCCTTTTTACCACGAACATCCTCCGGAAAATAATTCTCCAAGAATGCATCTCGAAAAATTTCCCAAGTCACCACAACATGCTCCTCCTCATACCTCTGACTAGCGTTGATCCACCAGTCTTCGGCCTCTTTAATCAGCATGTGTGTTCCGAATTGCACTTTCTGAGCGTCGGTGCAATTCATCACACGAAAGATTTTCTCAATTGCTTTTAACCATTCTTGAGCTTCCACCGGAGCATGCTCTCCCTTGAAAGTAGGCGGGTTGTTCTTTTGGAACATCCCAAGAGCACGGAAAGCATCTTCAGTACCATCATGTGGCACTTGAGTCGTTTGCGGCATCTGATTTATTGACCCCGCAAACAACCTCAATGCCTCAGCTAAAGCATCATCATTTCTTCTACCAGCCATCTTCTCTACAACACAAAGTATTGATCGCGTTAGCCACACATACAAATACAAGGGATTAACAAAATAAGACCTGACAACTGACCGACTATGCTCTGATACCACTATTGTAACACCCCTTATAATTACCCCAAATAAAAGGCAAGAATTATAATCAGAGAAAATAAATTGCACGGAAGGGATGTCACAACACACATCACATTGCAAAATTTTAAAGAAAAACGGACAGGGTACGTTTGTAAATTTAAGCATATCAACACAAAACAAACATACATAAATATTTAACTTCTTTCTCTCGTGCAAACGCAACGGAGTTTCAATATTTAACTTCATCTCCATTCATGGAGGAATCAAAACATAATTCAAGGCATCAAGCCATGATAATTCACATAAAGCATATGTTATCAAGTCTCACATACACAAAATAATATACACAAAGTAAGGATTATATACATCATAATCCGAATACAAAATAGATGAGTTCGACACTAAATATAACCCCCCCCCCCAAGTGTTACTACCAGAGCATCGACTCGACTCTAATCAAAATAAAACAGATTGCAATCCAATGCACCCGCTAACTAGCGCCTCGCGCTACCATCCTCGATACCTGAACAATGCCATCAAAAGCATTTTCAAACAGAAGGGTAAGAATTCCAATAATCATATAACATGTAATTAAGGTAAAGCAATGGCAATAAATAAATCAATACATCATGATCATATTCATTTTATCACATATAGTATCCGTACTCAAGGAAGTCATTTCCAACACATTAACCATATAAACCAATTATCCGAATACTCACATCTTTGGCACATAACCATTATTCAAACGACAACAATATTGGCACATAACCAAACACATCAACACACATACACAATATACACAATTATGCATGTGACTCACAACACGACTCAACATATGCGAATGCGGTACCGACTCATGGACCCGAAGTTCAACCGCCTATATTTCCACATAGGATCAAAGCCACTACGTCTATTTCCATTATAGGATCAACGTCTATCTTTTTGTGAACGCAAGTTTCACCACCTATGTTCCCTTTTTCAGGTCAAAGCCACTACGTCTATTTCCATTCAAGGATCAACGTCTATAAAATATGAACCCACTGTTTCACCGTCTCTATTTCAAGACCAACCATGCCATGCAATGTACAACCAACAACTCGTATGTAATTAAGACCACTTCCGACCTTAACATACACATACCACATATTCCAACACAATGAAATACCAACAATTGTACATGCATTGCAAATATAATTCACAAATCAAGTAATGTACAAGTTTAAACAATGTCACTTCCATGATTTATTCAAATCAAACACAATTTCATAAACCGGAAGCATTCAACTTAATTCGACTTCACCTTCAAAATTCACATTTTCAACAAAAATGACACCCAACTGATCAACCAAAATTACTACCATAAACCGCATAATCATTCGGACTATTCAGGCTAAAATCAGTTAATTAATTATCGGCCAAAAACTCTATTATTTCTACTCTATAAATCCTACAAAAGTATTTATTGAAGATATTAATCATTATTATTAAATAATCCGTATTTGTAAATAAGAACGTAGTTACTACAGTATTGCAAGCAATTTCCTCTACATACTACTTCAAAATTCGCTACAGTGTGCAACTAATTGTTTTCTAAATATTACTACAATAATTTTGCTACAGCTTGTCCAATAATTACACAAAGTTCTACTTCATAATGCCACTTTCTATGCACCATTGTATACCAACTATGTGCCACTAAACGTTTTCCATTCATACGCTACAGGAAGCAGAATAACTCCTTCTATATATTTCTTCATATGCGCTACTGTAATGCCTAAACAATTCCAAATGCTACTAAATATTGCTTTGTATATAACGCTACAGTAACCAGCCACTTGCTTCCAATTTCTATATTACTTACTGCTACTGTAATGCTACTTCATCAATATTACACTCCATGCGCTACATTCTGTTTCGTCACGGTAGTAGCCAATGCCCTTTAATACTAAATCATTCTAGGCGCTATTGTACTCAACTAATGCCTTTAAATACCAATTCTTAAATGTTGCTACAACATGGCAAATTAAGTGCCTTTCATAGTTACTTCTTAAATGTTACTTCAGCATAGCAATTACCTTATTGCGCTACAACATTCAATGTGCTACAATATTGCAAGTTATTACCAATGCTACTTACTTCTTCATTTAATCACGCTACAGTAAGCCATAAGTATGGAATCTTTGCAAAGGCAAAATACTAAGGCACTTATATATATACATAACTAATTAAATTGGATCCTAAATCATCTCTAAATTTCATCAATCTACCAATTTTTTTTTCATCATAACATAGTAGTGAAACTAATACCCTAAACCCCTAATTTATTCCAAATTCAAAACTATAAAATCACACACTAAATAATTGGTGGAAGTCAAACCCTTACCTCTAGTGTTGATTTTCTTGGAACAAGATGATGATTTTGTAGAACAAACCCTAGCCTTCTCCTTCTCTTCTCTTCTTCTTCTCTCTTTTCTTTCTTCTTTCTCTTCTTACCAACTACTCTTACTAACTCTACTTTTCTATTTTATAAAACTATCCTTCTACTACTAACTTTCCTCCATCTATCTTTCTAAAATTATAATTTGGCCCCAACAATTATTTAATTCAAATTATAATATATAACTCTATTAAAACAATATTACACTAAATAATATTTATTCTATATAAACCTAATCATGCCAATTAATCAAACAAAGTCAAATATTACTACACACCAAATTAATATTATTCAAAATAATATTTCGACATAATAAATATTTTTATTTCATATTACCCAATTAATATTTTAATCGATATCAATTGAATATATTTCTCAAAATAGATATAATTTAATAGTTTTGGAAAATAATTAATGAAATAACATTTAAAAATAAACGGCGTGTCACAACCTCAACCATTGTCTTCGCAACTGCGACCTCAGGAGAAACTTCCTCAAAATGTTGAAAAGGCGTTTCTATGAACTCGCCATCCAACTACACATAGCGAAAGGAGTTGAGGTGACTTATGATGTACTCTTCCTTGTCGTGCACCGTTATAATCTTACCCTTAACATGATACTTCAGCATTTGGTGTAAAGAGGAGGTAACTTCCCCAGCATAATGGATCCACGGTCTTCCTAACAAACACGAATATGAAGGACGGATGTCCATCACATAAAAGGTGGAGTTGAAAAATTTTGTGCCCACTTTGATAGGAATGTCAACTTCTCCATGAACCATTCTTTTGGACCCATCAAAGGCCCTAACAACGATGTTACTGGGTTTGAGGGTCAATCCTTTGCAGTCCAAATGATCTAACGCTTTCTTCGGAAGTACATTCAAGGAAGAACCAGTATCAACTAAGACATGGGTGAGGGTGGTTCCCCTGCATTCAACTGAGACATGTAGCGCGTCATTGTGTTTCCTTCCCTTAGGAGTCAAATCAGCATCGAAAAAACCCAGACCATTATCAGCAGTAAGGCTGGCCACACACTCCTGAAACTGGTCAGCCGAAGTTTCTTGGGGCACGTGTGCTGCCTTTATAAATTTGGTTAAGGCCTTAGCATGGGCCTTAGAACAAAGTAGAAGAGCTAACATGGAGATTTTGGAAGGGTTTTGCCCTAGCTGTTCCACGACGTCGTAGTCGCTCCTTCTGATTATTTTCAATATTTCTTCCATTTCTTTCTGGGTGGTTTCGGGGATAACCACAGTATGAGCCTTCGTCCTGACAGGCACTTCTAGTATCCCCTTACCCTTATCGATATTATCAATAGATGGTCTTATTTCAAGAGTATCCAATTCTTGAATTATCGGGTCTTGCACAGATAGCTTAACAGGCACAGAAGCTTTCGAGGATCCGAAGATTGCTCGAGGGGAAGTAATCTCCGGAGAAAAAATCCGGCCGCTGCGAGTTATCTTGCTTGTTCCCGCAAAGTTCCCTATATCAGGGGTTTCCTCTTCAGAATTCTCTTGGACTGCTTCAATCTGTTTGATACCATGATAGAAGATTTCTCCTCTATAGTTCCATGGTATCGTTTTGTTAGATTGATACGGGACAGGCCCCGGCATGGTGATTTTTAATGGTACAAACTCAGGATCAGGTGTAATCTTGACAGGCCTTTTGCAAGCCTTGGGAAGATTGTCGGAAATGGTTATTATTGCAATATCATTGGTTGAAGTAGCAAAATTAGCAGGAGTAACAGGAGTGAAGGTATCAACATGGGTCTTTTGGAAGAGTATCTCTTGGGTATCCATCACGCGTTCGATACCTGATTTCAACATTGGGCAGTCAGCTCGTATGTTTAAACAAAAGTTGCAGTCTTTTCCACAGCCTGGGAATATCCCGGCTCTCATCAAATTCACTTTAATCACTGGTAAGGGAGTCAAAAGGTCAGCAACATTGGTAACATGAAGGTCTTCCATAACGGCATGAACATTATGACCGTGCTTGGGCATTGGGGCAGAAATCATATTTGGCTTTTGGGCGCATCGAATTCTACTTCCTTGGCATCAATCAGGTCTTGGATTTTGTTCTTAAGAGCCCAACAGTTATTGGTATCATGCCCTGCACTGTCAGAGTGGTAAGCACACTTGGCATTGGAGTGGTAGTATGGAAAGGAGGTATTAGGGTTCTTTGGTGCTTCCTTCAAATTGGTAAGATTCATCTTTAACAAATGAGGGAGTACTTGAGTTGGCGTCATGTTGATTCGGATGAATTGCCGTTGTGGCCTTTCCACCCGTTGTTGATTAGGTCTTGGCTGATTGCCACGAGTTTGATCATTTGAAGAGTTTTGAATCATCACAGCCTCTACAGTTGGCCGACGCTCGATTCTTCCTTGACTTTTCTGAGAATAAACAGCAGAGGCTTCCTTCTTAGCTGGGAAGGCCTTCTTAACAGCAGCGGTCGCGGAGGTATCTTTCTGAATCTTACCACTTTTAATACCGGCCTCGACCCTTTCGCCGGTCAAAATTAGTTCGGTGAATCCTGCGGAAGAACTCCCGATTAAATGATTGAAGAAAGGGCCAGACAGGGTCCCTAAAAACATGTCAACTAGCTCCTTATCCGATAATAGTGGCTGCACCCTTCCAGCCAGATCACGCCACTTCTGGGCATACTCTTTAAATCCCTCATTAGAAGCCATACCCATATTTTGTAGCTGAGTATGAGTGGGTGCCAAATCAGTATTGTATTGGTATTGACGGTAAAAAGCAGCAGCTAAGTCTTCCCAGTTATGAACCTCAGACCTCTCAAGTTGATAGAACCAGTCCAATTGTGTGCCTGACAAACTGTCTTGGAAAAAGTGTACCCAAAGGTCTTTATCAGATGAGTGGGGCTGGATCTTTCTGACATAGGATCTCAGATGCATCTTTGGACAGGACAGACCGTCATACTTAGCAAATGTTGGTACTTTGAACTTGGGAGGAATGACGATCCCAACGACCAACACTAGTTCTTCAAAATCTAAACTTGGTACCCTTGGCAACTCCATGGCTGCCAATCGATCCTCAAGATTTTTATATTTATCATCCGCCGGGGGATATTGCTGTTCGGAGTTGTCTTCATCCTCTTCCTCTTCTTCCTCTTCAACTTCAGATTCAGAAGGTCCCGCAGCTCCTTTTCCTTTACCAGCCCCTTCATCAGACGTTGAGGGGAACTCGAGAACTTTTCTAGCATTGCTTTCAAACCTTCTTCCAAAGGTGGCTACTCCGGGCCTTTTCTTCTTTTTCTCTTTATTTCTCTCCATCAATGCTTTAAGGTCCTCTTGACCCTTTGCTAAGATCATGAGGAGTTGCTGGAATTGAGAATTTTGTGCTTGCAGATCCTTAACCGTCTGCTCCAAATCCATCTTGCTGAAATAAACAGCAGAAAGATAAGGAAACCTGGTGTGAAGACCTGTTTATGCATATGATGAATGGTATGTTATTCATGTAATGCATTCAAGGATTCAGAAATTCAAATTTGTTACAAACAAAAAGGAACATACGTCATATTAAGAAGAAATTGTTAGTACATAAGTTCCCCATGGGCAAAATATTACAAAATTCTTAATGTAAAAATACATTGCGCATCCTCTTTGGTGCGATGTAAGTGTTGAGAGTTTCCTCCTCATGAAGTCGGCGGGTAAGCTCCAAAACCTTCTTCTCACTGGCATAGAAGTTGGCTTCAAAAGTATTTCGTTCTTCCTTGAGTTGGATCCAACTCCTTTGTAATTCTTCCCATGATGTTGGCATGTCAGGATATAGGAGGGTGTATGGAACCTTTCCTTCCATCACAGGCTCTTTGATCAAGGGGAGAATGTGAGGATATGGCATCATAAGACTCTGGGCGCGGGTTCGTACCCACTTGAGGTAAGGCTCAAGGGGGATGGAATTCTTGTGCCCCAGTGTCTTACTATCCACCTTGTTGGGCATCCTCCAAGCTCTGATGAACCTTTGTTGAAGTCCTTACGTATCGTTGTCGAAGTCAAAAACTAGGTCAGGAATCAGCATGTCATGAGGGCCATCCCTCTGAGCATATCCAAATTGTCTTAGAGCTAAACAGAGGTTGTAGGTAATGCCTCCCCTAATGCCAAGTAGTGGTACATTAGGGAATTCCCCGTAACGATCAATGATGATGACATATTCTCTGGACCGAGAACACCAATGTACATCAGAATGTGTGAGGGTCATCAATCGTTGTGACCACCTTAAACCCTGCTCATTCTTCAAAACTGATTGTGGAAGGTGAGAAATAAACCACCTTGCTAGGAGAGGAGTACAACACATAAGAACACCTCTTTTCCTCATTGTTCGTGTGTAAAATGAGTGTAGGATGTCCCCAAGCAATGTAGGTACAGGATTCCAGGATATGAAAACCTTGACAGCATTCACATCTATAAGCTGATCAGGGTTTGGGAACAAGACCAACCCATAGATGAGGAGTGCCACAATCTCTTCAAAGGCTTGTAGATCTAGAGAATTCCAGCAGTCTTGTGCCTTCTCAAATAGAAACTTTTCCAAGAAACCCTTGACACCACTTCTGGTTTCCCAATGACCCTTGATATCAGATGGTTGCAAGTGCAAGGCTTGAGCAACATCTTTAGGCTCTGGTTCTTTTTCTGTACCGTTGTAGGGTAGTTGATGAAGAATAGGAATTCTCAGGAGTTGAGAAAATTCCTCCAAAGTGGGTACTAGTTGGTAATCAGGAAATGTGAAACAGTGGTGTAGGGGGTCAAAGAACTGGAAGAGAACTTTCACCATGTCTTCTTCAATGTTGGAGTTGACCAAGTTGAGAAGCCTACCATGTCTTTCACTGAAGAGATAATTCTCTGGAATCCTGGAAGTGAGCTCCTTGAGTTGAGGAGGGATTCTCACAAGGTTGACTTGAATTGTTTTCCTGCGAAGAGATTCCATGACCTACAAAACAAGAACAAAGATGAAGATCCAAACCCTTGAAATGGTTAGTGGATGCATATGATGCTTTATGATGTTCATGATGTATGCACAAGCACATGTACAAGCAAGTCACACAAAACCCTAGTTTCAGGCTTGCATGAGGTTTCATAGGTAAGTACCCTCTTGAGTTTAGTTGGCTCAAACCTGTCCTATAAATAGTAACCGGGTTCTAAGGAGCTCAATATCACTGGATTGTTTTCTATGTTCATTGTTTTGGTTTAGCCACTTAACTAGCGACCAAAATATTCCAAGAAAACAACCCTCAATGAGTGTAGTATCGAGTATCTACCAACTTCGGACTGCACCAAAGCCGGTCATCTCACTACCCCTAATAAAAGGCCAAAATGGTCAAGTAAGGTTCTATGAGTTCATTAGTGCTTTATGACATCACTCAGCGGCCCCGTATTCTCTTTGATTGACTCAAAGGCTACCGGTACTCACAAATATGTCGCACTAATATAGCTATTGCTTCAACCATGTCGGTATACCCCGCATAGTTTCCACAACATATTGTTATTTACCTATGAATGTTTCCCAAATCCGGGTGGAGGATTTCAAGCCCAAACAAGAGAACCAAATGTAAAGCAATCAAAGCAAACAATATAATCATGCAAAAGGTGATCTAATCCCTAAGGTTACTCCACTTTTAAAGTTATTCCCCAGCAGAGTTTCCAGTTCTGTGATACGGTGGGAGAACTGACTTGAGGTTTTGCGTTTTGTGTTCGCAAATGTTTCGGTTTAGCAAGAGTCGCCACCGACTTTTTATTTTATCCTAAGGAAAGGTCAAAAAGCACAGGAAAGACCTTTGAGATTTTTTCTTGGGTTCAGGGAGTAGATTATATAAAGGGAAGGTATAAGCACCCTTTCTATCCATGGTTATCCATGGGTTCTTAGTTACTTGTTTAGATCACTTGCTTTGCTTTTCAATTGTTTGAAATGGTGCTCTTCAATTGTTTGAAATGGTGCTTTGTGTGTGATTTTGAAAGATGTTTCGAAAAGAGGCCATCGTTGTGGCAACCTTTGTAATGATTCTTGTTTGAATGTATACAAAGGTGTTTTTGTCTTTTGAAAAGTTTTCAATGTTTGAAAGTAGGGTTTTGAAATTGTGTGATGAAGTGTGTTTTGAAAATAGCAAGGACGTTTTTGCAAGTTTTTTGATCAAGTAACTAAGAGTTATCTATCCTATTTTACTCAAAGATCTTTCTTATGTTTTTAACCCTTTTAACAGTGTTGCTTCACCATTGTGTTTGGTGAACAAACTTGTGTTAGGATGTTAAACGGGACAGGCGCGGGTCATCGTATAGACCATGATAGCAATAGTGTCAAGTATTTTTTGCAATTTTCCTTGAGGGACTTGATCATTTTGGTTTAGGCAACTCAGATAGCGTCATCGAGGGACTATGATCTTTTGTTTTGTTTTTGTTTTGCCAAAGTACTCAACATGCATACCATGGCCCATTTTTGAAGGCAACAAGTGGATTGAAACCCTAGGGGTGTAAGTGTGCATTGTGTTTGTTTTTCATGCATTTTTGTCTTTGATTAAGTCAAACTATTTATTGGTTTTGATTTTGCATACAAACCCTAATTCTCTAATCATGGCATAATTGAAAGCTTAAAGGTGCGAGAATTTAAATTCTAAACTATTACAACATGATATAGGGAGGTGGGGTACAAATTTGAATAGGGGATTATTTTGCAAGAAATTAAACCCTAAATTATTACAACCAAATTGAATTTGCAAGGCATAATACTTAAATGTACAATATTTAAATAAATACAATAAATAAATATTAAATAAAAAGTATTATGCAAAAAAAGGTTTTTTAGGTATGTAAAGTATTTTCAATGGAAAGAAATGTAAAGAAATAAATAAAAAGTTAATTTTAATTATTTTTTTAGGGTAAACCCTAATTCCTTAAAGAAATGGTATTATTTAACATTTATATACAAAATGTATCAATATGTACAAAAATAAAAGTATATTGAAAAAATGTATTTTTTTAGTAAAAAAATAAAAATGTATTATTTTTGTGTTTTTTATTCTATGCTTTTAATAAAATAAAGTATATATATATATATATATATATATATATATATATATATATATATATATATATATATATATATATATATATATATATATATATATATATATATATATATATATATATATATATATATATATATATATATATATATATATATATATATATATATATATATATATATATATATATATATATTAATTACAAAAAATGTATATATTTCAAGAAAATATTTTCAAATGTGAATAAAAATAATTAATGAAAATAAAAGTATTTTTTACATTATTTTTAAGTTTTAAAAAAATAATATAAAGTATTTAAACATTTTAATGTTGGAAATAATTAAAATAAATACCAAATAAAATGTAAAAATTTATGAAAATATTTTTTAGCCACTTTTTATGTTTGGAAATAAAATAATAAAGTCAGAAATGAAATAAAAATGCAAAAATAATAAATGTACAAAGAAATGGGCCAGGGGGTGTGAAACTGAAAATGGGGGGTGTCAAAAGTAGGAAATAGCCAGGCCCAGCCCATCTACTTCATCTTCTTCCTCTGTCCAACAAAAACGCACGTATGGCCAGTTCAAACTTGTATCTCCTGTTTCAGCGCTTTTTTGATAAAACTCAAATCATGAAACTTGTAGAGCATCAAACAACGATTTCAACCATATAAAAAAATTAAATCTAACTCTCAAAGACCAGAGAGAATTTCTTTGGCCCTAATTTCTAACCTAGTTTTTTCAGAAAGTTCATGGATGAAATTCTCCTAGCACGATTAATATAAATGAAAACTAAGCACATGTATGGTTTCAGGGCAATGAATACAACATCTTTCATTCACAAACCTAAGTCTAAATGTTCCTAAATAGAGAGATAGAAGTTCATGAAATACCTGTTTCAGTTGAGTTTGAGCTGGACAATGCAACAACTTTCAATGGGGCCTAAGGTTCTTTTGAGCTTGCTTGATGTCCCATGAACCTTTCCCATTGCTTAGTTTGTTTTGAAGTGGCCTGAATCGTGCTACAGAACTCAACCTGCAAAGCTTCCAAACAAAAATGGTGATGTGTGTTAATGGAGTTACAGTAGCTTGTGAATGGTCTGGACAGCTTAGGTGTATTGTTTAGAATGTGTTTGAAGTGATTTGGGACAAAACACACGAGGGGATTTGATTGTGGCTTGCGATTTGCAGAAATGGCCCTGTTTTGCAAGAAAATGTGGTTTTTGAGTATAAGGGTGCTTTAGGGGTGAAAAGCTCGTGCTTCTGGCTTACAAGGGTATGCAAAACTTGTTTGAAAACTTTGCTTGAGTTCAATATATCAGATGTGTGAGTTATGAGCTTTTGGCCATTTGACTTGTTTTGAAAGCAAAGATGTGAAGTGACCAAGCTATGGCCTGTACAGGCTAGTTACAAGCATGATCAAGTTGGTGTACTATGCCTGAGATTAGGGAACTTGTTTTCTGCAAGGAAAAAAGTCCAAGGCTCAATAAAATGCAATTTGACATAAAGTTCCCTTTATGAAAATGGAAGTATTACCTTTATGCTCAAAATGGAAATGTTCATTGTACAATGCTCTCTTGATCTGAACAATGCCAATGTCCAATGTATTTGCATTCAATTTTTGAGTGTAAATTGGTTTATAGACCTGTAATTATGTACTAAGCTAGTTTGGTCAAATTTGCAACTTGGTATGAACATGTATTGGCCATGGTTACAAAGTGAGTTTTTGCCAACTTCAAGCATTCGATTCTCCCTAACCACAAAGGTGTTTGAGGAGTTCTTGGACAATTTGGAAAGCTTGCAACATGTACTATAATCCATCTTTGAAATGAAACTTGAAACTCCAAGTGGAACCATGTTAAAAATGGCCAAGAAGATGGGTCAGAATCCTTCCTAAACTAGGGCAAAATTTCTCTAAGTTAAAAGTTTTAGGTACCCTTGTTCCAAAAATCATAACTTGAGATCCAAGCTTCTTTTGAGAAAACTTTGTGAATAAAAGTTGTAGACTTTGTGATGGACTACAACTTTAATTTTGTAAGTTTTCTTTGAATCCATTTGCATCTTGGGGAAAATATGGGACAAAGTTAGGAAAAATTAAGAAAATTTCATAACTTAGAAAATTTCTAAGTTATGAAATTTTTTCAATTTCAAACCCTAATTTGTAATTTTGGGTTTCTTGATGAACAAGTTTCATAATTTGACACATCTTGATGGAAAATGAATCTTGGCACTTGATTTTGACCAAAAAGTCAAAGTTTGACTTTTCAGTGTACATTCAAATTCTGATCAGTTGACTGAAAAATTCATCTGCCAATCCTATGCATTTGAGATATTTTTAACTTGTTGAATGGGTCAATACAATGTCATTGAGTCCTTGTGTCCATGGTTGAGCTTGATTTGCCATTGGTTAGGTCAAACAGTCAAAAATTGCATTTGTGCAGTCAAAACCGTAGAAATGACCATTTTTCCCTTTTGGTGATCTGATCAAATTTCTTGTGGAATTGTGATCCAAACTTGATCAAATGGTTCACATGAGTTCATAATTTTGACGTGGTTCAAAATTTATGAGGTTTGACTGTCAATTGGCCACAGTTGACTTTTTCCCCAATACAGCTGATTTCTAGGTCAATTATCCAATTGACTGGGCAAAAATCTGATTCAAGGCTTAAAACTTGGTAGGGGCAAACTTATGAGTCCAACATGAAGTGTGAAAGTCACTTTGGGAATTGTGGGTCAAAACATCCCTGTGCAAACTCAAACCCTAATTTAGGTCAACAATGCAAGGAGGTGTCTTGAGCAGAGCAAACCCTAGCTTGATCTTGAGTTCCAAGAGTTTTGTGATGAGAAATGTTAATGAAATGAGAGGGAAAATTTTTGGGTACAACACCTACGTACCACCCTTTCGTGCAATAGGGGACCAGGGTACGCGTAGTTCCTCTTTTAAAAATTTAAAACACAAATGCATTGGTTAATTTTATCAGATGAAACATTATTGTCATTGTCCGTATGGAAAACATACCTACTACCCAAAATCATGAGAAAGGAGAATTTGCATCATCTCAAAGTGGAGGATATGGCTTGGATTTTAAAAATCAACAATGCCTCACTCAACACCCAAGTGGAAAATATCTCTCTTTACTACATATTATAGACGTATAGTTGTTTGCATCACTACAAGGATTGGCAAGAGTTCAACCTTTTTTGAGAAAAGTTTAAAGATAAAAGCCAAAGTGGCAAAATGGTTTGAAATGAGATTGATTGACTTTTAGTCTTCTCACAAAAATGTCAAGGCATTATTAAGTTGATTGGAGTTTATTTATGAAAAATGTTTTGAAAATGAATGGACATAAGTCCAAGTTTATTATGAAAGTGGTTCAAGTTCAAAAACAAGAGTTTTCAAAAAAGGGAAAGAAGATTTTTGAAATTAAAGAAGATGGGAGGAGAAGAAGGGACTATCCTAAAGAATAAGGTAAAAGCTAGGGATAAAAACCATCTAACCAACAAGAAACCAATACTTGACATTATGAGCCAAGATAGAATTCCCATTCCTTGGAATGAAACCAATCAAGAAAAGAAATACTAGACCTCTTGAGAGAACCAAACTTCAAGTGTATTTAGTCTTCACAAAATAATTGGGCAGAGTAACGGCTGTATACGGGTGAATTCCATATTATAAGCAAAGGAGGTAATCACAAAAACCGGCACACAAAAACAAATAAGCAACCCAATGTCTTGAGGTAAACCTCAAGAAATCCAGACAAAATAATCAGATAAGATCTCCAAGTTGGGTCAAGATTTCTAATCCTAATTCCAAGAAAAGTCCCATGCTCCATAATGCCAAGGATAGTAACCAAATAGTCCAAGCACCATTAAAGATTGTTTAGGGTTTATGTTGATTATTAAGTGTCTTAAGAAAGGAAGAGAAAAGCTCAAATGAGCAAAGTAAAAATGGCAAGAAAATAAATGCTCAAATGAGCAAAGATGAAAATGGCATGAAATGTAAGTGCTAAAAGTAAATAGTACATAAAACATAAAAAAAATAAAAGTATAAGGTAAACAAGTCAATAATTAGTGGTTAGTTTGATGACCATCTTGAAGCTTGCATTTGGAACTCATTAGAGGATTGGTAGAACCAAAGCCTCCACACAACAAGTTGAATTTGCTTTTTGTCAAGTATATCATCCATTTGGAATTCTCATAAGTGCCATTTAATGATCAATGATGTTTAAGTGATCCGCGTTGACCAAAGGTGTTGTAGATCCATTAGAGGATTGGTAGAACCAAAGCCTCCATACAATGAATCTCAAGGTTATTGGATCAAAGAGATCAAATTAACATACATGGGCTTGCAATCATAAGTTTGGGCCACGAATGATCATTTATTCGAATCGGGACAAAATTTAGCGCTATGTTAAGCAATCGTAAGTGCACTTATATAGAAGTCGCACCTATTTTGAGGCCGGTATATAGCAATCTATGCACCATTTGTTTTGAGACATGATATAGAGATCATGCTCAACCAACATCTAATGCAATAAGAAAGAGATGAGATGAAGAGGGATATGAAAATTTACAAACCACATTTGAATTAAATTTTAATCAAACTATCATTAAAATCATTCATCCATTTTTGTGGAGTTAAACTCAACACCATGGATCCAATGATGTTAATAAAGTTTATGATCCAAAATCTAACCCAAGATCAGCCAGAAAATAATCACAAAATAATATCACATTTAAAATAAATAGAAAAGGATTTTTAAAAATGTTTTAAAAATAGAAAATAATGAGAAAAATATCAACTATATTCAAATTAATCAAGAAATGAAAAGTAAGACCATAAAAAAATCATAAAAAGGCCCAAGTAATTTTACAATTTTTTTTGGTAATTTTTTAAAGTCAGAAACTATTTTAAAATTAAAATAAATGGATCAAATAAACAAAAAAGGTAAAAAAATAGTAAAGTCAGAAACAAAAATAAAATGAGGTCGCCAATATTTGTCAGAATATCATTGGATCATTCTATAATTTTTTCAGAACTTAAAAATGTGTAAAAGTATTTTTAAACATTTAAAACAAATCAAATAAGTGTAAAATTTGTAATAAATACCAAAACACAAAATTAAATTGTAAAAAAAATAAAAATCAAAAACAGAATAATCAAAAATATTTTTCATAATTTCTTCAGATTTTTTGGACTAAAAATGAATTTTCTATGAATTTTTTGAAATTTAAAACAATTAAAATATAAAACCAGAAAAAGAAAATAAAAGTAAAATATGTGGACCATTGGATGAAAGTCAAAACGCATTAGTAATCAAATCCAAGGGATTTGACGCGCTGTGCATATCATGGTCATTAGTGAATATTGTACAGAATTATTAATTAAATCATAATTTGAAAAATACAGATGGCGCGCCTTCATTGGTTAGAAGATGACACATTGGTCATCTTCAACCTCCAGCCATCACAAATTGCAGGTCTCTCAAACTGTAAAATCATAAGCTCAGACCTATGCCATTCGCTTCGTCTCTTCAAGACGAAGACAACCACACCCTCGCGCCAAATTTATATAGCTCAAGCAATTTGGAAGAAAAGTTTTAAAAATGGATTTGAAATTTCATGGTCAAAACGTGTTTCCAGTAAAAGGTAAGTGTTGCGACTAGAACCAGGATAATGAGAGCAACATAATGATATCAGAGTTTTGAAGAATTGATGAAGGAATCTACCTATTGAAGTTGAGTTGCAGAGCTCTGAAACTGGACTTCTATGGAGCAGTATAGGGCACGATTATTGAATGTAATTATATGGTTAGTTTCAGGGAAGATCAAGAAAGGTGAATTGATGGAAAAATTGGATTGAAAAAGGGTCGAGAGTGAATTTTGAAGTTACAGAAAATTGAGTTATGGAGAAGGTTGGCAGGGTGATTCTGGCTATCCAAGCTTGGGAAATTGAATGGGATAGTTCATGTATTTATAGGAGAAGCGAATGGGATCAAAAGGAAGAGTGAATGATGCATTTTGGAGGGAAATCGTGCACACCTGATGCACGAGTGAAGTGTGATACTCACTTTATCAAAACTCATCCAATTCTTGCGTTTTGATGCGCTAAACAAATCTGGAACTTCACTAAACATGTTTAGAGGCAAAAACGCGTGGAAAATTATTATTAGAGGCCACATTATGGATTCCAAAAGTATGACTTGGTGAGAAATTCAATTTCAAAGTGCAAACTTCTGACCAATGGCATTTTCAACTCAATGATTCTTGATGCTTTAGAAAGATGAGGTTACAAGGTTTGCAATGGAAAAAGAATGGAGTTAAATGGATGCTTGAGATGAAAGTTGCATTGAGTCAAAGTTGAAGAAAAAGGGTTGACTTTCCATATTTAGAAATATTTCACATTCTTCTTCAATAATGACCTATAATGTCTTGCATCCAAATATGGCCTTCCACTTGGAATTTGCTCTTGACCAAAAAATATGGCATGTAGTTGACCTCTTGAATGACACTTTGAAACTTGGATCATTCAAAATCTCCAAAATTTGAGCAATTATGACTTGTTGAAGTTGGCAAAAAATCATGAAATGACCTATAATCTTCTGCATCTTTAAGGAAACTTCCATCCATTTTCCCACTTTGCACATAAAAGAAGGAATAAAGTTCACATATTCAAGATCATTATGGAAAAATAATGGACTCAAGGTGATAAAAATTGACCAAGTTAGGACCATTTGAAGTCACTCATGTAAAATTGTGGATTCATCTGGATGACTTGTAATCTTTCTTCTTCACCAAGTTCCTTCCACATGAAAACTCCTTGGAACTTTTGAAGTGATTTGTTGATAACCCTTTGAAGAGGAGGATATCTTTGGAATCACTCAAAAATAAGAAAAGTTGAGCAATATGTACTCCTTTGAAGTTCAAAACCCTAGCTCCTAGATCAAGAATATGCTTTGAGGAACTTTGACAAGTTTGAACAAACTTCTTGTACCAATATTCTTGATTTGTGAATAGAAGTTGTTGAGGATGATAATGAGGACTCATAGCCACCAAAACCACTTTTATATCTTGAAATTTGATAGAAGTATGCTCTTGTGACCAATAGGAACAAGGCCTTCTCCAAACATGACGACTTCTCCAATCAACCCCTTGTACTTTTGATTCAAATCTAATAACCTTGAAATATGGTGAACCAAAGCAATATTGCCATGTCAAATCTCCAAAAACAAATCCAATGGTGAGGTTTTAACTTCTCAAGTTATATTGACTAGGGCATGGAAATAAACTCATGAACCCATGGGGTAGCTTGTTAAATCTCATTGCCTTCACCTACATGGATAACAAGCAAGACAAACCAACATTGCATTTTATTAGTTAAATGAAGAAAACAAAACAATATTCATGATCACAAAATGAACATAAGTCAAGGTGCTTGGTAATCCCTCAAAAAGGGCAAAACTAAATGTAGGGAGGGGAACCAAGAATCCTAGTGTGATCTTGTTGTGAGTGAATCAACATGGTATGATGAAGGGATCGTAGGGGAAAAAATTGGGGTACAACAGTCGCCCCGTCCTGTTTCGGGAATTGATCCACAATTTGTTTTTGTTGGTAAACCCGTCTTGTTTCGGGAATGCATACCACCTGGCCATGTCGATAGTTTCCCCGTTCTGTTTTGGGAATTAAGCTTTCCCTGGTTAAACAGATAGTTACTATGTTCTATTTCAGGAATTAATATTTTCCTGGTCATACAGATAGTTGCCCCGTCTTGTTTTGGGAATTAATCTAGGACCTTATTTTTATCGTCCGTATAGATAGTTGCCCCGTCTTGTTTCAGGAATTAATCTCTTACCTATTTTTTTTGGTAAACCCGTCCTGTTTCGGGAATTCATCCCTCCTGGTCATATAGTAAGTTTCATGTCTTGTTTCGGGAATTAATCTTCGACTTGTTTGAAAATTGCTGATGATATTCGTCTTTTGTGGAGTAACCTGAAAGAAACAAAATTAGTTTCATGCAATGTCATGATGTATTTAATGCATTGTGTGATGGTGTTCTCAACATAAATGAGAATGCTATACGTGTTTTGTATGCATATGCTATGATGTTTTGTAAATGATGCATGGATATGATATGTCATTGAAGCATATTGGTAGCTTCGTGTAACATTTTTGGCTGGGGAAAATAAATCCATAATTGTTGTTGAGGATGAAGAATATGAATCTTCAATCTTGTTTAGAACATCTATTCTGGGGATTCCTGCTTTCTGTTTTAGGATACTCCACTGGGAATGCTTGACTTCTGCTTGGGGATAGAAGAGTTTAGGAACATTGGTCGTTCATCACTCTACTAGGGAATTTAGTTCTTATATACCCTGACTTGGGGATAAAAGAGATGGATAAACTTATGAGGTGCTATTTAACCGAGTTTCTGATATGGATAACAACTCTTCTGGGAGAATAAAGTTAAATGATATATATCTCGGTTTTAGATTCTGTAGCAACTCTCTGGGGATAGCAACCTTGACCATACTTTGCTGGAGAAGAGAATCTTTCCAGGGATTTGCAGCAATCAGAGAAATGGACTTTGTTGGGGAAATAAACCCTGCTGGGGAAATAAACCCTACTGGAAAAGGGAATTCTGCAGGGGATATTATGGTGTTGGAGAAATAAACTCCACTGGAGGATTAAATTCCTGTAAATTGTGTTGAGGGAATCATTTCTGGTGGGAATTGGTATTTCATAGCTGTGCTGAGGAAGTTTCCCTTGTATGTTGAAGAGATAATCAAACTTCATTATCTGATGAGGTACCTATTGGTGGAAATAATCATGTCAAGCCATCCATCAGGGACATGGATGTGAATTGCTGGAAGATACCCCAATTTCTATTTTAAGGCGTATTAGACTTGTTGGGGAATGTATCTCTGTCGAGGATGAGCTTGTGAAGATGGCTCTTGTAGAGATAGATCCATGGAGATTATTTTATGGGGATTTGTGGATAACTTGAATATTATCCCAACTCCTAGAGTCTTTAGTAAATGCTTCTTCCTATTTTTATGCACATATTTGTTAACAGTAACCATATTCATATGCATATGTTCATTCAATTTAGTCATTGAACGTTTTTGCAATCAAACAGAGAAAGTAAAACAAATTTGAATTTTGATATTGACTTGTATTGATAATTTGCCTATAAACAGAAAGTTTTGTACAAAGAGACAGATATCCTAGTAAGAGGGAATCGCCATAAAATAAAAAGAGTATAAAGTAAAATAGAGAAAATAGCTATGTGGAAACTATCCAATCGAGTTTCAACTCTGCTATTGCCCTTATGTCTTTGAGCATCTCATCCCTCCCTGTCAGGAGAAGTTGACTGAATTGATCCGTACCGTTTGAACTTGCCGTTGATAATAAAGCTTGTTGTAGGTAGATGATCCAATGAGACATAGTCGTACGCTTTGATCCCTAACTTTTTCCTGGACCACCCTTTCGGGTTTTTAGTCCACCGGGATACCCTTTTTTGCTCAAGCCGCCTTTTCAGGTTTTTGACTTGTCGAGTGTACAATCTTTATATATATATATATATATATATATATATATATATATATATATATCCCTAATTTTTTCTGAACCCTTTTGGTTCGCCGGGATGCCCTTATTTTTTCCTAGGCCAGTCAACCTAGCGGGTCTCTTTTAGGCGTAGTCTTTTTTGACTATGTCCACATTTACAGGGTGCGGAAAATCTTCATCGTCCATGGTGGTAAGTATCAGAGTGCCACCATAAAATATCTTCTTGATTATAAATGGCCCTTCATAGGTGGGAGTCCATTTCCCCTGGGATCACCTTATGGTAGAATGATGCGCTTTATTACAAAATTGCCAGCCTGATATAACTGATGTTTGACTTTCTTGTTGAAGGCTTTGATCATACGCTTCTGGTACATCTGACCATGACAAACATCCACAAGTCTTTTCTAGTCAATCAGATTTAACTGGTCTAGCCTAGTCTTAATCCACTCGTCTTCGTCTAAACCTGTGTCTTTCAAAAACCATAGAGAAGGAATCTAGAATTTGACATGTAGAACAACTTCCATACCATAGACTAGAGAGAATGGGGTTGCCCCAGTTGATGTCCATACTGAAGTGTGATAGCCATGAAGATTAAATGATAACATCTCATGCCAATCTTTATACGTCACTTTCATCTTCTGTATAATCTTCTTGATGTTCTTATCGGCGGCTTCGATTGCGCCATTCATCTTCGGTCGATATGGAGAAGAATTATGGTACTTAATTTTGAGCTGTGTGCAGAGTTCCGTGATCATAGTGTTGTTAAGATTGGTACCATTGTCTGTGATAATCCTTTCGGGGATGCCGTACCGACATATAAGTTTATGTTTGATGAACTAGGCCATAACATTCTTGGTAATGGAGGAAAACGAGGCTGCTTCAACCCACTTGGTGAAATAAACAATGGCGACAAGGATGAAATGATGTCCATTAGAAGCATTAGGCTTAATTTATCCAATCATATTGATGCCCTACTGTTGTACCCCAAAATTTACCCTTCCATTTTCTCCAAGATATCTTCTTCATGCTCCTATGGTTTTCAACTACTCAAGGCTACCAAGGCTTCTCAGGACTTAGGACATGTCAACTGATTTTTTTGTTTCATCGGGGGTTCAGGTTTGCAAGTGTTTCGAAGTGAATCACATTTTCTCCTATCTATTAGTTCTTGTGCTAGGGTGTGTATTATTGAAGTGTGTGAAGTATTTCTTGGCTTAATTTTTGAATCATTATCATCACGAGCATTATTTCAGTACACTTTCGATCATCACCTGAGGGTCATTCCTGAGGTTTTCTTTTTTTAATTCCATTCTCATATTTTTCAAAGATTATTTAAGGCTAAGATACCATTGTTAGGCTATTGGTTAAAGAAATATTAATTGAGGGTTTTATTAAGAGAATTCCATTGGGTCTCTAATAATCAAGAAAGTTTCTTTTGGGCTACTTGTTGGGCTATTCATATTGAGGAAAGATATTGAAGTATGATATGTAAGAACTTTCGAAAATGTTTGGGCTTTTAGAGTACATCATGTTGGGCTTAGTTAGAAGTTATCCTTGGTTAAAGAAAATCATAAAGAGGTTGAATTACAAATAAAGGATATTGGAGGGAAATTAGCTCGTTCATTCGTTTCCTACTTAGAATATTTTGACATTTTGTCAAGTTTAGAGATGAGGAAGAATTTGGAGATTTTATGCTAAGATCCATATCATTATCAATTTCAATGGCAACTTCTACAAGTTTCATAATGTTTTCACACAAGGCTGACAAAGAGAATTACATTGTTTCTAAGTTTGTTTCATTACAAGGATTGAAAAAAAAGAGTTTGAGAATTCCAAAGTTCAAGTGGTAAAAGATGCTTTCATTCATCTTTCTTCAAGATTCAAACTCCTAAAATTATTAACAATTATAATTTTTTTTCTTTTACAAGAACCTAACCAGAGAATTCTAAACCCTAAGATATCCATGAGATTCTATTTGCCAAAGATTTTATTCTTCATCTTGTATGTTCCTTCCAATCTCTTCTATATATCACCTTGATGTTCTTCTTCATCTTTTCCTTCTTCATCTTTCTCTCATCTCATACATGAAACAAGGAAAGAAGAAATTAGTTAGCAATCATCAATAACTTTGAACAAAAGAATACAAATTTTCAAAGAATTTCCTTTTCAATTTCATCAACTTCACATAATCAGATTTTTAAATGTTTAATCATAGGCCCCAATTTTATTCCAAATCACAAAAAAAACAATTTTGGTTCACAAAAGAAATTCAACAAGGCAACAAGTACAAAATCATGAGTTCCATCCCAATAACTGAGTCCTCACAATGCAAGACTCCCATATCGGAAAAATCAAATACAGATAATAATTCCACATCTCTACTGTTAGAACATAGTTTGATTCTACAACCCTTGATTAGAGTTTTGATGATAACAAATACAAAGAATAAATAAATACAAAGAAAAAATATGAACCTTAAAAATATGTTTTATGTATGCAGAAGTTCTGATCAAAATCAACATTAGAAGATCAGCCATATGTGCTCACGATGAAGCAATCAGAACGTACGCTGAAGCAATCGGATTGTACGCTGAAGATTGGTGACAAGAATCTGCGCTCAATTACAATAAACTCTGATTTTGATCAAAGACATATCAACCAAGTCATCAATATTCTGAAGCGTCATCAGCAGTTAAGGAAAGAAGACTCTGAAGCGTTACTGAACATTCAAGACAAAATTAATGCCAACGACTTTCTTCAAACAAGATCTTCTCCAAAAGGAAAGTGTGTTATTAACATTAAACTTGATTTATGGACAACGTCATTATATTGTCTATATAAACAAGTCTGCTTACAAAAAGAAGCACGTACGTACGCACACAACAATTTGCTAAGATTTCCAAACCACGCATATTCAAGGTCTAGCAAATTCATTCTATATTTTAAGCTTAACCTGTGTAATTTATCACAGTTGTGATAAATTGTTTTGTTAGAAAACAACAACACATTTTGTTCAATCATATTGTAAAAGAGTTCCTTGAGATTAACCAGATTGTGGTTGTACTCAAGAATACTTTAACAGTTGTTAAAGTAGCTGTTGTAATCTTTTGAGATTAGTGGATTAAGACCTCGTTGGAGAGAGGCGAAATCACCTTGACGGGTGGACTGGAGTAGTTTGAGATCAAATGAACCAGGATAAAAATACTATGTCATTAAGCTATTTTTGATCCAAGTTTTCAATTCAACCCCCCCCCCCCCCCCCATTATTGTGTTTTTCACATCTTCAATTGGCACCAGAGCGCCTGGTTATGAGCTTATACATTTAACCGTGTCAGTACAAGATCCAAGCATCAGAAAAACACTATGGTGGGACCAAGCCAAAACATCAGCAATGACAACAATGAAGAAAGGGACATATTCAGTGGCAAACCTCCAGTCTTTGATGGAGAGAACTTTGACTACTGGAAAGACTGAATTGAGAGTTTCTTTCTGGCCCATGATGCTGATCTATGGGACATGGTGATTGATGGATACACGCACCCAGTGGATGGGCGTGGTCAGAAGATAGACAGAAAAATGATGTCTGATCAGCAAAAGCGTGAATTCAGAAACCACCACAAGGCCAGAACAATTCTCCTCAGCGCCATCTCATATTCGGAATATCAAAAAATATCAAACAGAGAAACTGCCAAGAATATGTTTGATTTTATGAGAATGACGCATGAAGGCAACATTCAAGTCAAAGAAACCAAAGCCCTTGCGCTCATTCAGAAGTATGAGGCATTCAAGATGGAAGATAGTGAATCAATAGAAACTATGTTTTCAAGATTTCAAATTCTTGTTGCTGGTCTGAAAGTTCTTGACAAAGGGTATTCTACTGTTGATCACGTTAAGAAGATCATCAGAAGCTTGCCAAAACAATGGAGGCCAATGGTCACAGCACTTAAGCTAGCCAAAGATCTCAACAAAATCTCTTTGGAGGAACTTGTTAGCTCCCTCAGAAGTCATGAGATAGAGCTAGAAGAAGACGAACCTCAAAATCAAGGTAAGCCATTAGCTTTAAAATCTAACAGAAAACCTGACTCCAAAGTTTTGCAGGCTGTAGAAGAAATCTCTGATGGATCCTCATCAGAAGAAGATGAACTGTCTCTCCTCTCCAGAAGGGTAAACCAACTGTGGAAGCAGAGGCAAAGGAAGTTCAGGAATCCTAGAAGATCAGAAAATCAGAATGAATCCTCCTCTAGATACAGAAGGTCAGAATCCTCCTCTGGGCACAGAAGATCTGAAGGTTCTTCAGGATACAGAAAGACAAACAATAAAGACATCATCTGCTATGAATGTAACAAGCAAGGGCACTACAAAAGTGACTGCCCAAAGCTTCAGAAGGAAAAGCCCAAAAAGAAGGTTCTCAAGGAAAAGAAGAAAAGCCTCATGGCTACATGGGATGATTCTGACACATCTGAAGCTGACTCAGAATCAAATGATGAAAGAGCAAACATAGCTCTCATGGCAAACCTATCAGAAGGCAGTGAAGCTTCTGGTTCATACTCAGAATCAGACACTGAAGAGGTATTCCCTGACTTTACTATAAACTTTACTAAGGCTGAACTTGCTGAAAGCCTTAATGAAATTCTGGAAAGGTATCAGCAGATCAGAGTCAAATTCAGAAACCTAAAAAGGAATCTTGCTCTGACTCTGATAAGACTGAGAGTCTCAGATTGGAGAATTTTGAGTTAAAAGAAAAAATTTCAAAATTAGAAAACTAGTTGCAAAACTCTCAGAAGGAAACAATCTTTGAAACTCCCAGCAATGCTGATGAGATCATCAAAGAGTATGATCACAGCTTTAAGAAGTTTCTAGCTAAAAACATAGACATAAGCAAAATGGCTTCAATGATCTATGTAGTTAGCAGAAATGGCAGAAAAGGGATAGGATATCAAGGTAAGGTACCTACACCAAAAAATGCCATGGACTTCGTTATAAAACGCACTTCACTTGATTCACATTTCATATATGGGTACACACATGACATAAAATACACAAGTAGTGATTATTCTGTCAAACCAAAATTCAACCAGAATTTTGGTAAAACTAATAAATCAGAACCTAAGAAAATGTGGGTACCTAAGGATAAAATCATACATGTGGCAGATATCTTTAGCAGCAAAGCAAAGACACCAATCATGGTACCTAGACTCTGGTTGGTCACGACACATGACGGGAAGAAGGCATATGTTCCAAAGCCTATAACTTAAGCCTGGAGGCCACGTGGGCTTTGGAGGCAATCAGAGAGGAAAGATCATTGGCTCTGGAACAGTAGCTAATGGAAATCTTCCCTCTATAAGTAATGTTTTATTAGTTGATGGATTAATGTATAACCTGTTATCCATAGTCAATTAAGTGATAACGGTTATAATATAATCTTCAATCAAAATTCATGCAAAGATGTTAGTCAGAAAGATGGGACTATCCTATTTAATGGGAAGAGGAAAAACAACATTTATAAAATCAAACTTTCTGAACTGAAAAGTCAGAATGTAAAATGTATACTGTCTGTTAACAACGAGCAATGGATCTGGCACAAAAGATTGGGACATGTAAGTATGAGAAGAATATCTCAGATTAACAAACTCAATCTAGTCAGATGACTTCCTAACTTGAAGTTCAATTCAGATGCTCTGTGTGAAGCATGTCAGAAAGGCAAGTTTGCAAAACCTGCTTTCAAATCCAAAAATGTTGTTTCCACCTCTAAGCCATTAAAACTTCTACACATTGACTTATTTGGACCAGTAAAAACTGCTTCAGTCAGTGGCAAGAAGTATGGGTTAGTAATCATAGATGACTATATCAGATGGACATGGGTAAAGTTCTCAAGACACAAGGACGAGTTACACTCTTTGTTTGTTACCTTCTGCAACCAAGTTCAGAATGAAAAGGATCTTAGAATCGTCAAAGTCAGAAGTGATCATGGTGGAGAATTTGAAAATAAAGATTTTGAATTATTCTTTAATGAAAAAGGCATTCTGCATGATTTCTCTTGTCCTAGAACTCCCCAGCAAAATAGAGTTGTAGAATGAAAGAACAGAACATTGCAAGAAATAGCCAGAACCATGACCAACGAGACTAACGTTGCTAAGATCTTCTGGGAAGAGGTAATAAACACAACGTGTTACATTCAAAATAGAATCTCCATAAGACCTATTCAGGAAAAGACTCCATATTAATTGTGGAAGAACAGAAAGCCCAACATTTCTTAGTTTCATCCATTTGGATGTACATGTTTTATTCTGAATACAAAAAATTACTTGAACAAGTTTGACTCTAAAGCAAAAAAGTGTATTATGTTAGGATACTCTGAATGCTCAAGAGGGTACAGAGTATAAAATATAGAAACACAGATTGTTGAAGAGTCAATCAGTGTTAGGTTTGATGATAAGCTTGACTCTCAAAAGTCAAAGCAGAATGAATTCCTTGCAGGCATGGAAGTTGAACTCACAGGTACTGAAGATAACTCATCAGAGGCTCTCAACAGAGACACTCCCTCAACAGCAGAAAGAGTCACTACAAGAAATCCAATACATTCTATTGATCAACTCCAGAAAAGACTATCCAAAAGCAGTATTGATCATCCAGAAGATTCAATATTGGGAAAGAAGGAAGATCCAATAAGAATAAGATCAACATTCAGAAACTCTAAAGAATCCCTCATGGGACTGGTGTCTCTGATTGAACCAACAACAATTGATGAAGCCCTTCTAGAAAATGATTGGATTCTGGCAATGCAAGAGGAACTAAATCAATTCACCACAAATGACGTATGGGATTTGGTTCCTAAACCAAAAGGATTCAACGTCATTGGTACAAAATGGGTGTTCAGAAACAAACTGAACGAGCAAGGTGAAGTCATCAGAAACAAAGCACGACTAGTAGCACAAGGTTATAGTCAGCAAGAGGAGATAGACTATACAGAAACCTTTGCTCCAGTCGCCAGGTTAGAATCTATCAGACTTTTAATATCATTTGCTGTTAATAAAGGCATCACTCTGTATCAGATGGATGTCAAAAGTGAATTCTTAAATGGATATATAGAAGAAGAGGTATATGTGCACAAACCCCCTGGTTTTGAAAGTTCCAAAAATCCAGAATATGTTTTCAAACTAAAAAAGTCACTCTATGGTCCGAAACAAGCTCCCAGAGCATGGTATGAAAGACTAAGTAACTTCCTGTTAGAAAAGGAATTGACCAGAGGGAAAGTTGACACAACCTTGTTTTCTAAGACAGTTAAGAATGACATATTAGTGTGTCAGATTTATGTTGATGACATCATATTTGGATCCACTAAACCCTCTCTGGGAAGAGGGTTTGCTAAATGTATGCAGGCAGAGTTTGAGATGAGCCTAATGGGGGAACTAAAATTCTTTCTGGGCATTCAGATAAATCAAACTCCAGAAGGAACTTACATTCATCAGAGCAAATATGTCAGAGAACTTCTGAAGAAATTTGATTTCTCAGAATGTAAGCCCTCAAGGATTCCAATGCATCCCACGTGCATTCTGGAAAAAGAAGAGGTAAGTAAAAAGGTAGAACAAAAGGTCTACAGAGGTATGATTGGTTCTCTTCTATATCTTACGGCTTCAAGGCCTGACATTCTATTCAGTGTTTGCATTTGTGCTAGATTCCAATCAGATCCTAGAGAATCTCACTTAACAGCAGTTAAGCGAATTTTCAAGTATCTGAAAGGTAATGCTAATCTGGGTTTGTTTTTATAGAAAATCAAGTGATTACAGCTTAGTAGGTTACTGTGATGCTGACTTTGCTGGAGACAGAGTAGAACGTAAAAGCACTTCTGGAAGCTGCCAGTTTCTGGGAGAAAATATGATCACATGGTCCAGCAAAAGACAATCCACAATAGCTCTATCAACAGCAGAAGCTGAATACATAGCAGCAACTGGATGCAGTACGCAAATGCTTTGGATGAAAAGTCAACTTGAGGACTTCAATATATTTGAGAGTAACATCCCTATCCTCTGTGACAATACTTTTGCTATTTGTCTTAGTAAAAATCCTATTTTGCATTCTAGGGCTAAACATATAGAAATAAAACATCATTTTATTAGGGACTATATTCAAAAAGGGGTTCTTAATTTAAAATTCATTGACACAGACCATCAATGGGCTGATGTCTTTACAAAACCTCTTTCTGAAGATAGGTTTAACTTCATTCTGAAACATCTCAGCATGAAGCTTTGCCCAGAATAAATTGTTTTATTTACATATCTTAACCTTCAGAAATTTAGTTATTTTCTGTGAACTACTGATTAACCTGCCTTCATAATTTTAGAAGCACAGATTGTATCAGAATCTGTCCATAAAGATTTGAGCGTTTCTTTTCAAGGATAGAAGTGTGTTGTTCACGTAAGCAAACAATTGTCATCCATTCATCAGCTACCTTATGAGGTTGAACACGCGTTCACTTTTCTGAAAGGTCAAAAGCGCTGATTCGGTGCATTGAAACACATGTCATGGGTAACCGTTCCAATATCTTTCTGAATCCCCTAAAATCAGCTGTCATTAATGCTTATAATCATTACTATTTATTTCTCTCTCTTACATTTTATGTTTTAAAAAATCTATTTAAACTCAAGTTACACTCTTTACACTCTTTCACTTTTACTCTCTCAATACATTCTAATTATTTTCTGTTCGTACTTTCAAAAACCCTTTCATCTTTCTCAAATTTCTTGTGTGAACATGGCTTCTTCAAGCGCCCCAAACACCAGTTCTCAGGGAAATGATTCTATGGAACAGTATGAAGAACCATTCAGAACTCTACTCACGCCCATTGACAACCTGGAAGTTCTTTCAGAACTGATTGTGGATTTTGAAAGTCTTCAAGAAAATGGATTCAATCACTCTGAAGAGGTCAATGCTGAAGGATGGAACGAGGTATTTTGACCGTCTTCTAGGTCCAACGTTTCCAATTCTTGTAAAAGAATTCTGGATTCATGCTTCATCCTCAAACCATCAAGTTACTTCGTATGTCATGGGGAAGAAGATAGTCATTACTGAAGACCTAATTGCAAGAATGATAGGCTACAATGGTAGAGGTGTCAGGTGTATAGACATGGCTGAAAGATGTTATGATGTTGCTTCAATTGCATGAGAAATTTTCACTCTGGGTCTTCTCTCCAGCAAGATAAGGGATCTGAAGGATCATCACAAAATATGGGCTAAGATAATTATGGAATGCATCAACCACAGGAAGCCAACCAGCTCTCCTGATTACATAAACATTGATCAGCAGTTTCTGATCTACTTTCTCTCCAAGATGACTAAGGTTAATCTTGCTCACTTGCTATTTAATCATCTGAGGACTAGTGTAAAGGAGACAAGAGAAGATGGGTGTACCAAAAGGGACTGGATACCCCTTGGAAGACATATATCAGATATTCTGACAAAGAATAGGCTGATAGAGCATCTAACTGAAGCACAGGAAATTAGCTCTCTAGAGGCAACTGCTGGGAAGCCACTGAATGCAAAGAATCTGAAAAAGATGAAAATTATTGAGAACATCAAGAAGGAACCCAACGTTACTTCTTTTGGAACCATCACTTCCAGAAGAATTCCTCTGGATGATTTTCCTATGTTCTCTGAGATTGACTCCAAGACTGAGATAATCGTCAGATATTTGGATGCATGTAAGGCAGATGGCACTGCACCAGGGTTAAATATCCAGGACTTGCAATAGGTGGCTCCAGAAGTTATTTTTAAGAAGAACAAGAAAAGGAAGGCAGCAGCAGAAGGATCATCCCAGCGGACTCCAAAAGCTGCTAAAAAGAAAGGTAATCCTTCTTCTGTTACTGTTTTAGAATCAATAACTATATCAACATCTGAACCCATACCTACCCAATCAGAAATTCCAACCCCAAAAACTTTTGATGATTATGACATAGGGTTTGATCCCTCAGAAACTCTAAGTCTTAGAGAAACTCACTCCCTTCCTATCAATCCAAATACTGAATCAACTAAACCAGAACTTGCAAAAGTTCTGTCAAACATTGACTCTTTTGACCAAGATATTTCCGCTCCCACACCAGAAAATCCAAATCCTCTAATCCCTGATAATCCAAATTCCGAAACCACAACAGAAGCTCCACAACCAGATATTCCACTACCTCTCTCTCCACAACCAGATATTCCTCATCCACCATCTCCACAACCAGATATTCCTCATCCACCATCTCCTCAACATGAATAATCACAACCAGAAGTTCAAACATCTGAGAACCAACCATCTGAGACCTGTGAACCAGAACCTCACAATGTTCAATCCAACCAATATGAAGAACCTACTTCAGATTAAGATACAATCCCTATTCCAGGAATCACTAAACCTCTGGCCATTCGTTTGCCCCTCACCATCCTAGACATTCCATAAATTCCTTCTTCTCTGGAATCAACACCACCAAATTCCCCAACCAGTCCAATAATTATACCAGACTCTCCCACTCCCTCACCAAAGAGCAATCCAACTGACAACGTAAGAATTGTCATTGATCCAACTGTTTTTGAACGTTTAGCTGCTATATCTCACAAAACCAAAACTGCCATTCCAAAACCAACACCAACTGATACCACACCAGATGTTGGTACTAGTTTGTTGATGTTTGAAACAGAAATGCAGAAATGGATAACCTCCTTGAAGCAAACTAGTCTAGAGATGATTAACCCTGCTTCTTCAGATTATCTATGGACAAGTTTCAGAAAATGGCTAAGTTCTGAAACACATAAGATGCAAGAACAGAGCTATGAACAGGTTCAACAAAATTTCAGTGATCTGCTAAAGGTTTTTAAAGACCAAGTTCTGAGCCAACTACTCAAGGAAGAGATTCTCCCTCTGGATAATGCTCCTTGGTCAGAACATCGTCCATCAGACAAAGTTCAACCAGAATCAGAAGGTCTCACTCTGACTTCTGCTCCAGAAGAGATGATCTCAGCAGAGGAATTAGTTCAAAATGATCAAGTTGCAGAATGCTCTGAGAAGCGTCCAGAAACTGAAGAATCTCTAGCTCCTTCCTATGAAAGGAAAACTCTGGAAGAATTGAAGAGAGCAAATGTTGTTATCCAGGAAAGGTTGGATAAGCAGGATGATACACACAAAGAAATCAAGAGCATTTTGAGCAAACAAGAGGAAACCAACACCCAGGTCATGGGCTTGCTGGAAGCTTTGTTCACACATCTTCCTCCTCCCTCTTAGATTTTCTTTTGTTTTTAAATCTGTTTATCTGTATCATTATCATTATCAATTTTATTCAAGATCCATATCATTATCAATTTCAATGGAAAGTTCTACAAGTTTCATAATGTTTTCACACAAGACTGACAAAGAGAATTACATTGTTTCTAAGTTTGTTTCATTACAAGGCTTAAAACAAAAGAGTTTGAGAATTCCAAATTTCAAGTGGTAAAATATGCTTTCATTCATCTTTCTTCAAGATTCAAACTCCTAAAATTCTTAACAATTACAATTTTTTTCTTTTACAAGAACCTAACCAGAGAATTTTAAACCCTAAGATATCCGTGAGATTCTGTTTGCCAAAGATTTTATTCTTCATCTTGTATGTTCCTTCCAATCTCTTCTATATATCACCTTGATGTTCTTCTTTATCTTTTCCTTCTTCATCTTTCTCTCATCTCATACATGAAACAAGGAAAGAAGAAATTAGTTAGCAATCATCAATAACTTTGAACAAAAGAATACAAATTTTCAAAGAATTTTCTTTTCAATTTCATCAATTTCACATAATCAGATTTTTAAATGTTTAATCATAGGCCCTAATTTTATTCCAAATCACAAAAAAAAACCATTTTGGTTCACAAAAGAAATTCAACAAGGCAACAAGTACAAAATCATGAGTTCCAGCCTAATAACCAAGTCCTCACAATGCAAGACTCCCATATCAGAAAAAAATCAAATACAGAAAATAATTCCACATCACTACTATTAGAACATAGTTTGATTCTACAACCCTTGATTAGAGTTTTGATGATAACAAATACAAAGAATAAATAAATACAAAGAACAAATATGCACCTTAAAAATATGTTTTATGTATGCAGAAGTTCTGATCAAAATCAGCATCAGAAGATCAGCCATATGTGCTCACGCTGAAGCAATCAGAACATACACTGAAGCAATCAGATTGTACGCTGAAGATTGGTGACAAGAATTTATGCTCAATTACAATAAACTCTGATTCTGATCAAATACATATCAACCAAGTCATCAATATTCTGAAGCGTCATCAGTAGTTAAGGAAAGAAGACTCTGAAGCGTTACTAAACATTCAAGACAGAATTAATGCCAACGGCTTTCTTCAGACAAGATCTTCTCCAAAAGGAAAGTGTGTTATTAAAATTAAACTTGCTTTATGGACAACGCCATTATATTGTCTATAAAAAATAAGTATGCTTGTAAAAAGAAGCACGTACGTACACATACAATAATTTGCTAAGATTTCAAAACCACGCATATTTAAGCTCTAGCAAATTCATTCTATATTTTAAGCTTAACCTGTGTAATTTATCACAGTTGTGATAAACTGTTTTGATAGAAAACAACAACACATTTTGTTCAATCATATTGTAAAAGAGTTCCTTGAGATTAACCGGATTGTGGTTCTACTCAAGAAGACTTTAACAGTTGTTAAAGTAGCTGTTGTAATCTTTTGAGATTAGTGGCGTAAGACCTCGTTGGAGAGAGGTGAAATCACCTTGACGGGTGGACTAGAGTAGTTTGAGATCAAATGAACCAGGATAAAAATACTGTGTCATTAAGCTGTTTTTGATCCAAGTTTTCAATTCAACCCCCCCCCCCCCCCCACTTCTTGTGTTTTTCACATCTTCAGTTGGCATCAGAGCTCCTGGTTCTGATCTTAAACACTTAACCGTGTCAGTACAAGATCCAAGCATCAGAAAAACACTATGGTGGGACCAAGCCAAAACATCAGCAATGACAACAATGAAGAAAGGGACAGATTCAGTGGCAAACCTCCAGTCTTTGATGGAGAGAACTTTGACTACTGGAAAGACAGAATTGAGAGTTTATTTCTGGCCCATGATGCTGATCTGTGGGACATGGTGACTGATGGATACACACACTCAATGGATGGACGTGGTCAGAAGATAGACAGAAAAATGATGTCTGATCAGCAAAAGCGTGAATTCAGAAACCACCACAAGGCCAGAAAAATTCTTCTCAGCGCCATCTCATATTCAGAATATAAAAAAATATCAAACAGAGAAACTTCCAAGAATATGTTTGATTCTCTGAGAATGATGCATGAAGGCAACATTCAAGTCAAAGAAACCAAAGCCCTTGCGCTCATTCAGAAGTATGAGGAATTCAAGATGGAAGATAGTGAATCAATAGAAACTATGTTTTCAAGATTTCAAATTCTTGTTGTTGGTCTGAAAGTTCTTGACAAAGGGTATTCTACTGCTGATCACGTTAAGAAGATCACCAGAAGCTTGCAAAAACAATGGAGGCCAATGGTCACAACACTTAAGCTAGCCAAAGATATCAAAAAAATCTCTCTGGAGGAACTTGTTAGCTCCCTCAGAAGTCACGAGATAGAGCTAGAAGAAGACGAACCTCAAAAGCAAGGTAAGCCATTAGCTTTAAAATCTAACAGAAAATCTGACTCCAAAGTTTTGCAGGCTGTAGAAGAAATCTCTGATGGATCCTCATTAGAAGAAAATGAACTGTCTCTCATCTCCAGAAGGGTGAACCAACTGTGGAAGCAGAGGCAAATGAAGTTCAGGAATCCCAGAAGATCAGAAAATCAGAATGAATCCTCCTCCAGATACAGAAGGTCAGAATCCTCCTCTGGACACAGAAGATCTGAAGGTTCTTCAGGATACAGAAAGCCAAACAACAAAGACATCATCTGCTATGAATGTAACGAGCAAGGGCACTACAAAAGTGACTGCCCAAAGCTTCAGAAGGAAAATCCCAAAAAGAAGTTTCTCAAGGAAAAGAAGAAAAGTGTCATGGCTACATGGGATAATTCTGACACATCTGAAGCTGACTCAGAATCAGATGATGAAAGAGAAAACATAGCTCTCATGGCAAACGTATCAGAAGACAGTGAAGCTTCTGGTTCAGACTCAGAATCAGACACTGAAGAGGTATTCCCTGAATTTACTATAAACTTTACTAAGGCTGAAATTGATGAAAGCCTTAATGAAATTCTGGAAAGGTATCAGTAGATCAGAGTCAAATTGAGAAACCTGAAAAGGAATCTTGCCTCTGACTCTGATAAGACTGAGAGTCTCAGATTGGAGAATTCTGAGTTAAAAGAAAAAATTTCAAAATTATAAAACCAGTTGCAAAACTCTCAGAAGGAAACAATCTCTGAAACTCCCATCAATGCTGATGAGATCATCAAAGAGTATGATCACAGCTTTCAGAAGTTTCTAGCTAAAAACATAGAAAGAAGCAAAATGGCTTCAATGATCTATGGAGTTAGCAGAAATGGCAGAAAAGGGATAGGATATCAAGGTAAGGTACCTACACCAAAAAATTCCATGGACTTAGTTATAAAACGCACTCCACTTGATTCACATTTCAAATATGGGCACACACATGACTTAAAATACACAAGTAGTGATTATTCTGTCAAACCAAAATTCAACCAGAATTTTTGTAAAACTAACAAATCAGGACCCAAGAAAATGTGGGTACCTAAGGATAAAATCATACATGTGGCAGATATCTTTAGCAGCAAAGCAAAGACACCAATCATGGTACCTGAACTCTGGCTGCTCACGACACATGACGGGAAGAAGGCATATGTTCCAAAGCCTGGAACTTAAGCCTGGAGGCCACGTGGGCTTTGGAGGCAATCAGAGAGGAAAGATCATTGGCTCTGGAACAGTAAGTAATGGAAATCTTCCCTCTATAAGTTATGTTTTATTAGTTGATGGATTAATGCATAACCTGTTATCCATAAGTCAATTAAGTGATAACGGTTATGATATAATCTTCAATCAAAATTCATGCAAAGCTGTTAGTCAGAAAGATGGGACTATCCTATTTAATGGAAAGAGGAAAAAAAACATTTATAAAATCAAACTTTCTGAACTGAAAAGTCAGAATGTAAAATGTCTACTGTTTGTTAACAACGAGCAATAGATCTGGCACAGAAGATTGGGACATGTTAGTATGAGAAGAATATCTCAGATTAACAAAATCAATCTGGTCAGAGGACTTCCTAACTTAAAGTTCAATCTAGATGCTCCGTGTGAAGCATGTCAGAAAGGCAAGTTTGCAAAACCTGCTTTCAAATCCAAAAATGTTGTTTCCACCTCTAAGCCATTAGAACTTCTGCACATTGACTTATTTGGACCAGTAAAAACTACTTCAGTCAGTGGCAAGAAGTATGGGTTAGTAATCGTAGATGACTATATCAGATGGACATGGGTAAAGTTCTTAAGAAACAAGGACGAGTCACACTCTGTGTTTGTTACCTTCTACAACCAAGTTCAGAATGAAAAGGATCTTAGAATCGTCAAAGTCAGAAGTGATCATGGTGGAGAATTTGAAAATAAAGATTTTGAATTATTCTTTAATGAAAAAGGCATTCTGCATGATTTCTCTTGTCCTAGAACTCCCCAGCAAAATGGAGTTGTAGAACGAAAGAACATAACATTGAAAGAAATGGCCAGAACCATGATCAACGAGACTAACGTTGCTAAGATCTTCTGGTCAAAGGCAATAAACACAGTGTGTTACATTCATAATAGAATCTCCATAAGACCTATTCTGGAAAAGACTCCATATGAATTGTGGAAGAACAGAAAGCCCAACATTTCTTATTTTCATCCGTTTGGATGTACATGTTTTATTCTGAATACAAAAAATTATTTGAACAAGTTTGACTCTAAAGCACAAAAGTGTATTATGTAAGGATACTCTGAACGCTCAAGAGGGTACAGAGTATACAATACAGAAACACAGATTGTTGAAGAGTCAATCAATGTTAGGTTTGATGATAAGCTTGACTCTCAAAAGTCAAAGCAGAATGAATTCCTTGCAGGTATGGAAGTTGAAATCACAGGTACTGAAGACAACTCATCAGAGGCTCTCAACAGAGACACTCCCTCAATAGCAGAAAGAGTCACTACAAGCAATCCAGCACCTTCTGTTAATCAACTCCATAAAAGACTATCCAGAAGCAGTATTGATCATCCAGAAGATTCAATATTGGGAAAGAAGGAAGATCCACTCAGAATAAGATCAACATTCAGAAACTCTGAAGAATCCCTCAGGGGACTGGTGTCTCTGATTGAACCAACAACAATTGATGAAGCACTTCAGGACAATGAATGGATTCTGGCAATGCAAGAGGAACTAAATCAATTCACCATAAATGACGTATGGGATCTGGTTCCTAAACCAAAAGGATTCAACGTCATTGGTACAAAATGGGTGTTTAGAAACAAACTGAACGAGCAAGGTGAAGTCATCAGAAATAAAGCAGGACTGGTAGCACAACGTTATAGTCAGCAAGAGGGGATAGACTATACAGAAACCTTTGCTCCAGTCTCCAGGTTAGAATCTATTAGACTTTTAATATCATTTGCTGTTAATAAAGGCATCACTCTGTATCAGATGGATGTCAAAAGTGCATTCTTAAATGGCTATATAGAAGAAGAGGTATATGTGCACTAACACCCTGGTTTTAAAAGTTCCAAAAATCCAGAATATGTTTTTAAACTAAAGAAGTCACTCTATGGTCTGAAACAAGCTCCCAGAGCTTGGTATGAAAGACTAAGTAACTTCCTGTTAGAAAAGGAATTCACCAGAGGGAAAGTGGACACAACCTTATTGTGTAAGACAGTTAAGAATGACATATTAGTGTGTCAGATTTATGGTGATGACATCATATTTGGATCCACTAAACCCTCTATGGGAAGAGAGTTTGCTAAATGTATGCAGGCAGAGTTTGAGATGAGCCTAATGGGGGAACTAAAATTCTTTCTGGGCATTCAGATAAATCAAACTCCAGAAGGAACTTACATTCATCAGAGCAAATATGTCAGAGAACTTATGAAGAAATTTGATCTCTCAGAATGTAATCCCTCAAGGATTCCAATGCATCCCACGTGCATTCTAGAAAAAGAAGAGGTAAGTAAAAAGGTAAAATAGAAGGTCTACAGAGGTATGATTGGTTCTCATCTATATTGGACGGCTTCAAGGCCTAACATTCTATTCAGTGTTTCCATTTGTGCTAGATTCCAATCAGATCCTAGAGAATCTCACTTAACAGCAGTTAAGCGAATTTTTAAGTATTTGAAAGGTACTGCTAATCTGGGTTTGTTTTATAGAAAATCAAGTGATTACAACTTAGTAGGATACTGTGATGCTGACTTTGCTGGAGACTGAGTAGAACGTAAAAGCACTTCTGGAAGCTGCCAGTTTCTGGGAGAAAATCTGATCTAATGGTCCAGCAAAAGACAATCCACAATAGCTCTATCAACAGCAGAAGCTGAATACATAGCAGCAGCTAGATGCAGTATGCAAATGCTCTGGATGAAAAGTCAACTTCAGGACTTCAATATATTTGAGAGTAACATCCCTATCCTCTGCGACAATACTTTTGCTATTTGTCTTAGTAAAAATCCTATTTTGCATTCTAGGGCTAAGCATATAGAAATAAAACATCATTTTATTAGGGACTATATTCAGAAAGGGATTCTTAATTTAAAATTCATTGACACAGACCATCAATGAGTTGATATCTTTACAAAACCTCTTTCTGAAGATAGGTTTAACTTCATTCTGAAACATCTCAGCATGAAGATTTGCCCAGAATAAATTGTTTTATTTACATATCTTAACCTTCATAACTTTAGTTATTTTCTGTGAACTACTGATCAACCTGCCTTCAGAATTTTAGAAGCACATATTGTATCAGAATCTAACCATGAAGATATGAGTGTTTCTTTTCAAGGATAGATGTGTGTTGTTCACGTAAGCAAATAGTTGTCATCCATTCATCATCTACCTTCTGAGGCTGAACACGCGTTCACTTTTCTGAAAGGTCAAAAGCGCTGATTGGGTGCATTGAGACACACGTCATGGGTAACCATTCCAATATCTTTCTGAATCCCCTAAAATCAACTGCCATTAATGCCTATAATCATTACTATTTATTTCTCTCTCTTACAGTTTATGTTTTCAAAAATCTATTTAAACTCAAGTTTCACTCTTTACACTCTTTCACTTTTACTCTCTCAATACATTCTAATTATTTTCTGTTCGTACTTTCAAAAACCCTTTCATCTTTCTCAAATTTCTTGTGTGAACATGGCTTCTTCAAGCGTCCCAAACACCAGTTATCAGGGAAATGATTATATGGAACAGTACGAAGAACCATTCAGAACTCTACTCACGCCCATTGACAACCTGGAAGTTCTTTCAGAACTGATTGTGGATTTTGAAAGTCTTCAAGAAAATGGATTCAATCTCTCTGAAGAGGTCAATGCTCAAGGATGGAACAAGTATTTTGACCGTCTTCTAGGTCCAAGGTTTCCAATTCTTGTAAAAGAATTCTGGATTCATGCTTTATCCTCAAACCATCAAGTTACTTCGTATGTCATGGGGAAGAAGATAGTCATTACTGAAAACCTAATTGCAAGACTGATAGGCTACAATGGTGGAGGTGTCAGGTGTATAGACATGGCTGAAAGATGATCTGATGTTGCTTCAATTGCAAGAGAAATTTTCGCTTTGGGTCTTCCCTCCAGCAAGATAAGGGATCTGAAGGATCATTACATAATCTGGGTGAAGATAATTCTGGGATGCATCAAGCACAGGAAGCCAACCAACTCTCCTGATTACATAAACATTGATCAGCAGTTTCAGATCTACTTTATCTCCAAGAAGACTAAGGTAAATCTTGCTCACTTGCTATTTAATCATCTAAGGACTAGTGTAAAGGAGACAAGAGAATATGAGCGTACCAAAAGGGACTGGATACCCCTTGGAAGACTCATATCAGATATTCTGATAGAGAATAGGCTGATAGAGCATCTAACTAAAGCACAAGAAGTTAGCTCTCTAGAGGCAACTTTTGGGAAGCCACTGAATGCAAAGAATTTGAAAAAGATGAAAATTATTGAAAACATCAAGAAGGAATCCAACGTTACTTCTTTTGCAACCATCACTTCCAAAATAATTCCTCTGGATGATTTTCCTATGTTCGCTGAGATTGACTCCAAGCCTGAGATAATTGTCAGAAATTTGGATGCCTGTAAGGTAGATGGCACTGCACCAGGGTTAAATATCCAGGACTTGCAACAGGCGGCTCCAGAAGTTGTCTTGAAGAAGAACAAGAAAAGGAAGGCAGCAGCAGAAGGATCATCCCAGCGGACTCTAAAAGCTGCTAAAAAGAAAGGTAATCCTTCTTCTGTTACTGTTTTAGAATCAATAACTATATCAACATCTGAACCCATACCTACCCAATCAGAAATTCTAACCCCACAAACTTTTGATGATTTTGACATAGGGTTTGATACCTCAGAAACTCTAAGTCTTAGAGAAACTCACTCCCTTCCTATCAATCCAAATACTGAATCAACTCAACCAGAACTTGCAAAAGTTCTGTCAGACATTGACTCTTTTGACCAAGATATTTTCGCTCCCACACCAGAAAATCCAAATCCTCTAATCCCTGATAATCCAAATTCCGAAACCACAACAGAAGCTCCACAACCAGATATTCCACTACCTCTCTCTCCATAACCCGATATTCCTCATCCACCATCTCCACAACTAGATATTCCTCATCCACCATCTCCTCAACCTGAACAATCACAACCAGAAGTTCAAACTTCTGAGAACCAACCATCTGAGACCTGTGAACTAGAACCTCACAATGTTCAATCCAACCAATCTGAAGAACCTACTTCAGATTCAGATACAATCCCTATTCCAGGAATCACTGAACCTCTGGCCATCCGTTTGCCCCTCACCATCCTGGACATTCCATAAATTCCTTCTTCTCTAGAATCAACACCACTAAATTCCCCAACCAGTCCAATAATTATACTAGACTCTCCCACTCCCTCACCAAAGAGACATCCAACTGACAACGTAAGACTTGTCATTGATCCAACTGTTTTTGAACGTTTAGCTGCTATATCTCACAATACCAAAACTGCCATTCCAAAACCAACACCAACTGATACCACACCAGATGTTGGTACTAGTTTGTTGATGTTTGAAACAGAAATGCAGAAATGGATAACCTCCTTGAAGCAAGCTAGTCTAGAGATGATTAACCCTGCTGCTTCAGATTATCTCTGGACAAGTTTCAGAAAATGGTTAAGTTCTGAAACACATAAGATGCAAGAACAGAGCTATGAATAGGTTCAACAGAATTTCAGTGATCTGCAAAAGGTTTTTGAAGACCAAGTTCTGAGCCAACTGCTCAAGGAAGAGATTCTCCCTCTGGATAATGCTCCCTGGTCAGAACATCGTCCATCATAGAAAGTTCAACCAGAATCAGAAGGTCTCACTCTGACTGCTGCTCCAGAAGAGATGATCTCAGCAGAGGAATTGGTTCAAAATGATCAAGTTGCAGAATGCTCTAAGAAGCGTCCAGAAACTGAAGAATCTCCAGCTCCTTCCTATGAAAGGAAAACTCTAGAAGAATTGAAGAGAGCAAATGTTGTTATCCAGGAAAGGTTGGATAAGTAGGATGATACAAACAAAGAAATCAAGAGCATTTTGAGCAAACAAGAGGAAACCAACACCCAGATCAAGGGCTTGCTGGAAGCTTTAATCACACGTCTTCCTCCTCCCTCTTAGATTTTCTTTTTTTTTTAAATCTGTTTATCTGTATCATTATCATTATCAATTTTATGCAAGATCCATATCATTATCAATTTCAATGGCGAGTTCTACAAGTTTCAAAATGTTTTCACACAAGGCTGACAAAGAGAATTAAATTGTTTCTAAGTTTGTTTCATTACAAGGCTTAAAACAAAAGAGTTTGAGAATTCCAAAGTTCAAGTGGTAAAAGATGCTTTCATTCATCTTTCTTCAAGATTCAAACTCCTAAAATTCTTAACAATTACAATTTTTTTTCTTTTACAAGAACCTAACCAGAGAATTCTAAACCCTTAGATATCCATGAGATTTTATTTGCCAAAGATTATATGCTTCATCTTGTATGTTCCTTCCTATCTCTTCTATATATCACCTTGATGTTCTTCTTCATCTTTTTCTTCTTCATCTTTCTCTCATCTCATACATGAAACAAGGAAAGAAGAAATTAGTTAGCAATCATCAATAACTTTGAACAAAAGAATACAAATTTTCAAAGAATTTTCTTTTCAATTTGATCAATTTCACATAATCAGATTTTTAAATGTTTAATCATATGCCCCAATTTTATTCCAAATCACAAAAAAAAACAATTTTGGTTCACAAAAGAAATTCAACAAGGCAACAAGTACAAAATCCTGAGTTCCAGCCCAATAACCAAGTCCTCACAATGCAAGACTCCCATATCGGAAAAAAATCAAATACAAAAAATAATTCCACATCTCTAATGTTAGAACATAGTTTGATTCTACAACCCTTTATTAGAGTTTTGATGATAACAAATACAAAGAATAAATAAATACAAAGAACAAATATGCACCTTAAAAATATGTTTTATGTATGCAGAAGTTCTAATCAAAATCAGCATCAGAAGATCAGCCATATGTGCTCACGCTCAAGCAATCAGAACATACGCTGGAGCAATCAGATTGTACGCTGAAGATTGGTGACAAGAATCTGTGCTCAATTACAATAAACTCTGATTCTGATCAAAGACATATCAACCAAGTCATCAATATTCTGAAGCGTCATCAGCATTTAAGGAAAGAAGACTCTGAAGCGTTACTGAACATTCAAGACAGAATTATTGCCAACGACTTTCTTCAGACAAGATCTTCTCCAAAAGGAAAGTGTGTTATTAACATTAAACTTGCTTTATGGACAACGTCATTATATTGTCTGTATAAACAAGTCTGCTTGCAAAAAGAAGCACGTACGTACGCACACAACAATTTGCTAAGATTTCCAAACCACGCATATTCAAGCTCTAGCAAATTCATTCTATATTTTAAGCTTAACATGTGTAATTTATCACAGTTGTGATAAACTGTTTTGTTAGAAAACAACAACACATTATGTTCAATCATATTGTAAAAGAGTTCCTTGAGATTAATCGGATTGTGGTTGTACTCAAGAAGACTTTAACGGTTGTTAAAGTAGCTGTTGTAATATTTTGAGATTAGTGGATTAAGACCTCGTTGGAGAGAGGCAGAATCACCTTGACGGGTGGACTGGAGTAGTTTGAGATCAAACGAACCAGGATAAAAATACTGTGTCATTAAGCTGTTTTTGATCCAAGTTTTCAATTCAACCCCCCCCCCCCCCCCCCCCACCCCCTTCTTGTGTTTTTCACATCTTCAATTGGCATCAGAGCGCCTGGTTCTGAGCTTAAACACTTAACCGTGTCAGTACAAGATCCAAGCATCAGAAAAACACTATGGTGGGTCCAAGCCAAAACATCAGCAATGACAACAATGAAGAAAGGGACAGATTCAGTGGCAAACCTCCAGTCTTTGATGGAGAGAACTTTGACTACTGGAAAGACAGAATTGAGAGATTCTTTATGGCCCATGATGTTGATCTGTAGGACATGGTTACTGATGGATACACGCACCTATGGGATGGACATGGTCAGAAGATAGACAGAAAAATGATGTCTGATCAGCAAAAGTGTGAATTCAGAAACCACCACAAGGCCAGAATAATTCTCCTCGGCGCCATCTCATATTCAGAATATGAAAAAATATCAAATAGAGAAACTGCCAAGAATATGTTTGATTCTCTGAGAATGACGCATGAAGGTAACATTCAAGTCAAAGAAACCAAAGCCCTTGCGCTCATTTAGAAGTATGAGGCATTCAAGATGGAAGATAGTGAATCAATAGAAACTATGTTTTCAAGATTTCAAATTCTTGTTGTTGGTCTAAAAGTTCTTGACAAAGGGTATTCTACTGCTGATCACGTTAAGAAGATCATCAGAAGCTTGCCAAAACAATGGAGGCCAATGGTCACAGCACTTAAGCTAGCCAAAGATCTCAACAAAATCTCTCTGGAGGAACTTGTTAGCTCCCTCAAAAGTCACGTGATAGAGCTAGAAGAAGACGAACCTCAAAAGCAAGGTAAGCCATTAGCTTTAAAATCTAACAAAAAATCTGACTCCAAAGCTTTGTAGGCTGTAGAAGAAATCTCTGATGGATCCTCATCAGAAGAAGATGAATTGTATCTCCTCTCCAGAAGGGTGAACCAACTGTGGAAGCAAAGGCAAAGGAAGTTCAGGAATCCCAAAAGATCAGAAAATTAGAATGAATCCTCCTCCAGATACAGAAGGTCAGAATCCTCCTCTGGACATAGAAGATCTGAAGGTTCTTCAGGATACAGAAAGCCAAACAACAAAGACATCATATGCTATGAATGTAACGAGCAAGGGCACTATAAAAGTGACTGCCCAAAGCTTCAAAAGGAAAAGCCTAAAAAGAAGTTTCTCAAGGAAAAGAAGAAAAGCCTCATGGCTACATGGGATGATTCTGACACATCTGAAGCTGATGATGAAAGAGAAAACATAGCTCTCATGGCAAACGTATCAGAAGACAATGAAGCTTCTGGTTCAGACTCAGAATTATACACTGAAGAGGTATTCCCTGACTTTACTATAAACTTTACTAAGGCTGAACTTGCTGAAAGCCTTAAGGAAATTCTGGAAAGGTATCATCAGATCAGAGTCAAATTCAGAAACCTGAAAAGGAATCTTGCCTCTGACTCTAATAAGACTGAGAGTCTCAGATTGGAGAATTCTGAGTTAAAAGAAAAAATTTCAAAATTAAAAAACCAGTTGCAAAACTCTCAGAAGGAAACAATCTCTGAAACTCCCAGCAATGCTGATGAGATCATCAAAGAGTATGATCACAACTTTCAGAAGTTTCTAGTTAAAAACATAGAAAGAAGCAAAATGGCTTCAATGATCTATGGAGTTAGCAGAAATGGAAGAAAAGGGAAGCATGTTAGAAAGGCAAGTTTGCAAAACCTGCTTTCAAATCCAAAAATGTTGTTTTCACCTCTAAGCCATTAGAACTTCTGCACATTGACTTATTTGGATCAGTAAAAACTGCTTCAGTCAGTGGCAAGAAGTATGGGTTAGTAATCGTAGATGACTATATCAGATGGACATGGGTAAAGTTCTCAAGACACAAGGACGAGTCACACTCTGTGTTTGTTACCTTCTGCATCCAAGTTCAGAATGAAAAGGATCTTAGAATCGTCAAAGTCAGAAGTGATCATGGTGGAGAATTTGAAAATAAAGATTTTGAATTATTCTTTAATGAAAAAGGCATTCTGCATGATTTCTCTTGTCCTAGAACTCCCCAGCAAAATGGAGTTGTAGGACGAAAGAACAGAACATTGCAAGAAATTGCCAGAACCATGATCAACGAGACTAACGTTGCTAAGATCTTCTGGGCAGAGGCAATAAACACAGTTTGTTACATTCAGAATAGAATCTCCATAAGACTTATTCTTGAAAAGACTCCATATGAATTGTGGAAGAACAAAAAGCCCAACATTTCTTATTTTCATCCATTTGGATGCACTTGTTTTATTCTGAATACAAAAAATTATTTGAACAAGTTTGACTCTAAAGCACAAAAGTGTATTATGTTAGGATACTCTGAACGCTCAAGAGGGTACAGAGTATACAATATCGAAACACAGATTGTTGAAGAGTCAATCAATGTTAGGTTTGATGATAAGCTTGACTCTCAAAAGTCAAAGCAGAATCAATTCCTTGCAGGTATGGAAGTTGAACTCACAGGTACTGAAGACAACTCATCAGAGGCTCTCAACAGAGACACTCCCTCAACAGCAGAAAGAGTCACTACGAGCAATCCAGCACCTTCTGTTGATCAACTCTAGAAAAGACTATCCAGAAGCAGTATTGATCATCTAGAAGATTCAATATTGGGAAAGAAGGAAGATCTAATCAGAACAAGATCAACATTCAGAAACTCTGAAGAATCCCTCATGGGATTGGTGTCTCTGATTGAACCAACAATAATTGATGAAGCACTTCTGGACAATGACTAGATTCTAGCAATGCAAGAGGAACTAAATTAATTCACCATAAATGACGTATGGGATCCGGTTCCCAAACCAAAAGGATTCAACGTTATTGGTACAAAATGGGTGTTCAGATACAAACTGAACAAGCAAGGTGAAGTCATCAGAAACAAAGCACGACTGGTAGCACAAGGTTATAGTCAGCAAGAGGGGATAGACTATACGGAAACCTTTGCTCCAGTCTCCAGGTTAGAATCTATCAGACTTTTAATATCATTTGCTGTTAATAAAGGCATCACTCTGTATCAGATGGATGTCAAAAGTGCATTCTTAAATAGCTATATAGAAGAAGGGGTATATGTGCACCAACCCCCTGGTTTTGAAAGTTCCAAAAATCCATAATATGTTTTCAAACTAAAGAAGTCACTATATGGTCTGAAACAAGCTCCCAGAGCTTGGTATGAAAGACTAAGTAACTTCCTGTTAGAAAAGGAATTTACCGGAGGGAAAGTGGACACAACCTTGTTCTGTAAGACAGTTAAGAATGACATATTAGTGTGTTAGATTTATGTTGATGACATCATATTTGGATCCACTAAACCCTCTATGGGAAGAGAGTTTGCTAAATGTATGTAGGCAGAGTTTGAGATGAGCCTAATGGGGGAACTAAAATTCTTTTTGGGCATTCAGATAAATCAAACTCCAGAAGGAACTTACATTCATCAGAGAAAATATGTCAGAGAACTTCTGAAGAAATTTGATCTCTCAGAATGTAAGCCCTCAAGGATTCCATGCATCCCACGTGCATTCTGGAAAAAGAAGAGGTAAGTAAAAAGGTGGAACAGAAGGTCTACAGAGGTATGATTGGTTCTCTTCTATATCTGACGGCTTTAAGGCCTGACATTCTATTCAGTGTTTGCATTTGTGCTAGATTCCAATCAGATCCTAGAGAATCTAACTTAACAGCAGTTAAGCGAATTTTCAAGTATCTGAAAGGTACTGCTAATCTGGGTTTGTTTTATAGAAAATCAAGTGATTACAGCTTAGTAGGATACTGTGATGCTGACTTTGTGGAGACAGAGTAGAACGTAAAAGCACTTCTGGAAGCTGCCAGTTTCTGGGAGAAAATCTGATCACATGGTCCAGCAAAAGACAATCCACAATAGCTCTATCAACAGCAGAAGCTGAATACATAGCAGCAGCTGGATGCAGTACGCAAATGCTCTGGATGGAAAGTCAACTTGAGGACTTCAATATATTTGAGAGTAACATCCCTATCCTCTGTGATAATACTTCTGCTATTTGTCTTAGTAAAAATCCTATTTTGCCTTCTAGGGCTAAGCATATAGAAATAAAACATCATTTTATTAGGGACTATATTCAGAAAGGGATTCTTAATTTAAAATTCATTGACACAGACCATCAATGGGTTGATGTCTTTACAAAACCTCTTTCTGAAGATAGGTTTAACTTCATTATGAAACATCTCAGCATGAAGATTTGCCCAGAATAAATTGTTTTATTTACATATCTTAACCTTCAGAATTTTAGTTATTTTCTGTAAACTACTGATCAACCTGCCTTCAGAATTTTAGAAGCACATATTGTATCAGAATCTATCCATGAAGATCTGAGCGTTTCTTTTCAAGGATAGAAGTGTGTTGTTCATGTAAGCAAACAGTTGTCATCCATTCATCAGCTACCTTCTGAGGCTGAACACGCATTCACTTTTCTGAAAGGTCAAAAGCGCTGATTGGGTGCATTGAAACACATGTCATGGGTAACCGTTCCAATATCTTTTTGAATCCCCTAAAATCAGCTGTCATTAATACTTATAATCATTAATATTTATTTCTCTCTCTTACAGCTTATGTTTTCAAAAATCTATTTAAACTCAAGTCTCACTCTTTACACTCTTTCACTTTTACTCTCTCAATACATTCTAATTGTTTTCTGTTCGTACTTTCAAAAACCCTTTCATCTTTCTCAAATTTATTGTGTGAACATGGCTTCTTCAAGCGCCCCAAACACCAGTTCTCAGGGAAATGATTCTACGGAACAGTACGAAGAACCATTCAGAACTCTACTCACGCCCATTGACAACCTGGAAGTTCTTTCAGAACTGATTGTGGATTTTGAAAGTCTTCAAGAAAATGGATTCAATCACTCTGAAGAGGTCAATGCTGAAGGATGGAACGAGGTATTTTGACCGTCTTCTAGGTCCAACGTTTCCAATTCTTGTAAAAGAATTCTGGATTCATGCTTCATCCTCAAACCATCAAGTTACTTCGTATGTCATGGGGAAGAAGATAGTCATTACTGAAGACCTAATTGCAAGACTGATAGGCTACAATGGTGGAGGTGTCAGGTGTATAGACATGGCTGAAAGATGATCTGATGTTGCTTCAATTTCAAGAGAAATTTTCACTTTGGGTCTTCCCTCCAGCAAGATAAGGGATCTGAAGGATCATCACAGAATCTGGGCTAAGATAATTCTAGGATGCATCAACCACAGGAAGCCAACCAACTCTCCTGATTATATAAACATTGATCAGCAATTTCTGATCTACTTTATCTCCAAGAAGACTAAGGTAAATCTTGCTCACTTGCTATTTAATCATCTGAGCACTAGTGTAAAGGAGACAAGAGAAGATGAGCGTACCAAAAGGGACTGGATAACCCTTGGAAGACTCATATCAGATATTCTGACAGAGAATAGGCTAATAGAGCATCTAATTGAAGCACATGAAATTAGCTCTCTAGAGGCAACTGCTGGGAAGCCACTGAATGCAAAGAATCTGAAAAAGATGAAAATTATTGAGAACATCAAGAACGAACCTAACGTTACTTCTTTTGCAGCCATCACTTCTATAAGAATTCCTCTGGATGATTTTCCAAGCCTGAGATAATCGTCAGATATTTGGATGCATGTAAGGAAGATGGCACTGCACACGGGTTAAATATCCAGGACTTGCAACAGGAGGCTCCAGAAGTTGTTTTGAAGAAGAACAAGAAAAGGAAGGCAACAGCAGAAGGATCATCCCAGCCAACTCCAAAAGCTGCGAAAAAGAAAGGTAATCCTAACATCATCATCTTCCGTTTTTATTCAAAAAACCCTTCTGAAAAATCAAAGACCGCAAGTTCAGAAGAAGAAAGAAAGTAAGATATAAGCTCAAAGATAGAAAGATAATATTGAAAAATACTCAAAAGGTTGGGAAGCTCACAGACCTGAACACTACGACATCTGTCTCTCTCTTTTTCTTTTTGTTTTTGCTTTCTATTTAGCATTCTTCATCATAATCATCGATTTTTGTCACATTTGAGCACTTAGGGTTTCGAATATCCCCTTCTAGATCTAGAGCTAACCGTTTGGTTTCTGTAAAAATCATTCACAGATTAGTAAATAGGAGAAGATAAGGAATTAGAAAATGTAAAAAAAATAGGAATCGGAGACTGTCATGACGGCCCCATATTGAGGCATCACGGTGCCGTCATGTTGTTCATCCTTTCCACCTTCCAGATTCATAGCAACCACTGTGTTTAATCGTGGTTGGTGGTTTTTATTTAGTTTTTTTGTTGTTTATGTTTGAATAGTAGAAGAGAGAACGAGAGAGCATTAGAGTAAGAGAGAGGATTATTTTTTTAAATGGCTTAATTTGTTTTTAATTTGTTCATTATGTAATTATTGTTAGTTAAGGCCTAATTTGGTCGTGACAATTGTCATCACCCCCTAATTAACACCTGCGTGATCGGGTGCATCATTCCCATAGTCATACCATACGCTCTCGGTCACTCAACCCTCAGATCACCATCAGATCATCATCATCACCATCCAACACCTCAGAAGCACGCTCCCACCATGCACCCTTTCTAGCAAACATACCAGATCATCCAAACTTGGGCTGCCCTTTATTTGGGCCTGGATGGAATTATATTTCTGCACCCCCAGATTTGCTCCAATGCATACCCATTTCTATCCTTTTCTCTTATATTTTCATTGTTTATATTTTTTGGGTTTTATCTTATATATTGGTATATAATTTAAAATAAAAAAGGGATCAATATGTTTTAAATAATCATTAACTTTAAAATAATTTTTGTTTGACACTATTAATTAATTTTATCAAATGAGAAGAGTTTTAACTTAAATAATTATTTAATAGTTTGGACTTGTATTGCATGATTTAATTAGAGCTTGGGTGTTTATTACTTATGTCATCCCAATTCATAAATTTTTACCCCCATTCCCGAAGCGTTGTAATAGCGTAGGACATTTAATTTCCACAATTTATTACTTTCCTTATTATTGTTAGTTTAATAGGATTGTATGGCAAGATCTAAAACAAAAAACTAGATAACCATAAATCCAAGAAAAATTAACTGAAATCAAAACACTTTGTATATGCACACCTCTAGGGTGACTTCGTTTGTTGCCTTCGGATAAAACTATTGTGTCCCTCGAATGTGGGACGCTTTAGCAAAGACCTTCGGTTAAAATATTGTAGTCCCTCAATGACCCTTCGATGATGCCTTCAATAAACAATCTGAGTCCCTTACGACAATTTCTAAAGGGCCCTACAAGTTTCCTTTATGATTGTACAATGACCCACGCTTGTCCCTCAAACATCCAATAATAGGGCATCCTACTAACTAATGGTAGGATAGCACTATCTAAAGGAGGAGGAAAAAAATAAATACTTTTTGAATAGGTAGATCACTTGTAATCGTTTACTCACAAACTAAAAAAATTTCCACACTTCACACTTTCAAAACAACTACTTTCAAATAAACACTCTTGAGGACTGATACAAGGGTTATTATAAAGCAGACTGCCTTACATTGGCATCTTCAAAACACTTTTCACAATACAACACTTCCTTTCAATAAATATTTTCAAAACAAAAATTTTGTATACATTCTCAACGATACGAGAATCATTACAAAATTGCTGGACTTAGGCATTTTCAAAATATTTTCAAACATACACAAGCACAAAGCATTTCAAAAGTGAGCTATCGATAAAGAGCCCGTAGATAACTATGGATGAAAAGGGTGTTAACACCTTCCATTTTCATAACTTACCCCCCTTACTCAGAAAATTCTCAAAAGGCTTATCATGTTCTTTTCACCCTTTCCTTTATTGGATAAAAGAAAAGTCGATGGAGACTATTGCTATCCACAACATTTATGATAAAACGCAAAACCAAAAGTCATTTCTCCCACCATATTACACCCACATTGCAAACGGACAAGGTGAAGTCAAGACATTGAGAGGAACCAGAAGCATTTGTACCTTGTCGGTATAGATCTGGCATTTGTGGCAAGTTATGGAATAACGATGGGAATCAGTTTCCATGGTCGAACAAGAATAACCCGCTCTCAAAATTTTCTTAGCCATAGTATACCCATTGGAGTGAGTATCGAAGATGCCTTCATGCATATCTTCCATAATCTTTTCAACTTCTTTCTTGTCCACACAACGAAGCAGGGTCGAATCGTGGTTGCGTTTGTACAAAATTTCGTTTCTCAGAAAGAACTTGGAAGAGAACCTCCATAGGAATTTCTTGTCATTGATAGATGCCCCTTCAGGATATTCCTGAGCCTCGGGGTATCTTTTCACTTCATGGTGCTTCTCTTTTACTTTGTCAGTATCAACTTCATAGCAATGTGCTGGTTCATCTAGTTTGCCAGTGGTAATTTGAGGAGCTTCGTAATCCCATATGACTTTGAACATAGATGGCATGGTAGCCAATGCGTCTGCCAACTGGTTCTCTTCTCGTGGGATATGAAATTCTGGCAACAGATAGTTAATGTCACAGTGAATGTTATGACACCGTATCTGACAAATTGTACACCAATCAAACAGTAATCTAAAAGACAGTAAAGAACACAATCAATTGTTAACCCAATTCAGTGTATAACAACACCTACATCTGGGGGCTACCAAGCCAGGGAGGAAATTCACTATAAGAGGTAATAATTTAGGAATAAACCAACCAGTTTATCTCCTTCACTTAAGACCTACCCAATGCGACTTCAATCTAAGTCCTACTTAAACCTGAGTTCCTACTCACTCCCCCTCAATCACAGCAGTGATACTAATCTACTGATTAATAAGATTATGAAGACATTCTTCAATACACACGCTTGATTTTGCTTCAAAGCTTTAATCAAGAGACACAACACTCGTGCATCAAAGCTTTGAGTGATAAAAAACCCTTACAACCAAATCCTACTCCAAGTCACTTATCAAAATGATAATTGCTTGGCTCACAGTAGTTACTAAAACTACCACAACTATACAATTCCTTATTGATCTTCTGTCAAAAGCGTTGCTCACCATTAGGATTCATGAGAAATATATATGAAGTCTATTCTTCATTTAGGGCTTCCATAAAAATAGCTAGGGTTAACCAAAGTTAACCTAAAGACTTGGTCTTGAGTTTTCATCATAATAGATTAGGGTTAAGCAAGGTTAACCTAATATCCACGTGAGCATCTGATCTGGACAATATACTTCAACTCAGAGTAGCACACCAGATTCCTGAAAATTCTCAGGAACAATAAATCTGCACAACAACTTGATCAGTACAGGATGTCTTAACATTGGTTATGACATCATGTATCCTGCTCACTGATTTTGGTAGAATTCAGTACATATGATCATAGCTTAATCATCATGATATTCACTCATACTGAGTAGTTCCTGTAGAACATTCCTTCTGCAGAATTTACCTTTATCCCAGAATGTTATGACATCAGTCATGACATTCGCAAATCTGGTTTTACCAAAAATTAATGCCAACAAACAAACACTTACAAACTCCCCCTTTGACAAATTTTTGGCTAAAACCCCTAAACAATCAAAGATTAGAATGCAGCAGAATTTTTAATAACAGCTAATCTAACTACCAATATCTAATTCTACCAAAATTACCACAATTTCTTCTCCCCCTTTTTAGCCATAAAGAGGACAAAGGTACTAGTACTTCAATTTATACAGTCATCAAAAGGAAATCCAAAATACACAGAGATAGAGAGAAGGTATCAAATAGCAGCAATAAGTTCCAGCATCAATCTTTTCAACTCAGCAAACACAGACCTTCAGGTACTGTCATCCCAACACTCTTAAAATCAGCTGACTTTCCATCAGCACATCCACCAGACAAATTTACTATGAATTCTTTGACAAGAATATCATAGCAGTTGGAAAACTTGACCACTGTTTTCATCAGGCCAACAACCTTGATGAGATCCATGACTTCCTTACACTCAATAGCACTTCTGTTCAGCTCCCTCTCTAAGGCAATCCTTTTCAGAAATACATACTTCCACCTGCTTGCATTTTCTGGATGGTGAAAGGAGATGTTGTCAATGGCAACCTCATGAACCTTAGGAAGTTTGCTAGATGAGGGTTTCTTCCTGAGAGAAATGTCTGGAACATTGCTCTCAACATCAAAATCAAAGTCTGATTCCTTATCAGATTCAGAGGGTTCAGGAGCCTTTCTTTTCTTGGCTATAGGCTGTCTCAGGGGTTTTGAGAGACTACCAACAAATACCCTAGCTTTTACCTTACCCTTCCCTTTGGAAGTTCCAGCCTTTTGATCCTTCTTAGCTTCTTCTCTAGCCTTGTTCTCAGGCCTAGCTTTCTCATGAACAACTTCAGTAGCCTTCTCTTTGGAGGGGCTTTGGGAAGCACTCTGCTTTTCTTTTCTACTCATCATCCTTCTTGCTATGCTAGGGTTGATATTAGCAATTAAATCATTGTCAGAAAATTCTTCATCAACATTAATGACAGGAGGTTCAACAGCTTTGTCAGTAGTGGTCTGGTGATCATCAGGTTTCTCTGGAGATTTTCCAATGTTGTCATCAGGTGTCTCAACATTCTGAGTGACATTGGGATCACTTTCTAAATTAGGGCTAGCAGTTTCTTGGTTCAATGGTACAAATATACCAGGAACAGAGTGATTCTCATTAAGAATCATATTGACTAGTCTGGCAATAGCTTGATGAACATAAGCAGAACCTTCCCTATTAGCTATCTCTGGAGGAACAGAGGATGATGGTTGAGAAGATTTACCAGAGGGAGAAGCTTGTGATCTTCTTGCATGTCTGTTTCGCAGCTTCTTGACCTTAGTAGGATCATCTGCCATTGCACAAAGTGGAGTTACCTCAAGGACATCAGCATCCATGGGGTTTACGATTACCCTAGGTTCGGTGTCAGAGGGTGAGGAAGATGCAGTTGCCTTTGATGAAGATGATGACACAGATTGTTGAGACATTTTGAGAGATTGAGAATACAAGTGACAACGAGTGTGAAATTTTCTTTTAAGGAAATGGAGAGTGATGCAGCAAACTGAGAAGAGGGAGATATAAATATGTTTATTCCTCTTCATAAACTTTTGGAAAGAAAGAGGGAAACAAATGATTAGCCCAATCAGAAGAAACTTGATTAAAATATTTCTTTTAATCCTTGTATTAAGCAAAATTAATTGCTACATCTCTTCATATTGGCAAATACCCAGCTTGCCCCTTAAATTCTCAAACTGACTAGCATCAAGTGCCTTGGTAAAAATATCAGCCAGTTGTAGTTCAGTGGCAACATGTTCCAGCTTAATCACCTTCTCCTCCACAAGATCTCTGATGAAGTGATGTCTAATGTCAATATGCTTAGTCCTGCTATGCTGTATAGGATTCTTGGATATGTTAATAGTACTCAAATTGTCAAAGTATAATGTCATGACATCTTGTGTGACATTATACTCAGTCAGCATCTGTTTCATCCAGATCATTTGAGAACAGCTGCTACCAGCTGCTATGTATTCAGCTTCAGCAGTAGATAGAGATACACATTTTTGTTTCTTGTTGAACCAAGAAACAAGATTATTTCCCAAAAAGAAGCATCCTCCAGAGGTGCTCTTTCTATCATCAGCACTGTCAGCCCAATCAGCATCACAATAACCAGACATAATTGGTTCACATCCATGGGAGTACATCATGCCATAATTGTAAGTTCCACTCACATACTTCAGAATTCTTTTCACCTGGTTGATGTGACTTACTTTGGGTTCAACCTGGTATCTTGCACATACTCCAACTGTAAAGGCAATGTCAAGTCTGCTGGTTGTTAAGTATAGCAGACTTCCTATCATGCTTCTGTACAAGCTTTGATCCACATTTGCCCCAATTGTGTCTTTGGGCAACTTTAAATGAGTAGGTGCAGGAGTCCTTTTATGACTGGCATTCTCCATCCCAAACTTCTTGACAATATTCTTTGCATACTTGCTTTGAGACAGAAAAATTGAGTCTTCCATCTGTGTGACTTGTAGTCCAAGAAAGTAGGTCAATTCTCCCATGAGGCTATTTCAAATTCAGCTTGCATCTGGTTAGAAAAATGTTTAACCATTTTATCTGACATTCCTCCAAACACTATGTCATGAACATAAATTTGAGCTACCATTATATTTCCTCCTTCATCCTTGACAAAAAGAGTTTTATCCAAACCTCCTTTCCTGTATCCTTTGTCAGTGAGGAACTTTGTCAACCTGTCATACCAAGCTCTAGGAGCTTGTTTCAGACCATATAATGCTTTCCTCAATTTGTAGACATGATCAGGATAGTTTGGATCCACAAATCCTTTAGGTTATTCCACATACACTTCCTCATTTAAGTACCCATTTAGGAAGGCACTCTTCACATCCATCTGAAACAGCTTGAACTTAAGGAGACAAGCAACTCCCAATAGAAGTCTGATTGATTCCAGTCTGGATACAGGAGCAAAAGTCTCATCAAAATCAACCCCTTCAACTTGAGTGTATCCTTGATCAACAAGCCTTGCCTTATTCCTGGTGACAACTCCTTTAGCATATGACTTGTTCTTGTAGATCCACTTTGTGCCAATGATGTTTGTTCCTTCTGGTCTAGGAACTAACTCCCATACTTCATGTTGCTTGAACTGGTTCAATTCATCTTGCATTGCTCCAATCCAGTATTCATCAGTCAAAGCCTCTTTAACATTTTTTGGTTCAATCTTAGACACAAAGCAAGAGTTTGTGATGATTTCTCTAGATCTTGTAGTGACTCCACTGTTAGGATCTCCTATGATGAGTTCCTTAGGATGATCTTTCTGAATTCTGATGGAAGGATCTTTGTTAGCTTCCTTTGATTCAGACTCTGATGGAGTAGGATTAGACACATCATCCTTTTTAGACACTTGTGTTGAAGTCTCAAAGAATGTCTCAACATCATATGGGATATTTGTTTCCTCATGGTGATCATCAACTATGACATTTATAGACTCCATCATAACTTTGGTCCTGGAATTGAACACCCTATATGCTCTGTTGTTGGTAGAGTATCCTAGGAATATTCCTTCATCACTTTTAGGGTCCATCTTTCTCCTTTGTTCACGATCTGTCAGAATATAGCATTTGCTCCCAAAGACATGGAAGTACTTCACTGTAGGCTTTCTTCCTTTCCATAGTTCATAAAGGGTGGATGATGTTCCCTTTATCAAGGTGACCCTGTTATGGACATAACAAGCTGTATTTATAGCTTCAGCCCAAAAATGAATAGGAAGCTTTTTGGCATGTATCATTGCTCTGGCATATTCCCTATAGTCTTGTTTTTCCTTTCCACAACTCCATTTTGTTGAGGAGTTATAGGTGAAGAGAACTCATGATTTATTCCTTCTGAGGAACAGAACTCATCAAACTTACTATTTTCAAATTCCTTACCATGATCACTTCTGATTCTGACAATGCATCCTTCTTTTTCTCTTTGAATTCTTTTGCACAATTCCTTAAATACATCAAATACATCAGACTTTTCCCTAATGAAGTTTATCCAGGTGAATCTAGAAAAATCATCCACAACAACATAGGCATATCTCTTTCCACCAAGACTTTCCACCTGCATGGGACCCATTAGATCCATATGTAGAAGTTCTAGCACCTTAGAGGTGGTCAGATGTCTTTTCTTTGGATGTGACATTCTAGTTTGCTTTCCAACCTGACATTCACCACAGACTCTCCCTTCATCAATCTGAAGCCATGGAATCCCTCTGACAGCCTCCATGGATATGATCTTTTTCATCCCTCTAAGATGTAAATGACCAAGTTTTTGGTGCCACCGTTTCACTTCCTTTTCTTCTTTGGCTATAGAGCACACAGAAGAGTAGTTAGTGTTCTTAGACTCCCATAAGTAACAGTTATCTTTTGATCTGACTCCTCTCATTACAACTTCTTGTTTTTCATTAGTTACAAGACATTCAGACTTGGTGAAGTTGACCTTCAATCCTAGATCACATAATTGACTGATACTTATGAGATTAGCAGTCAAACCATTTACCAGCAACACTTCATTTAGGTTTAGAACTCAAGGGCAGTCCAAGTTTCCAACTCCTTTGATTTCTCCTCTAGCACCATCTCCAAAAGTGACATAACTAGTAGTATGAGGTTTGACATCATTCAGCAGATTCTTGATTCCAGTCATGTGTTTAGAGCATCCACTGTCAAAGTACCAGTCTTCCTTGGCAGAAACTCTAAGGGAGGTGTGAGCTATCAGGGCTACAGTCTTTTTCTTCCACTGTTGAGTATATGGTGCATTTTTAGTCTTAGGTTTGACATATGGGGTCTGATTAGGATATCCATATAATCTGAAGCAGAATGGCTTTATGTGACCAAACCTTCCACAATAATGACATATCCATCTTTGATACTTTTTCTTCGTATTTCTCTGTTCTTGATGTTGAGTCCTATGTTGTGACATCTGCTTTGACATTTGTTTATCAGGCCTGGTCTTCTTCTTGTCAACAATAGATTTCTTTGCAGCCACAAATCCTAGACCAGACATGTTTCCTGCATTTTGTCCAGCCTGAAGGATTTCTTCCAACTTGTCAGTTCCATTTGTTAACATCTTGACAGACTTAGTCATCTGATCAAGTTTGGAGTTCAACATTAGAACTTCACCTTCGAGATGGCTTATAGTAGCAGTGTCTGCCTTCTTCTCATCCTCCAACTTCACTATGAGCTTTTTTCATTTTGCTGACAGACTTCAGCACTTCTGATACATAGCTTCTTGTAGGAGTCAGCAAGTTCTTCAAATGTCACTTCCTCATCACTAGAATCATTATCAGAGTTACAAATACCAGATAGTGCAGTAACTAGTTTAGCAGATTCTTCTTCAGAGTTACTTTCTGAGTCACCGTCAGGCCAAGTAACGGACATTCCTTTTTTTGTTTCTTTATAAAGGTAGGACATTCAGCTCGAATGTGCCCATATCCTTCACATCCATGGCATTGGATTCCTCTGCTTTGATTTCCCTTTTCTTCAGACTTAGTTCTTCTACTGGAGTCATAGGATCTGCTAATGTCATAGGAAATGTTCTTGACATTTGACCTTGACTTTGGGTCCATTCTCTTGATGAGTTTGTTGAACTGCCTTCCAAGCATAGCTATAGCTTCTGAAATATTCTCTTCATCACTCTCCTTGCTTTCATCTTCAGTATTGGATACAAGGGTTATGCTCTTGTTTTTCTTATCAACATTGTCACTGATCCCCATCTCAAATGTCTGAAGTGACCCAATGAGTTCATCAACCTTCAAGTTGCAGATATCCTGAGCTTCCTCTATAGCAGTCACTTTCATTGCAAACCTTTTAGGCAAGGATCTGAGAATCTTTCTCACCAGCTTTTCTTCTGACATCTTTTCTCCCAATGCTCCTGAGGTGTTGGCAATTTCCAAGATGTTCATGTGAAACTCATGAATGGTCTCATCTTCCATCATCCTTAGATTCTCAAATTTGGTAGTGAGCATCTGAAGTCTTGACATTTTTACTTTGGATGTACCCTCATGGGTGGTTTTGAGAGTGTCCCAAACATCCTTGGCCAATTCACATTGATGTACTAGTCTGAATATGTTTCTATCAATTCCATTGAACAAGGCATTCAATGCTTTAGAGTTACCCAGGGCTAACTCATCTTCTTCTTTGCTCCATTCTTCCTCAGGTTTCAGACTAGTCGTCCCATCTTTCCCAGTTATGGTGGGATGGTTCCACCCTTTGTCAGCAACTCTCCAAGATTTTTTGTCCAGTGACTTCAAGAAGGAAATCATACGAGGTTTCCAGTAGTCATAGTTTGATCCATCCAGAAAAGGTGGTATGTTCCCAAATCCTCCTTCCTTGTCCATAGCGCCAGAAAATAATATCCCTAGATCTCACCCAGAAAGACAGGCAGGGTGCCTGCTCTGATGCCAATTGAAATTCTGGCACCAGATACTTAATGTCACAGTGAATGTTATGACACCGTATCTGACAAATTGTACACCAATCAAACAGTAATCTAAAAGACAGTAAAGAACACAATCAATTGTTAACCCAGTTCAGTGTATAACAACACCTAAATCTGGGGGCTACCAAACCAGGGAGGAAATTCACTATAAGAGGTCTTAATTTAGGAATAAACCAACCAGTTTATCTCCTTCACTTAAGACCTACCCAATGCAACTTCAATCTAAGTCCTACTTAAACCTGAGTTCCTACTCACTCCCCCTTAATCACAGCAGTGATACTAATCTACTGATTAATAATATTATGAAGACATTCTTCAATACCCACGCTTGATTTTGCTTCAAAGCTTTAATCAAGAGACACAACACTCGTGATTCAAAGCTTTGAGTGATAAACAACCCTTACAACAAATCCTATTCCAAGTCACTTATCAAAATGATAATTGCTTGGATCACAGTAGTTACTAAAACTATCACAACTATACAATGCCTTATTGATCTTCTGTCAAAAGCGCTGCTCACCATTAGGATTCATGAGAAATATATATGCAGTCTATTCTTCATTTAGGGCTTCCATAAAAATAGCTAGGGTTAACCAAAGTTTACCTAAAGACTTGGTCTTGAGTTTTCATCATAACAGATTAGGGTTAAGCAAGGTTAACCTAATATCCACGTGAGCATCTGATGTGGACAATATACTTCAACTCAGAGTAGCACACCAGATTCCTGAAAATTCTCAGGAACAATAAATCTGCATAATAACTTGATCAGTACAGGATGTCTTAACATTGGTTATGACATCGTGTATCCTGCTCACTGATTTTGGTAGAATTCAGTACATATGATCATAGCTTAATCATCATGATATTCACTCATACTGAGTAGTTCCTGTAGAACATTCCTTCTGCAGAATTTACCTTTATCCCAGAATGTTATGACATCAGTCATGACATTCGCAAATCTGGTTTTACCAAAAATTAATGCCAACAAACAAACACTTACAGGATATGTTCAAAATTGATCTCCTCGAAGTACATAATTAGTATCAATACATGCTCCCGATAAGGAATGAGATTTGGATGCTTTGTATCCCATTCTCCATTAATTTGACTGATCACTAAGGCTGGGTCCCCATATACATTTAAGAACTTGATTCTCAGCTCGATAGCAGCTTTGATAACCATGATGCACGCTTCGTACTCGGCCATGTTGCTGGTATAGTCAAAGAAAAGTCTAGCGGTAAACAGCGTATGGAAACCTTTGGGAGAGATAACCACGGTTCCAATTCCATTACCAAGTGTGTTGGAAGCTCCATCGAAAACCATAAACTATCGGGATCCCGGGTCAGGTCCTTCATACGGTCCAGGTTCTTCACAATCTGTAACTAGCATGATATTCTCATCCGGGAACTCGAAATTCATGGACTGATAGTCCTCTATAGCCTGGTAAGCCAAATGATCCGCCAGTACACTTACTTTGATTGCCTTCTGATTGGTGTACTGAATATCGTATTCTGTTAAGACCATTTGCCATCTGGCTATCCTTCCGGAGAGAGCAGGTTTCTCGAATATGTATTTTATAGGACCCATTTTAGAGATCAACAAAGTAGTATTAGTCAACATATATTATCTTAGTCGGCGAGAAACCCATGCCAAAGTGCAACAAGTTTTCTCAAGCAGTGAGTGTCTTGTTTCACAGACGGTAAACTTTTTGCTAAGGTAGTATATTGCATGCTCTTTTCGACCAGACTCGTCATGTTTGCCAAGTACACATCCGATTAATTTCTCTAACACTATTAGGTACATGATTAGAGGTCTTCCTTCAACTGGTGGAATCAGAATTAGAGGCTCCTTGAGGTACTCCTTTATTTTTTTCAAAAGCTATCTGACAATCATCTTCCATTTCACTACCTGATCTTTCTTCAGTAACTTGAAGATGGGTTCACAAGTAGCGGTCAAATGAGAAATAAATCTTGCAATATAATTCAATCGTCTCAAGAAACCTCTGACTTCCTTCTTAGTACGGGGAGCTGGCATTTCTTTAATTGCTTTGAACTTGGCGGGATCAACTTTAATACCTTTATCACTAACGACAAAACCCAGGAGTTTACTGGATCTTACCCCAAAAGTGCACTTGTTCAGATTTAACCTCAGCTTGTACTTCTTCAGCCTCTCAAACAACTTGTCTAGGTGGTCAAGATGTTCCTCTTCAGTCTGATTTGTTGCTCCGGCGTTCTTCAAACCAAAAGGCATAACTTTATAACAGAAAGTTCCCCACTGTGTGACAAAGATAGTCATATCCATGTCTTCAAGTGCCATTTGATTTGATTATAACCAGAGAAACCATCCACGATGGAAAATACTTTATGTTGAGCGGTGTTATCAACAAGAACATCAAAATGTGGAAGCGGAAAGTCATCTTTGGGGATCACCCTATTCATATCCCTGTAGTCTACACACATGCGCACTTTGCCATCCTTCTTACGTACAGGAACCACATTTGCAAACCCACTAAGGATAGGAAATAACCACTAAGAAACCTGCATTGAATTTCTTCATAAACTTAGTGTTGTACCCCAAAATTTTCCCTCCCAAATTTCTCAAAACATTTCAAGAAAGATATCCAAATTGCTCAAAGTAGTCCAAGGGTTGGCCAGACAAGCTCTCTCCTAAGGCAGTCTACCTCAAATTAGGGTTTCATGTTGCATCAAGATACTTGAGTCCAAGTGGTCCCAAATGCTCAACATTGTCCTAATATGTTCTCAAGATCATCCATGTCAAGTTTCAAGTCTTGCAGAGGAAGTTTGCTCAGTCAATTGCTCAAAGGTCCAAAAATCGACTGTGCTAGGGCAAAAGTCAACTGTGACCCACAAACAGTCAAACTTCAAGATTTTTGGTAACCATTCTCATTTTGAAGTATATTTCATCATTTTATCAAGGTTTGATCATGATTCATCAAGGATTGCTCATAATTCATCAAGACTCAAAAGTTGCTAAATTAGGGTTTTATAGAAAAAGTCAACTCAACTTTGACCAAGCATAACTTTCTAATACTTTATGATAAATGACCCATCCAAAGCTCATTTTTAAGAGGATTCAATTCCCAACAATCCATCTTCAGCTCCCAAGTTCAAAATATGCACTCACAAGAAGTTATGAATTTGGACATTATAGGTCATTTTGGAAAGTCAACAAAAACACCTTTTGGGTCAAAGATTCTTACATGAACAAGGAAGATCCAATTGAGATGAATCTAAATAGGTCTCTTAGGGGACACCCTAAGCTTTCTAGAAAGTCCAAGAACACCCTCATAAGGTTAAAATTGAGAGAGATATGCATTGTCAAAGTTGGATAATTTTTGAAAAAATGCATGAAGCAAATATTGACCAAACTTGGAATTTTTCCAAATGGGCCTATCTTTTCAAGTTTGAAACTCATTACTAACATGATCCACGACCTCTAAGCCCACCCATACATTTTTCTACTATTTATGCTATTTATTTTGATATTTTATTCATTAAAATTCAGAATTAAATAAATAAATAATAGAAATAATATAAATTTTGATGTGAATCCATTTTGGGAAAGTTTTATGCTGGTTTATGTCAATTGATTTCGTGCAATAACCTTTCAAATATGTCCAGGTTCATCCACATGTGAAAATGGCATAAAATCATCAAATATGGCATTTTTTTCAAATCTTGATCATGGTCTTAAAACACAACATTATGAGGGAGATTATTTCCTTGCTTTCTTGTCTCCTTATTCTCCTCTATAAATATAGAGCCATACAAGCTTGAAAGGGACGAAAATCCTCTCAAAAAGCTCTCAAAAATCTCTTCAAAAAGCTCTCTAAAAGCTCTTCAAAAAGCTCTCTAAAAGCTCTTCAAAAAGCTCTCCAGAAATCAAAGAATTGGTGCAAGTCATATCTCGAGGTTTCGGTCTCTCTCAATTGACATCAACCCTCAAACCATCCTCTTGAATTCCTCAAGAGTCTTACAATGCCCAAGAGCAATCCACCACACGCCTATCATGCCCCCCATTTGACAACGTCGGTTTGGTAAAATTTTAAACTTTGAATCTCTAATTTTAATCACATTTTATGGTATGTTAACGTTTGTTTGAGTTTATATAGAACAATTATGGATGGTTGAATCATAGGTTCCACAGAAGAATAAAAAAACACCATAGTTAGAGCATGAAGCTTTCGAAGATTCGGGCCTACAGATTTCTGATGATTGCACCCCCTGTTTATTTTTGCTATTAGGCCCATCTTTATTTTCATGTTTTATTCGTTTTGTTTATTTCTTTTAATCCCTTTTATTTTTTTTATCAATAAACGAATATAAAAATCACATAAAAATAGATTTAGGATTTTTTCTTAATTAAATTTTAATTTTAGGTAAAACTTTAATTTCTTTTTGTAAATAACTTAAAAATAATTAGAATAAATGGGTTTTATTACTAACTTAATTGTATTTTATTTTTTCCTAAAATAACCAAAGAAACCAAAATAGGTCATGTAATTATTTTTATTAATTAATTTAATTAACTAATTAATTGCATATTTAACTTAGAAAACTTATTTCTTTTATGAAAAACAACAAAAAAACAATGTTTCTTTTAATTAGGTTAGAAGGGTCAAAACCTTAAATTCTCGTCGATCTTAATTCTTCTCGCGCGCTTTATTTTTATTATTTACCATATTGATGTAACTGCCTACAGTTTGTAATAGTTTAATTAGGACGTTTATTTACATTTATCGCTTTATTTTCAAAGGGTTTGTTTTTGGCTATGTAAATACCCGAAGCCTTGTAATAGTTTAGTTTAATTTCTGCACTTTTAAATTCCGCAAATTATGAACTGTTAGATGTATGAGTAACTAGGGTTTGCATGACAAGAATGTATGACTAAATTTAAAACAGTTAGATCACCCTAAATGTGCAAAGATAAATAAACTGAAACTGAATCACTCGCACATGCGCACTCCTAGGGTACACTCCCACTTGGTTGCCTTCGGTAAACGGTCATTGAGTATAGGATATTTTAGTGGTCGTCCTTTTGTCCAAAGATCAAGTTGCCTCGGAAAGGTTGCCTCGGATATTGTTGCGTCAAATAAATTGATCTAAGACATTAGGATTACTACTAAGACATCCTAACATTGCTTTAGTGACCGTACGTCCCTTTCGAATTGACCCTCAAACTCCAACGATGGTGCTACCTACTCACTAATAGTGGGATAACATTGTCTAAAGGAAACAAGCATAGAACGATTCTTTTTTCGAGTAGGTAGATTAGTTCTTAGATACTTGCTCATCCAAAACAAACTTTTTTTCACACTTACACTCCTTTACAAACAAAGTCTTCAAAAAACACTTCATTACACTCTTGAAGACAGAAGCAAGAGTTAAATCGAAGTTAAAACAAAAACTTTTCAAAACCCACAAACACAAAGAAAACAATTTTGAAAATGATGAGCAAGTACCTAAGAGTCAGTAGATAACTACGGATAAAAAGGGTGCTAATACCTTCCCTTTCTATAATCTACCCCCGTACTCAGAAATATCTCGAAAAAGGAATTTTTCTGTGCTTTTTTCCTTTCCTTGTTGGATAAAATAAAAGACGATGGCGACTCTTGCTTACCGCGACATTTTGCGAACACAAACGCAAAATGCAAACCAACAAAATTTCCTTAACGAAATAGGGAAACCACCTCCCGGTTCTGGCCACCGTATCACAGAACTGGCGACACTGCTGGGGAGCTAATAAGTGGGGTGTACCTTAGGAATAGTTCATCATATTGTTTTCTATTGTTTGATTTGATTACTTTATCTTTGTGGGCTTTGTATCGGAGTTACTATAGATCCTAACCTGGATCTGGGGATACCTTTTAGGTAAGTAGCAATAGACTGTGAGGGAACTGTACGGCATAGACCGATAAGGTTGAAGCAATAGCTACGTTGGTGTGACACTTTAGTTGGTACCGATATCCCTTGTGGAAGAACAAGGAGAGTATGGGGCTGTTAAGGGGTCATTAAGCATCAACTAACCTTAGAACCTATAATTGACCAACTTGGCCATAGAAAAGTAGCAGTATGCTACACTCATTGAGACCATACTCTCGCGATGATTCCGGCCACAAGAAAAGGTTGCTAAACTGGAATTGTGATCGATCGAGGATGGTCAGTGATATTGAGATCCTCTAGAAACCCAGTTACTATTACTAGGATAGGTTGAACCAACTAAACTGAAAGAGGGTAATACCTAAACTCCATGCCAGCCTGAAATTTAAGGGCTATTGTGTGACTTGTGTGCTTTCAACTTGAACTAGTTGCACATGTTTGTTATCTAACAACTTGAGTTCCTTGCAGTTTTGTTTACAGTCCTTATCCAATACCTTGGATTTCTTGCCGGATTTACTTGTTTACATTACCTCGTACTTTTGCTTAAACGCATAACATACACATCATAACATCATGCCTTAACATTTCCTTAACCATTTAAAGGATCTCAAAGGTTTGTGATGCAGGTTATGGTAAATCAAACGTCTAGCAAGGGGAAAAGGGGATTTATTTTCCTCTAGCCAATGTCATCTAGAGATCAAAACACGATAATTTGAGTCGGTGGCTATGACCCACTCGATATGCTGAGCTTGACTCTTGAAGAAGGACTCTCAACAAACGCGAAGTTTCTTCAATCAAATTCTAAAAGTTTCTTGTTTACCCCGCGAGATCCTTGAAAACATTGCATACATATATCATACATATCATTTCATTACAGGTACCATTACATGTTTCTCATCTTCTTCGCTGTTTATTTCAGCAATCATGTCTTCTGAAACACCTACTGATCAAGCCATCAAGGCTCTTCAAGTTCAGAATGCTCAGTTTCAGGAAATGTTCTTGAACTTGGCCAAGAGTCAACAAGATTTGAAGACTCTTATCTTGAAGGACAAGAAGAAGAAGAAGAAGAAGAAGAAGAAGAAGAAGGTGGTCCTCTTGAATATGGGTTGCAGATTCGGGAACAATTTGCGATAGGAGACTGATTTGTCCCATTCATCTGGAGGGGGAGAAAATCAAGAGGAAAGAAAGAGTCCTAGCCCTGTAGTTTCTGAAAATGACACAGACTTTGATGAAGACCAGTATCCTCCTGCTGAGGATAGATATAAGAAACTTGAAGACCGGCTTAGTACAATGGAAATTTAGAAGATACCTGGGTTGGACTTTGGCGATCTGGGATTGGCATCTGGGGTGGTGATCCCTCACAAGTTTAAAGCTCTTGTCTTTGCTCAGTATGACGGGGTATCCTGCCCGAAGCTACACCTCCGCTTATATGTCATAAAGATTCAACCCTATACTGCTGGTAGAAATCTCTGGGTTCATTTCTTTCACGATAGTCTGTCAGGGACTCAACTTGAATGGTTATGTCAACTAGAAGGAGGTAACGTCCGCAACTGGGAGGACCTTGCTGCTGGTTTTTACAAGCAATACTAGTATAATACCGACCTTGCTCCCACGCGTACTCAACTTCAGGGTATGTCTATGGGTACAGGCGAAGGCTTTAAGGACTACGCTCAGAAGTGGAGAGATCTTGCTGGAAGAGTCCAACCCCCTCTGTCTGATAGGGAGTTGGTGGATATGTTTCTTGGGACTTTGTCTGGTCCCTATTTCAATCATTTGATCGGCAGCTCACCAGTGGGTTTCACTGAACTGATTCTGACTGGAGAAAGAGTAGAAGCTGGGATCCTGAGTGGTAAGATCCAGAAAGATACCTCTTCGAGTACAAAGAAGAAGTCATTTGGTGGCAAGAGGGAAGACAATGTTTTGCACGTCCAGAAGAGGTGTAGCCAGGTAGACTACCACCAATCTGTGGGGGCAGTGTTGATCTCTAATTCGGCACACACACAACGACCACGACAACAAAATAATCAGCCAAAGAGGGAAAGACTTCAAAGGCAGTTCACCCAAATCAACATGCCATTGTCACAAGCATTGCAGCACATGTTGAAGATGAATCTGATTACGGTGATAAACCCTCATCTGAACCCTAAGACTTCTTCTCCTAACTACAACCCAGATGCAAGGTGTGCTTATCATTCTGGTAGCCCGGGGCACGATACTAACAATTGTTGGGTGCTGAAATACAAGATTCAGAATATGATTGACGCTAAGGAGATCGAATTCGACCCTCCTGAGACTCCCAATGTGATCACTGCTCCCTTGCCAAAATATGACTAGGATTGAAAGCACTTTTGTTCATTTGAATTCTGAAGTTGTATTTTTCTTTGCTTATTCAAACAATTATTGTCATGTCAAACTTTTTTATTTCATTAATGCATTACACGTGTCTGTTTTGAATTAATTGTTTTCACTATGCTTAAATTGCTTCATATTTCCTTTTTGTGATGTTCAACTCTCGATTAAAAAACTCTAAGCCTTTAGAGGGAGGATGACAAAAATGATACCACAATCTCTACAGTATGCTTTTGAACAGACCCCGCTGACGATGTACAGGCGTTGTTTCAAATCCTAAACAGTGGAGTTATAACGAAGATAATCCCTAGTCAACCCCTTTGAGCCAAAGAAGTTGGAGTTTTTCTTTTCACACAAATTAAAACCCTTAATCACAACCTGGGGCAGGGTAGTTTTCTCAGTTAATTCGGGTGCATAATTAATGGCATCAAAGAGGTCCTTCCAAAACAAAAGACGGTGATGGTTCCGTATAATCGTCAAGACAGGAAGTCATTATCTCTCGAAATAAAAGCCCATTAAGTCAAAACCTATGAAGGAGACTTAAGAAAAACTGGGGCATCCCGCTGACTGTAATCACAAAAGAAACAGTTCAGGCAAAAGACAGGGATAATAAAATCAAAAAGAAAGAGATCCTAAAAACTCTCAACAAAAATGACTGCCTGTTCAAAATAAATTGTCAGTATCCAAACCGTCGCTGGAATATCAGAGCAAAGACTCAAACAGGATCTAAATACACAATTAGTTGAGTTTAGGATCGAAGAACATCATGAAGAATGGGTGGGTACAAATAAAATTTGAGCCTTTATCCTTTGTTTCTTGAACCGTGAACTAGGCCACTTTATAACCCTTAAAAGTCCTAGCTAAAGCATGGGTTAGTTCGAAAGCATATTGTTACAAAAGGTATCCTGACTCCTGTAGGACTTGCTGTAAATCCTGAGTTGACATCACATTTTACAAAATTTTCTTGTCTTACTGAAAAATGCATTTTCAAAAATTTCAAGACAGACATAAGCTTTGCATTCTTAAAATAACATTGTTTGCATATGACTATTTTTTCAACAACAGAGAAATTCGCACGACGAATATCTAGTGAACAAAAATATTCTCAATAAAAAGGATCACCTCAAGTGGAAAAAACACTTCCAACCAAGGGGCACGGCATGAGCATTGTCTATCATCTGGGGCAGTCAAGTCAAGATTCAAGGAGTCTCTCAAAGATGCCAAATAGCCAGGGGCAGATCTCCATCTAAATCACTTGGGGCATTGGACATGAATTCCAGCAACGAATCTTGTATGATCAAACGAACATCTTCTAGTAGTATGGAAACACAACACTACTGGCAATGACAACTCCCTACACCCTGAGAGTGTGGACATAGTCAGAAAATACTGCGCATGAACAAAGACCCGCTAGGTTGACAGACCTAGGCAAAAATAAGGGCATCCCGATGAACCAAAATGGTTCGGGCAAAAATTAGGGATAAAAACAAAAAAAGATTTGTACACCCGACAAGTCAAAAACCTGAAAAGGCGGCTTGGGCAAGAAAGGGTATCCCGGTTGTGATCGGTGGATCTGGAACTGACTGTTTAACGCTGGTTCGCGAAATATCGCGGAAGCAAGAGTCGCCACCGTCTTTTATTTTCTCCAAATGGAAAGGACAAAAGCACAGAAAAATTCCTTATAGAGATTGCTCTCGGTTCGGGAGGTAGGTTATAGAAAGGGAAGGTGTTAGCACCCTTTCTATCCATGGTTATCCATGGGCTCTTAGATACTTGCTCATTTGTGTTTTCCAAATTGGTTTGTTTGCTTTTCAACTGTGGGTTTTAAAAAGTTTCTTTGAAAATTTCAGTTCGACTCTTGTATCAGTCCTCAAGAGTGTTTGAAAAATTGCTTTCGAAAGCTTTTTGAAAATGTGTTGGTGTGAAAAGTATTTTTGAATTTGTTTTGAAATTAGAGCAAGTATCTAGAGTCGTCTACCTACCCTAAGGAATTCGTCTGTGTAAATGTCCTTTAAAGTAGTGCCATCCCACCATTGAGAGGTAGGTAGCACCATCGTTGGAGGTGTTCGGGTCAATTCGAGGTTCGGGACATGGTGATCACAAGAGCAATAGGAAGATACCTTAGAAGCTACCCTCATGCCAGGTTCTCGGATCATGAGGACTTACTAAAACATCCTCTACTCGACGATCACCTTTCGAGGCAAGGCAACAGTGAGGCGTACCCTAGGGGTGGTGTGTGATTCGTGTGTCGTTTTCAGATATTTTATCGTTCATGTCATTGGTGATCTACGCGTTTGTTTTTATTTAGACATTCATTCTTGCATGCAATTATCAACAGTTAAAAGGTTACGAAAATTAAAGTTCCTACACTATTACAAAGGCGCGGGTCCACATCGCCAAATTAAAATCCAGGACCCGATTTGACAGAAAATAAAGAAATAAAGTAAAGTGCGAAAGATAAATATTTACATGGCTTTGGGAGAAGTACATTAATATTATAAGAAGTAAAATGCGCGAATTGAATTAAAATTGGAAACGAGGGCGTTGGACCCTTTTTAATGAAATTAAATTATTAAATTAATGAAATTAAAGAAGAAAAAGAAATTATTTTTTTTGAGTTTTTTGGAGTTGTGAATTTTTAATGAGAAGATTAGCTGAAATTAAAATTAAATTAACCCTAATTCTATGACTTCTATTTATTAAGAAAAAATATTAAAGTTAAACCTAAATTAACCTAATTAATTAAAGCAATTTGATTTATAAAAATAATAGTAAATAATTAATTATTAGTGAAAAGAAAAGAAAAAGTAATTAAAATAATTAAAACCTAATTCTACAAGTTTTTAGTTTATTGAGAAAAATATTTGAATTAAACCTGAAATTCTGGCTGCAGATACTCAATGTCACGTTCAATGTTATGACACCGTATCTGACTTACTATATGACAGTAAATACAAAAGCAATAAAGAACACAGTCAATTGTTTACCCAGTTCAGTGTGCAACAACACCTACTCTGGGGGCTACCAAGCCAGGGAGGAAATCCACTATAAGAGATTTTAATTCAGGAATAAACCAACCAGTTTATCTCCTTCACTTAAGACCTACCCAATGCAATTCCAATCTAAGTACAACTTAAACCTGAGTTCCTACTCACTCCCCCTCAATCACAGCAGTGATACATAAACCAATTTGACTTAAGAATTGATGAAGACACTCTTCATAAACAAACACTTGATTAAGCTTCACAGCTTTTTAATCAAGCAACACAATCACTCGTGCTTCACAGCTTTGAGTGATGCACACAACTAACTTGACTCTGCTTCACAGCTTTAGTCAAGGAACATTCAAACACTCTTGCTTCAAAGCTTTGAGTGCTACACAACCCTTACAATTTGAAACCTATTCCAAGGCACTTATCACAATGATAATTGCTTGAAGTACAATAATCAAATCTATACAGATTACAAATGATCTTCTGATCAATCAAGAGGGATCCGTTGAAAAACAGCAGCTCTGTTGAATATATAGCAGCTGCAACTTCAGTTAGGGTTTCCACAAAAACCTAGGGTTAATTCCGTTTGACCTAAAGACCAGGTCACAGGACTTTATTAACCAGGTTAGGGTTGAGCTAGGTTACCCCTCAGAAAACGCAGGATTCTGTTCAGGAAAGACTGAGTTATTTCCTGAAAAAACTCAGACTTATCCATCCTGCAAACCTGTTAGTTCAGAACAGGATGTCATAACATCTGTTATGACATCTGAGAAAACCTGTCTACTGATTTAGCAAAATGTGATCATTTTGCAAAATGCTCAGATACACACTTATAAACATCAGTACTTCAATTACAATATTTTTCTGCAAAGGTACCTAATGAGTCAGTACAAACTGAACTAGAATGTTATGACATCAGTCATGACATTCACACATACACTTGGGATTTACCAAAAATGCAAGCCAATACCTAAACACCTACAAACTCCCCCTTTGGCAGATTTTCGGCTAAAGACCCTAAGTAATCAGAGATAGATAGCAGCAGAAATAAGTGACAGCAGAAAAATAGAATGTCAAGTACTAATTAAGTAAGTACCAAAATATTCTCCCCCTCTTTAGCCACAAATGGGCCAAAGATACATGTTCATAAAATTATACAGTTATCCAAAACAAAATAATAAGAGCAGCAGCAGAAAACAATTGAATACACTTCCAAACTCCACCAGATATCAGCACCAACCAGCAACACCACCAAACAACAATCAACCTTCAAGCACTGTCATCAGACTCAGAGGAGCTAGTTTCTTCAATGTTGAGATGTCCTTCAGCTTCTACACCTTCTTCCCTTCTGTTTTCTTCAGCTTCCTCCTTTTCTAGCCTGGCAATTAGAGTTTCTAGGGTCCTTTTTCTAGCATCCAGCTCTTTGCAAGTTTCTTTTAAAACAGCTATGACATCTGATGTCTTGGACTGGGTCTTCACAGACGATGTCTCAGCTGATGTTATGACAATGTCTGGAGCATGAGATCCCTGAAACAGTTTGTAGTGCAGGCCAAGGGCAGGAGCTCTTTTGCAGACTGTATCTCTTGCCACAAGGATATCAGGGTATTGTGCAAGGATGATTCCACAAAGGAGGGAGGGAAAGGCAATTGGTCCTTTGACAGCATAACTGCCAGCATGCTTTAAAGTTTGTTCAAAGATGTACCTCCCATAGTCAAAAGCAGTCTTGGTTCCCACAGCATAGATAAATCTCCCCAATCCTGTGGAGATAGTTGATTTGTGATTTGTAGGCACCCAGTTGGCTGCACCTATTTTATGCAAGATGGCAAATTTCATGCTGAGTTTACTAGCATTCAGCTTCCCTTTCAAGGGCCAGCACTTTACTTGCCTGGCTGTGATGGTTAGACAAACTTCATTGTCAGTTGCCTCTAGATCAGGACAGTCCTCATTTGTTCTTCCAAGAAACTTGTTGATTTCTGATGGAGAGAACTTGACCCTTCTTCCTCTAACAAAAACACTTTCAAAGTCAGCTGACCTTCCATCAGCAGACAAGTTCACTACAAACTCCTTGACCAGATTTTCATAACATTTGTGAAACTTTATCAATGTCTTCATTAGTCCAGCATTCTTGATCAGGTCCATGATGTCTTTGCACTCCAAGGCATCATTGTTGAGTTCTCTCTCTAAGGCTATTCTCTTTAAGCAAACATACTTCCATCTGTTTGCATTGTCAGGATGATGAAAAGAGATGTTGTCTGTTGGCACTTCAGGCACTCGAGCAATTTTGCTGGAGGGGAGCTTCCTTCTGATGGGAGTTTCTTCAATATCAATCTCAAATTCTGATTCCTCATCAGAATCAGAAGTTTCAGGTTCTTTACTCTTCTTAGAGATTGGTTGTCTAGCAGTATGCACCTGGGCCTTCTTCCCTTTTGTCTGAATACTTTTCTCAGCCATGCCTTCAGCCTTGGATTTCTTAGCATTAGGTTTATCATTCTGACTATTCTTTCTTTTCATCAATCTCCTAGCTATGCTAGGGTTCACATTAGCAATCAGATCATTATCTGAGTAATCCTCATCCACATCAATGATAGGTGGATCAGCAACCTTTTCTGAGAGGTTCTGAATGTTGTCTTTTTGTGTCACAACATTCTCAGTAACATCTACATTTTCAGAAACTTCCACATTTGGACTTTCTGATTGATTTAAAGGGACAGAAATCCCCGGTACAGATTGGTTGCCACTCAGTATACTAGTAACCAGCCTAGCAATAGCTTGGTGAACTTGAACTGATCCTTCTCTATTAGGTACAAAAGACGAAGGATGAGAAGAATTACCAGAGGTTGTAGCTTGAGTTCTTCCTGCATGTCTGGTTCTGAGCTTTTTTACTTTGGCTGGGTCAGTTGCCATCTCTCTGAGAAGAGTGACCTCAAGAACTTCAGATTCTATGCATGTGGTGATTGCCCTAGAATCTTGGTCAGATGATGACGATGATGAGGATGACGAAGTTCCCATGGTTGAAGGCGATGTCTGAGACATTTTGATTGACTTTGAGTAATGGTAGCAGTTTGAGAAGGATCTTTGATTGAGAGGAGAAAACAGGTTGCAAGGACGAGAGAGGTAGAGGGTAAAATGGAGTCTTTTCAACTTCTTAAAGATTTTGAAAGAATTGTGAAAGTATAAGATTAACCCACTAATGACAGACTTAATAAAGTTAATTCCTTCAACCTTTGTTTTAAGCAAAATTAATTGCTATAATTTCTTATGTTGGTGAATACCCAACCTGCCCCTCAAATTTTCAAGTTTATTTCCAACAAGAGCCTTGGTAGAAGAATCAGTCAGCTGAAGCTTAGAGAGACTATGCTCCAGTTTAAATGACTTCTTCTCTTCAAAGTCAATAGGGTTCAAGGAAATGTTGATTGTTTTCAGATTGTCACAACACAATGTCACAACATCTTGTGTAACATTGTACTCAGGGAGCATCTGTTTTGACCAGATGTTTTGAGAACAGAATTTATTAGACTTGTTATTTCCAACATCCTTGTCAAGATGACTTAAGGTTCTGACAACACATCCTTCTTCAAGTTTATTTGCCACATCACAGATATTATCAACCTGTAGTTTTGGAGTTCTTCTGACAGCTTCCATAGAAATAGCTCTTTTCATTCTTCTTAGATGAAGGAGACCAAGCTTATGCTGCCACAGTTTCATCTCTTTTTCTTCTTTGATGATTTGACACATAGTGGAGATATCAGTGTTCTCAGGCTGCCACACGTAACAGTTATCTTTGGATCTGATTCCTCTCATTACAACTTCTAGTTTTTCATTAATTACTAGACATTCAGATCTTGAGAAGTTGACCTTGAATCCTAGATCACATAATTGACTGATACTAATGAAATTAGCAATCAACCCTTTTACCAGCAGTACTTTATTCAGACTTGGAACTCCAGGGCAGTCCAAATTACCAACTCCTTTAACTTCACCTTTAGCACCATCTCCAAAGGTCACAAAATTGGTGGTGTGAGGCATAACATTATTGAGGAGATTTTTGAATCCAGTCATGTGTCTGGAACATCCACTGTCAAAGTACCAATCTTCCTTTGCAGAGACCCTCAGGGAAGTGTGAGCTATCAGTGCAGTAGCCTTTTTCTTCCATTTAGGAGCATGTGGTACCTTTTTAGACTTAGGTTTGACACCTGAGTTCTGATTAGGATATCCATGTAGTCTGAAGCAGAAGGGCTTTATGTGACCATATCTCCCACAATGATGACATTTCCATCTTTGGTACCTTTTCTTCATATGTCTCTGTTCCTGATGTTGAGAGTTATGTTGAGACATCTGTTTTGACATTTGCTTACCAGTACCAGATTTCTTTGCTTCCATAAATCCTAGTCCAGATTTATTTCCCACATTTTGTCCAACCTGAAGGATCTCTTCCAATTTGTCTGTTCCATTTGTCAACATCTTGACAGATTTGGTCATTTGATTCAGTTGTGAGTTCAGCAATTGAACTTCTCCTTCTAGATGACTTATAGTTTCAAGATTTGCCCTTTTTTCAGCCTCCAGCTTTATAATGAGTTTTGATTGTTTCTCATTCTGCACACAGACTTCAGCACTTCTGATACACAATTTCTTGTAGGTATCAGCCAGTTCTTCAAATGTCACTTCTTCATCACTAGTGTCACTTTCAGAAGTACAAACACTAGTTAGGGCAGTAACTAGTTTGGCAGATTCTTCTTCAGAATTACTTTTTGAATCATAGTCAGACCAAGTAACAGTCATTCCTTTCTTTTGTTTCTTAAGAAAGGTAGGACATTCAGCTCGAATATGTCCATATCCTTCACATCCATGGCATTGAATACCTCTGCCTTGGTTTCCCTTATCTTCTGACCTTGGTCTTCTGCTGGAACTGTCAATGTCAGAGGGAATGTTATGAACATTAGACCTTGACTTTGGATCCATTCTTTTGATGAGCTTGTTGAACTGTCTTCCAAGCATGGCAATAGCTTCTGATATGTTTTCTTCTTCATCCTCCTTGTATTCAACATCAGTGTTGGATACAAGTGCTATGCTTTTGTTCTTCTTGTCACCATTATCAGTGATCCCCATCTCAAAAGTCTAAAGAGACCCAATAAGTTCATCCACTTTCAACTTGCTAATGTCCCGGGCTTCCTCTATGGCAGTTACCTTCATTGCAAATCTTTTAGGCAAGGATCTGAGAATCTTCCTCACCAGTTTTTCTTCTGACATCTTTTCTCCCAGTGCTCCTGAGGTGTTGGCAATCTCCATGATGTTCATGTGAAACTCATGAATGGTTTCATCTTCCATCATTTTTAGATTCTCAAATTTGGTAGTCAACATCTGAAGCCTTGACATTTTTACTTTGGAAGTGCCCTCATGAGTAGTTTTGAGAGTGTCCCAAACTTCCTTGGCCAGTTCATATTGATGTACTAGTCTGAAAATGTTTCTATCAATTCCATTGAACAAGGCATTTAAAGCTTTTGAATTTCCCAGAGCTAACTCATCTTCTTCTTTACTCCAATCTTCCTCAGGCTTCAGACTGATTGTCCCATCTATCTCAGTTATGGTGGGATGAATCCATCCTTTGTCAGCAGCTCTCCAAGCCTTTTTGTCCAGAGATTTTAGGAAGGCAATCATACGAGGTTTCCAGTAGTCATAATTAGTTCCATCCAGAATGGGTGGTCTATTTCCAAAAACTCCTTCTTTGTCCATAGTGCCAGAAAGTGATATCCCTAGATCTCACCTAGTAATACAGGCAGGGTGCCTGCTCTGATACCAATTGAAATTCTGGCTGCAGATACTCAATGTCACGTTCAATGTTATGACACCGTATCTGACTTACTATATGACAGTAAATACAAAAGCAATAAAGAACACAGTCAATTATTTACCCAGTTCAGTGTGCAACAACACCTACTCTGGGGGCTACCAAGCCAGGGAGGAAATCCACTTTAGAGATTTTAATTCAGGAATAAACCAACCAGTTTATCTCCTTCACTTAAGACCTACCCAATGCAATTCCAATCTAAGTACAACTTAAACCTGAGTTCCTACTCACTCCCCCTCAATCACAGCAGTGATACATAAACCAATTTGACTTAAGAATTGATGAAGACACTCTTCATAAACAAACACTTGATTAAGCTTCACAGCTTTTTAATCAAGCAACACAATTACTCGTGCTTCACAGCTTTGAGTGATGCACACAACTAACTTGACTCTGCTTCACAGCTTTAGTCAAGGAACATTCAAACACTCTTGCTTCAAAGCTTTGATTTCTACACAACCCTTACAATTTGAAACCTATTCCAAGGAACTTATCACAATTATAATTGCTTGAAGTACAATAATCAAATCTATACAGATTACAAATGATCTTCTGATCAATCAAGAGGGATCCGTTGAAAAACAGCAGCTCTGTTGAATATATAGCAGCTGCAACTTCAGTTAGGGTTTCCACAAAAACCTAGGGTTAATTCCGTTTGACCTAAAGACCAGGTCACAGGACTTTATTAACCAGGTTAGGGTTGAGCTAGGTTACCCCTCAGAAAACGCAGGATTCTGTTCAGGAAAGACTGAGTTATTTCCTGAAAAAACTCAGACTTATCCATCTTGCAAACCTGTTAGTTCAGAACAGGATGTCATAACATCTGTTATGACATCTGAGAAAACCTGTCTACTGATTTAGCAAAATGTGATCATTTTGCAAAATGCTCAGATACACACTTATAAACATCAGTACTTCAATTACAATATTTTTCTGCAAAGGTACCTAATGAGTCAGTACAAACTGAACTAGAATGTTATGACATGAGTCATGACATTCACACATACACTTGGGATTTACCAAAAATGCAAGCCAATACCTAAACACCTACAAAACCTAATTTAAAAAGCTAAAATTAATTAATGATATTTATTTACAAAAAATAACATTAAATAAAAATACTTCTTTTTGTCTTTTTGCTGATTTTTATATTGTTTTTATAGTTTATGAAAAATAATTTAAATTAAAGAATTAAAAAAAAGAACAATTGAAACAAATAAGAAATAAAAAATAAAAAAAATTGAATGGCAAAACCTTAGGGGGTTCTGTCCCCAATTGGAGGTGTATTCCTAGTATTTTAGGCCCATCTTTGCAAGGCCTTGTCTGACTTTTTGGCTAGCATGTATGTGCATTGACTGCAGCGTATCATAGACCTTGATTTTGGGCCATTGGATTGATACCATAAGCCATGTGGCCAGTTGGATATGAGGGACGTATGGTGAACCTTAGGATCAAATCTGCATGGGATTAGATTGAGAGAAAAAATATTGAAAGAGAGTGGGGGACCTGGGATCGAACCCAGGTCCTGTTGGTTACCAAGTGCTTTCTCCACCACTATGCCATTCACGCGCTTTTGATTATATAATAACTAATAAATAATATGAAATAAAACAAGAATTAGTGGACAAATTAGCGCGAAATTTCAAATCCTCCAATCGTTGCCTTACACCTCACTGTCTTCTTCCTCGTTTTGTTTTTTTTTCTGAAACATGAAAAGGTTAGCGGGGGTTTAAACCCCCTCAAAACAGGCATGTTCCAAGAATAGCGAATAGCACATGGTAGCTCATAAATTGAGCGCGAGGTGTGTGTCCAGATCGTCCAAGCATGCTGAGTTGAATGGTCTGGGTCTCACGTTCTAATTTTTCCTTAACTAAGAAACCCCAATTCAAAGCTTTGAAAACCCTAAAAGACAACAATGGCAAATTCGCGTATGGTATATAAAAACTCAATCAAACTATGTGGTTAGCCTCAGAATCAGTTAATTAGTGTGAATCCATAAACAAAATGCAATTAATATGCTTGAATATTAAAACACGATTATGCATAAAATTGAAAACATTTTGACTTATAACTACCAATTCTTGATGTTTCAAGCTATGATTTTGATTCAGACTCCTTCCTTGAAGTCTCAGCAAGCCAATGGAACAATTATTTTGGCTTGATTCGCCCTAGAACCTAGTTTTCAGTATTGGAATTTTTGTCAAAAAACTCAAGTTTGGTTATGGATTTCTGGCGCAGCTGGGAGGTCTTTTTGCACTAGGGTTGGCTTCATGCTTATGTATGGAATGATTAGGGTTGGGTTGTTTGTCCAAAGAATCAAAACATTAATGGAATGGATATTGATTTTCATGGCAAATATTTTCCAATCTTTTTCATGCAAACTTGGTTCCAATCATGGCCAATTAACTTGATTCTTTCTAAATCAGATAATGCACAAAATCTTAAGGCTATTTCATGCATAAAAAGATTTGATTGCTTAGGTTTAGTATTTTTTACATATTTATTTTAATTAAATGAATTATTAATAATTAAAAATCCAAATAAATAAATAAAAATGATAAAAAACTTCCCTTTGGGCCAAATGGTCGTGCAAATGTTTTGGATGATGGATTTTTGAAGAAAAAGAGGCCCATTAGCAATTTTAGGACATTTGAAGCAATGTTGACTTTTCAAAATATCCAAAAATTTCAAAACTTCCACAAGGCATATCTTGCTCAATTTTTAAGCTTTGCTCATTTTCTTGGACATTTAGGAAAGGTCTTTTAGTCCTCTAACCAATGCCTTTAATCCCATGTCATTTTGATTTACCAATCTCAAGTTATGGCCTTTGACTTAAAGTCCCTTTTTGTTGACTTTTGAAAATGACCTATAATGTTGAAATTGATAACTTTTTGTGAGAGCATTTCTTGGGCTTGGAGTGTGAATAGGAGTTGTAGGAAATGTCTTCATCTTCAAAATGAGCTTTGGATGGAATTTTTCTGATAAACCATGTGGAAGTTATGCCTTGGTCAAGTTACAGTTGACTGTTTCAACTATCCAGATATGGAAACTTTTGCATCTTGAGACTTTTTGAGCCAAGCTTTGAGAATCATGATCAAGCATTGATCAAATGATGTTTGTGGCTTCAAAATGAGATGTTGACCAAAAATTTGAACTTTTGACTATCAAATGACCATTTTGCCCCTGCAGTTGACTGTAGAGCAATTAGGGTTTTTGACTGTGCAATTTTGTGCTGTAAGTCTTGAAACTTGGCATGAGGATGCCTGACCATGTTTATAGGCATGTGGGACTTGATTGGACCCTTGGAAACTTCATTTTCTTTGTCAGAACCAAAACCCTAGTTTTTGACTGTTAGGAGGCCCTTGAACTGTGCAACCCTTGGGGAGATTTTTGAACCTTTGACTTGGCAAATCTTGAAGAATATGGGAGGGCAAATTTTGGGGTACAACAGTTGCCCCTGTTCAATCTTCTTAGACCTGAGGATGCAGATTGGCTGACGTGCCTTTCGTAATCCGAAGGTGGAAGATGATTGAACACTAGAGTGCCTAGAAATTTGCGCTCACATAGTAGTGTGATGTGGGGAATGGGCTTATAGATGCCATTTGGAGATTGATGGATAGGATGATGGGCTTATAGATGCCATGCTAAGAGATGGTGGAAGGTGGATGGGCTTATAGATGCCATCTGGATGTTGATCGCGTAAGAGATTCCTTAGCGAGAACTTGCGTACCTCAACAGGGACGGTGAGAGAACCTTGGACGATTACTACCTCAACAGGAACGTTGAGAGAATCTTGGACGACTTCAACCTCAACAGTAATCATTGAGAGAATCTTGGGCGACTTCAACCTTAACAGTAATCATTGAGAGAATCTTGGGCGACTTCAACCTCAACAGTAATCATTGAGAGAATCTTGGGCGACTTCAACCTCAACAGTAATCATTGAGAGAATCTTGGGCGACTTCAACCTCAACAGTAATCATTGAGAGAATCTTGGGCGACTTCAACCTCAACAGTAATCATTGAGAGAATCTTGGGCGACTTCAACCTCAACAGTAATCATTGAGAGAATCTTGGGCGACTTCAACCTCAACAGTAATCATTGAGAGAATCTTAGGCGACTTCAACCTCAACAGTAATCATTGAGAGAATCTTGGATATCTTCTACTGAGTCTTTATCAGGAAAATCTGTTAGGGGTCGATTTAGCTGGACTAGAGAAGGCCTTGGACTGGATAAGAAATAGAAAATCTTAGGGTCGATTAACTGAACCGGTCTAGGTCTTGAAATCTTCAACTGGATAAGAAACAGGGAGATCTTAGGGTCGATCTGACTGAACCAGAGAAGGCCTTTGACTGGATAAGAAACAGAAAAGTCTTAGGGTCGACTTAACTGAACCGGTCTAGGTCTTGAAATCTAGCTGAGAACTTTAACTGGCTTTTTCCTGAAAGGTAAAGGTCAGTCATATGCAATGCATGATATAGATCAGGAAATGATGTTCTCAACATAAATGAGATTTGTAAGATATGATGCGTATATGCATGCTATAATGATGTATGTGATGTTTATGAATGTATGTTTTCGTCTTAGGAAAATAAATCCTTGACGAGTGCCGGGAAGTCACTCCTGGGCTGATGTTGGAGAATAGATTTTTGCTTCCGCTGGGGATGATAGTTGCAAGAATACCGGTAGGAGAAGATGACCCCGTTGGGGAATGAACTTGGCGAATGGATTACTCTGCGGGGAGAAAAGTACTCTAACGATCTTGCTGGGAAGCAATACTCTATGGGGAGAGAGATACTTTGCTGGAATGTTGATGGTAACTTCGCTGGGGATACCATTGTTGTGTTGGAAGTGTTAATAGACTTCGCTGGGGATAAGAAGACTTTGTCGAGGACGCTCTTCTGTGGCTTTTGGCTGAGGATAACCCAGTTATATCCTGGTAGGGAAATAACTCTTTGAATAAAGTCGGGCGACGCGTTCGTGCTCTGCGAGGATAAGCTTCCAGAATCTACTGGGGATAAGCTTACTGCTTGGGGAGATGAATTCCGACTTTCCTAGGGAAACTGGATTGGACTCTCCTGGGGGAGTTTTGAACTGTAATTTTTGTAAGTTGAAAGAGGGAACCTATGTAGGGTTGCCTGATGATGAGCTCGTGTAAAACCACATCTTGGAAGGAAGGACACCTGTGTAGGGTTACTTCTGAGGTTGGGCTCGTGTGAAGCTGTATATGGGGTTGAAGGAAACCTGTGTAGGGTTTACCGACGATGAGTCTGTATGAGACTGTATCTAGAGCTGAGAAGGAAACCTATGTAGGGTTTACTGATGACGAGTCCGTGTAAAACTACGTCTGGAGTTTTGAGAAGGAAACCTGTGTGGGTTTACTGATGACGAGTCCGTGTAACACTACGTCTGGAAAGAGATAACCTGTGTAGGGTTACTTCGGGATAAGTTCGTGTAAAACTTCTGGAAGAGCCGGGGTAAGGTAACTGCAGGATAAGTTCGTGTAAAACTTCTTGATGAACCGGGGTAAGGTTATCTTTGAGGTAAGTCCGTGTAAGACTTCTGGAGGAACCGGGGTAAGGTTACTACAGGGTAAGTTTATGTAAAACTTCTTGATGAACCGGGGTAAGGTTATCTTTGAGGTAAGTCCGTGTAAGACTTCTGGAGGAACCGGGGTAAGGTTACTACAGGGTAAGTTTGTGTAAAACTTCTTGATGAACCAGGGTAAGGTTATCTTTGAGGTAAGTCCGTGTAAGACTTCTGGAGGAACCGGGGTAAGGTTACTTGAGATGGGTCCGTGTGAGACTTTGTCTGAAAGTTGAGAAGGAACCGGCGTAGGGTTACCTGATGATGATTAAGTGGATGATTGTCCTGTTTGGTTTCGGAGGTTAACCCACGATCTGGAATTTGTAAAGGTAGATGGTAATCATCTTTGTATTGACCTTTCCTTGGTACTTTGGTTGACAGAGCGATTAGATTGCTTGGACAACTCCTCATTGCCCCTGTTTCTGAGGTGGGAGAGGAAAACCCGTGAGGTGCTGATAGTGGTTGATGGACAAACCTTCTTCTGGTAGGCAGGTGACAAGATGACGGGACATAGTCGTGCGCTTTGATCTCTAAATTTTACCTGGACCGCCCTTTCGGGTTTTCAGTCCACCGGGATACCCATTTTTTGCCCAAGCCGCCTTTTCAGGTTTTCGACTTGCCGGGTGTACAGATTTTTTCATTTCATCCCTTATTTTTGCCTAAACCCTTTTGGTTCGCCGGGAAGCCCTTATTTTTGCCTAGGTGTGTCAACCTAGCGGGTCTTTGATTTTGCGCAGTATTTTTTTTCCGACTATATCCATGCTCTCAGGATGTAGGGAGGTGCCCCTGTTGGAAGTATTTTGCCATGCCCCAGATAATGGACAATGCTCATGCCATGCCCCTTGATTGGAAGTGTTCTTTCCACATGAGGTGACCCTTTTGTTGAGAAGACCTTTGTTCATCAGATATTCGTCATGCAAATTTCTTTGTTGTTCAAACAAATGGTTATATGCAAACAATATTATTCTAAGAATGCAAAAGCTTATGTCTGTCTTGAAATTTTGAAAATGTATATATATTTTTTTCAAGTGAAGATTTTTTTTGTAAACCGTGATGTCAACGCGTTATTTTACCGCAAACCTTCAGGAGTCAGGATACCTTTGTAACAGTATGCTTTCGAACTATCCCATGCTTCAGCTAGGACTTTTAAGGGTTATAACGTGGCTTGGTTCACGGTTTAAGAAACAAAGGATAAAGGCTCAAATTATTTGTACCCACCCGTTCTTCGTGATGTTCTTCAAACCTAAACTCAGCTGATCGTGCGTTAGACCTTGTTTGCGTCTTGCTTTGATATACCAGTGATAGTTCGGATGTTGAAAAATTATTTTGAATAGGCAGTCATTTTTGTTTGAGGGTTTGTAGGACCTCTTTCTTTTTTGATTTTATTATCCCTATTTTTTTGCCTGAACTGTTTCTTTTGTGATTACAGTCAGCGGGATGCCCCGGTTTTGTAAGTCTCCTTTATAGGTTTTGACTTATTGGGCTTTTATTTTGATAGATATAATGACTGCCTGTCCTTATTGATTATTCAGAACCATCACTGTCTTTCTTTGTTTTGCAAGGACCTTTTTGGTGCCACTTGTTGTGCACTTGGATCAACTGAGAGAACTACCCTGCCCCAGGTTATGATTAAGGGTTTTAAATTTCGAAAAGAAAAACTCCTACTTCTTTGGCTCAGATGGGTTGACGAGGGATTATCATCCTTATAACTCCAGTGTTTAGGGATTGAAACAATGCCTGTACCTCATCAGCGGGGTCTGTTCAAAAGCATACTGTAAGGATCGTGGTATCGTTTTCGTCATCCTCCCTCAAGAGGCTTAGAATTGTTAATTGAAAGTTGACATCACAAAATATGAAACAGTTTTAAGTATGGTAAACATAATTAATTCAAGACAAACATGTGTAATGCATTCATGAAATAAAAGAGTTTAACATGACAATTGTTTATTTGAACAAGAAAAGAAAAATACAACTTGAATTCAAATGAACAAAAAGCTCTCAATCCTAGCCATGTTTTGGCAAGGGAGCAGTGGTCACATTGGGAGTCTCAGCAGGCTCGAATTCAATCTCCTTAGTATCGATCATATTCTGGATCTTATACTTCAGCGCCCAACAGTCCTCAGTATCGTGCCCCGGGCTATTAGAATGATAAGCACACCTCGCCTCTGGGTTGTAGTTTGGAGAGGAGATCTTGGGATTTGCAGGAGGGTTGATCACCGCAATCAGATTCATTTTCAACATGTGCTGCAATGCTTGTGACCATGACATGTTGATATTGGTGAATTGTCTTTTAGGCTCGTCCAGCCTTCACTGATTTCCTTTTTGTGGTTGTCGGCGTGGTGCAGAACCAGAGATCATGACTGCCCCTGCCTGCTGGTCACGACGATTCTTTTGACCGTATGCAGCATTAGACTCTTTCCTGCCCGTGTAAGGCTTTTTGTGAGTATCAGAAGGTGTGGCCTCTTGAATTTTCCCACTCTTGATACCAGCTTCAATTCTTTCCCCAGTCAGAATGAGGTCGGTAAATCCTGCAGATGAATTACCAATGAGATGATTGAAGAACGGCCCGGACAGGGTCCCCAAGAACATATCAACGAGCTCCCGATCAGTTAATGGAGGCTGCACCCTGCCAGCCAGGTCCCTCCACTTCTGTGCATACTCTTTAAAACCTTCGCTTGAACCTAGCGACATACCTTGGAGTTGGGTACGTGTAGGGGCAAGGTCGGCATTATATTGATATTGCTTGTAAAAAGCAGTAGCCAACTCCTCCCAGTTACGAACTTTGGTTCCATCCAGCTGATAGAACCATTCGAGATGAGTCCCTGAAAGACTCTCCTGGAAGAAGTGGATCCACAAGTTCTTGTCCACTGAGTACGGTTGAATCTTCCGCACATAAGACCTGAGGTGCAGCTTGGGACAAGATGCCCCGTCATACTTGGTAAAGGATGGTGCTTTGAACTTATGAGGAATGATCACACCAGTAGACAAACCCAAATCTCCAAAATCCAGCCCAGGTACTTGTTGGATCTCCATAGCATTCAGCCTGTCCTCTAGCTGTTTGTACCGGTCCTCAGCTGGAGGGTACTGCTCATCATTGAACTCCGTCTCGTTGTCGGATACCACTGGACTAGGAACCTCTCTCTCATGGTGACTGCCTTCCCTCACAGATGGAGTGGTCCTCTCAGCTTCATTCTGTAGTGTGTTCCCAGATCTGTGTCTAGGGTTGAACAAAATAGTCCTCTTGCTCTTCTTCTTCTGAATCAGAGTCTTCAATTCCTTTTGACCCTGGGCTAGACTCATAATCAACTCCTGGAACTGGGCATTCTGGGCCTGGAGAGCCTTGATGGATTGTTCAGTAGACGACTCAGGATTCATAACGATCGGCTGAAATAAACAGCGAAGAAGGTAAGCAACCTGTCAAAAGGGTACTTGCAATGCAATGATATGGATGTATGCATGCAATGTTTTCAAGGATCTCGTAGGATAAACAAGAAACCGTTAGAGTTTGAATTCTGTAGCTTGATTGAAGGAACTTCATGTTGTTGGGAGTCCTTCTTCAGGTGTCAAAGGCTCACCATATCAAGTGGGTCATAGCCCCTGACAACCTTGCCTAGGGGAGCTTTCTTCAAGTGTCAAAGCTCACCATATCGAGTGGGTCATAGCCCCTGACAACTTTGGCTTAGAGGAAAATAAATCCCCTTTTCCCCTTGCTGGGATAGTTGGTCCACCGTGACCTGCATCACAAGCCTTTGAGATCCTTGAAATGGGTTAGGATGTATGCAATGGTATGATGTTATGGTATGCATGGGATAATGTGAGTAACCCTGTTATGTGTCCCAATTAAGGACTGTAAACAAAACCTGCAAGAAACTCAAGTGTCAGATAACGAGCATGCAAATAGTCAAGTTTGAAAGCACACAAGTCACACAAGAGAGCCCTTAGAGTTTAGGCCTGCATGAGGTCTGGGTATTACCCTCTTGAAGTTGGTGGGCTCAACCTGTCCTATTAGAAGTAACCGGGTTCTATGGGTCCCAATATCACGGGATTGCTTTCATTGTTCATCGTTTCGATTTAGCCATTGAACTGGTGACCGAAATATTCCAGGAAAGCAACCCTCAATTGAGTGTAGTATCGAGTATCAACCAACCTCGGACTGCACCAAAGTCAGTTATCTCACTACCCTAAAGAGGCCAAGATAGTTCAATTAAGGTTCCTAAGGTCTGTTGATGCTTCATGACACCACGCGGAGGCCCCGTACTCTCCTTGATTGAACTCAAGGGTTACCGGTACACACCAAAGTGCCACATCAACGTAGCAGACTGTTTCAACCATGTCGGTATACCCCGCACAGTTCCCTCACAGTCTTGTTGCTACTTTCTAAGAAGGTATCCCCCAGATCCGAGTTAGGATCTATAGAACTCCCAAGACAGTCCCACAATAATAAAGAAAGCAAATCAATACAATTGAAAACACAGTTATGAACTAGTCCTAAGATACACCTCACTTTAAGTTATTTCCCCAGCAGAGTCGCCAATTCTGTGATCGGTGGATCTGGAACTGACTGTTTAACGCTAGTTCGCGAAATGTCGCGGAAGCAAGAGTCGCCACCGTCTTTTATTTTCTCCAAATGGAAAGGACAAAAGCACAGAAAAATTCCTTATAGAGATTGCTCTCGGTTCGGGAGGTAGGTTATAGAAAGGGAAGGTGTTAGCACCCTTTCTATCCATGGTTATCCATGGGCTCTTAGATACTTGCTCATTTGTGTTTTCAAAATTGGTTTGTTTGCTTTTCAACTGTGGGTTTTAAAAAGTTTCTTTGAAAATTTCAGTTCGACTCTTGTATCAGTCCTCAAGAGTGTTTGAAAAATTGCTTTCGAAAGCTTTTTGAAAATGTGTTTGTGTGAAAAGTATTTTTGAATTTGTTTTGAAATTAGAGCAAGTATCTAGAGTCGTCTACCTACCCTAAGGAATTCGTCTGTGTAAATGTCCTTTAAAGTAGTGCCATCCCACCATTGAGAGGTAGGTAGCACCACCGTTGGAGGTGTTCGGGTCAATTCGAGGTTCGGGACATGGTGATCACCAGAGCAATAGGAAGATACCTTAGAAGCTACCCTCATGCCAGGTTCCCGGATCATGAGGACTTACTAAAACATCCTCTACTCGACGATCACCTTTCGAGGCAAGGCAACAGTGAGGCGTACCCTAGGGGTGGTGTGTGATTCGTGTGTCGTTTTCAGATATTTTATCGTTCATGTCATTGGTGATCTACGCGTTTGTTTTTATTTAGACATTCATTCTTGCATGCAATTATCAACAGTTAAAAGGTTGCGGAAATTAAAGTTCCTACACTATTACAAAGGCGCGGGTCCACATCGCCAAATTAAAATCCAGGACCCGATTTGACAGAAAATAAAGAAATAAAGTAAAGTGCGAAAGATAAATATTTACAAGGCTTTGGGAGAAGTACATTAATATTATAAGAAGTAAAATGCGCGAATTGAATTAAAATTGGAAACGAGGGCGTTGGACCCTTTTTAATGAAATTAAATTATTAAATTAATGAAATTAAAGAAGAAAAAGAAATTATTTTTTTTTAGTTTTTTGGAGTTGTGAATTTTTAATGAGAAGATTAGCTGAAATTAAAATTAAATTAACCCTAATTCTATGACTTTTATTTATTAAGAAAAAATATTAAAGTTAAACCTAAATTAACCTAATTAATTAAAGCAATTTGATTTATAAAAATAATAGTAAATAATTAATTATTAGTGAAAAGAAAAGAAAAAGTAATTAAAATAATTAAAACCTAATTCTACAAGTTTTTTAGTTTATTGAGAAAAATATTTGAATTAAACCTAATTTAAAAAGCTAAAATTAATTAATGATATTTATTTACAAAAAATAACATTAAATAAAAATACTTCTTTTTGTCTTTTTGCTGATTTTTATATTGTTTTTATAGTTTATGAAAAATAATTTAAATTAAAGAATTAAAAAAAAGAACAATTGAAACAAATAAGAAATAAAAAATAAAAAAAATTGAATGGCAAAACCTTAGGGGGTTCTGTCCCCAATTGGAGGTGTATTCCTAGTATTTTAGGCCCATCTTTGCAAGGCCTTGTCTGACTTTTTGGCTAGCATGTATGTGCGTTGACTGCAGCGTATCATAGACCTTGATTTTGGGCCATTGGATTGATACCATAAGCCATGTGGCCAGCTGGATATGAGGGACGTATGGTGAACCTTAGGATCAAATCTGCATGGGATTAGATTGAGAGAAAAAATATTGAAAGAGAGTGGGGGACCTGGGATCGAACCCAGGTCTTGTTGGTTACCAAGTGCTTTCTCCACCACTATGCCATTCACGCGCTTTTGATTATATAATAACTAATAAATAATATGAAATAAAACAAGAATTAGTGGACAAATTAGCGCGAAATTTCAAATCCTCCAATCGTTGCCTTACACCTCACTGTCTTCTTCCTCGTTTTGTTTTTTTTTCTTAAACATGAAAAGGTTAGCGGGGGTTTAAACCCCCTCAAAACAGGCCTGTTCCAAGAATAGCGAATAGCACATGGTAGCTCATAAATTGAGCGCGAGGTGTGTGTCCAAATCGTCCAAGCACGCTGAGTTGAATGGTCTGGGTCTCACGTTCTAATTTTTCTTTAACTGAGAAACCCCAATTCAAAGCTTTGAAAACCCTAAAAGACAACAATGGCAAATTCGCGTATGGTATATAAAAACTCAATCAAACTATGTGGTTAGCCTCAGAATCAGTTAATTAGTGTGAATCCATAAACAAAATGCAATGAATATGCTTGAATATTAAAACACGATTATGCATAAAATTGAAAACAGTTTGACTTATAACTACCAATTCTTGATGTTTCAAGCTATGATTTTGATTCAGACTCCTTCCTTGAAGTCTCAGCAAGCCAATGGAACAATTATTTTGGCTTGAATCGCCCTAGAACCTAGTTTTCAGTATTGGAATTTTTGTCAAAAAAACTCAAGTTTGGTTATGGATTTCTGGCGCAGCTGGGAGGTCTTTTTGCACTAGGGTTGGCTTCATGCTTATGTATGGAATGATTAGGGTTGGGTTTTTTGTCCAAAGAATCAAAACATTGATGGAATGGATATTGATTTTCATGGCAAATATTTTCCAATCTTTTTCATGCAAACTTGGTTCCAATCATGGCCAATTAACTTGATTCTTTCTAAATCAGATAATGCACAAAATCTTAAGGCTATTTCATGCATAAAAAGATTTGATTGCTTAGGTTTAGTATTTTTTACATATTTATTTTAATTAAATGAATTATTAATAATTAAAAATCCAAATAAATAAATAAAAATGATAAAAAACTTCCCTTTGGGCCAAATGGTCGTGCACATGTTTTGGATGATGGATTTTGGAAGAAAAAGAGGCCCATTAGCAATTTTAGGACATTTGAAGCAATGTTGACTTTTCAAAATATCCAAAAATTTCCCAACTTCCACAAGGCATATCTTGCTCAATTTTTAAGCTTTGCTCATGTTCTTGGACATTTAGGAAAGGTCTTTGAGTCCTCTAACCAATGCCTTTGGTCCCATGTCATATTGATTTACCAATCTCAAGTTATGGCCTTTGACTTAAAGTCCCTTTTTGTTGACTTTTGAAAATGACCTATAATGTTGAAATTGATAACTTTTTGTGAGAGCATTTCTTGGGCTTGGAGTGTGAAGAGGAGTTGTAGGAAATGTCTTCATCTTAAAAATGAGCTTTGGATGGAATTTTTCTGATAAACCATGTGGAAGTTATGCCTTGGTCAAGTTACAATTGACTTTTTCAACTGTCCAGATATGGAAACTTTTGCATCTTGAGACTTTTTGAGCCAAGCTTTGAGAATCATGATCAAGCATTGATCAAATGATGTTTGAGGCTTCAAAATGAGATGTTGGCCAAAAATTTGAACTTTTGACTGTCAAATGACCATTTTGCCCCTACAGTTGACTGTAGAGCAATTAGGGTTTTTGACTGTGCAATTTTGTGCTGTAAGTCTTGAAACTTGGCATGAGGATGCCTGACCATGTTTATAGGCATGTGGGACTTGATTGGACCCTTGGAAACTTCATTTTCTTTGTCAGAACCAAAACCCTAGTTTTTGACTGTTAGGAGGCCCTTGAACTGTGCAACCCTTGGGGAGATTTTTGAACCTTTGACTTGGCAAATCTTGAAGAATATGGGAGGGCAAATTTTGGGGTACAACACCGGTGGACTGAAAATTTGAAAAGACAGTCCAGACAAAAGTTAGGGATTAAAGCGTACGACTATGTCTCGTCATCTCGTTACTTTCCTACCAGAATAAGATTTGTCATTTCAACTGGCAATTACCAAGCACCTCATAGGTTGGAATAATACTCGATCCACAAGGCCTCCGCATGCACCTTCTCCCGCAGATACAGGGGAAGAGAAGTCTCGATGCAAAGTCATTGTCATATCCTTAGCCTGCGTCCCAGTAACATCTACACTCCCCGCAGAGTAAGAAAAGGACAGTGGTGTTAATTCTCCCCAGTTGAGGCACGCAACCACGAATGGGTCGGTAAGATTCTCCCCAAGCAAAGTTTATCTATCACCAGCACTGGAAGATTATCCCCAGTGGGGTCTGGAAGATTATCCCCATTAGAGTCTAAAAGATTATCCCCAGTGAAGTCGCCATTGGAAAATTATCCCCAGCGGAGTTCATTCCTTTCACAGACAAAAATTCAATCCCCAACAGGGTTCACTGTCACCAACAACAGTAATTCATCCCCAGCTGAGTTTTATTTCTCCAAATCAGCAGATCTTCTAGCAGAGTATATACTCCTCACAGAGTCATTTCCTCGTCAGTCCATTCCCCATCGGAGTTATTCTCTCCTGTAGGATTATTCTCCCAATCATCTTCGGTTGTTATCTCCAGCGAGCGAAACTCTTTATTCTCCAACAACAGTCAGGGATTTATTTTCTCAAACTCGGACGTACCACAATAGCATTTCATGTTCATATATCATGACGTGCGTATACATATTGCATACAGCATAATTTCATTTATTTTGAGAACATCATCATACAATGCATGTCATGCATCATATACAATTAATCATGTACCTTTTCAGGAAATATGGTTATCATCAATAACTTCCTGCAAGTTCAAGATTAACTCCAGAAACTAAACAGACTTTACACGGGTTCGTCACAAAGCAATCTTACACGGGTTTCTCCTCAATACAGCTTTACACGGGTTCATCACAAAGTAACCTTACCCAGGTTCCTCCTAAAGTTTTACATGAACTTAACTTATCACAAGGTGACCTTACCCAGGTTCCTCCTGAAGTTTTACACAGACTTTTCCCGAAGCAACCTTACCCAGGTTCCTTCTTGGTCCCGATGTAGTTTCATCCAGACTCATCCTGAAGCAACCTTACCTAGGTTTCTTCCCAGTTCAGATGCAGTTTTACCTAAACTCCTCATGAAGCAGCCTTACCTAGGTTTCTTCCCGGTTCAGATGCACTTTTACCTAAACCCATCATGGAGCAACCTTACCTAGGTTCCTTCTCAGTTCAGATGTAGTTTTACCTAAACCCATCATGGAGCAACCTTACCTAGGTTCCTTCTCAGTTCAGATGTAGTTTCACCTAAACCCATCATGGAGCAACCTTACCTAGGTTCCTTCTCTTTCCCGATGTAGTTTCACCTAGACTCATCCTGGAGCAACCTTACCTAGGTTCCTTCTCTTTCCTGATGTAGTTTCACCTAGACTCATCCTGAAGCAACCTTATCTAGGTTCCTCCTCAGTCCCGATGCAGTTCTATCCAAACTCTTCACAAAGCAACCTTACCCAAGTTCCTTCTCGGTTCAGACGCAGTTTTACCCAAACTCCTCACAAAGCAACCTTACCCAGGTTCCTTCTCGGTTCAGACGCAGTTTTACCCAAACTCCTCACAAAGCAACCTTACCCAGGTTCCTTCTCGGTTCAGACGCAGTGTTATCCAAACTCCTCACGAAGCAACCTTACCCAGGTTCCTTCTCATAACCCTACTATCCAGGTTTCTTTTCTCTTATCTCCAGACAACATTCCATAACACTGTAAGACCCAGACCTATCAAACACGATCGTTTTCACCTTTCCCTAGTAGGTCGCGGTGCAGCCTGTACACAACTAGATACGCAGTTCACTTCCGCTTCCTCAAGCCGGAGTTAATTCCTCAGTTGAATAACGGATAACTGAAGTTCCTAAATGTCAGCAGAGATGATTCCTCAGTTGAATAACGGATGACTGAAGTTCCTAAATGTCAACAGAGATGTTTTCCTCAGTTGAATAACGGATGACTGAAGTTCCTAAATGTCAGCAGAGATGATTCCTCAGTTGAACAACGGATGACTGAAGTTCCTAAATGTCAGCAGAGATGATTCCTCAGTTGAACAATGGATGACTGAAGTTCCTAAATGTCAGCAGAGATGATTCCTCAGTAGAATACGGACGATCGAAGTTCCTAAATATCAACAGAGACGATTCACCAACAGAATAACGGACGACGAAGCTCCTAAAATTCTATTTCTCTCAGAAGACAGAGATCAGACTTCCCCAGCGGAATCTTCCTCAAACGACAGGTATACAAGTTCTCACTAGGGAATCTCTTATATGATCGACACTCCTTCAGATGGCATCTTTAAGCCCATATCCCGTCAGCAATCTCCAGATGGCATCTGTAAGCCCATTCCTGATATCACAAGACAATTACCACTTCATGCGAGTGCAAATTTCTGGGCACTTTAGTGTTCAATCATCTTCCACCTTCGGATCACGAAAGGCACGAAAGCTAATCTACATCCTCAGGTTTAAGAAGACTGAACAGGGGCAGCTGTTGTACCCCAAAATTTGCCCTCCCATATTTCTCAAAACATTTCAAGAAAGATCTCCAAATTGCTCAAAGTAGTCCAAGGGTTGGCCAGACAAGCTCTCTCCTAAGGCAGTCTACCTCAAATTAGGGTTTCATGTTGCATCAAGATACTTGAGTCCAAGTGGTCCCAAATGCTCAACATTGTCCTAATATGTTCTCAAGATCATCCATGTCAACTTTCAAGCCTTGCAGAGGAAGTTTGCTCAGTCAATTGCTCAAAGGTCCAAAAATCGACTGTGTTAGGGCAAAAGTCAACTGTGACCCACATATAGTCAAACTTCAAGATTTTTGGTCAACATTCTCATTTTGAAGTATATTTCATCATTTTATCAAGTTTTGATCATTATTCATCAAGTATTGCTCATAATTCATCAAGACTCAAAAGTTGCTAAATTAGGGTTTTGTAGAAAAAGTCAACTCAACTTTGACCAAGAATAACTTTCTCATACTTTATGATAAATGACCCATCTAAAGCTCATTTTGAAGAGGATTCAATTCCCTACAATCCATCTTCAGCTCCCAAGTTCAAAATATGCACTCACAAGAAGTTATGAATTTGGACATTATAGGTCATTTTGGAAAGTCAACAAAAACACCTTTTGGGTCAAAGCTTCTTATATGAACATGGAAGATCCAATTGAGATGAAACCAAAGAGTTCTCTTATGGTACATCCTAAGCTTTCTAAAAAGTCCCAGAAAACCCTCATAAGGTTAAAATTGAGAGAGATATGCATTGTCAAAGTTGGACAATTTTATTAAAAAATGCATGAAGCAAATATTGACCAAACTTGGATTTTTTTCCAAATAGACCTATCTTTTCAAGTTTGAAACTCATTCCTAACATGGTCCACGACATCTAAGCCAACCCATACATTTTTCTACTATTTATGCTATTTATTTTGATATTTTATTCATTAAAATTCAGAATTAAATAAATAAATAATAGAAATAATATAAATTTTGATGTGAATCCATTTTGGGAAAGTTTTATGCTGGTTTATGTCAATTGATTTCGTGCAATAACCTTTCAAATATGTCCAGGTTCATCCACATGTGAAAATGGCATAAAATCATCAAATATGGCATTTTTTTCAAATCTTGATCATGGTCTTAAAACACAACATTATGAGGGAGATTCTTTCCATGCTTTCTTGTCTCCTCATTCTCCTCTATAAATATAGAGCCATACAAGCTTGAAAGGGACGAAAATCCTCTCTAAAAAGCTCTCAAAAAGCTCTTCAAAAAGCTCTCTAAAAGCTCTTCAAAAAGCTCTCCAGAAATCAAAGAATTGGTGCAAGTCATATCTCGAGGTTTCGGTCTCTCTCAATTGACATCAACCCTCAAACCACCCTCTTGAAGTCCTCAAGAGTCTTAAAAGGCCCAAGATCAATCCATCACACGCCTAGCATGCCCCACATTTGACAACACCGGTTTGGTAAAATTTTAAACTTTGAATCTCTAATTTTAATCACATTTTATGGTATGCTAACGTTTGTTTGAGTTTATATAGAACAATTATGGATGGTTGAATCATAGGTTCCACGCAAGAATCAGAAAACACCATAGTTAGAGCATGAAGCTTTCGAAGATTCGGCCCTAGGGATTTCTGATGATTGCACCCCCTGTTTACTTTTGGTACTAGGCTCATCTTTATTTTCATGTTTTAATCGTTTTGTTTATTTCTTTTAATCCCTTTTATTTTTTTATCAATAAACAAATATAAAAATCACATAAAAATAGATTTAGGATTTTTTCTTAATTAAATTTTAATTTTAGCTAAAACTTTAATTTCTTTTTGTAAATAACTTAAAAATAATTAGCATAAATGGGTTTTATTACTAACTTAATTATATTTTATTAATTATTTTTAACCAAAGAAACCAAAATAGGTCATGTAATTATTTTTATTAATTAATTTAATTAACTAATTAATTGCATATTTAATTTAGAAAACTTATTTCTTTTATTAAAAACAACAAAAAAACAATTTTTCTTTTAATTAGGTTAGAAGGGTCAAAACCTTAAATTCTCGTCGATCTTAATTCTTCTCGCGCGCTTTATTTTTATTATTTACCATATTGATGTAACTGCCTACAATTTGTAATAGTTTAATTAGGACGTTTATTTACATTTATCGCTTTATTTTCAAAGGGTTTGTTTTTGGCTATGTAAATAACCGAAGCCTTGTAATAGTTTAGTTTAATTTCCGCACTTTTAAATTCCGCAAATTATGAACTGTTAGATGTATGAGTAACTAGGGTTTGCATGACAAGAATGTATGACTAAATTTAAAATAGTTAGATCACCCTAAATGTGCAAAGATAAATAAACTGAAACTGAATCACTCGCACATGCGCACTCCTAGGGTACACTCCCACTTGGTTGCCTTCGGTAAACGGTCATTGAGTATAGGATATTTTAGTGGTCGTCCTTTTCTCCAAAGATCAAGTTGCCTCGGAAAGGTTGCTCGGATATTGTTGCCTCAAATAAATTGATCTAAGACATTAGGATTACTACTAAGACATCCTAACATTACTTTAGTGACCGTACGTCCCTTTCGAATTGACCCTCAAACTCCAACGACGGTGCTACCTACTCACTAATAGTGGGATAACATTATCTAAAGGAAACAAGCATAGAACGATTCTTTTTTCGAGTAGGTAGATTAGTTCTTAGACACTTGCTCATCCAAAACAAACTTTTTTCACACTTACACTCCTTTACAAACAAAGTCTTCAAAAAACACTTCATTACACTCTTGAAGACAGAAGCAAGAGTTAAATCGAAGTTAAAACAAAAACTTTTCAAAACCCACAAACACAAAGAAAACAATTTTGAAAATGATGAGCAAGTACCTAAGAGCCCGTAGATAACTACGGGTAGAAAGAGTGCTAATACCTTCCCTTTCTATAATCTACCCCCCGTACTCAAAAATATCTCGAAAAAGGAATTTTCCTGTGCTTTTTTCCTTTCCTTGTTGGATAAAATAAAAGATGGTGGCGACTCTTGCTTACCGCGACATTTTTCAAACACAAACGCAAAACGCAAAACGCAAACCAGCAAAATTTCTTTAACATAATAGGGAAACCACGTCCCGGTTCTGGCCACCGTATCACACTTAGCTTTGATCTTTTCTGACATTTTTGGACGCATATGATGAACCTTTTACTTTATTGGAGAACAACCTAATTTCATTGGTAGACATTGAACCATAATATCAATATTGAGCCATGTCATGTCTTCGTATCACCAAGAAAATATCTCAACATATTCATGCAACATCTCGATTAACTTGTTCTTGACCTCTTTCCTGTCTGCTTCAGTACCCAAGTTTACAACCTCGACTGACTCTTCATGCGGTTGTATAGCCTTTTCCTCTTGCATCAATAATCTGGTTGGTTCTCCAAGTATTTCACAATCTTCCTCATCTTCGTACTCGTCTTGGTAGATCGGATTTTCGAAGTCATAATTGGAAATAGCAAAATTGTTATCAATGGGATCCAGAGTGGATATGGATTTGCAATTTATTGTGTGGGTGTGTGTAAGAACACATAGCTATTTTGAAAGTGACAAAATAAAAGAAAGACAAAGAGCACAAAATTTGAATGCAAAGTGTCCAATGATTTATTGAACAAAAATATGTTAATGAAATGACAACCCTGACAAATGAATCGTTGTGCCCCGGGTAAGACACAATGCTTAAAGTTATTGTTTTAAAATTGCATAACCAAACTTGAAAGCAATAAAACAGAAAGTAGCATTTACTCCTGACTAAAGGAGATTGGTATAACATCTTCAATCTTCCAATTGTTGAGCCCATTGCTGGTGGTGGGAAAAATCCAGCTGTCTAGATCGTAGTCATTATTAGCATCTTCTACCGTGTTGGCTCTGTTGTTACTAACACGGAATGGTGGTCTTCCAGCATGAGCACGACGAACATCCCTCTGATCCTCTGCAGTAAAACCCAAACCGAATTTATCAGATTTATACGGAATGTCAGGAAGCTGACCTCAAGTAGTACAACCACCTTCTTCTACCACAGCTCGGGTGTCTTTCAGAGAAGCCATTTTGGGTTAGGCCTTGGTAATCTTAGGAATGGCAGAAACGTCTTCAGTAACAGTAGTTGTTTTAGGAATCAATTCAAAAGTCTGGCCAGGAGTTTCAATGAATTCGACGTCCATCTCAACATACTTGAATGAGTTCAAGTGACTTACCATGTACTCTTCATCACCACAAACAGTAACAACCTTTCCTTTCAAAGGGTATTTCAGCTTTTGATGTAACATAGAGGTAACAGCGCCTGCCCCATGAATCCACGGGCGTCCAAGAAAACAGGAATAGGTCGGTCGGATATCCATTACATAGAAAATAGAGTCGAATACTTATGAACCTACTCTGATCGGAAGATCCACCTCTCCATACACCATACTTTTTTAACCGTTAAAGACTCTCACCATAATATCACTGGGTTTCAGCATAACCCCTTCATAATCAATCCTGTCGAGAGCACCCTTCAATAAGACATTCAGTGAGGAACCCATATCAACTAATACATGAGCTAGAGTAGTGTCCCTGCATTCAATAGAGACATGCAAGGCCTTGTTTTGGTTTCTCCTTTTGGGATTCAAATCATCATCAGAAAAACCTAACCCATTATCAGTCGTCGGACTAGCAATATAACTCTCAAATTGATCAGCAGAGACTTCTTGTGGAACATACGCAAATTTCAAGAACTTCACCAAAGCCTGGACATGGGCTTCATAGCATAATAATAGGGATAACATGGAGATCTTTGAGGGAGTCTTCCCCAGCTGTTCAACAATCTTGTAATCACTCTTTAGGATAATTTTTAATACCTCCTCCAACTCATGCCTGGAGGTATCTTCAGCTAAACTTATTTAGGCGCCTCTGTGTGGGAAGGCTCTGTCATTTGATCTTTTCCCCAAGTCTCAGTAATTAACTCAGTAGCGGTAACACGAACTGGTGTGGCGACAGTATTCGGAGAGATTTCCTGAGAGAAAACCCTTCTGCTTCTAGTAACTTTATTGGTCCCAGCAATATTGTCAATGTTTGGATCAGCAACTTCAGTACCTTTATTCTCAACATTCAATGGCTCTTTCTTGACGCTGTGGTAGTAGACGTTGGCTCCATAGTTCCAATGGATAACTTTGTCCGAGGAATATGAAATAGGTTCGGGTGCAGTGATTATCTGAGGAGCAACTCTGGGTTTAGCAGTAATCTTTATAGGACCCTTGGAAGTGATCCTGATAGGAGTGCCGAAAACTACATATACCTTTTCAAGCTCTAAGTCTTGATACAAATTCTCAACAGCAGAAAACTTCTCAACTAGAACCATGTGGTTATCCATCAGACGCTGAATACCTTCTTTCATCATTTTACAACCATTGGGTTAGGCCTCGCAGCAGTAACACCTTTCAATATAACCCAGAAATAAACCGGCTTGCAACAGATTATTCTTAACAATTAGGAGGGGAGTAGTCAATTCACTTACAACAGAAACATATGGAACATCATCAATTGAATTAATGCCTTTGTCATGCTTATGTATAGGTGCAGTAATTACATTGGGGGTCTCGGGAGGATCAAACTCAATTTCTTTATGGTCAATCATGTCTTGAATTTTGTTCTTCAAAGCCCAGCAGCCATTGGTGTCGTATCCGGGACTATTGGAATGATAAGAACATCTTACATTGGGATTGTACTTGGGGAAGGAAGTGTTGGGATTCTAAGGCGGATCTCATAACATTATCAACTCTACCTTCAATAGATGTTGTAATGCCTAAGACAATGGCATGTTGATCTTTGTGAACTATCTCCTTGATGCGTTTGTCCTACACTGATTACCTTGTTGTTGTTGCACGGGTGCAGGATTAGAAATTAGCACCTCCCCCACAGATTGGTCATGGTCATTTCTAGCATGAACCTTATGGCAATACAGAGCATTAGTTTTCTTCGTACCGTTGGACGTCTTCTTTACAACACTTGAAGATGCAGCCACTTGAATCTTTCCACTTTTAATTCTGCTTTCAACGTGTTCTCTAGTTAATATCAGCTCAGTGAAACTAGATGAAGAGCTTATGATCAGATAATTAAAGAAAGGCTATGTCAAAGTTCCCATTAACATGTCCACCAACTCCCTATCATATAAAAGAGGTTGAAATCTTCCAGCTAAATCTCTCCACTTCTGGGCATATTCCTTTAAAGCCTTCATTCAAGCCCATAGTCATACTTTGTAATTGCACACAGGTTAGTGCAAGATCAACATTGTATTGGTATTGTTTGTAAAAGGCAGCAGCCAAGTCTTCCCAAGTACGGATGTTGGTTGCTTCCAGTTGATAGAACCATTCTAATTGTGTTCCCGACAAGCTCTCTTGAAAGAAGTGTACCCATAACTTCCTGTCAGCAGTATGGGGTTGGATCTTCCGGATATAGTGATAAGGTAGGAGAACTGACTTAGGTGTTTTGCGTTTGATCGTAAATGTTGCGATTAGAAAGAGTCTCCACTGACTTTTCTTTTATCCAAAAGTAAAGGTGAAAAAGCACAGGAAAGACCTTTGAGATTGTTTCTTGAGTTTGGGGGGTAGATTATAAAAAGGGAAGGTATTAGAACCCTTTTTATCCATGGTTTTCCATGGGCTCTTAGTTACTTTTTAGATCACTTACTTTTGTTTGAAAATATGCTTTGTGTGCTTTTTGAAAGTATTTTGTAAAGAGGCCATTGTTTAGGAAAACTTTTGTAATGATTCTCAATCGTAAGAATGTATACAAAGGTGTTGATCTTTTGAAAATGTTTTCAAGTTTGAAAGATGTTTTTTGAAAGTGTAGGTGTTTGTTTTGAAAATAGCAAGGATGTTTTGTTTTGAAATAGAGCAAGTAACTACGAACATTCTACCTACTCAAAAGTATTTCATGTTCATTTCCTTTTTTATTTGACATTGTTATCTTACCATTGATTTGGCAAGTAATCGTATCTTTGGATGTAAACGGGACGGGCGTGGGTAATCGTATAACCATGATTAGAAATGTTGCAAGATATCTTAGCATATTCTTTAGGGACTAAGATCATTTTTGAAAGGCAACTATAATAGCATCATCGAGGGACTGTGATCTTGTATTTTGTTTGTTTGTTTGCTAAGATACCTCACATGCATAATATGGCCATTTTTGTAAGACAACCAAGTGTATTTACCCTAGGGATGCTTGTGTGCAAGTGTATTGATTTTTATGCTTGATTTGTCTTTGGTTAGAGTTTGCTATTTGTTGGTTTTAGTCTTTCCATACAAAACCCTAACTACTAGCATTTGTATATAAAGCGATAAATTGCGGAATTTAAAATTACTACGCTATTACATCATTTAGGGGAGGGGGTATACAAATTTACAAATGGGGAATATTGCAAGAAATTAAACCTAAATAATATTACAATCATATTGAAATTGAATAAATGTACAAAAATAAAGATAAAAATGCAAGAATATAAATGTAAATAAATATGATTTTTGTTTGTTTTTTAATGAAAGGGTTTTGACCTAATTAAATAAAAATAATTAACTAAAAATAAGAAAATTAATATTTAAGTTAATAAAATAAATTAATTTAAGGAAAAGTATTTTTTAGGGTTTTGGTGAATTTAATTAAGTTAGTAAATAAAAATAATAATTAAATAAAAGTCCTAAATTCTAAATGGATTTTAATTTACAAGAAAAAAAAAATATAATAATAATATTTAAAATTAAATCATCTAAGTAAAAAAAATAAACTAATTAAAGAAAAGGTTTTTGTTCTTTTATTTTTGAAAAGGAAAATAAACTAAATTGATATAAATAATAAAAATAAATATTTTTGGATTTTTATGATTAATATTATAACAATAATAATAATATTAATAATAATAATAATAGTATTAATAATAATAATAAATAAAAGATTAAAAAAAGTAAAAATAAAATAAAATAAAAATAAAGTCAGGGAGGTTGATAAGTGAAACAGGGGGTATTGTGAGAAAAAAAGGATGGCCCAAACGCTGCAAAAAAGTGTAAAAAATGTGACAAAATGTAAAAAAAAAAAGCACAAAAGGTCACGCTGGGGCTTGAACCCAGAACCTCATAGTGACAGAAGCGCGCTTTAATCACTGGGGTGATGATACATCTGTTAACTTATGTTAAACCATAAATATATAACACAAGTCCTGCCCTAAATATACTTCATCTTCAACCTCCAGCCAGAAGCCCTGCAACTTGCTCATTTCTCAACCATTTGCAAAAATGTAAACATGAAAGTTGCTCCATTTTTTCATACGAATCCAGCCGTATAAATATCATGAACTATAAATCAAATTTGAATGAGAATTTTTGAAAGTACCAAATTCTGACTTAATTATTTCAGCAAGTTCAAACTCAAAATTCTGACTACTCATGCAATATAAATGAAATCTACGGACATGTATAGTTTCAGGGCAATGATGTCTACATTTTATCTTCACAAATGCAAGCCTAACAATGCCTAAATAATGAGATGAAAAGTCAGAAAATGTACCTCAAAAATGGAAATCGTGAAATGAGTTTGAGCTTGATTCAAGGTGTTGTAATGATCAAGTTAGCTTTCTCAAGTTCCTAGAAAGCTAATGCAATGATTAGCTTGAGCAATGGGTGGCTGAAATGGTCTGGAGAAGTAAACTTTTAGAGCTCTGTTTTTGGTTATGGAGGTTGATGAAGATGGTGTTACAGTTATGAAACAGGATCAGGGATGGTTTGTATTTGATGTAAGAAAGCTTTAGGAATGAATTTGAGGGAAAACGCACGAGGGAAATGAGAGATACAAGTTTTGTAATGTTATCTATAACCCTTCTTTGAATCACTTTTGAAAATTCCCCTTGGAACTATATGAAAAAGTGCCATGAAGTTAGGTCCAAAACCTGCCTAAACTAGGGAAAAATTTCACTAAGTGTTTAGTTTCAAGACTATGACTTCATGAATTAATAAATTGAGATCCAAGAATTTTTAGAAGAAGTTATGTAAAGAAATGTTGTAGGTCTCATGGAGATCTACAACTTTCATGTTGAAAGTTTCTTTTGAATCATCTTGCATCATGGTGAAAAATTTACTCAAAGTTGTGAAAAAACATGAAGTTTTAAACACTTAGAAAAATATCTAAGTTAGATAACTTTGACTTTTGGATTTCTTGATGAATAAGTTTCATATTTTGACATGTTTTGATGAATTGTGATCTTTGACATTTGATTTTGACCAAAAAGTCAAAGTTTGACTTTTCAGTGTACAATTGACTTTTGATTAGTTAATTGAAAGTTCACTATCAATCCAATTTATCTTGAGCAATGTTTTGGGTCATGCCATTAGGTCAAAATGATGAAATTGAACTCTTGAGATCATGCCTCAAACCAATTAACCATTTGCTAGGTCAAAAATCAGAAATTTCCCTTTCTCAGTCAAAACCCTAATTTTAACCATTTTGCCCTTTTGATGATTTGATCAAATTTATTGAATAATTATGGTACAACCTTGATAAAATGATACATATGAGTTTATAATGTTGATGTGGATCAAAAACTGTGAAGTTTGACTGTAAATTGGCCACAATTGACTTTTTCCCAATACAGCTGATTTTTAGGTCAACTGCTTGATTGACTGAGCAAAAATGTGATCCAAGGCTTGAAACTTGACATGAGTAATCTTGGGGGTCCATAATGATCCATGAAAGTCATATGAGGCATTGAAAGTTCAATTATCCTTGTGCAATCTCAAACCCTAATTTAGTCATTAGTGCTTAAGGAGGTGTCTTGAGTTGATCAACCCTAGTGCAGTCTTGAACCAAGAGAGATCTTGTGAGAAAATATTTGATAAATGAGAGGGAAAATTTTGGGGTACAACAGCTTCCTCTGTTCAATCTTCTTAAACCTGAAGAGTTAGATTATCGGATTTTCCATTCGTGACTTGAAGGTGGAAGGTGATTGGACACTAGAGTGCCCAGAAATTTGCACTCGAGGATGTGGTGGTTGATGGTGTAGGGAATGGACTTAAAGATGACATTTGGAGAGGTGATGGAAAGTTGTTGGAGATGGGCTTACAGACACCATCCAAAAATGATTGTTGGTAGGAATAGAAGAAGTGTCAGGATAAATCTCTGGTTGATTTACACTTGAATAGTGGATGTGTCGGGTTGAGTACTAGAATAATATCCATAAATGGATTGTATTTGACTTCTTTATGAAAGTTGAAACTTGAATGAGTATCATAATGGCATCCGTGTCTGGAGCGTACCTGAACTGTATTTGAAAGTTGAATCTGAATGAGTATTAGGATGGCATCCATATCTGGAGCTTATCTGAACTATATCTGATAGCTGAATCTAAATGAGTATCAGAATAGCGTCCATGTCTGGAGCATATCTGAATTATATTTGAAAGTTGAATCTGAATGAGTATCAGGATGGCATCCATATCTGGAGCGTATCTGAATTGTATCTGAAGGTGAATCTGAATGAGTATCAGAATGGCATCTGTGTCTGGAGCGTATCTAAACTGTATCTGAAAGCTAAATGAGAAGAAACCCGTGCAGGATTACTTCAGTTGGTCGTGTAGATAATTGTCCTGGCTTGTTTCAGGCATTAATCTCTGACCCTTTTGTAAATTGTTGATAGCCATCTACTGATTGATCTTTCCTGAAGAGATGAAAGATTAATTGTATGCAATGTCATGATGTATGAAATGCATTGTATAATGATGTTCTCAATAAAATGAATGAGATTATGTTGTATGCATTCGTGTTGTCAATGTTATGACGTATGGATGCAATGTATGGGCATGTAAGCTATGTCGCTGTAATACTGTTGGATTAGGGAAATAAATCCCTGGCTGTTGTTGGGGACATGGAGTGTAAGTCTTCGTACTTTGAAGTGTTGATGAGTTGATGAGCTTATATTTGGTAGAGAAATAAACTTTGTTGTAATGGAAACACCGTGTATTGCTTATGAAATCCTGTTGGGTAATCCTGAGAAATTTGGCGACTTCTACTGAGGAGTGATAACTGGAAGTTTTGTTCTGCTGGGGATTAAGTTGCACACTGTGGGGGATTTTATGGAATAGTTTAAAGATAGTATCCTATTTCTTAAAGCCATTAGCGATTGTCTTTCTATTTTTTGTTCCTTTTTGTTCATTTGTAAATAGTAGTTACGTTCAAATGCATGTGTTCAAAAATAAATCATTGGACGTTTTTGTAAACAAAACACAGGAATAAATAAAAAACAGATACTTTTGCACTTTCAAAGGAGTATCTTTGTATTATCTTGAACAAGTATTTTTGTATAATGCGACGAACATTCTAGTAAGGGAATTTCGTCGTAAAAAATTTGATACAAAGAAAGATAGCTAAGTGCAATAATCCCATGGGGTTCCCATTCTGCTATATCCTTCGTGTCTCTGAGTGTCTTGTCCACTTGCTGCCTTGTCTGAAGTTGATTGAATTGATTAGACCCGCTGAGTTTGTTAATTGAAGCCAAAGGTTGTTTTTAAGGTGATCCATATGGGACATAGTCGTACACCTTAATTCCCTAACTTTTGCCTGGACCGCCCTTTCGGGTTTTCAGTCCACCGGGATACCCTTTTTTGCCCAAGCCGCCCTTTCGGGTTTTCAACTTGCCGGGTGTATAGATTTTTTTGTTTTATCCCTAATTTTTGCCCGAACCTTTTTGGTTCACTGGGATGACCTTGTTTTTCCTAGGTGTGTCAACCTAGCAGGTCTCTTATGCGTAGTATCTTTTGACTATGTCTGCGTTTACAGGGTGCGGTAGGTCATCGCCATCCATAGTGGTTAATATCATTGCTCCACCAGAGAATATGATTTTGATCATAAATGGTCCTTTGTATGTAGGAGTCCATTTTCCCCTGGGATCACCCTGCGGCAGTATGATGTGCTAGATCACCAAATCCCCGACTTGATACACTTGGCATCTGACCTTTTTGTTGAAAGCCTTGATCATCCGTTTTTGATACATTTGACCATGACAGACAGCAATAAGCCTTTTCTCATCAATCAAATTCAATTGATCAAGTCAATTTTGGATCCAATCGTCTTCATTCAACCTTTCATCCTTCATGATTCTCAGAGAAGGGATCTAGACCTCAATAGGCAAGACAGCCTCCATGCCATATACCAGAGAGTAAGGTGTTGCCCCGGTTGATGTGCGCGTCGTGGTATGATAACCGTGGAGAGCGAAGGGTAGCATCTCATGCCAGTCTTTGTATGTGACTGTCATTTTCTATATGATCTTCTTAATATTCTTATTTGCGTCTTCGGCAACACCATTCATCTTTGGACGGTAAGGGGAAGAATTATGGTGCTAGATCTTGAATTATGCACACAGTGCAGAGATCATAATATTGTTGAGATTCGTACCATTGTCTATGATGATTCTCTCTGGGATACCATACCGACAGATGAGATTCTGTTTAATGAACCGGGCGACAACATTCTTGGTAATGGAAGCGAAAGAATCCGCCTCAACCCACTTCATGAAATAGTCAATGGCCACCAAGATGAAGCGGTGTCCATTAGAGGTTGTGGGCTTGATTTCTCCAATCATATCAATGCCCCACATCGCAAATGGCCAGGGAGCAATCACGACATTTAGAGGAATTGGAGGTACATGCACTTTGTCAGCATACATCTGACACTTGTGACAAGTTTGAGAGTGTTGATAGCAATCTGCTTCCATGGTAGACCAGTAATAACCTACTCGTAGGATCTTCTTTTCCATCGTATGCCCACTGCAGTGGGTTCCAAAAGTGACTTCATGTAGATCAGCCATGATCTTCTCTGCCTCAACCTTGTCTATGCAATGGAGCAATACAGAGTCGTGGTTGCGCTTGTAGAGAATGCCATTACTGATGAAGAACTTAGCAGAGAATCTCCTTAAGAACTTCTTATCATTGACTGAAGCTCCTTACGGATATTCTTGAGCCTCGAGATACCTCTTGACTTCGTGGAACCAAGGTCGGTCCACTACTTCTTCAGTATTAATCTCGTGACAGTGAGCTCGTTCATCCATTCGTTCAATGGTGATATGGGGAGCCTCGTTATCCCATTTGAGTTTAAACATGGATGGCATTGTGGCTAGCACGTCTGCTAGCTGATTTTCTTCTCGAAGGAAATGCTCGAAGGTAATCTTCTCAAAATGTGGGATTAATGTCGACACATGTTCTTTGTAGGGGATAAGGTTAGGGTGTTTAGTCTCCCATTCTCCTTTGATCTGATTGATGACCAAGGCTGAATCTCCGAATACACTTAAGGACTTGATCCCCAAATCTATAGCAGCTTTGAGACCAAAAATTCACGCTTCGTATTCTGCCATGTTATTTGTACAGTTGAAACAGAGTCTTGTAGTGAAGGGAGTGTGACATCCTTCAGGTGATATGAGTACAGTACCTATACCATTGTCGAGTGCGTTGGACGCCCCATCAAAAACTAGGGTCCATGGGGATCCTTGTTCAGGTTCGTCATATGGTCTGAATTCTTCACATTTGTTTACCATCATGATGTCTTTATCCGGGAATTCGAACTTCATGGATTGTTAGTCATCCACAACTTGATGAGGCAGGTGATCGGCTAGTACATTGTCCTTTATTGCTTTCTGGATAGTGTACTGAATGCCATATTCCGTCAGGATCATCTGCCATCTCGCTATTCTCCCAGAGAGGGCGGGCTTCTCGAATATGTATTTTATCGGATCCATCTTGGATATCAACAAGGTAGTATAGGTCAGCATATACTGTCTTAGCCGGCGAGCAGCCCATGCTAGAGCACAGCAAGTTTTCTCGAGCAGTGAATATCTTGTTTGACAGTCGGTAAACTTTTTTCTCAGGTAATAAATAGAAGGCTCTTTTTGGCCAGACTCGTCATGTTGCCCCAGCACGCACCCCATTGAATTTTCCAAAATAGTTAGATACATGATCAATGGTCTTCCCTCGACCGGTGGCATTAAAACAGGAGGATCTTACAGGTACTCTTTGATCTTGTCGAAGGAAGTTTGGCATTCATCATTCCATTTGACTACTTGATCTTTCTTCAGTAATTTGAAGATTGGTTCACAAGTAGCTGTTAAGTGAGAAATGAATCTGGCAATGTAGTTTAGCCGTCCTAAGAATCCTATAACTTCCTTCTCAGTATGAGGAGATGGCATTTCTTATATTGCTTTCACCTTGGTAGGATCCACTTCGATACCTTTACTGCTGACGATAAAGCCTAGGAGTTTACCGGACCTCACCCCAAATGTGCACTTATTCGGGTTTAACCTCAGCTTGTACTTCTTTAACTTCTCAAACAGTTTCTGTAAATGGTCAAGATGTTCCTCTTCTGTTTGAGATCTGGCTACATGTCGTCCACATAGACCTTTATTTTCTGATGTATCATGTCGTGAAATAGAGCTATCATGGCACGCTGATAGGTTTCCCCAACATTCTTCAACTCAAATGGCATAACCTTATAAGAGAATATGCCTTATTGTGTGACAAAGGTTGTTTTCTCTATGTCCTCAGGTGCCATTTTGATTTGATTGTAACCTGAGAAACCATCCATGAAGGAAAACACCTTAAGTTGTGTTGTATTGTCAACCAAAATATCAATGTGGGGAAGTGGGAAATCATCCTTAGGGATTTCCCTATTCAAATCTCTGTAGTCCACGCACATTCGCACTTTGTCATCCCTTTTAGGCACGGGAACAACATTGGCGACCCATTGCGGATAGGAGGTGACGGCCAAGAATCTGGCGTTGAATTGTTTCATGACTTCAGCCTTAATCTTCTCTGACATGTCTGGTCGCATGCGATGGACCTTTTCTTTTACCAGAGGGCAGTCTTCTTTTGTTGGTAGATGATGTACCACGATATCAGCATTAAGTCCTGGCATGTCTTCGTACGACCAGTAAAAGACCTCAACATAATCATGTAGCAACTGAATCATATGCTTCTTGACACTAGGTTCCAGATTGGAACCCACCTTGACTTCTTTCTTGTCCTCTTCGGTACCTAGGTTAACTGTGTCCACTGGTTCTTCGTGGGGCTATATGGTCCTCTCTTCTTGTTGTAGTTGAAGAAGTGAAAAACACAAGAAGGGGGGTTGAATTGTAAACCTTGAAATCAAATGCAGACAACACGTTATTTTTATCCTGGTTCGTTTGATCTCAAACTACTCCAGTCCACCCGTCAAGATGATTTCGCCTCTCTCCAACGAAGTCTTAATCCACTATATTCAACTGAATATTACAACTGCTTTAACAACTGCTAAAGCCTTCTTGAGTCTAAACCACGTTTCTCAAGGAAATTCTTTCTTACAGATAAATGAAAAATATGTGTGTTGAATGTTTTCTACAAAAACTCTATATCACACCTGTGATAATACACAAATTAAGCTTATGTGAAACTAGGATGCTATAACTATGGAGTAAGCAATTTGAGAGATATAGCAGACTTTTTGAGTGAGGATGAAAATGATTTGCTTTATGCATGTGAAGAGTTGTAGAGCATTAGCCAATTCATTTCTCACTGACTTGTTTATATAGCTTTGTAAAAGATACGTTGTAGTCACTTATTCCATTTCAATGGCCATTACGTTCTTTCCATGTTTAGAAGATCTTTGTCTTGGAATACAGCCGTTGGTAATAAAGTGTCTTGAATGCACAGTACCGTTGTCACTTAAGCGTGTTGCTGGCTTTGGCTTATTCTGACACTTCTAGCTGCTGATGATATTGTTTTGGTCTTGATCAGAGTTTAAAGTATGTTAAGCGCAGATCTGTTCATCAAGCTTCAGCATAAGCACATGCTTTGATCTTCTGATGCTGGCATATGATATTTCATCTTCTGATGCTGGCATATGATATTTCATCTTCTGATGCTATCCATTAGTGTTTCTGTAAATGCATAATATAATTTTTAGGTAGCATATATGTCTCATATGAATTATACAATTTATTTAATCTAGCATTTTGTTATCATCAAAACTTTAACTTAGGGTAGTAGATTCAAACTTTGTTCTAACAATCTCCCCCTTTTTGATGATGACAAAAACCAGATATTTTCAAATGAAATTTAAAGAAAAAATATCAGAGATAACCAAACAATAAATTGTATCAGAGATAAACAGAAAGGTGTCAACGATAAGGAGGAGTAAAAAGGTATCAGAGTTTTAAAAAAATAAGAAAAATCTATCAGAGTTATGATCAGAAAAACTCCCCCTGAGTTTATTACTTCCCTTTTAATTCCATGAGTCCTTTAGCATCAGATCTTTCTTGAACTAGAGCAGAGCTTCAGTGTATCAGAGATAATTAACTTCTTGTACCTGTAAGCTTATGCAGACCAAAGAAACATTCAAGTATATCAGAGTGTTAGAATGTTTGAGACTTTTGTCTCAGTAATCCGTCATTGAGAAAATATCATTCTCTTTCTCCCCCTTTTTTGTCAGCAATCAAAAAGTGCAAGTAATTAAAGTTAAAAACGATTAGTGCAGAAAAATTATTGTATTTAGTTCAAAGCTTAGAAGATAGTACAAATAACATGTAAAGAAAATAATGAAAACATCAAGAAACAAAATCAAGGTTGGGGTGGAAGGCGTGTGAACAGAGCTTCTAGCATGTTCTTAATCTGATCAGCGGTTTCCTTCTGCTGATGCACCATGCTGACTACTGAATCAATCTTACTATCTTGAACATCCATCCTTTCCTTCATTCATTGATCATTCTCATCCATTCTTTTCTGCAGACGAATATCATTTTGCTTCAGCTCTTCAAAAGTCTGCCTGTCCAATGCAGCTTGAGAGACGTCAGAATCAGGATGCTTCTGAGAGCTTTCTGCAACAACTTCTTCTTGACTAAAATCTTCAGCTGGAATCGTCCGATCTTCAGCTGGTTGAACTTTTGAAGCTGGACGCTTTTCAGACCAAGGCTCACTGTCCAGATGAAGCACTTCCTCCTTCAGCAGTTGGCTCAAGACTGGACCTTCAGCTTCTTTCAGCAGATTGCTGAAGTTCTGTTGAGCCTATTCATAGTTTAGGTCTTGCAGCTTAAAGGTTTCAGCGTGTACCCATCCTCTGAATTGTGTCCAGAGTTGGTCTGAAACAACAGGATCAATCACTCTCGGACAAGCCTGCTTTAGAGAAGAAATCCAATTCTACATGTCTGTTTCAAAATTCAAGATGTTAGAACCAACATCTGGTTGTTTGGGTTTGGGAATGGCGGTTTTATTTTTAAGGGCAGCAAGGCGGTCAAGGACTGTTAGATCAATGAAGGTCTTGCTGTGGTCATCTAGATTTTGTTTGGGTGAGGGAGTAGGAGAATCAGAAATGATTATTGGACTGTGTGGAGTGTTAGGTGGAGTAGTTTCTGGTGAGGATGGTAGTTGAGGTATGTTTATAGTTGTACCACAAGGCAGTTGAATGGCCAAGGGTTGTGGTTCAGAGGATTTAGATGAATGATGTTCAGGGGTTTGAGCCTCAGAGTGTTGAGACTCAGAGTGTTGCGGTGAGGGTGGATTAAGTTCTGGTTGTGGAGATGGAGGTTGTGGAATTTCTGGTTTTGGGTTTGGATTTTCTATATGGGGAGCGGAAGAGTGTTGATCAATTTCTGAAAGAACTTTTTCAAGTTCTGGTTCTGTTGAGGTTGTAGGTTTGGCGCGGGATCTTCTGAGGGTTAATGACTCAGAAGGGTCAAACTCAGGTTCAGTATCATCAATGGTTGGAATTGGGATTTCAAATGAAGTTGGGGTTGGAATAAATGTTGGAATAGTAGATGAATTTAAAACATTAATAGAAGACAGATTACCTCTCTTCTTTGGGGTCTGCTGAGACGGTCCTTCTGATGCAGCCTTTCTCTTCTTAGTCTTCTTCAAAGTAACCTCTGGTGTTTGCTGGTGCAGATCTTTGATGTTCAGATCAGGATCTGTGCCATCAGCTTTACACGCATCCAAGTATCTGAGAACAATGACTGGTTTAGAGTCAATCTCAGAGAACATAGGAAAGTCGTCCAGAGGGACTCTTCTGCTGGTGATTTCAGCATGAGGAGTGACGCTGGGCTCCTTCCTTATATTCTCTATCAGCTTCATCTTCTTCATATTCTTGGCATTCAGCTGCTTGCCAACAGAAGGTTCTAAAGAGCTTATTTCCTGTGCTTCTGTCAGGTGTTCAATCAGCTTATTCTCCGTTAGAATATCTGATATTAATCTGTCGAAGGGTATCCAATCCCTTTTAGTCCTTTCTTCCTCTCTCGTTTCCTTGACGCTTGTCTTCAGATGATTGAACAGAAGGTGAGCAAGGTTGATCTTGGACTTCTTTGCAATAAAATAAATCAAAAATTGCTGATCTATGTTAATATAGTCAGGAGAGCTTGTAGGCTTCCTGTGGTTGAAGCAGCCCATAATGATCTTTGCCCAGATTCTGTGCTGATCCTTCAAATCTCTTATTTTGCTGCTGGGAACCCCATGTGTGAAAATCTCTCTTGCAATTAGGGCAGAGTTTGCACATCTATCTGCCATGTCAATACAGCGGATACCACCACCATTGTATCCAATCAGCCTTGCAATGTGATCCTCAGTAATCACTATCTTCTTTCCCATGATGTATGAAGTAACCTGATGAGTTAAGGCAGATGCATGAATCCAGAATTCTTTAACCAGAATTGGGAACGTTGGACCCACCAACCTATCAAAGTACCTCTCCCAGCCTTGTGCCTTAATTTCTTCAGTCAAATCAAAGCCATTTTCCTTCAAGCTGTTGAAATCTACTATAAGTTCTGACAGAACTTCCAAGTTCTTGACCGGAGTGAGGAGCATTCTGAAAGGAATCTGATATTGTTCAGAAGAAGCATCTTGCTGGGAACCTGCAAATGGAATGCTAGAAGATGCCATGTTCACACAAGGGTTTGAGAGATAAATTTTGAAAATGGTTTCTTTGAGGAAAAGAAGATGAACACACAGTAAGAAGGAATCACAGAAAAATGTTGAAGATTTGTAAGAGACAGTAAAAAGGAATGAATGATGTTTAAGGCGTTTAAATAGGTTTCAAAAAGTGTTTTGAAAATATAAACGTTTTAAGAGAGAGAATTAAATCATGATTACTGGCATTTAATGTTGGCTGATTTTGGGGGATTTAGAGAGATATTTAGAACGGTTACCCATGACATGTGTCTCAATGCATCCCATCAGCGTTTTGCCTTCTCAGAAGCGTGCACGCGTGTTCTGCTTCAGAAATTAGCTGATGACTGGATGACACTTGTTTGATTTGGTGAACAACACATATATCCTTGAAATGAAACGCTCAAATCTTTATGGATAGACTCTGATACAATCTGCATGTCTAACTTTCTGAAAGAAGATTGATCAGAAGTTCACTGTAAAAATGAAACACATTCTGAAGGTTAATATATAAAATTAACACATTTTCACTCTGGGCAGAGCTTCATGCTGAGATGTTTCAGAATGAAGTTGAACCTATCTTCAGAAAGTGGTTTTGTGAAAATATCAGCCCATTGATGGTCTGTATCAATAAATTTTAAGTTTAAAATGCCTTTCTGAATATAGTCCCTAATGAAATGATGTTTTATTTCTATATGCTTAGCCCTAGAATGCAAATTAGGATTTTTACTTAAGCAAATGGCATAAGTGTTGTCACAGAGTATAGGAATGTTACTCTCAAATATCTGGAAGTCTTCAAGCTGACTTTTCATCCAGAGCATTTGTGTGCTGCATCCTGCTGCTGCTATGTACTCAGCTTCTGCTGTTGATAGCGCAATTGTGGATTGCCTTTTGCTGGACCAAGAGATCAGATTTTCTCCCAGAAACTGGCAGCTTCCAGAAGTACTTTTACGCTCTACTCTGTCTCCAGCAAAGTCAGCATCACAGTAACCTACTAAGCTGTAATCACTAGATTTTCTATAAAATAAACCCAGATTAGTAGTACCTTTCAGATACTTGAAAATTCGCTTAACAGCTGTTAAGTGAGATTCTCTAGGATCTGATTGGAATCTTGCACAAATGCATACATTGAATAAAATATCAGGCCTTGAAGCCGTCAGATAAAGAAGAGAACCAATCATACCTCTGTAGACCTTCTGTTCTACCATTTTGCTTACCTCTTCTCTTTCCAGAATGCACGTGGGATGCATTGGAATCTTTGATGACTTACATTCTGAGAGGTCAAATTTCTTCAGAAGTTCTCTGACATATTTGCTCTGATGAATGTAAGTTCCCTCTGGAGTTTGATTGATCTGAATTCCCAGAAAGAATTTCAGTTCCCCCATGAGGCTCATCTCAAATTCTGCCTGCATACACTTAGAAAATTTTCTTCCAAGAGAAGGATTAGTAGATCCAAATATAATATCGTCAACATAAATCTGACACACTAAGATGTCATTCTTAACTGTCTTACAGAATAAGGTTGTGTCCACTTTCCCTCTGATGAATTCCTTTTCTAACAGAAAGTTACTTAGTCTTTCATACCAAGCTCTGGGAGCTTGTTTCAGACCATACAGTGACTTCTTTAGTTTGAAAACATACTCTGGATTTTTTGTACTTTCAAAACCAGGGGGTTGGTGCACATAAACCTCTTCTTCTATATAGCCATTTAAGAATGCACTCTTGACATCCATCTGATATAGAGTGATGCCTTTATTAACAGCAAAAGAAATTAAAAGTCTGATAGATTCTAACCTGGCGACTGGAGCAAAGGTTTTTGTATAGTCTATCCCCTCTTGCTGACTATAACCTTGTGCTACCAGTCGTGCTTTGTTTCTGATGACTTTACCTTGTTCGTTTAGTTTGTTTCTGAACACCCATTTTGTTCCAATGACATTGAATCCTTTTGGTCTGGGAACTAGATCCCACATGTCATTTCTGGTGAATTGATTCAGCTCTTCTTGCATTTCTAGAATCCAGTCATTGTCCAGAAGTGCTTCATCAATTGAAGAAGGTTCAATCAGAGACACAAGTCCCATGAGGGATTCTTAAGAGTTTCTGAAGCTGGCTCTTGTTCTGATTGGATCTTCCTTTCTTCCTAAGATTGTTTCTTCTGGGTGATCCATGCTGCTTCTGGATAGTCTTTTCTGAGGTTGATCAGCAGCTGTTGCTGGATTGCTCGCAGTGCCCTTTTCTGATGTTGAAGGAGTATCTTTGTTAAGAGCTTCTGATGACTTGTCTTCAGAATCTGTGAATTCTACTTCCATACCTGCAAAGACTTCATTCTGCTTTGACTTTTCAGAGTCAAGCTTATCATCAAAACGAACACTAATTGATTCTTCCACAATCTGTGTTTCTGTATTGTATACTCTATACCCTCTTGAGCGTTCAGAGTATCCTAACATAATACACTTCTGTGCTTTAGAGTCAAACTTGTTCAAATAATTTTTTGTATTTAACATAAAGCAAGTACATCCAAATGGATGAAAATATGAAATGTTGGGCTTTCTGTTCTTCCACAATTCATATGGAGTCTTTTCCAGAATAGGTCTTATGGAGATTCTATTCTGAATGTAGCACGCTGTGTTTATTGCCTCTGCCCAGAAGATCTTAGCAACGTTTGTCTCATTGATCATGGTTCTGGCCATTTCTTGCAATGTTCTGTTCTTTCGTTCTACAACTCCATTTTGTTGGGGAGTTCTAGGACAAGAGAAATCATGCAGAATGCCTCTGTCATTAAAGAATGACTCAAAATCTTTGTTTTCAAATTCTCCACCATGATCACTTCTGACTTTAACGATTCTAAGATCCTTTTCATTATGAACTTGGTTACAGAAGGTGACAAACACAGAGTGTGACTCGTCCTTGTGTCTTAAGAACTTTACCCATGTCCATCTGCTATAGTCATCTATGATTACTAACCCGTACTTCTTGCCACTGACTGAAGCAGTTTTAACTGGTCCAAATAAGTCAATGTGCAGAAGTTCTAATGGCTTAGAGGTGGAAACAACATTTTTAGATTTGAAAGCAGGTTTTGCAAACTTGCCTTTCTGACATGCTTCACACAGAGCATCTGAATTAAACTTCAGATTAGGAAGTCCTCTGACCAGATTGAGTTTGTTAATCTGAGATATTCTTCTCATACTAACATGCCCCAATCTTCTGTGCCAGATCCATTGCTCATTGTTAACAGACAGAAGACACTTTACATTCTGACTTTTCAGTTCAGAAAGTTTGATTTTATAAATGTTGTTTTTCCTCTTTCCATTAAATAGGATAGTCCCATCTTTCTGACTAACAGCTTTACATGATTTTTGATTAAAGATTATATCATAATCGTTATCACTTAATTGACTTATGGATAACAGATTATGCATTAATCCATCTACTAATAGAACATTATTTATAGAGGGAAGATTTCCATTACCTACTGTTCCAGAGCCACTAATCTTTCCCCTCTGATTGCCTCCAAAGCCTATGTGGCCTCCAGGCTTAAGTTCTAGGCTTTGGAACATATGCCTTCTTCCCGTCATGTGTCGTGAGCAGCCAGAGTCCAGGTACCATGACTGGTGTTTCTGGTTTGCTGCTAAAGATATCTGCAACATGTATTATTTTATCCTTAGGTACCCATATTTTCTTGGGTCCTGATTTGTTAGCTTTACCAAAACTCTGGTTGAATTTTGGTTTCACAGAATACTTACTACTAGTATATTTAATGTCATGTGTGTGAGCATACACGAAGTGTGAATTCAGAGGAGTGTGTTTAATAATTAAATCCATGGCATTCTTTGGTGTAGGTACCATACCTTGGTATCCTATTCACTTTCTACCGTTTCTGCTAACTCCATAGATCATTGAAGCCATTTTGCTTCTATCTATGCTTTTAGCAAGGATCTTCTGAAAGTTGTGATCATACTCCTTGATGATCTCATCAGCGCTGCTGGGAGTTTCAGAAATTGTTTCCTTTTGAGAGTTTTGTAAAAGATTTTCTAGTTTTGAAATTTTATTTTTCAACTCAGAATTTTCCAATTTAAGACTCTCAGTTTTATCAGAGTCAAAATCAAGATTCCTTTTCAAGTTTCTGAATTTAACTCTGATCTGCTGATATCTTTCCAGATTTCGTTAAGGCTTTCAGCAAGTTCAGCCTTAGTAAAATTAATTGCAAAGTCAGGGAATACCTCTTCGGTGTCTGATTCAGAGTCTGATTCAGAAGCTTCACTGTCTTCTGATATGTTAGCCATGAGAGCTATGTTTTCTCTCTCATCATCTGATTCTGAGTCAGCTTCAGACGAGTCAGAGTCATCCCATGTAGCCATGAGACTCTTCTTCTTTTCCCTTCCAAACTTATTTTTGGGCTTTTCCCTCTGAAGTTTGGATAGTCACTCTTGTAGTGTCCTTTCTCATTGCATTCATAGCAGATGATGTCCTTGGTGTTTGGCTTTCTGCTTCCTGAGGATCCTTCAGATCTTCTGAATCCAGAGGAGGAGTCTGATCTTCTGTATCTGGAGGAGGACTCATTCTGATCGGATCTTCTAGTATTCCTAAACTTTCTTTGCCTCTGCTTCCATAGTTGGTTCACTCTTCTGGAGAGGAGAGAAAGTCCGTCTTCTTCTGATGAGGACCCATCAGAGGTTTCTTCAACAGCCTGCAAAACTTTGGAGCCAGATTTTCTGTTAGACTTTAAAGCTAAAGGCTTACCTTGCTTCTGAGGTTCATCAGCTTCTAGCTCTATCTCGTGACTTCTGAGGGAGCTGATAAGTTCCTCCAGGGAAATTTTGTTGAGATCTTTAGCTAGCTTCAGCGTTGTAACCATTGGCCTCCACTGTTTAGGCAAGCTTCTGATGATCTTCTTGACATGATCGGCAGTAGAATACCCATTGTCCAGAACTTTGAGACCAGCCACCAGAATTTGAAATCTTGAGAACATCGTTTCAATTGATTCACTTTCTTCCATTTTGAATGCCTCATACTTCTGAATGAGCGCAAGAGCTTTAGTTTCTTTGACTTGAATGTTGCCTTCATGCGTCATTCTGAGAGAGTCAAACATACTCTTTGCAGTGTCTCTGACAGATATCTTTTCATATTCAACGTAAGAGATGGCGCTGAGAAGGATAGTTCTGGCCTTGTGGTGATTTTTGAAGTCACGCTTTTGTTGATCAGACATTGCCTTCCTGTCAATCTTCTGACCACTAGCATTCACTGGGTGCGTGTATCCATCTGTCGCCATGTCCCATAGATCAGCATCATGTGCCAGAAAGAAGCTTTCAATTCTGTCTTTCCAGTAATCAAAATTCTCTCCATCAAAGACTGGAGGTTTGTCGCTGAATCTGTCTCTATCTTCATTGTTGTCATTGCTGGTGTGTTGATATGTTCCTGCCATTGTGTTTTTCTGACGCTGGATCTTGTACTGACACGGTTAAGTGTTTTAGCTCAGAACCAGGCGCTCTGATGCCAATTGAAGAAGTGAAAAACATAAGAAGGGAGGTTGAATTGTAAACCTTGAAATCAAATGCAGACAACACGTTATTTTTATCCTGGTTCGTTTGATCTCAAACTACTCCAGTCCACCCGTCAAGATGATTTCGCCTCTCTCCAACGATGTCTTAATCCACTATATTCAACTGAATATTACAACTGCTTTAACAACTGCTAAAGCCTTCTTGAGTCTAAACCACAGACCGGTTTATCAAGGAAATTCTTTCTTACAGATAAATGAAAAATATGTGTGTTGAATGTTTTCTACAAAAACTCTATATCACACCTGTGATAATACACAAATTAAGCTTATGTGAAACTAGGATGCTATAACTATGGAGTAAGCAACTTGAGAGATATAGCAGACTTTTTGAGTGAGGATGAAAATGATTTGCTTTATGCGTGTGAAGAGTTGTAGAGCATTAGCCAATTCATTTCTCACTGACTTGTTTATATAGCTTTGGAAAAGATACGTTGTAGTCACTTATTCCATTTCAATGCCCATTACATTCTTTCCATGTTTAGAAGATCTTTGTCTTGGAATACAGTTGTTGGTAATAAAGTGTCTTGAATGCACAATACCGTTGTCACTTAAGCGTGTTGCTGGCTTTGGCTTATTCTGACGCTTCTAGCTGCTGATGATATTGTTTTGGTCTTGATCAGAGTTTAAAGTATGTTAAGCGCAGATCTGTTCATCAAGCTTCAGCGTAAGCACATGCTTTGATCTTCTGATGCTGGCATATGATATTTCATCTTCTGATGCTGGCATATGATATTTCATCTTCTGATGCTATCCATTAGAGTTTCTGTAAATGCATAATATAACTTTTAGGTAGCATATATGTCTCATATGAATTATACAATTTATTTAAGCTAGCATTTTGTTATCATCAAAACTTTAACTAAGGGTAGTAGATTCAAACTTTGTTCTAACAATAGTAACCTGGAAAGTTCCCCTGGCACTTCACAATCTTCCTCACCTTCGTCTTCGGCTTGGTAGATTAGATTTTCAGAGTCACAGAAAGCCATAGCAGAACCGTTACCCATGGGATCCCGAATGGATGTAGATCTGCATTATGAATGTGAGTGTATGTAAGAGTATAACTATCTTTGAAAGAAATAAAAATGTAAAGAAGAAAGACAAAGAGCGCAAAGTGTGTATGCAAAAACGTCCATGATTCATTGATGACATATGAAAATGAGGTAACAAACCTTACAAATGGACAATTGTGCCTCGGGTAAGACACAAGGTTTAAAAAGTCTGAATTGTTTAACTATTACAGATCCGACAAAATTTAAAGACAATTACTGTTGGATAAAAGTAATTTGGACAAAATCTTTAGCTTCCCAGTTGCTGAGTCCTCCATTGACAGTTGGGAAAATCCATTCCTCTAGGCCATAGCTATCCTCATCAACCTCCACTGTGTTGACTCTGTGATTGCTAATCTTCAAGGGTGGTCCCCCAGCACGAGCACGGCGTATAGCTTTCTGGGCTCCTGAAGTGAAACCCAAACCAAATTTGTCAGATTTGTATGGGATATCCGGGAGTTAGCCCCAAATAGTACACCCACCTTCTTCGATCACAGCCCTGGCATCCTTCAGAGAAGACATCTTTAGCAGAGATCTTGTAATCTTCGGGAATTAGGAAACAGTCTTGGTTACTGCCACGGTTTGTGGGACTTCCTCGAAATGCTGAAATGGAGTTTCAATGAACTCACCATCCAATTCCATGTATCTGAAGGAGCTCAAGTGACTGACCATATATTCCTCTTCTCCTTGGATAGTAATGATTTCCCCACGGTTGGATATTTCAGCATTTGATGTAATGTAGAGGTAACGACACCAGCGTTGTGAATCCATGGTCGGCCCAATAAGCAAGAATAGGAAGGGCGAATTTCCATTACATAAAAAGTTGAATCAAAGGTTTGGGTTCCAACTTTTATGGGGATGACCACCTACCCATGCACCATTCTCTTTGAACCGTCGAAGGTCCTTACCACTATATTTTTGGGTTTTAAGGTCAATCCTTCACAATCAAGTCTATCAAGAGCCTTCTTAGGCATCACATTTTAAGATGAACCGTTATCAACCAAGACATGGGCCAAACTTGTGCCCCTGCATTCGACAGAGACATGCAATGCCTCGTTGTGCTTCCTCCCTCTGGGTGTCAAGTCAGCATCAGAAAATCCTAAACCATTGTCAGCGGTTAAACTGGCCACACAGTCTTGGAACTGATCAACAGAGGTTTCTTGCGGTACATGGGCAGTTTTATGGAATTTCACCAAGGCCTTCACATAAACCTCGGAGCATAACAATAAATCTAGCATGGAAATATTTGACGGAGTCTTCCCCAGCTGTTCGACTACGTTGTAGTCGCTTCTCTTTATAATTTTCAGAATTTCTTCCATCTCCTTTTAGGAAGCCTCAGGGATAGATACTGATTGCACCTTCATCTGGACAGGCTCAACCAGAATGCTTTTGCCCCGAGTCTCTGTCGACTCGGTGGTAGGAGTATCAGCAGGTGTAATTATATGGATTGTAATAGTAGTAGTGTCAACAGGAACAGAAACAAGGATGATTACAGGACCGGTAATAGTCTTCTGAGGAGCAATCTTGGGAGAGAATACTCGGCCACTTCGGGTTATTTTGCTGGTTCCTGCAATGTTGCTGATGTCGGGGTCAGCCTTCTCAGAAATTGAGTCTTCAACAGCCGGCCAATCCTGCTTGACGCCGTGATAGTAGACATCGCCCCCATAATTATATGGGACAGTTTTATCTGATGTGTACGAGATTGGTCCAGGCATAGTAATTATCAGTGGAGCTACTTTAGGAACTGATGTAATCCTAACGGGTCTTTTGGGGAAGAACTTGGAAGAATTGGCGGAAATGGTTACTATTGAAACATCATTGTAAGATATGGTTGGAACGGGAGTCTTTTCAAACAAAATCTCTTTGTCATCCATTAGGCGTTGAACACTTTCTTTCAATAAATGACAGCTAGTTGGTAGGGATAAACAGAGGTGGCAGCTTTCATCACACCTCGGAAATAAACCGGCATTAAACAGGTTCCTCTTGATAGTCAGGAGAGGAGTAACAAGTTCATCAATAAAAGTAACAAACATATCATTTTCAACAGCATTAACATCACGGGCATGCTTGGGCATAGGAGCGGTGATAACATTCGGGATCTCAGGAGCGTCGAATTCAATTTCTTTGGCTTCAAGAAGATCTTGCACCTTGTTTTTCAAAGCCCAACATTTAATAGTATCATGGCTTGGACTTTCTGAATGGTATGCACCGTGAGCATTAGGATGTTAATGAGGAGAGGTTGTGTTAGGATTCTTTGGAGCTTCTTTCAAAGTTACCAGATTATATCTCAACAAATGTGGCAGGACTTGAGATAGTGTCATATTAATCCGGGTAAATTGTCTTACTGGTCTTTCTGTTCTAGGTTGGTTGCTTCTTTGTTGAGTAGGTGCAGGCTTTGGGAACATGACAACCCCCACCATTAGACGGTGTTCAGTTCTATCTTGATTTCTTTGAGGATACGCAACAACAACTTCTTTCTTCCCAATAAATGGTTTTCTTATAGCAGCAGAGAATGCGTCTTTTTTAATCTTCCCACTCTTAATCCCAACTTCCACTGTTTCTCTGGTCAAGATTAATTCAGTAAAGCCTGTCGAGGAGCTCCTAATTAGATGATTGAAGAAAGGACCGGACAGAGTACCCAAAAACATGTCTACTAGTTCTCTTTCAGAAAGGGGAGGCTGGACTCTTCCTGCTAAGTCCCTCCATTTAGTTGCGTAGTCTTTGAAACCTTCACTTGAAACCATTGTCATACTCTGGAGTTGAGTACGGGTGGGAGCAAGGTCTGTGTTATATTGATATTGTTTATAGAAGGCAGCGGCAAGGTCTTACCAATTATGGATATTGGCCCTTTCCAGTTGATAGAACCAATCTAGCTGAGTCCCGGATAGACTGTCTTGAAAGAAGTGGACCCATAAATCTTTGTCAGCAGTATGAGGCTGTATCTTCCTCACATAAGATCGGAGATGCATCTTGGGACACGAAACTCCGTCGTACTTAGCAAATACTGGTGCCTTGAATTTTGGTGGAATAATAATCCCAGACACTAAACCCAGCTCCTCAAAGTCCAGCCCGGGCACTTTCTGAATTTCCATTGCACTTAGACGTTCTTCCAGATGTTTGTATTTGTCATCGGCCGGAGGATATTACTCTTCATAGTAGTCTCCTTCTTCTTCCTCTTCAGATTCTGGCTGGGCAACCGCTTCCTTGCCTTTCACTTCTTGATTATCCTTTTCACCAGATGACATTACAAAGTCTAGGGTCCATCTGGCTTGTCCTTGGAACCTTATTCCCATATTCAGAACTCTGGTTACTTTCTTTGCTTTCTTCTTCTTTTCTTCAACCAGTAAAGTTTTCAGATCCTCTTGTCCTTTGGCTAGAGTCAAGAACATCTGTTGAAACTGAGTATTTTGTGCCTAAAGGTCTTTTACTGTCTGCTCGAGATCCATCTTACTGAAATAAATAGTAGAAAAATGAGGAGACTTGTTGTGAGAAAACCTTCTTATGTTATGATGAATGGTAAATGCATATGTAATGATTTCAAGGAAATTAGAGATTTAAATTTGCTTTATACCAAAAAGGAACACATGTTATATTAATAAATTAAAGCTTGAGTACATCATGCCTCTTTTGGACTTACAAAGAAATACAAAAACACTAAGATGAAAAATTTGTACGCATCCTCTTTGGTGCGATGTAGGCGTTCAGGCTCCGCTCTTCATGAAGTTGCCTAGTGATTTCCAAAACCTTCTTGTCGCTGGCGTAGAATTGGGCCTCGAAAGTGTCTCGCTCCCCCTTAAGCTGTATCCAATCCCTTTGTAAGCCTTCAAGATAGGTTGGCATGTCGGGATGCAGGATAGTGTATGGTACATCTCCTTCCACAACATGCTCTATGATAACCGTGAGAATTGAGGGGTAAGGCATTATAAGACTTTGAGCATGAGCTCGTATCCATTTGAGGTAAGGCTCAAGAGGGATGGAATTCTTATGCCCCAATGTCTTGCTATCTACCTTTTTCAACCTCCTCCAAGCTCGGATAAACCTCTGGCAGTGACCTTGATCGTCATTCTCGTAGTCAAATACCAACCTTTGAATAAGCATCTTTTATGGGCCATCCCTTCGGGCGTAACCAAATTGTCTCAAGGATAAGCAGGGGTTATAGGTGATACCTCCTCTAATGCCAAGTAAGGGGACATTAGGGAATTCTCCACAACGGCCAACAATAGTAACATTCTCTATAGATCGGGAACACCAATGAATGTCTGAATGTTTGAGTGTCATCAACCTATGTAACCACCTTGAACCTTGCTTGTTCTTCAATACAAATTGGGGAAGATGCAAAATAAACCATCATGCCAAGAGAGGAGTACAGCATATAAGGATACCTTTTTTCCTCATAGTACGAGTGTGAAAGTAATGTAGGATATCCCATAGCAAAGTAGGCACCGGGTTACGAGACATGAAGATTTTGACGGCGTTCACATCTATGAGTTTGTCAGGATTTGGAAACAAAACCATCCCATAGATGAGGAGAACCACAATTTCCTCAAAATCTTGCAAATCCAAAGAGTTCCAACAGTTTTGGGCTTTCTTAAACAAGAACTTTTCTAGGAAACCCTTGACACCACTCCTTGTGATATCAGATGGTTGCAAGTGTAGAGCTTGAGCAATCTCTTCTGGCTTTGGATCTCTTTCCGTACTGTTGAAAGGTAGTTGATTGAGAATGGGAATTCTCAAGAGTCGGGAGAATTCTTCCAAAGTTGGCACAAGTTGATAATCGGGAAATGTGAAGCAATGATGTAGAGGATCAAAGAACTGGAAGAGCACCTTCATCATGTCCTCATCAGTGTTAGAGGTGACCAAGTTTAGTAGGCGACCATGTCTCTCGATAAATGGAGAGTTTTCAGGAATTCTTGATGCTAGCTCTTTAAGTTGAGGAGGGATCCTTACAAGGTTGACTTGAATGGTTTTCCTGTGAATAGAATCCATGTCCTACAAAACAAAACAAAGGTAAATCCCCAAAAATCCTTGAAATGGTTAGTAAGTATGAGTTTGATGTTATGATGTTTATGATGTTATATACAAGTAAATATATACAAACAAAGTCAACAAGTCCTTAGGTTTAGGCTTGCATGGAGTCTTATAGGTAAGTACCCTCTTGAAGTTTAGTTGGCTCAAAACATGTCCTAGTAATAGTAACCGGGTTCTAAGGAGCTCAATATCACTGGGTTTTTTCTTTGGGCATTGTTTCAGCGCAAGCCTCTTTAATGGAGACCTAAATATCCCAAAAAACCAAACCTCAATGAGTGTAGTATCGAGTATCTACCAACTTCGAACTGCACCAAAGTCGGTCATCTCACTACGTCCTAATGTCCAAGTTGGTAAAGTAAAGGTTCTAAAAGTTCATTAGTGCTTCATAACATCACTCAGCGGCCTCGTATTCTCCTTGACTGCTCAAGGGCTACCGGTACCCATAAATATGTCGCACTGACGTAGCTATTTCTTAGACCATGTCGGTATACCCCGCACAGTTTCCACAATGTATTGCTACTTACCTATAAGGTATCCTAAATCCAGGTAGAGGATTCAAACCCAAACAAAGAACCATAATGTAAAGCATATAAGTCAAATAATGAAATCAAGTAAATGTGATCTAGCCCTAAGGTAACCACACTTTTAAAATTGTCCCCAGCAGAGTCTCCAGTTCTATGATACGGTGGGATAACTGACTTGGGTGTTTTTCGTTTGATCGCAAATGTTACGGTTAGCAAGAGTCACCGTCGACTTTTCTTTTATCCAAAAGGAAAGGTGAAAAAGCACAGGAAAGACCTTTGAGATTGTTTCTTGAGTTTGGGGGGTAGATTATAAAAAGGGAAGGTATTAGCACCCTTTTATCCATGGTTTTCCATGGGCTCTTAGTTACTTGCTAGATCACTTGCTTTTGTTTGAAAATGTGCTTTGTGTGGTTTTTGAAAGTATTTTGTAAAGAGGTTATTGTTTAGGCAAACTTTTGTAATGATTCTTGTTCGTAAGAATGTATACAAAGGTGATGATCTTTTGAAAATGTTTTCAAGTTTGAAAGATGTTTTTTGAAAGTGTAGGTGTTTGTTTTAAAAATAGCAAGGATGTTTTGTTTTGAAATGGAGCAAGTAACTAGGAACATTCTACCTACTCAAAAGTCTTTCATGTTCATTTCCTTTTTTCTTTGACATTGTTATCTTACCATTGATTTGGTAAGTAACCCTATCTTTGGATGTAAACGGGATGGGCGTGGGTCATCGTATAACCATGATTAGAAATGTTGCAAGATATCTTAGCATATTATTTAGGGACTAAGATCATTTTTGAAAGGCAACTATAATAGCGTCATCGAGGGACTATGATCTTGTATTTTGTTTGTTTTTTGCTAAGATAACTCCCATGCATAATATGGCCATTTTTGTAAGGCAACCAAGTGTATTTACCCTAGGGGTGCCTGTGTGCAAGTGTATTAATTTTCATGATTGATTTGTATTTGGTTAGGGTTTGCTATTTGCTGGTTTTAGTCTTTCCATACAAAACCCTAATTACTAGCTGTGATACAGTGGCAGAACCGACTGTTATACTGGTTTGCGTTTTTTGTTCGCAAATGTCACAGTAAGCAAGAGTCGCCACCGACTTTTATTTCATCCAATAAAGGAAAAGGAAAAAGAACAGAAAAAACCTTTTTTTAGATGTTTCTGAGTACGGAGGGGGTAGATTATAGAAAGGGAAGGTGTTAGCATCCTTTCTATCTGTGGTTTTCCACTGGCTCTTAGGTACTTGCTCATTTTTTAGATTTCTTGTGTGTGCTTGTTTTGAAAAGTTTTGTTCACTTCGTGATAACCCTTGTATCTGTCTTCAAGGGTGTGACGAAGTTATTTTGAGAACTGTTTTTGAAAAGTGTTTGTGTGAAAAGTTTTTGTTTTGAGCAAGTACTTAAGAGTTTTCTACCTACTCGAAAAAAATATGTTCGTTTTCGTTTCCTTCAGATAGCGCTATCCTACTATTAAGGAGTAGGTAGCTCCATCGTTGGATTTTTAAGGGACGTTCGAAAGGGATGAAATGTTCTCTGAAGGCAACAATTAGAGATACCTTAGCATTTAGAAGGGACTATCATCATAAGATCAATTCGTAGGCAACTCGAGGGACAAGTAGGGACTGTGATCTTTATGACGACTTTGAATAGCGGGTCATTGCTAAGGTATCCCTACGTTTGAGAGACACGACCATTATTTCTGAGGCAACCAAGTGGGGCAAACCCTAGGAGTGAGCATGTGCAAGTGTGCTTTTTTTCAGTTAATTATCTTTGCACAATTAGGGTTATCTACCATTTTAAAGTTATTTGTATTTCCATTCAAACCTATTATCCATACATCTAGCATTTTAATAGTTGTGGAAATTAAAAGCGGAAAAGAAAAATCTACGCTATTACAAGGCTTTTGGACAGATACACAAATATTTGACTGAAAAATAAAGATGCAGAAATTTAAAATCCTAATTAATCTATTACAAACTCAAAACAGTTACAATAATCTGGAAAACAAATGCGCGCGAAGAATTGAGACGAGAATGAGGAAAAGATATTTTTTGATTTTTTTGAAAAAGCAATTAATCTTGCAAATTAACCTAATTTCCATTTGTTTTTAATTATATATAAAAAAATAGTTTTTTTAAATTAACCTAATTTTCTTTTGAATTTTAATTACAAAAAAGGAATTTGAATTAATCTAATTAAACTAAATAATTAATTGCAATTAAATATTTTATGAAAAAAACTAAATCTAATTTTTTAGTGATTTCCTGATTTTATGATTTAATTGAAAAAAGATTTTTGTGAAAATAATTAAAACAAGAAATTAAGACTAAATAAATAAAGAAATTAGAAAAAAGAATTAAAGGAATTGGGCCTGATGTCATGAGCAGACTTGGGGGTGCATTGCCAAATTTGTGTTAGGCCCAAAGCTGGTGGCCCAGAGTCTGGCGCCTGATCCAGTGAGACCATCTTCTGAGGGTGCACCATAGACTTTGCCAGCGTGGGACCTTGGATCTGGCTGGAGACAGATCCCAAGGGTGAGATCTGAGGGCGCATGTTTAACCTCTAATCATGAGACGCACTGAATCCTGCGTAGAAGGTTAAGAAAATAACAAAATTGCACGCCTGGGATCGAACCCAAGTCTTTGATTTCACATATCCATCCCTTTTCCATCTGCGCTAATTATCAATTTGTTTATACAAACAAGAATAATAACATATATATGAAATAGGTGGGTTATGATGATGTGTCAAAGCATGCACTGAGATGGGGCCCTGGGTATTTAAAACAACCAATCACATGATGCTATCCTGCCACGCCACCATGCGTCTGAGTCAACTAGCCAGAGGGACGCCGGAGTCAAACTCTGGTCGTCTTCTCCGGGATGTCAAAAATAAAAAATCTGCAAAATCAAAAGATCAAGGCCTATAATTAAAGCTACCCCCCCCCCCCCTAAATCAACCCTTCTGAATCTGTTTTTGGGGTTCATTCATCCTGAAACCTCCTATATTGTGAGGTATGGTGAAGAACACAGATTGTGCCCTAGAAATGGCACAATCATATTCTGGACTCTTTTCTCAAGTATTTCACGTTGGACTTGTCTAATGGGCTACCCTAAACACAAATCAATCACTGAAGGAAGTTAATTCATCATAAAAATCACAATATGAAATCAAGAAAAAATACCAACGATGAGTGTTTCAGTTTGATGCTTCTAGGCGTGAAATTGCTTGAACAAAGACTGGTACACGTTCCTGGGAGCTTCTGGGCGTGAATGGGAGGCTTATGTTGGACTGAAAGAGGCTAGAACATGTTCTTTGTATTTTCATGATTTAAGTGATTTTTTGCAACTTTGGTCTGAGTGTCTAGGGTTGTGTATCCGTCCTCTTGTGCTTCTGAGTGGGCATGCATATATAGTGAATCAAATTTAGGTTAACAAAATTGGAAAAAATATTTGCTTTCAATGATAAAATAATGGCTTTCAATAATATGATTTCTTGCATATTTGGACCAAATCAAATCTTTCTCTCTCTACGAGTTTGCCATGCCAACACATCTTGCTCATTATTTTGATGAGAAAAAGATTTGAAATCAAATCTTACATTATTCCTTTTACTCACTTTATTTAATTTTTCATTCTATTGAATAAAATATCAAAAATAAATAATAAAATAATGTAAGAGTGAACTCAAAGGTCTTGGGCCATGGTATGAACAAGTTTCAATCATGAAAAAATGGGCACATTTGAAAAAAATGCATTTTTGGTCAATATTGGCTTCATGCAATTTCCCAAAAATGGTCAACTCTAACAATACATATCTTCCTCAATTTTGACCCTAGGAGGGTGTTCTTTGGCTTTTTAGAAATCTTAGGATGTCCTCTAAACAACCCTTTTGGTCTAATTTCAATTGGATCTTCCATACTCATGTAAGAAGCTTTGAGCCAACATGTGTTTTTGTTGACTTTTTGAAATTACTTGTAATGTCTGAATTCATATATTTTAATGAATGCATTTTTTGAACTTAAGGGATGAAGATGAGTTATATGGAATTGCATCTTATTCAAAATGAGCCTTGGATGGGAAATTTCTGATAAAGTATGAGAAAGTTATGCTTGGTCAAAGTTTGGTTGACTTTTCCAAAGAAACCCTAATTTAGCAACTTTTGAGTTTTAATGAATTAGGAGAATTCCTTGGGGAATCATGATCAAACATTGATCAAATGATGGATATCACATCAAAATGTTGATGTTGACCAAAAATATTGAAGTTTGACTGTATGGGGGCCACAGTTGACTTTTGACCTAATATAGTTGATTTTCAAGCATCTGAGCAGTTGACTGAGCAAATTTCTTGTGCAAGGAATGAAACTTGACATGGATGGTCTTAAGAACATATTAGGAATATGGAGAGCATATGAGGACTTTGGAGCTCCCCCATCTTGATGAAAATGGAAACCCTAGTCAGAGGTTCATTGCTTTAGGAGAGAGTTTGTCTGGTCAACTCTTGGGCATCCTTGAGCAAGTTAGGGATCTCAACGAACATATGTTGAGTAAAATGGGAGGGAAATTTTTGGGGTACAAAAGTTTCCCTTGTTCAATCTTCTTAAACCTGAGGATGTAGATTGGCTGGTCTGTCTTTCGTGATCTGAAGGTGGAAGATGATTGAACACTAGAGTGCCCAGAAATTTGCACTCGCATGAAGTAATACTGATCGGTGATATCGGGAATGGGCTTACAGATACCATTCGGAAGTAAACAGAGAGTATTCGGAGATGGTCTTAAAGATGCCATCCAAAAAAAGCTATTGGTTGTATAAGAGATTCCTTTGCGAGAATGTATGTACCTGCCGCTGAGGAGGACTTCGCTGGAGAATGTTGATTTATATCTGGGAAAATAGAGTATAGGAGCTTCGGTTATCCATTACTCTACTGGGGAATTAACTCTTGAATGAGGAGGCGGAAGTGAACTGCTTATCTAGTTAGTGTCCAGGTTGCACAGCGACTTACTGGGGAAATGTGAAATCAACCGTATCTGGTCGAGTCCAGGTCTTAAGTGTTATAAACTGTTGTCCAGAGATAAAAGAGAATGGACCTGGATAATAAGGTTACTTCAAGATGAAAGCCTGGATAGTAGGGCTATGAGAAGGAACCTGTAAAGTATGGTTACTTCGAGATGAAAGCCTGGATAGTAGGTCTATGAGAAGGAACCTGGATAGTAGGATTACTTCGGGATGAAAGCCTGGATAGTAGGGATATGAGAAGGAACTTGGATAGTAGGGTTACTTCGGGATGAAAGCCTGGATAGTAGGGCTATGAGAAGGAACCTGGATAGTAGGGTTACTTCGGGATGAAAGCTTAGATAGTAGGGCTATGAGAAGGAACCTAGATAGTACGGTTACTTCGGGATGAAAGCCTGGATAGTAAGGCTATGAGAAGGAACCTAGATAGTAGGGTTACTCTGGGATGAAAGCCTGGATAGTAGGGCTATGAGAAGGAACCTGGATAGTAGGGTTACTTTAGGATAAAATCCTGGATAATAGGGCTATGAGAAGGAACCTGGATAGTAGGGTTAGTTCGGGATGAAATCCTGGATAGTAGAGCTATGAGAAGGAACCTGGATAGTAGGGTTACTTCAGGATAAAAGCCTGGATAGTAGGGCTAGGAGAAGGAACCTGGATAGTAGGGTTACTTCAGGATGAAAGCCTGGATAGTAGGGCTATGAGAAGGAACCTGGATAGTAGGGTTACTTCGGGATGAAAGCATGGATAGTAGGGATATGAGAAGGAACCTGGATAGTAGGGTTACTTCGGGATGAAAGCCTAGATAGTAGGGATATGAGAAGGAACCTGGATAGTAGGGTTACTTCGGGATGAAAGCCTGGATAGTAGGGCTATGATAAGGAACCTGGATAGTCGGTTACTTCAGGATGAAAGCCTGAATAGTAGGGATATGAGAAGGAACCTGGATAGTAGGGTTACTTCGGGATGAAAGCCTGGATAGTAGGGCTATGAGAAGGAACCTGGATAGTAGGGTTACTTCGGGATGAAAGCCTGGATAGTAAGGCTATGAGAAGGAACCTGGATAGTAGGGTTACCGCGGGATGAAAGTTTCGATAGTAGGGCTATGAGAAGGAACCTGGGTAGTAGGGTTACTTCGGGATGAAAGCCTGGATAGTAGGGCTACTTCAAAATGATCATGTACATTAGTTGACCCGTTTGGTTTCGAGAACTGAGTTTCCATTAGTTGTCTGCAGATATGACATGTATAACTGCTGGAATTGTTGGTGATAATTGTCTTTCCTGAAAAGTTAACAGGGTTAACTATATGCGATGCATGGAATGTTATTGTGAGATGATCTTCTCAAAATCAATAATATTATGCATGTTATGTGATATGTATGCGCATGTCATAATGTATGAGCATGTGATGCTATTATGACATGTCCGAGTCTGGGAAAGTAAATCCCCGACTGCTGCTGGAGAGTATAGCATTCCTGACTGTTGTAGAGAATTGTGGTTCTTCTACTTCCACTGGGGATTATGAACATAAATGATTATGCTGGAGATTTACTCCTTGTTGTTTGTGAATATTTTGCTAGGGAGAGACTCTGTTTGAGAATAGCTCTGCGGGTAATAATTCCGTTGGAAGGTGAATTTTCGTAGATGAAGTAATAAGCTTTGTTGGGGATTGAGCTTCTGTATTCAGAGAAATAAGATCTGCTTGGGAGATAAAATTTATGATCCGCTCACGATTATGAAATCCGGCTGGGGGATATAGATGCCAGGTTTCTGAAAGACCTTGGCTGGGGAGATTACTTCCCGTTTTAGGAAAGCCGATATCAATGATTTGATTGTCTTTACTCTGTGGGAATGTAGATGTTACAAGGTCGTATGTACTGATGACTGTGTTTCAAAGTTGTCTATGCCTCGGTACTTGTTGGATAAAGTAACTGTCGGGTTTGACATTTCTTGTTTTTGCCCCTGTTTCTTAAGTTACGAGCAATTGTCTTTTCGTTTCTTATGTAAATATTTATGAGCAGCAATCATATTCAAATGCATATGTCAAAAATAAATCATTGGATGTTCTTGCAAAACAAAACAGAAAAGGGAAAAACACATAGTTTTTTTTGTAAAAATGATTTGTATTTATTTTTCGAAGTTGGCCTATAATAGGCGTTTTTTGTACAAGGAGGCTGACGCTCTAGTAAGAGAATGCCTCCGTAAAAATAGAAGTTATACAATATTGTGTAAAAAGAAAACATCTATGTACAACAAGGTGATTAGGTTGGTCGATGCCGTTCGAGCTTGACAGTTGATACTGAGGTCTGATCGCAAGGTGATCCAATGGGACATAGTGATATGCTTTACATCTCTAACTTTTGCTTGGACTGCCCTTTTGGGTTTTGAGTCCACCGGGATACCCTTTGTTGCCCAAGCCTCCTTTTCAGGTTTTCGACTTGCCGGGTGTATATATTTTTTTATTTTCATCTATTATTTTTGCCTGAACCCTTTTGGCTCACTGGGATGCCCTTATTTTTTCCTAGTCCAGTCAACCTAGCGGGTCCTTTATCATGTGTAGTATCTTTTCACTATGTCCACATTGACAGGGTGAGGAAGTTCGTCACCGTCCATGTGGTTAGAATCATGGCTCCACCCGAGAAAATGTTTTTAATCAAAAATGGCCCTTCGTAGGTGGGAGTCCATTTGCCCCTGGAATCACCTTGTGGCAGTATGATGCGCTTGATTACTAGATCCCCGACTTGATATTCTTGACGTCTGACTTTTTTGTTGAAAGCCTTAATCATCCATTTTTGATACATTTGACAATGACAGACAACAGTAAGTCTCTTCTCATCGATCAGATTTAGTTGATCAAGTCGAGTCTGGATCCATTTGTTTTCGTCTAAACCTGCATCTTTCATAATCCTTAAAGAAGGGATCTGGACCTCAATTGGTAGGATTGCCTCCATGACATATACCAGAGAGTAGGGTGTTGCCCCTGTCAATATCCGTGCTGAGGTACGGTATCCATGAAGAGCAAACAGTAACATCTCACGCCAGTCTTTGTATGTCACTGTTATCTTCTGTATGATTTTTTTTATGTTTTTGTTAGCCGCTTGAACAGCGCCATTCATCTTCGGCCGGTCGGGAGAAGAGTTATGATGATGTATCTTGAATTGCTTACAGAGTTTGGTGATCATCGTATTATTGAGATTTATACCGTTGTCAGTGATAATTCTCTCAGGCACACCATACCGACAGATCAGGTTATGCCTGATAAACCGCGCCACAACATTCTTGGTCACAGTAGCAAAAGAAGAAGATTCAACCCACTTTGTGAAGTAATCGATGGCCACTAGGATGAAGCGATTCCCATTGGAAGCGGTAGGCCTGATTTCTCCGATCATGTCAATGCCCCACATTGCAAAGGGCCACAGAGTTGTCAAGACATTCAAAGGAACCGGGGGCATATGCACCTTATCAGCATAGATTTGGCACTTGTGACAGGTTCGGGAGTGCTGATAACAATCTGCTTCCATAGTGGACCAGTAGTATCCTGCCCGTAGGATCTTCTTAGCCATGGTATGTCCACTAGAATGGGTTTCGAAGGTACCTTCATGTAGATCTGTCATAATCCTATCTGCTTCTCTCTTGTCTACACACTGCAGTAAGGTAGAGTCGTGGTTGCGCTTATAGAGGATTCCATTACTGGGGAAGAATTTCGCAGCAAACCTTCTCAGAAACTTCTTATCATTGACAGATGCCCCTTCGGGATACACTTGAGTCTCGAGGTACTTCTTCACTTCATGAAACCAGGATTTGTCTGCTACCTCTTTAGTATCAATCTCACGGCAGTGCGCTGGCTCATCCAACCTTTCGATGGTGATTCGGGGAGCTTCGTTGTCACACCTAACTTTGAACATAGAAGACATGGTAGCTAGCGCATCTGCTAACTGATTCTCCTCTCATGGGAAATGTTCAAAGGTTACCTCCTCAAAGTGTGGGAGCAATGTCAGTACGTGCTTTTTGTATGGGATGAGACTTGGATGCTCCGTATCCCATTCGCCTTTGATCTAACTTATCACTAAGGCTAAATCCCCGAACACATTTAAGAACTTGATCCTGAGGTCGATAGCGGCTTTGAGACCCACAATGCAGGCTTCATACTCTGCCATGTTGTTAGTGCAGTTGAAACATAATTGGGAAGTGAAAGGAGTATGACAGCCCCCAGGAGATATGATTACTGCGTCATTTCCCTTACCGAGTGCGTTCGAAGCTCCGTCAAAAACCATAGTCCATCAGGATCCTTCTTTAGGTCCTTCATCCGGTCCAGGTTCTTCATAGTCAGTCACCAGCATAATGTTCTCGTCCGGGAACTCAAAATTCATGGACTGGTAGTCATCCACGGCCTGATGAGCCAAATGATCAGCCAATACACTTCCCTTGATTACTTTCTGGGTTGTATATTATATATCGTATTCAGTTAAGATCATTTTCCATCTCACTATTCTTCCAGAGAGGGCGGGCTTCTCGAAGATGTATTTGATTGGGTCCATCTTAGATATCAACATAGTAGTGTAGGTCAGCATATACTGTCTTAGTCGACGAGCAGTCCATGCCAAAGCGCAACAAGTTTTCTCGAGCAGTGAGTATCTTGTCTCACAGTCGGTAAACTTTTTGCTAAGGTAGTATATTGCATGCTCTTTTCGACCAGACTCGTCATGCTGCCCCAGCACACACCCCATTGAATTGTCTAGCACTGTTAAGTATAATATCAAAGGTCTTCCTTCAACCGGAGGCATCAGAATTTGCAGTTCTTGGAGATATTCTTTGATCCTTTCGAAAGCTGTCTGGCACTCGTCATTCCACTTTACCACTTGATCTTTCTTCAGAAGCTTGAAGATGGTCTCACAAGTAGCAGTCAGATATGAAATGAACCTGGAAATATAATTTAGACGTCCTAAGAAACCTCTAACTTCCTTCTCTGTACGGGGAGCCGAAATCTCTTATATGGCCTTTACCTTTGCGGGGTCTACCTGAATACCTTTGTCACTGACGATGAAACCCATAAGCTTACCAGACCTTACCCCGAAGGTGCACTTGTTTGGATTCAACCTCAGCTTGTATGTCTTCAACCTGTCGAACAACTTTTATAGATGATCAAGGTGTTCCTCTTAGGTTTGAGACCTGGCTATCATGTCATTAACATAAACCTCGATCTCATGGTGAATCATATTGTGGAACTAAGTGACCATGGCTCGCTGATAGGTTTCCCCAGCATTCTTCAACCCAAAAGGCATCACCTTGTAACAGAAGGTGCCCCACTGTGTGATGAAGGTTGTCTTCTCCATGTCTTCATGAGCCATCTTGATCTGGTTGTAGCCAGAGAAACCTTCCATGAAGGAGAATATTTTATGTTGCGCGGTGTTGTCAACCAGAACATCAATGTGAGGAAGCGGGAAGTCATCCTTGGGGATCGCCCTATTCAGGTCTTTGTAGTCCACACACATTCGTACTTTACCATCATTCTTTGGCTCGGAAAGATGTTAGCAAGCCACTGCGGATAGGAGGTGACAGCTAAGAACCATGCATCGAACTGCTTCATGACTACCGCCTTGATCTTCTCTGACATTTCAGGGGGCATACGACGAACCTTCTATTTAACCGGAGGACAATCTTCTTTAGTTGGCAGGCGGTGTACCACGATATCAGTGTCTAAACCAGGCATGTCTTAATATGACCAGGCAAAGATCTCAACATAGTCATGCAACATCTGTATCAATCGTTTTTTAATCTTAGTCTCCATATTTGTGCCGATCTTGACTTCTCTTCTGTCCTCCTTCGTGCCCAAGTTTATCGTCTCAACTAGCTCTTCATGAGGCTGTATATCCCTCTCTTCCTGTTGTAATAGTCTAGCAAGCTCTCCATGCACCTCACAATCGTCCTCTCCTTCGTCCTCGGCTTGGTTGATCGTATTTTCGAAGTCATAACTGGCAATAGCAGAATTGTTATCAATGGGATCCATAGTGGATATGGATCTACAGTTTGATATGAGAGTGTGTGTAAGAGCATAGTTGTATTGATAAAGTAAAAACAGAAAAGAAAAAACAGAGAGCGCAAGATTCGTATGCAAGGAACGTCCAATGTTTTATTGATGATATGTGAAATGACATATAATAACCCTCGCAGATAGTACCATTGTGCCTCGGGTAAAACACAAGGCCATAAAGTTTAAATTGTTTATTACAAACTCAGAACACAAGTGAGACAATTACTGTGGAATAAAAGAAACTGGTATAAAATCTCTGGCCGTCCAGTTACTTGATCCACCGTTGGTAGTCGGGTAGATCCAGTTGTCAATGTCAGAGTCTTCCTCACTGTCTTCAATAGCGTTGACCCCATGATTGCTGATGCGTAGGGGAGGTCCTCCAGCACGAGCGTGTTGAACAACCCTTTGAGCTCCTAAAGTAAAGCCCAAACCAAATTTGTCAGTTTTGTAAGTAAAATCAGGGAGATGTCCCCAGTTGGTACACCCATCTTCTTCGACCACTGCTCTGGTGTCCCTGAGGAAATCCATCTTCAAAGGAGGTTTGTTGCTGGTGGTAGTCTCGGTTGACGCCAAAACCTGGGGAACCTCTTTAAAGTTTTGACAAGGTGTTTCTATGAATTCCCCGTCCATCTCCACATACCTGAAGGAGTTCAGATGGCTCACCATATACTCCTCCTCGCCATGCACAATGACTATCTTCCCCTTCACCGGATACTTCAACATTTGGTGTAGTGTAGAAGTAACAGCCCCAGCTTCATGGATCCAAGGACGACCCAACAAACAAGAGTATGACGGCCTGATGTCCATCACGTAGAAGGTGGACCCAAAGGTCTGAGAGCCTACCTTGACAGGGATGTCCACCTCCCCATGCACCATTCTCTTCGACCCGTCAAAAGCCCTTACCACAATGTCACTAGGCTTTAAGGTCAAGCCTTCACAATCCAGCCGATCAAGAGCCTTCTTAGGCAGAACATTCAGTGAAGACCCAGTATCCACTAGCACATGAGCCATAGTGGTGCCCTGCATTCGATCGAGACATGCAGAGCATCATTATGCTTCCTCCCTTTCGGTGTCAAGTCGGCATCTGAAAAACCCAGCCCATTGTCAGCAGTCAAACTGGCCACACAGTCTTTGAATTGATAGGATGAAGTTTCCTATGGCACATGCGCGGTTTTTAGGAATGCAAAAGCCTTTGCATGGGCCTCGAAGCACAGCAACAGAGACAACATTGATATCTTCGAGGGGGTCTTCCCCAGATGCTCGACCACATTATAGTCGCTCTTTTTTAATTATTTTTAATATCTCCTTTATCTCTTGCTTAGAGGATTCCACAACAATTCTTCTAGGTGCCTCCGTCTGGGCAGGCTCACCTATAGCTTCTTTGCCTCGAGTCACATATGACTCATCGGCAGGAGTAACAATTGGAGTAAGAACTGGAGTAGTTATGGATGTACCAGCAGGAATAGCAGATGGAATAACAACAGGCTTATTGACAATCTTCAGGGAAATCTCGGGAGAGAAAACCCTTCCACTTCTGGTAATCTTGTTGGTCTCGACAATGTTACTGACATCGGGATCAGCCTCTTCATTCTTTAAATCTTGTTTAACACCATGATAGTAAACATCAGCGCCATAATGCCAAGGGACAGCTTTGTCCGAGGCGTACAGGACAGGACCAGGAAAAGTGATTATTAGCGGATAGACTCTCGAAGTGGGTGTAATCCTAACAAGTCTTCTCGAGGAGGCCTTGGAAGGATTGGCATAAATGGTTATAATAGCAATATCTTCACACGGAACAGTTGGAATCAAATTTTTCTCGAACAAAATTTCTCTATTGTCCATCAGGCATTGGACACCTGTTTTCAGCAAATAGAAACCAGAAGGCAGAGAGGAACACATGTGGAAACCTTCACCACAACCCGGAAATAAACCGACCAACAATAAATTCTTCTTAACAGTCATAATAAGAGTAGAAACTTCATCAACTGAGGTCACAAACAGATCTGTATCCACGACATTAAATCCATGATTGTGCTTAGGCATGGGAGCAGTTATGACATTGGGCTTCTCCGGAGCATCGAACTCAATCTCCTTGGCTTCAATCAGATCTTGTACTTTATTTCTTAGAGCCCAACAATCATTTGTATCGTGACCAGGACTCTCAAAATGGTAGGTACACCGAGCATTTGGATTGTACCGAGGAGATGTGGTATTAGGATTCTTGGGAGCCTCTTTCAAGGTTGCCAAGTTGGATCTTAGCATTAGGGTTAGAACCTTAGCCAACGTCATGTTAATTCGAGTAAACTGCCTTTGTGGTCTTTCTACCCTTTGCTGATTATTGCGTTGTGGGGTAACCACAAGCCTAGGTATCATTACAGCACTTACCGTTGGACGGTGTTCAGCTCTGCTCTGACCTCTTTCTTACCAGTGAAGGGCTTCTTTACTGAACTCGAAGAGGTGTCTTTCTGTATTCTACCTCTCCGGATCCCGGCTTCTACCCTCTCTCCAGTTAATATCAGATCAATGAAATCAGATGACGAGTTTCCGATCAAATGGTTTAAGAATGGACCAGAAAGTGTTCCAAGAAACATGTCAACCAACTCCATTTCAGATAAAGGGGGTTTGACTCTCCCAGCCAAATCTCTCCATTTTTGCGCATAGTCTTTAAAGCCTTCACCTGCACCCATGGACATACTCTGGAGTTGAGTATGAGTAGGGGCAAGGTTGGATTTATATTGGTACTGCTTATAAAAAGCAGCATCCAAATCCTCCCAGATTCAGACATTGGTTCCCTCCAGTTGGTAGAACCATTCAAGCTGAGTCCCTGACAGACTGTCTTGAAAGAAGTGAACCCACAAGTTTCTATCAGCAGTGTGGGGATGGATCTTCCTTACATAGGAACAGAGATGGAGCTTTGGGAAAGACACCCCATCACACTTTGCAAAAACCAGAGCCTTAAATTTCTACGGGATGACCACTCCCGACACCAATCCCAATTCTCTAAAGTCCAACTCAGGTATTCTCTGGACTTCCATAGCACTCAACTGATCTTCTAACTGCTTGTATCTATCCTCAGTGGGAGGATACTGCTCATTATTGTAGTTTGTATCATTGTTAGAAACTTCAGGACTGAGGTCCTCCTCCCTTGTCTCCCTCTCTTGATTCTCCCCTTCCTTGGACGAGGAAGTTAAATCGACTGGTTGCTTTAGCGGCCCTTTGAATATTCTACCCATATTAAGGATACCAGCGGGCTTCTTCTTCTTCTTCTATTTCAGGATGAGGGCCTTCAGATCCTCCTGCCCTTTTGCCAGAGTTATGAATATCTGTTGAAGTTTGGCATTTTGTGCCTGAAGATCTTTGATGCTTTGTTCAGAAGACATTTTTACTGAAATAAACATCGAAGAAGATAAGAAACTTGTAATGGTACTTGTTTATGCAATGTTATGGATGGGATGCTGTGATACGGTGGGAGAACTGACTTGAGTTTTTGCGTTTTGTATTCGCACTTGTTCGGTTTAGCAAGAGTCACCACCGACTTTTTATTTTATCCTAAGGAAAGGTTAAAAAGCACAGGAAAAACCTTTTGAGATGTTTCGTGGGTTCGGGGGGTAGATTATGAAAAGGGAAGGTATTAGCACCCTTTTCATCCATGGTTATCCATGGGCTCTTAGTTACTTGTTTTAGATCACTTGCCTTGATTTCCAATTGCTTGAAATGGTGGTATGTGTGTGTGTGTTTTTGAAAATGTTTTGAAAAAGACGCCTTGTCTAGGCAACCGTTGTAACAATTCTTTACTCGAATGTTTTACAAAGGTGTGTATCTTTTCGAAAAGATGTTTCAAATGTTTTTGTTTTGAAAGTGTTTGTGGAGTGGGTTTTGAAAAAGTAGGCAAGTGTGTTTGCAAGTTTGATCAAGTAACTAAGAGTTGTCTACCCCTAAATTTACTCAAAGGTTTTTCTCATGTTTTAACCCTTTTAACAGTATTGTTCCACCATTGTATTTGGTGGACAATCTTGTGTTAGGATGTTAACGGGACTGGCGCGGGTCATCGTATGGACCATGAATGCAATGGTGCCAAGTGTCTTTGGCAATTTGCTTGAAGGGACTATGATCATTTCGTTTAGGCAACTTTCGAAAGCGTCATCGAGGGACTATGATCATTTGAATCGTTTTGTTTTGCCAAAGAAACTCAACGTGCAAGCATGGCCCATTTTGGAAGGCAACAAGCGGGATTACCCTAGGGGTGTAAGTGTGAATGGTGTATTGATTGCATGCATTTATCTTTGTATTAAGTTATCTAGCGTTTGATTTTATTTACATACAAACCCTAGGTCTAAACATGGTATATATGGAAAGCGATAAATTGCGGGAATTTAAAGTCTACGCTATTACAAATAAGTATTCGGGAGTGGGGGTACAAATATTTACAAATGGGGATGAGACTTAATAGGAGAGTAGTATCCAAATATTTACAACCAAATCGAATCAATCGCAATGTAAAATGTAGCAATGTACAAAGATAAGCAAATGTATAAGAATAGAGCAATGTAAATGTATCAATGTATTTGTGTAAGTGATTTATTTACAAGTGACGACTTAATGCAAAATTAAGTATTTTGTTTATTTCTTTTTGTATTTGTTAAATATGTACAAACAAAATATTTTAATAAAAGAAAAGAAAATGTGTTTTAAGAAAAATTAATGTTTTATGTATTTATATATAAACAAATGTTTAATCAAAAAAGAAAGAAAATATATTTTCTTATGTATTTATTAATATGTTTTTTAATTATACTAATAAAAGAGTAATTGAGAAAAATAATAAAAAGAAGAGTTAGTGGATTATTTCACTTTACAAAATTTTAATTATGTTATAAAAAGAAAATAAAAGAGTTAATAAAAATTGATGTAAAAAAAATTAATGTGTTAGTTTATTTAACAAAAAAAATATATGATATGTAAAAAAAAGGGAATTAGTTTTAAAGAAAATTAAATGGGCTTTAGGGGGTTAGCTGGGCCCAAACAAAAAACAAATGAATCAGAAGCAAAAGGGGAAATGGGGGGGTAGGACGTCTGGATTTGATGGGCTTAAGGCTGTGAATGGGGTTGAGGCCCAACGCAAACAACATTTTTTGTAGGGTTTCAGTGTTTGTCTCATTTTGGATTTTAGGATTTGTAACATTACAGAGGCGCCGTTCATCACTTTTGTCCTCTTCATCTTCTCAAGCAAGTTTCTGAACAACATCCTTCGCCTAGGGCCACCGAGCGCCATCGGGAGTATACCGCTGAGGTTATAGAACTCGTCCACACTATGACGGAGGAAAATGTCAAAATTGAGAACCTTATCTGAAATTCAACCGATGATAATTCAATTTAGTTTTAAGAACCGGTCAGGTCTTCGACGTAACTAAGAACTTAATTGCATCTTTTCCAGAGAGGTAAAGGTCAGTCATATGCTATGCATGATATGGATCAAGCAATGATGTTCTCAACATAAATGAGATTGTATGGTATGATGCGTATATGCATGTATCATGATGTATGAGAATGTGATGTTTTAGCTGGGGAAAATAAATCCCGGAGCCACTGGAGAATAGAGTTGAGTTCTTCGTTTCTGCTGGGGAAGATGAACGAAGATGATTGCAGGAGAAAAGAACTCCGTTGGAGAATAAGTTGATGAAGAGATTACTCTGCGGGGAAATACTCTGTGGGGAATGATCGCACTAAATCGCACTATGTTTCTGACTCAAATATCACATGTTTTCCTTAGTTTTTATTATCATTTTCTCGTATTATGTTCCTTTTTCCTTTGTTTTCAGGATTCTTGTCATTTCAGAGCCTTCTGTGAAGAAACGAGCCAAAACGCCAAGAAATTAGGGTTTTTCAAGATATTCTGCACTTATGGCGTTCAGCGTCGCGCCGGCTACAGGGAACGCGATGACGTGGCCCACTTTCACCCAGAGACCAACTGCCACGTTCCCACGATCTGGCAGTTCCAGCCACCGCGCCCGCGGCCACTACCACCGCGCCCGCGGCCTTCACAAAAGTTTCCCGCTCAGAAGAAGTTGAGGGGCATGCTGGTCTTTACGCATCTCAAGGATCCTCTATAAATAGTTTTCGATTTTCATTTTTTAGTTTCATCCAAGCTTAGTACAATCTTAAGCCATATACTATCAGTTTCTGTAAAGTAATAATCTCTTCACATCGGGGAGTTATTGCAGTGTAGATTGAGTTGTAATCGAGTCTTGGAGCACTTTGGTTGAAGTTCATCATACCAGCCTTACCATTCCGCAGATTTGTATCAGATTCAAGTCTCCGACTGGAGCAAGGTTCTATTTTATTGCATTTCTTTACTTATAATTGCTCTTACCATAGTCTACATGTTTTATAGACTCTAAATGCTCTTACCATAGTCTACACGTTTTATAGACTCTAAATGCTCTTACCATAGTCTACACGTTTTATAGACTCTAAATGCTCTTACCATAGTCTACACGTTTTATAGACTCGCACTCTTTTACTTACTCGCTCTTATCATAGTCTACACGTTTTATAGACTCGCACTTATTATGTCTGGCTAAACTATAAAGGTTTTGATGTAATGATTGTCATCATGGTCGTGTTCCAATTATCATGCTAGTGAAAATACTCTGGGGATGTTTTGCTTTTAACTTAAGTCAATTATGTTTAAATGTTTATTGGGTAAGATCGAAAGCCGTCCAAACTAATGATACGACTTGATTATTATTTAACCAAACAAAAAGAGTGAAAGCCGTTGATTGGTTAAATAGGAATCATTGACCTTTTTAGAAAATGATTTTGAAAATATTTTTGGACGCGTTTGTAGGTTTGAAATCTGACTCTTGGTCAAAAGCCAAAAGTCTCTTTAAGTTAATCTTTCCAAGTAAAATTACTTTTTTGTTATGTCAAAACTATCAATTTCTTAAAAATAGGTTTACCTCTTTAACGCGGAAGGCACCCTTTATATGTGACAATAAAGGAATTTAATTTAAAGAGTAAATTCAGTTCTTAGTAGTCAAAAGCTACAAGTTCCCGTTAAATTGATTCTTTGCTATCAATAGAAAATACTGCCCCATAAGTAGTTTCATCTACGCATGACCGGACCAATATCTGATTACATGATTTACATTCCAACCTGTCTTTTAAACTGTTATTTACCTCGCTCATTTACTTTGTTGCACTGCACTCACATCAATATTCTTGTTCACCTTAGATAAGCACCTTAGCAATAGAGTTGATAGATTGACAATTGGTCTCTGTGGTTCGATAATCTTATATATTACTTCGATAGGCTGTGCACTTGCAGTACTATATTTAGGCTATACGTTACAGATCCCCATCAGGTTTTTGGCGCCGTTGCCGGGGACCAACTTCGTCAAATTTCGTACCCTATTGTTATCCCGTTTAGACTAAGGCTATTCTAGCCGGTAGATGCGTAGAAATCGTAGCACCGGTAACCTAATAGATCCTTTAGTAGAACCTGAATGTTACGCTCGTGCCCGTCTTTTTATACGCAAGATAAGAAGAGCTATGGCAGAAGATCGTAACCAAAGACCACTCAAGGAATTCGCCCAACCATCTAACGAGGAACCTAGTTCTAGTATAGTAAACCCTACTATAACTACCAACAACTTTGAACTAAAGCCCTCATTATTACAATTAGTACAACAAAACCAATTCGCTGGTCTCGCTACCGAGAACCCGAATCAACATTTAAAGGTATTTATCCAGTTAGCTGACACCCTTAAGGTAAATGGAGCCACACCCGAAGCCATCCGTTTAAGACTGTTTCCTTTTTCCCTTAGAGGTAAAGCTCACGACTGGTTAGACGCCCTTCCAGCTAACTCAATAACAACTTGGGAAGACCTTAGGAGAGCTTTTCTTGCGAGATATTTTCCACCAAGCAAGACCGCTGTTCTTAGGAACCTGATCACTTGTTTCACCCAAAACCAAGGCGAATCACTTTTTGATGCCTGGGAGAGATATAAAGAACTTTTAAGAGCTTGTCCGCACCATGGCCTGGAGCAATGGTTAATCATACATACCTTCTATAATGGACTCCATTACAACACAAAGATGTCCATAGACGCTGCCGCTGGCGGAGCGTTGATGAACAAACCTTACCCTGATGCTTGTGCCCTAATAGAGGACATGGCCCAAAACCACGCCCAGTGGGGATTAGAATGAGCGACAGTAGAGAAAAAGGAGAGCCATGGAGGAAAGCATGAGGTAAGTTGCATGGACATGATTAATGCCAAGATGGACGCCCTAGCTTTGAGAGTCGAGAACATGTCTCAAAACCCAACCACAGTAGCAGCAATCCAATCAGAATGCGAACTCTGTGGAACTCAAGGACATCAAACCGTTGACTGTAACCTTTTGAACGAATCTAGCTCAGACCAAGTTAACTATACCCAAGGGAACCCTTTCTCGAATACCTACAATCCTGGATGGAGGAACCACCCGAATTTCTCTTACAAAAACAATAACCCTATCCAAAATCCCGGACCTTCGAGACCTCAAGGATTCCAAACGCAAAAACAAAACCAACCTATGAAAATAGTGCCCCCAAGACCAAACCTTAAAGAAACCATTGACGCCTTTATTCAGACTCAAACTCAGCAAAATAAGGAGTTTATGAACCAACACATTCACACGAACGAACTAGTTACTCAACTGGCAACCAAGTTTGACCAGATGATAACCCACACCAAAATGCTTGAGACTCAGATTTCCCAAGTAGCACAAAACACCTCTGTACAAGTTGCACCTGGAGGATAATTTCCTGGACAAACTCAACCAAATCCAAAAGGCCAAGCAAATTCTATCACCTTAAGAAGTGGAACTACTTATGAAGGGCCTAGAAATCCTAACTTAAGCACATCAGAAAAACCTATGGAAGATGCTACACCTAAAGACCAGGTAGAGGAACCAGAGAAACCAGAAAAGCAATCAAAACCAGAAGTAGGGAATAACACTCAACAACCTTATAAACCACCTATTCCGTTCCCACAGAGGCTGAAAAACACCAAAGTAGAAAACCAGTACCAAAAGTTTATTAAGGTAATAGAGAAACTCCATGTAGAGATTCCTTTTAATGAAGCTATAACCCAGATACCATCATATGCTAAGTTCTTGAAAGATATTTTGACCAATAAACGGCGACTCGATGATCCCAAGCCTTTAGAATGTCATTCTATATCCGAAAATAAACTCGCCAAGAAAGATAAAGACCCTGGAAGTTTTTCTATCCCTTGCATCCTAGGTAACCATATGATAGACAAAGCATTTTTAGACTTAGGAGCAAGCGTAAGCCTGATGCCTCTGGCCGTCTGTAAGAGGTTAAAATTAGGAGAACTTCAACCTACTAAGATGTCCTTACAACTAGCTGATAGATCTGTCAAATATCCCATGGGTATTTTAGAAGACATACCTGTCAAGATTGGTCAGTTGTACATTCCGACCGACTTCGTCGTAATGGATATTAAAGAAGATGAAGACATCCCAATCCTCTTAGGAAGACCATTCCTATCGACCGCCGGAGCTATAATAGATGTTAAGAAAGGGAAACTGACTTTCGAGGTAGGAGATGAAAAGATTGAGTTCATTTTATCAAAGTTTCTAATGGCACCAGTGATAGGAGATGCGTGTTATGCCATCGACGTCATTGACGAATGTGTAAATGAGCTCGAACAAAACGAATCTTTAATCAAATTACCATCAACCCCTATTTTAGAGGATGACGGATTTAAGAGTATCGAACCGTACATTGACGACAACCTTTTTGAATGCTTAGCTCTTACCCCTGACCTTATGCCGCGTACTGAGAAACCCAATATAGAACTTAAGGAACTACCCAAGAATCTAAGATATGAGTTTTTGGATGAGGATATGAATAGACCTGTTATAATTAGCGCCGCTCTAAACCAAATAGAAACAAATCAACTCTTAGATACCTTGCGAAAATATCCCTCAGCTTTAGGGTATAAAGTTTCAGATTTAAAAGGTATAAGCCCATCCGTATGCATGCATCGGATTATGCTAGAAGAAGATTCAAAACCCTCAAGAGAACATCAAAGAAGAATAAACCCTATCATGAGTGATGTAGTCAAGAAAGAAGTTCTTAAGTTATTAGAAGCTGGTATCATATACCAAATTTTGGATAGTGAATGGGTAAGCCCAGTCCATGTGGTACCCAAGAAAGGAGGTATCACTGTTATGGAAAATGAGAAAGGTGAGCATGTGGAAAAATGAACAGAAGGAGGATGGCGTATGTGTATAGATTACAGAAAGTTGAATAAGGCAACGAGAAAAGACCATTTCCCTCTCCCATTTATAGATCAGATGCTTGAATGTCTAGCAAGACACTCATATTTCTGCTATCTTGATGGGTATTCGGGGTTTTTCCAAATCCCTATTCACCCAGAGGACCAAGAAAAAACCACATTTACTTGCCCTTATGGAACATTCGCTTATAGACGAATGCCCTTTGGACTCTGTAATGCACCTGCCACTTTCCAACGTTGTATGATGTCAATTTTCGCAGACTACCTAGATGGAATTATGGAAGTATTTATGGACGATTTTTTAGTGTGTGGGTTTGATTTCAAAAACTGCCTCTCAAACTTAGAGAAAATCTTAAAAAGATGTGTGGAAGTAAACCTTGTGTTGAATTGGGAAAAGTGCCACTTTATGGTAAATGAAGGGATAGTCTTGGGACACATTATTTCTGAAAGAGGTATAGAAGTTGATAAGGCCAAGATAGAAGTTATAGAAAACCTAAACCCACCTAAGACCGTTAGGGAAGTAAGAAGTTTTCTAGGACATGCCGGGTTCTACCGACGTTTCATCAAGAATTTTTCCGGAATAACAAAACCTTTAACTAACTTATTGATGAAGGATGTCGAGTTTGAATTCGACCAAAAATGTCTTGAGGCCTTTGAAGTTTTAAAGCAAGCTCTTATTTCAGCACCTATCATAAGACCACCTGATTGGACACAACCCTTTGAAATCATGTGCGATGCTAGTGATTTCGCTGTAGGAGCTGTACTAGGGCAAAGAAAAGACAAGAAACTGCATGTTATTTACTACGCTAGTAGAACACTAGACGCTGCCCAACTAAATTATACAACCACAGAAAAGGAATTGCTAGCCGTAGTTTTTGCTATTGATAAATTTCGATCTTATTTGGTGGGAGCAAAAATAATAGTATACACAGATCATGCAGCAATCCGGTACTTGTTAAGTAAGAAAGATGTTAAGCCTAGATTGCTCAGATGGGTTCTTTTACTCCAAGAATTTGACTTGGATATTAAGGATAAAAAAGGAGCTGAAAACTTAGTAGCTGATCATCTCTCTAGGTTAGAACACCTTAAACCTGAACTTATACCTATAGACGATCACTCTACTTATGAAAGATTAATAGCTGGGATAAACTCAACTGAAGAAGAGACCTATGAGGAAATCTCAACCTTGAACAACATACCATGGTACGCAGATATTGTGAATTATCTGGCCGCTGATATCATACCCCCTGACTTAAGCTACCAACAGAAGAAGAAGTTTTTTAGTGATGTTAAACACTTCTTTTGGGATGAACCCCTCCTATTCAAAAGAGGATTAGATAATATATTCAGACGATGTGTGCCGGAAGAAGAAGTAGGCAACGTCATTAAACATTGTCATGCTGCACCTTATGGTGGACATGCAAGCACATCTAAAACATGCGCCAAAATATTTCAAGCAGGTTTTTATTGGCCTACTGTATGGCGCGATGTCCACACTTACATTACAAAATGTGACCGATGCCAACGCACTGGGAACATCTCAAGACGTGATGAAATGCCTTTAAGTAACATCCAAGAAGTGGAAATATTTGATGTCTGGGGTATAGATTTCATGGGACCTTTTCCTTCCTCAATGGGTAACAAGTATATCCTAGTAGCTGTCGATTATGTCTCAAAGTGGATAGAAGTTGTTGCATCACCCACAAACGATACCAAGGTAGTTATCAAACTGTTTAAGAATATTATTTTTCCTAGGTTTGGAACCCCGAGGTTAGTCATAAGTGATGGAGGATCGCATTTTATATCTAAGATATTTGACAAGCTTCTAAGCAAATACGGAGTAAAATATAGAGTAGCAACACCATACCACCCGCAAACCAGTGGCCAAGTAGAAGTATCGAATAGGGAGATTAAGCAGATCCTAGAGAAAACCGTATCATTATCCAGAAAAGACTGGTCTGGAAAACTTAAAGACGCCTTATGGGCTTATAGAACGGCTTATAAAACCCCTATTGGAACAACTCCTTATCAATTGGTTTATGGAAAGTCCTGTCATTTACCCTTCGAACTAGAACATAAAGCCTATTGGGCCATTAAATCCTTGAATCTAGATTACCTAAAAGCCGGAGAAAAACGTATCCTGGACATTCACAAGCTGGAAGAGCTTCGCTTGAATGCCTATGAGAATGCCATCATATATAAGGAAAGAACCAAGATGTGGCATGATAAAAAAATCATCAAGAAAGATTTCAACATTGGTGACCCTGTTCTCCTATTTAACTCAAGGTTACGACTTTTTCCTGGTAAGCTTCGTTCAAGATGGACAGGTCCATTTGAAGTGTCAAAAGTTCTAAAGTATGGAGCAGTAGAAATCAAAAATAATTCATGCGCTCCATTTATGGTAAATGGACAAAGACTGAAGCTATACAAAGGAGGCGATTTGCCTGTTGACTACTCTAGTCATATTCTTATAGACCCACCAATACCCACATAAAGTAAGATCTAATCATCAAGCTAAAGACGTTAAACAAGCGCTGCATGGGAGGCAACCCATGGTTTATTCTTAATTTTATTTTATTTTATTAATTTATATATGTTTTATCTGGACTAATTTCTTGTGTTTATATTTTCAGGATGCATTACCCCGATGGTATGGTTGTGATTTTCAGGGATGAAGCACAAAAAGCCCGATTTGCTACCTTATCTGCTAGACCTATGGTACCCACTAGGTACCCCGATCAGAGCTGCATGGAGGCACTAGGGATTGAGCCAAGTATTAGGTATCTGTGCAACCAACTTGGCTGGGATTATTATGCTGATGATGTCCACAAAACCTACAGGAACCTTACTCTGGAGTTTCTTAGCTTTGTGGATTATAACCCATGGGTGGGTGAAGGAGATGAGCGAGGATGCCTAAGTTTCAGATTGTTTGGTACCGAGTATACCCTGACCATCAAAGAATTTGGGGATTTGCTTGGTTTCCAAACTGGACTGACCGCTATCACTGAGTTACCATTGAGTTACTATATGGACAGAGATATTGATAAATTTTGGCAGGACATTACTGATGGAGCCAGCCTTGACCCCTCTACCCAGCTGTCCAGGAAGATCCATAACCCGGCTTTCCGATACTTCGAGATGATTCTGTGCCACACTTTCTTTGGGAGGAGTTACTGTGACCACTTAGTCACCACTGAGGAGATCCTTTTCCTATACTGTGCCAGTCAGTCCAGACCTATAGCTAGTGGAGGTTTTCTGATAGAGAGCCTCGAGCAGACTGCTCGATCCGCTGTAGGACTCATTCATTCCGGAGGGAATGTGACACAGATAGCTTCTGCTTTGGGTTTGGACAGTATGATAGCACAGCTGACCCCATATTGTGGATATACTTTCCTGGATTTAGACTTTTGCATGGATCGTGGGCTCATGAGGAGGGCCTCTTTCCACCCATATCAGTACAGATTGCTCATCGATGACCAGACAGTTTACACCTTCACACTGCCAGACCCTCAGATGACTTGTGTTTCCAACCCTGCTAATTGGAACTATTCTGTAGAAGGTTGGGGTGAGATATCAGAGTATGCTCCAGAATACACTCCTGCTTCCGAAGATCCTACTCCTGAATACACTCCTGCTCCCGAGGACTCTACTCCAGATCACACATCCCGACCCGAGGTTACACGCACTACTGTTCTTACTAATAACCTCAGCTTGCAGGAACCTGATATTCGCACTCTGTTGACTGCTACGCGCACTGAGATAGCCACTCTCCGCAATGAGGTGGCTGACCTTCATTTACAGTTGGAACTGAATGATGTTACCTTTGCTGGTGAGTTAGATGAATTAGCTCACGAGGTGGCAGAGATTCGACGCCAGCTGACTGAGCTGCGTGGCCCAGACACTCCTGCAGAGCATCCTCCCGGTTGGCGATAGATCTGTGTTATTCACAAGATCTCTAGTTCTAGTATTATTAGTATTATGTTGATTTCCTTTTCAGACTCATTTTTATTTGCATTATCTATTTCCTGCATTATTAATAACTATTTTGGTGACCCGATGTCCGTACCTATATATATATATATGCATGTGTTTTTTTCTCTATATATATCTTTCATTTACTAATGTTTTTGTTTTTCTGGTCACCATAATGAAAATTTTGATATAAAAATAAATAAATATACATGTATATATGTATTCACATACATATATGCACGTTCGTAAGAAAACTAGGTACACCTCCAAAAATTGAAGCTAATGGCAAGGAAGGAAAAGCCCAATGGAAAGGAAGCAAGACCGGCCCAACTTGGCTCGCCCTGACCGCACCCGCGGTGATCCCTGCCGCGCCCGCGGTGACGTAACGGTCACCTAACTTATTCACAATTTCTCAACGCTCCTGCTTTTATTGGTCTGTTGCCCCCAAATCTACCTTTAAATGAGGGTAACAACACTGATGATGAGTACGATTTCCGTACGGAAGAACCACCCCACTTTTCACCACCACACACGACACCATCTACTTCTAACCCACATGCAGGTACAGCTCCTAGTTTCCATGTCACTGAGGACATGTGGCGTGAGCATATGGCCCGAGAGGCCCAGAGGGACACCCTCCTTGCTACTTTGCAGCAACAGGCGACCGATAACATGGCCTTCATGCAAGCATCCCAACAGCAAAATGCTAGCTCTCTGCGCACTATTATGGAAAGTCAGCTGGCTTTCCAGAGAGAACAACACCTTAACCAGACCACATACGCTCGTCACTTCCAATTGATGGAGGCAACCCAAGGCACCCTCATTGGTAGGACCCAAGAGCTACAAGCGACAAATGCCGCCTTGACAGAGAGAATGGAGCAGCTAGTTTTGGACCGAGAGAGCCGCCGTCGCAGCCGTAGCCGCCGTTCCGGTCGTACCAACCAGGATGGTGAAGGTCCTAGTGGCCCCCACTAGCGTTTTCAGGTACCTCCTCCTACCTTATTTTGGAACATTGAGGACAATGTCCGATTTAAGTGTGGGAGGAGCATTTATCGCTTTTATTTCCCGTTTTTCCTGCTTTTATTTCCCTTCTGCATTTTTCCTTTTAGGTATGTTATATTCGTAGTTAATAAAATGCATGTGATAGGCGAGTCTTTCTGCGTAGTGTACCCTTTCATTTCCCCCACTTTTTAGCCTTACAAAATTTTTACAAAATCTTTTTCAAAGAATTGTGTCTGTTTTTAAGGATTTGGGCTATGAGACAGGTCCTAGATAGGGTCTATTTCTTGGGCACTCACTTTTTGAAAAATTCGTTATCGTTTTAACACCGTAAGCCTTTTTGAACATTTAGATTAGATCCTTTCTTCCCAATATGCTATGATTTTGAATAAAACTGTACAAATAGGTCTTCAAGTAGTTTATCTTAGCAGTCAGCTCCGGCCTAAGCATGCTCTAAGTGTAGGATCGATGAATATAAGTGGATGATCTCTATTTTGCCTTAAAAGTTTATAAAATAAAGTATGAATACGACTACGAGTTGGGTGATCCTCACAAAGATTACTCAACTCAAGAAAGTTGTAAGCACTAATAAAAACAAAGAAAAAAAATATATATAAGGCACATCCGTTGTAGTTGGTCCAGAGGTATCTGGTGCTGGACTTGGTAGGGCGGACTACGGTCCGATCCCCCGCAACTGCAAATGGGTAAAATAAAAAGGGGTTAAACCAACTCTTGTACCAGAATCCCATCACTTGAGATCAGAATCACTAACCGGTCACTACACCATGAGTATGTACGGATAACGGGCTTAATGTGATTGCGCCTGAATGAAAAAGGACCTCGTACAAAAAGAAGTCTTAGCATAGTAAGGATATTAGGATCGATCTGTATACTTATGAGGTTTATGTCCGCATTTCTGCAAGTAGTGTAATTACGATACCCTTGGTTCAGATAGTTAGTGCCTGACAACACTCGAACTTAGAAGCCCTCTTTGCCCAAAACCTGTATACACCATAATTTTCTTTCATCTACTTCTAAGAGTTGTTGCTTGAGGACAAGCAAAGGTCTAAGCGTGGGAGGATTTGATCGCACTAAATCGCACTATGTTTCTGACTCAAATATCACATGTTTTCCTTAGTTTTTATTATCATTTTCTCGTATTATGTTCATTTTTCCTTTGTTTTCAGGATTCTTGTCATTTCAGAGCCTTCTGTGAAGAAACGAGCCAAAACGCCAAGAAATTAGGGTTTTTCAAGATATTATGCACTTATGGCGTTCAGCTCCGCGCCGGCTACAGGGAACGCGATGACGTGGCCCACTTTCACCCAGAGACCAACTGCCACGTTCCCACGATCTGGCAGTTCCAGCCACCGCGCCCGCGGCCACTGCCACCGCGCCCGCGGCCTTCACAAAAGTTTCCCGCTCAGAAGAAGTTGAGGGGCATGCTGGTCTTTACGCATCTCAAGGATCCTCTATAAATAGTTTTCGATTTTCATTTTTTAGTTTCATCCAAGCTTAGTACAATCTTAAGCCATGTACTATCAGTTTCTGTAAAGTAATAATCTCTTCACATCGGGGAGTTATTGCGGTGTAGATTGAGTTGTAATCGAGTCTTGGAGCACTTTGGTTGAAGTTCATCATACCAGCCTTACCATTCCGCAGATTTGTATCAGATTCAAGTCTCCGACTGGAGCAAGGTTCTATTTTATTGCATTTATTTACTTATAATTGCTCTTACCATAGTCTACACGTTTTATAGACTCTAAATGCTCTTACCATAGTCTACACGTTTTATAGACTCTAAATGCTCTTACCATAGTCTACATGTTTTATAGACTCGCACTCTTTTACTTACTCGCTCTTATCATAGTCTACACGTTTTATAGACTCGCACTTATTATGTCTGGCTAAACTATAAAGGTTTGGATGTAATGATTGTCATCATGGTCGTGTTCCAATTATCATGCTAGTGAAAATACTCTGGGGATGTTTTGCTTTTAACTTAAGTCAATTATGTTTAAATGTTTATTGGGTAAGATCGAAAGCCGTCCAAACTAATGATACGACTTGATTATTATTTAACCAAACAAAAAGAGCGAAAGCCGTTGATTGGTTAAATAGGAATCATTGACCTTTTTAGAAAACGATTTTGAAACTATTTTCGGACGCGTTTGTAGGTTTGAAATCTGACTCTTGGTCAAAAGCCAAAAGTCTCTTTAAGTTAATCTTTCCAAGTAAAATTACTTTTCTGTTATGTCAAAACTATCAATTTCTTAAAAATAGGTTTACCTCTTTAACGCGGAAGGCACCCTTTATATGTGATAATAAAGGAATTTAATTTAAAGAGTAAATTCGGTTCTTAGTAGTCAAAAGCTACAAGTTCCCGTTAAATTGATTCTTTGCTATCAATAGAAAATACTGCCCCATAAGTAGTTTCATCTACGCATGACCGGACCAATATCTGATTACATGATTTACATTCCAACCTGTCTTTTAAACTGTTATTTACCTCGCTCATTTACTTTGTTGCACTGCACTCACATCAATATTCTTGTTCACCTTAAATAAGCACCTTAGCAATAGAGTTGATAGATTGACAATTGGTCTCTGTGGTTCGATAATCTTATATATTACTTCGATAGGCTGTGCAGTTGCAGTACTATATTTAGGCTATACGTTACAGATCCCCATCATATGCTAAGTTCTTGAAAGATATTTTGACCAATAAACGGCGACTCGATGATCCCAAGCCTTTAGAATGTCATTCTATATCCGAAAATAAACTCGCCAAGAAAGATAAAGACCCTGGAAGTTTTTCTATCCCTTGCATCCTAGGTAACCATATGATAGACAAAGCATTTTTAGACTTAGGAGCAAGCGTAAGTCTGTTGCCTCTGGCCGTCTGTAAGAGGTTAAAATTAGGAGAACTTCAACCTACTAAGATGTCCTTACAACTAGCTGATAGATCTGTCAAATATCCCATGGGTATTTTAGAAGACATACCTGTCAAGATTGGTCAGTTGTACATTCCGACCGACTTCGTCGTAATGGATATTAAAGAAGATGAAGACATCCCAATCCTCTTAGGAAGACCATTCCTATCGACCGCCGGAGCTATAATAGATGTTAAGAAAGGGAAACTGACTTTCGAGGTAGGAGATGAAAAGATTGAGTTCATTTTATCAAAGTTTCTAATGGCACCAGTGATAGGAGATGCGTGTTATGCCATTGACGTCATTGACGAATGTGTAAATGAGCTCGAACAAAACGAATCTTTAATCAAATTACCATCAACCCCTATTTTAGAGGATGACGGATTTAATAGTATCGAACCGTACATTGACGACAACCTTTTCGAATGCTTAGCTCTTACCCCTGACCTTATGCCGCGTACTGAGAAACCCACTATAGAACTTAAGGAACTACCCAAGAATCTAAGATATGAGTTTTTGGATGAGGAGATGAATAGACCTGTTATAATTAGCGCCGCTCTAAACCAAATAGAAACAAATCAACTCTTAGATACCTTGCGAAAATATCCCTCAGCTTTAGGGTATAAAGTTTCAGATTTAAAAGGTATAAGCCCATCCGTATGCATGCATCGGATTATGCTAGAAGAAGATTCAAAACCCTCAAGAGAACATCAAAGAAGAATAAACCCTATCATGAGTGATGTAGTCAAGAAAGAAGTTCTTAAGTTATTAGAAGCTGGTATCATATACCAAATTTCAGATAGTGAATGGGTAAGCCCAGTCCATGTGGTACCCAAGAAAGGAGGTATCACTGTTATGGAAAATGAGAAAGGTGAGCATGTGGCAAAACGAACAGAAGGAGGATGGCGTATGTGTATAGATTACAGAAAGTTGAATAAGGCAACGAGAAAAGACCATTTCCCTCTCCCATTTATAGATCAGATGCTTGAACGTCTAGCAAGACACTCATATTTCGGCTATCTTGATGGGTATTCGGGGTTTTTCCAAATCCCTATTCACCCAGAGGACCAAGAAAAAACCACATTTACTTGCCCTTATGGAACATTCGCTTATAGACGAATGCCCTTTGGACTCTGTAATGCACCTGCCACTTTCCAACGTTGTATGATGTCAATTTTCGCAGACTACCTAGATGGAATTATGGAAGTATTTATGGACGATTTTTTAGTGTGTGGGTTTGATTTCAAAAACTGCCTCTCAAACTTAGAGAAAATCTTAAAAAGATGTGTGGAAGTAAACCTTGTGTTGAATTGGGAAAAGTGCCACTTTATGGTAAATGAAGGGATAGTCTTGGGACACATTATTTCTGAAAGAGGTATAGAAGTTGATAAGGCCAAGATAGAAGTTATAGAAAACCTAAACCCACCTAAGACCGTTAGGGAAGTAAGAAGTTTTCTAGGACATGCCGGGTTCTACCGACATTTCATCAAGAATTTTTCCGGAATAACAAAACCTTTAACTAACTTATTGATGAAGGATGTCGAGTTTGAATTCGACCAAAAATGTCTTGAGGCCTTTGAAGTTTTAAAGCAAGCTCTTATTTCAGCACCTATCATAAGACCACCTGATTGGACACAACCCTTTGAAATCATGTGCGATGCTAGTGATTTCGCTGTAGGAGCTGTACTAGGGCAAAGAAAAGACAAGAAACTGCATGCTATTTACTACGCTAGTAGAACACTAGACGCTGCCCAGCTAAATTATACAACCACAGAAAAGGAATTGCTAGCCGTAGTTTTTGCTATTGATAAATTTCGATCTTATTTGGTGGGAGCAAAAATAATAGTATACACAGATCATGCAGCAATCCGGTACTTGTTAAGTAAGAAAGATGCTAAGCCTAGATTGCTCAGATGGGTTCTTTTACTCCAAGAATTTGACTTGGATATTAAGGATAAAAAAGGAGCTGAAAACTTAGTAGCTGTCGATTATGTCTCAAAGTGAATAGAAGTTGTTGCATCACCCACAAACGATACCAAGGTAGTTATCAAACTGTTTAAGAATATTATTTTTCCTAGGTTTGGAACCCCGAGGTTAGTCATAAGTGATGGAGGATCGCATTTTATATCTAAGATATTTGACAAGCTTCTAAGCAAATACGGAGTAAAACATAGAGTAGCAACACCATATCACCCGCAAACCAGTGACCAAGTAGAAGTATCGAATAGGGAGATTAAGCAGATCCTAGAGAAAACCGTATCATTATCCAGAAAAGACTGGTCTGGAAAACTTAAAGACGCCTTATGGGCTTATAGAACGGCTTATAAAACCCCTATTGGAACAACTCCTTATCAATTGGTTTATGGAAAGTCCTGTCATTTACCCTTCGAACTAGAACATAAAGCCTATTGGGCCATTAAATCCTTGAATCTAGATTACCTAAAAGCCGAAGAAAAACGTATCCTGGACATTCACAAGCTGGAAGAGCTTCGCTTGAATGCCTATGAGAATGCCATCATATATAAGGAAAGAACCAAGATGTGGCATGATAAAAAATCATCAAGAAAGATTTCAACATTGGTGACCCTGTTCTCCTATTTAACTCAAGGTTACGACTTTTTCCTAGTAAGCTTCTTTCAAGATGGACAGGTCCATTTGAAGTGTCAAAAGTTCTAAAGTCTGGAGCAGTAGAAATCAAAAACAATTCATGCGCTCCATTTGTGGTAAATGGACAAAGACTGAAGCTATACAAAGGAGGCGATTTGCCTGTTGACTACTCTAGTCATATTCTTATAGACCCACCAATACCCACATAAAGTAAGATCTAATCGTCAAGCTAAAGACGTTAAACAAGCGCTGCATGGGAGGCAACCCATGGTTTATTCTTTATTTTATTTTATTTTATTAATTTATATATGTTTTATCTGGACTAATTTCTTGTGTTTATATTTTCAGGATGCATTACCCCGATGGTATGGTTGTGATTTTCAGGGATGAAGCACAAAAAGCCCGATTTGCTACCTTATCTGCTAGACCTATGGTACCCACTAGGTACCCCGATCAGAGCTGCATGGAGGAACTCGAGATTGAGCCAAGTATTAGGTATCTGTGCAACCAACTTGGCTGGGATTATTATGCTGATGATGTCCACAAAACCTACAGGAACCTTACTCTGGAGTTTCTTAGCTCTGTGGATTATAACCCATGGGTGGGTGAAGGAGATGAGCGAGGATGCCTAAGTTTCAGATTGTTTGGCAGTTGGTCTCTGGGTGAAAGTGGGCCACGTCATCGCGTTCCCTGTAGCCGGCGCGGCGCTGAACGCCATAAGTGCAGAATATCTTGAAAAACCCTAATTTCTTAGCGTTTTGGCTCGTTTCTTCACAGAAGGCTCTGAAATGACAAGAATCCTGAAAACAAAGAAAAAAGGAACATAATACGAGAAAATGATAATAAAAACTAAGGAAAACATGTGATATTTGAGTCAGAAACATAATGCGATTTAGTGCGATCAAATCCTCCCACGCTTAGACCTTTGCTTGTCCTCAAGCAACAACTCTTAGAAGTAAATGAAAGAAAATTATGGTGTATACAGGTTTTGGGCAAAGAGGGCTTCTAAGTTCGAGTAAGGGTGTGTTGTCAGGCACTAACTATCTGAACCAAGGGTATCGTAATTACACTACTCGCAGAAATGCGGACATAAACCTCATAAGTATACAGATCGATCCTAATATCCTTACTATGCTAAGACTTCTTTTTGTACGAGGTCCTTTTTCATTCAGGCGCAATCACATTAAGCCCGTTATCCGTACATACTCATGGTGTAGTGACCGGTTAGTGACTCTGATCTCAAGTGATGGGATTCTGGTACAAGAGTTGGTTTAACCCCTTTTTATTTTACCCATTTGCAGTTGCGGGGGATCGGACCGTAGTCCGCCCTACCAAGTCCAGCACCAGATACCTCTGGACCAACTACAACGGATGTGCCTTATATATATATTTTTTCTTTGTTTTTATTAGTGCTTACAACTTTCTTGAGTTGAGTAATCTTTGTGAGGATCACCCAACTCGTAGTCGTATTCATACTTTATTTTATAAACTTTTAAGGCAAAATAGAGATCATCCACTTATATTCATCGATCCCACACTTAGAGCATGCTTAGGCCGGAGCTGACTGCTAAGATAAACTACTTGAAGACCTATTTGTACAGTTTTATTCAAAATCATAGCATATTGGGAAGAAAGGATCTAATCTAAATGTTCAAAAAGGCTTACGGTGTTAAAACGATAACGAATTTTTTAAAAAGTGAGTGCCCAAGAAATAGACCCTATCTAGGACCTGTCCATAGCCCAAATCCTTATAAACAACCACAATTCTTTGAAAAAGATTTTGTAAAAATTTTGTAAGGCTAAAAAGTGGGGGAAATGAAAGGGTACACTACGCAGAAAGACTCGCCTATCACATGCATTTTATTAACTACGAATATAACATACCTAAAAGGAAAAATGCGGAAGGGAAATAAAAGCAGGAAAAACGGGAAATAAAAGCGATAAATGCTCCTCCCACACTTAAATCGGACATTGTCCCCAATGTTCCAAAATAAGGTAGGAGGAGGTACCTGAAAACGCTAGTGGGGGCCACTAGGACCTTCACCATCCTGGTTGGTACGACCGGAACGGCGGCTACGGCTGCGACGGCGGCTCTCTCGGTCCAAAACTAGCTGCTCCATTCTCTCTGTCAAGGCGGCATTTGCCGCTTGTAGCTCTTGGGTCCTACCAATGAGGGTGCCTTGGGTTGCCTCCATCAATTGGAAGTGACGAGCGTATGTGGTCTGGTTAAGGTGCTGTTCTCTCTGGAAAGCCAGCTGACTTTCCATAATAGTGCGCAGAGAGCTAGCATTTTGCTGTTGGGATGCTTGCATGAAGGCCATGTTATCGGTCGCCTGTTTCTGCAAAGTAGCAAGGAGGGTGTCCCTCTGGGCCTCTCGGGCCATATGCTCACGCCACATGTCCTCAGTGACATGGAAACTAGGAGTTGTACCTGCATGTGGGTTAGAAGTAGATGGTGTCGTGTGTGGTGGTGAAAAGTGGGGTGGTTCTTCCGTACGGAAATCGTACTCATCATCAGTGTTGTTACCCTCATTTAAAGGTAGATTTGGGGGCAACGGACCAATAAAAGCAGGAGCGTTGAGATCGTAGGTCCATTTACGCTCAAATCTGATATCAGTACGACGGGTGCAAGGAATAACAACACTGGGTACAGCGGCACCTCCAACCATGAGGAAGTAACCACCTTCCCTCCTCATCTTGCATAAACGCATATCCTTTAAAAATTTAAGATTTGCAATACGAGGAGGAAGTGGCTCAAGGGTGGCAAGTTCTGTATCCAATCCTATGGCACGGGCAATAGTAGTAATCAGTCCACCAAAGGAAATCGGCCCAACTTTTCTTAAAACATGGTGCATGTGGGCAATCATAAATGGGACTGGATTAACTTTGGTGTCTGTGAGGCAGCTCTGCATGATAATTAATTCTTTAGCATTCACCTTGTTTGGGTTTTCCCGAGCAAAGATGGTGGATGCTAAAAGAAATCTAAAAACACGAAGGGCAGGATTGTGGATATGAGAAGCAAGTAGGCCATCAAAAGATGTTGCATTTTGTTTAGTAATCCTGGCCCAAAATGCTTCAAATGCCCAATCCGTGTCTAAAGGTGCTTCACAAACGGCACCATCCCCATAAGGCCATCCTAACATGGCAGCTAGACCGTCAGTGGAGTAGTCATATTCAACATTAAACATTCTAAATTTTACTCCACCTACGGCGCTAGCAGTGTTAGGAGAGACGTTATAAATTAAAGAACTCAAAAATTCGAACGTCAGCCTAGGGTAGGTTGGTGCTTGAGTAGCAAAAATATCATGCATGCCTAGTTTGTCGAGAAGGAAAAATACACTATGGTATATACCTAATGAATATAGACAGTTTTCATCGATATACCTGGTAGAGTGTATTGGTGTTGTCAGCAATTTCTCAAGCCGCTTTTGTTGTCTTTCTCCGGGTTGGCCATCTCGCAAAATGTAGCCGTGATACTCCATAGGATTTTCTTGTGGATGAATATAAAGAGAAAGAATGGGATGTAGAAGTAGTGAAGGTGTGAGGAAGAAAATGAAATAGTGGGGGTATTTATAGGTAGTGAAGAAAAATGGTGGTTGATGAATATTTATGATGGGAATAAATATAGTGGGGTAGGTATGGATAATAAAGGAAGTTATGGGGGGTTAAGAATGGAAGAAAATGGGATTGGAAGTGGAAAAAGAGGCAAAATGGGGGGAAAACCGAGCCACTAGCCGTTAGCTGACCGTTACGTCACCGCGGGCGCGGCAGGGATCACCGCGGGCGCGGTCAGGGCGAGCCAAGTTGGGCCGGTCTTGCTTCCTTTCCATTGGGCTTTTCCTTCCTTGCCATTAGCTTCAATTTTTGGAGGTGTACCTAGTTTTCTTACGAACGTGCATATATGTATGTGAATACATATATACAGGTATATTTATTTATTTTTATATCAAAATTTTCATTATGGTGACCAGAAAAACAAAAACATTAGTAAATGAAAGATATATATAGAGAAAAAAAACACATATGCATATATATATATATATATATAGGTACGGACATCGGGTCACCAAAATAGTTATTAATAATGCAGGAAACAGATAATGCAAATAAAAATGAGTCTGAAAAGGAAATCAACATAATACTAATAATACTAGAACTAGAGATCTTGTGAATAACACAGATCTATCGCCAACCGAGAGGATGCTCTGCAGGAGTGTCTGGGCCACGCAGCTCAGTCAGCTGGCGTCGAATCTCTGCCACCTCGTGAGCTAATTCATCTAACTCACCAGCAAAGGTAACATCATTCAGTTCCAACTGTAAATGAAGGTCAGCCACCTCATTGCGGAGAGTGGCTATCTCAGTGCGCATAGCAGTCAACAAAGTGCGAATATCAGGTTCCTGCAAGCTGAGGTTATTAGTAAGAACAGTAGTGCGTGTAACCTCGGGTCGGGATGTGTGATCTGGAGTAGAGTCCTCGGGAGCAGGAGTGTATTCAGGAGTAGGATCTTCGGAAGCAGGAGTGTATTCTGGAGTGGGATCTTCGGAAGCAGGAGTATATTCTGGGGCATACTCTGATATCTCACCCCAACCTTCTACAGAATAGTTCCAATTAGCAGGGTTGGAAACACAAGTCATCTGAGGGTCTGGTAGTGTGAAGGTGTAAACTGTCTGGTCATCGATGAGCAATCTGTACTGATATGGGTGGAAAGAGGCCCTCCTCATGAGCCCACGATCCATGCAAAAGTCTAAATCCAGGAAAGTATATCCACAGTGTGATACGGTGGGAGAACTGACTAGTGTTTTGCGTTCGCATTCGCACTTGTGCGGTTGAGCAAGAGTCGCCACCGACTTTTTACTTTATCCTAAAGGAAAGGTTAAAAAAGCACAGCAAAAACCTTTTGAGATATTTCGTGGGTTCGGGGGGTAGATTATGAAAAGGGAAGGTATTAGCACCCTTTTCATCCATGGTTATCCATGGGCTCTTAGGTACTTGCTTAGATCAATCTTGCCTTGGTTTTCAATTGTGTGAAATGGTGCTTTGTGGATTGTTTTGAAAAATGTTTTGAAAAGATGCCTTGCGCTAGGCTAACCTTGTAACAATTCTTTACTCGAATGTTTTACAAAAGGTGTTTTATCTTTTTAAAAAAAGATGTTTCAAGGGTTTGAAAAGTTTGATTTTTGAAAGTGTTGTGAAGTGGGTTTTGAAATTAGGCAAGTGTTTTCTTTGTAAATTGACAAGTACTTAAGAGTTCATCTACCCTAAAGCTTTCTCAAAAGATTTTCGTCGTGTTTTAACCCCTTTTAACAATTTTGTTCCACCATTGAAATTGGTGGACAATCTTGCGTTTAGGAAGTTTATTCGGGACAGGCGCGGGTCATCGCATAGACCATGAATGCAATGGTGCCAAGTGTCTTTGGCAATTTGCTTGAAGGGACTTGATCATTTTGGTAGGCGACTTTCGAAAGCGTCATCGAGGGACTTATGATCATTTGATTTCGTTTTGCCAAAGACATTCGACGTGCAAGCATGGCCCATTTGGAAGGCAACATGTGGGATTACCCTAGGGGGGTGCAAGTGTGATTGTGTATTGATTACATACATTTGTCTTGTATTAGGTTATCCAGCGTTTTGATTTTATGTACATACAAACCCTAGGTCTAATCATGGTATAATTGGAAAAACTGTAAATTGCGGAATGTAAATCTACGCTATTACACAATAATATCCAGGAGTGGGGGTATAAATGTACAAGGGGATGAGACTTATAGTATTTACAACCAAATCGAATGTCACAATCAAAATATAAATGTCGAATGTACAAATATAAAATAAAATGTGTGTAGAGCAATATATTGTGTAAGTGCAAATGTATATGTATTGTGTAAGTGTAAATATGTACAAGTGCGAAATGTGAAATTGAGCCGTATTAGGGTTTGGACCTAGGTAAATGTTTTTTAGATAAATCTTGATTTTAATTTACATGTTAATTTTATACAAATGTGTATGTTTAAAAAAAAAAAAAGGAAAGTTTTCAACTTTGATTATATTATGAAAATGATATGTATTATTCTGTATACAAATATATATTTTTTAATATATATATTAAGAACTATTTCTGAGTTAATTATGTATATATAGAAAAAAAGAATATTTTGCTATTTTATATACAAATGTGTATTAGTCTAAAAAATGTTTTCAAATTTATATGATATATACAAATCAATATCTCAAAATATATGTACAAATATGTATAAAAAGTATTTTCAATATAATTTAAAAAGGACATTTTAACTTATATGATAGAAAATGCATTAAGTTAGTATTTTACAAATGATGAAAAACATTGTTTATAAACTAAATTTAGTAGATATTGTTTTTACAAATAAATAAAAAAAGGTTAGTGTTTTATATAAAAAAAAAAAGAATGAGTATTGTTTATATATGAAAAAAAAAAAAAAAAAGAAGATTAGTTTTTTAATGTTGTTAAAAAAAAGAAAGAGGAGAAGTATTTTCAATGGGCTTAGGAAGGCAGAAACGGGTCAGGTTAAGCCCATGTTGAACAAAGGCGAAAATTAGGGTTAGGCAGTTTGGTTCAATTGGGAACGAAGTTTGGGGTTCGAACGGCGCCGCTCACTGAGTTCGTCTTCTCCGTTTAGGCTTGAGTGCTTCTCTTTGCTTCGAGGCCACCAGCGCTTTCCCTACCTTTCCTCCTCCTTCCGGTTCGAGCTCAAAGGCCTCAATACAGAAAGGTTTGCTTTGGATGTTTTTCTGATTCTTTTCTCTTTTATGGATTGCATGCATTATTAGTTTTGAATTTGATTCTTAAGTTTGTGTTGCTATGGAGGTGATGGATAAGAAAAAGGGAGAAACATTTGACTACCTGACTTGGAGGGGGAAAGAGGATGTGACGCTTAGGAGGCTCGATGGCGGAGATGGACTTGATGAGTCTTTGCTTCTGATGACCCTGGTAACTTCGTTCTTTGCTTATGTTAGGGCTTTGATGATGTTGCTAGATTTGCCTGAAAACCCTCCTTAAAATTCACTTTTTGTTTATCTTCTTCTTCCACAATGCGTTGCCTTGGGTTGTTGTATGTTGTCTGAGATGTTTTGCCTTGAATCTTTGTTTTCCTCTGAGCCCCTGAGTTGCTTCTTGTTTGACTTCTATGAGTTGCCTAGCATTTTTGTTGAATGGTGGCTTTCTTGGACGATTCGCCTTGGCTACCTTAGAACATTGCTGCCTTGAATGATTGTTGAGTTGGATGTCATGTTTTTATTGCCTATGATGAAGAAATTCTGAGGCTAGGTGCTGGTTTTGATCAGTTTGCAGGTGTGGTGAGGTTATTGGTAAGGCATTCTTTTTGACTGATGCTTATGCTGGTTTAGTTTGACAGCAAAGGGGTTAGTTCATATGTTTAGCTTTTGTGTTTGTGAGGTCATGACAGGCTTGTTATGTGAGGCTTGTTTGGACTTTGAAGATTATTATTGTTTGAGGTTCTTACTTTGACAGGTTCAGTATGTTTTTGTTATGGGTTTGAGGATTGGTTTGGATATATGGTTGATGAAATTTGATGAAGTTTGATGGCTTTTGTTATGACAGTAGTGGTGTGAGTTTTTGTTGTGTTTGATGGCTTTTGTTTGATCAGTTTGCAGTGTGTTGTTTTGGTTCTAATGGTAAGGCAGGGTATTGGTGTTTGATGACAGTAGGCTGGTTCTTGGCTTGAGTTCTTATGTTTAATGCAGGGTATGCTTCAGGTTTATACTGATGCAGGTTTTATGGTTTTTTTGGGGTTTGACAGATATTTGAGGTGTTTGTATGTTATGCTGTGTGTTTTCTGATGTGGTTGCCTATGCTGAGTTTGTATTATATCTTTTCTATCTTTTCTCTTGGCGCCCAATCTTTTTTCAAAGCTTTGGTCTTCTCTTTGACCCAAGCCTGCTGGACATTTTCACAAGGTTTCATGGCATTTTTCCCATTTTGGTAATTGGCTATGCTGTGTAAATTTTGAACAATGCTGAATTATCCTTTTTGTTGTATATCTTTTCTGCCTCTACTGTCTATGCCTGCTGCCTATGTTACTGAACTGAGTTGGCTCTTTTCTGATTTTGTATATCTTCATTTCCTGCTGTCCATTCTGACTGCTGAACCTGAACCATGCCTAAACCCTGCTTGCTTTATCTCTCTTCTCTCTCTCTTTACAGTACAGCTTAAGATTTTTATATGATTTTTATTTGTACTGTTCTGAAGGGGTTCTATGGGAAATGATGAGTTAAGATTGTTTTGCTTGCATAATACATCTTGCATCTCCTTTTGACAGTTTGTAGGCTTTGATAGCAACTTGTACCATTTTGACTTCCTTGATATCTTTTGGCATTCTGACAGCAGCCTTTTGCTTTTGGATAGAAAGTTTGGATTGGATTTTTCAGTTTGGATTTGAACTATATGGTTTGAATTGGGTATTGAAATTCTATGCAGTTTGCAAACTTTTTAGAAACTATGCATTTGCATTTGCATTCATGAAATGAAAATAATCTTCCCTCTCTGTGAACCGGGAGAAATCCCGTGATTTGCAGAGAGGGTCAACTGATCCCAGTCAGTGGCCCCTAATGATGAGCAACTTTTTATCTGTCCTTTAATTAAATGCTTTCTGACTTTTCTTGTTTCTTTTTGCAGATGAAAGATGGAATGCCGGAGCGGAGTGAAGAACGAAGAGTATTTAGAAAATAGGATAGTTTTTTCATTCTATTGTAATATTTAAATTAAATGTAAATTATTGTTTGTAACAACAATTTGTAAATAATTCAAATATCAATAAAAAAATTCAAATTATCCAATTGGTTCCATTTTCTTTATTGCTTATTTATTTATTTAAAACTCTTAGAATTAAAACAATTGAAAAATAAATTCAATCGTTTAATTTCAGAATAATAAATAACTAAAATAAAACAACATTGATCCAATAAACCTGTCTTATCCAAAATCCAAAGCAAAGCAGCAATTAACCCAGATAGACTGATCAAACATATGAACACTGTGAATCCAATACTGCATCTTGTATCTGACTGGCCCAATCAAAACGTACTGAATTCAAACCACTGTCTCTTTTACTGATTAAACCAAGATAACGCTACTTTTAATCCGAATCTTGAAATAAACCGCAAAGTGCTGTGGAATTCAAATTCTTCTGAGAATATGCCCATAAAACTCTAATTCCTGATTAAATGCCAAATCATGCCCGCTTGATCAAAATTGAACCAACAATCAATCAAACCCTAGGCCCACTGTATGAAACAAATCAGAGCTTTGAAAATCAGTAAAAAACCCTAATTTTGCTTGACTGTCAAGAAAAGTCCGTTTGTCCGATTCTTGAGCCAGTTTGAGAAGTCAGGAAATGCTTGAAGCTGAGATTTCTTGGGGAAAAATGCGAGGGCAAATTTTGGGGTACAACAGTTGCCCCTGTTCAATCTTCTTTGACCTGAAGAGTTAGATTGGCAAGTTTGCCTTTCGCGACTTGAGGGTAAAAGGAGATTGAACACTAATGTGCCCAGAAAATTTGCGCTCGTCGATGTGACGGTGGAGGTGAATGGGCTTAAAGATGCCATTTGGTGATGGGCTTAAAGATGCCACCTGGTGCGAAAGAATTTTGTCGGGGGATGGGCTTATAGATGCCATATGGTGGTGTTGAACTGTAGGTCGATGGTGAGTGGACAAGTGTCGGAAGGGCATCCATGTTTTGGGACATCTCTGAATTGGGGTCTGAATAAGCAACAGATTGACGTCCGTGTCTGGAGAATCTGTACACCATTTGAGATTGAATAAGCAATAGAGCAGTATCCGTTGTTGGGACACGTCCGTAAACTATTTTCAAAAAAAAAAAAAAAAAAATGAGAAGAGTCTGAATCAGTCGGTAGATTGACATCCGTTGTAGGGAAGAGTCCGTAAACTAAATTCAAAGGTTGAGAAGAGTCTGAACCAGCCGATAGATTAACATCCGTTGTTGGGAAGAATCCGTAAACTATTTTCAGAAGTCTTGAAGAAGAATCTGAACAAGTGATAGGTTAACATCCGTTTACTTGGAGAACCCGTGAACTGTTTTCAGAAATCTTGAAGTGGAACCGGTGTAGGGTTTCCTGATGATGAGCCTGAATGGATCTGGAATAAGTATCAGAATGTCGCCGTGTCCGGGTCACATCTGAACTATTTTTGGATGAATCTCAAGAGATGATCTGTGTCGACTGATCTTTCCTGAAAAGGCAAAGGGTTAGCTGTATGCAATGTTATGATGCATGATGCAATGCATGTGACATTAATGTTTATGATATGAATGTAATGAATGCGCATGTAATCTGATGAGCTAATCTTGCCAAGGATATATGATTCCGAGATGGCTGAAGATAAAAGCATCTTGACTGCTGCCGGGGAAAATAGATCCTGGGCTGTTGCTGGGGAAGAGAATCCATGATGACCTCTACTGGGGAGTTCCAACTAGTAAACTCATGCCGGGGAGGTCAGACTTGAGAATCGTCAGCTTGATGGGAGGTAACTCTGGAGACCTCGCTGGGGAACTCAAGATTTGTCCTTCCAAAATTCTGTGGGGAGAAGGTTAAAAAGTCTGACTCCGCTGGGGATTGTCCCCTTGAAGCTCTTGATCTGCTGGGGATACTGAAGCTTAAACTCTGAGGGGAATTGAATTCCGGGGAATTCCCTGGCTGGGGATAGGGAGAATTCTGGGAATGCGATCTTCCGTGGTTGTTAGCTTTGAGAAGAATCTGAACAAGTGATAGGTTAACATCCGTTTACTTGGAGAACCCGTGAACTGTTTTCAGAAGTCTTGAAGTTGAATCAGTAAATAGCAGCATCCGTTGTTGGGAGGCTTCTGAATTCAAAGGTGCATCTGAACAAGCTGATAGATTAACATCCGTTACTTGGGAAGAATCCATGAACTGTTTTCAGAAGTCTTGGGAAGAATCTGAACAAGCGATAGGTTAACATCCGTTTACTTGGAGAACCTGTGAACTGTTTTCAGAAATCTTGAAGTTGAATCAGTAATAGAGTCGCATCCGTTGTTGGGAAGCGTCTGGAAACTAATTTCAAAGGTTGCATCTGAACAAGCTGATAGATTAACATCCGTTACTTGGGAAGAATCCATAAACTGTTTTCAGAAGTCTTGAGAAGATTCTGAACAAGCGATAGGTTAACATCCGTTTACTTGGAGAACCCGTGAACTGTTTTCAGAAGTCTTGAAGTTGAATTAGCAATAGAGTCGCATCCGTTGTTGGGAAGCGTCTGGAAACTAATTTCAAAGGTTGCATCTGAACAAGCTGATAGATTAACATCCGTTACTTGGGAAGAATCCATAAACTGTTTTCAGAAGTCTTGAGAAGATTCTGAACAAGCGATAGGTTAACATCCGTTTACTTGGAGAACCCGTGAACTGTTTTCAGAAGTCTTGAAGAGGAACCGGTGTAGGGCTTCCTGATGATGAGCTTGCGTAAAACCGCATTGGTTTTGAACACTTTTGACATTCGAATGCCCTAAGTGGTGATGTAGATAAAATCCTGGTTTATTACAGGTGTTGGTCTACAATCGGTCGTTCACAGATGTTTCCCGGGTTGCTGCAGGTGTTGATCTGGAATTCTTCAGACATGCCCTGGCTGGATACAGGAGTCGAATCTGGAGATGTTGTAGTTGATTTGTTGAACACTTTTGACATTCGAATGCCCCAAGTGGTTGTGGAGGAGTCTTGAATCAGATTACTCTGCATATTGAGAGATTTCTTGAAATCTCAACTGGACTGCCCCAGGTTAACTGAATTGTGCTATGTCATGCCCTTTGTTGATAGGAGATTGATGGAAGTGTCATCCTTTTGAAGTGATTTTGACTTACTGAGAGAGTTTTCGTTCCTCCGAACATTCGCTGTATGAACTTCTTCGCTGTCAAACAAAAGGGGTAAATACAGACAGTGATATTCAAGCAACGCAAAGTTTATGTTTGTCTCGAAGTTTTGGAAAATGCGTTTTTAGCAGAAAACTTTTCACAAGACAAGTTAACACAAGATTTAGAGCAAAACCCTACAGGAGTCAGGATACCTTTTGTAACAGTATGCTTTCGAACTAACCCATGCTTCAATTAGGACTTTTGGAGGGTTGTAACGTGGTCAGGTTCACGGTTTAAGAAACAAAGGGTAAAGGCTCAAAGTATATTTGTACCCACCCGCTCTTCGTGATGTCCTTCAACCTAAGCTCAGTTAATTATGCGTCATACTCTGTTTTGAGTTTGGAACGACTTTTGGGCGATGGTTCACCAGTTTGAATTTTTGGGAGACAGTCATCTTCTCCTTTTTCTTTTTCAACACTTTTCATGTTATTGAGGGTTTTGTAATGACCTCACTATTTTGATTTTGATTTGTTATCCCTAACTTTTGCCTGACTGTTACCATTTTCGGGATTACTGTCAGCGGGATGCCCTAGCTTTCTTAAACCTCCTTTATAGGTTTTGGCTCAGTGGGCTTCTTTCTTTTGAGAGATTGACTGTCTATGTGATAGGGAACCACCCTTGTCTTTTGATTCCGAAGGAACGCTTTCTTTTTCGACGTCGTTCGTTGTATTACGAACTGAGAGTTTGCGACTTCAATGCGCATTTTCTTTTGAATTAACTGAGATACTACCCTGCCCCAGGTTTATATCAAAGGTTTTGATTGTTTAGAACAGGAAACTTCTACTTCTTTGGCTCGAAGGGGTTGACTAGGGATTAACTTCCTTATAACTCCAGTGTTTGGGAATTGAAGGAAATGCCTGTACATCATCAGCAAGGTCTGTTCAAAAGCATACTGTATAAGATCTTGGTATTGTTTCGTCATCCTCCCTCTAAAGGCTTGCAGCTTTTTATTAAGAGTCAAATACCATAAAGAAAAGCATAAAAGTAGTGAAACGAATGGATGAATTCAAGACAAACATATGCAACGCATTAATGAAAACAGAGTTTAACATCAACAGATAGTTGTTTGACAGCAAAAGAAATTACAATTTTGAAAATTCAAAAAAGAAGCAAAAGTCTTTCAGCTTCGAGCCTCGTCACTTCAAGCGGAGAACCCTTTTAACGGAAGATCTTCATCTCGCCGTCTGGCATGAACCTCAGCACTCCAATGTCAATCAGATCTTGAATCTTGTTCTTCAAGGCCCAACAGCTATCGGTGTCATGTCCTGGGCTATAGGAATGGTAAACACAAAATGCATCGGGATGATAGTCAGGAGCGGAGGTATTTGGGTTCCGGATAGGATCCCTCAAAGCAGTCAGATTAACCTCCAACAAGCGCTCCAGAATTAGAGATGACGGTATGTCGGTCTCTGTGAACTGCCTTCCCGACGTTTCTTGTCTACGCCGATTGCCCCGCTGACGCCGGCGAGGTTGTTGATGGGTTTGTGACCCTGAAGCTAGCAGAGGAGCTTTCCCCTTGTCTTCTTGAGTTGACGGAGGCTGAGCGGTGACCTGCTCTTCGACCTCAGATGTTTGCCCCAGCTGGTTGTTTGGAAGCAGTTGGCGGACCAGAACTCCGAGTTCCTCTTGTCTTTGAGATAGGTCTTGGATGAGAGCCATCTGGCCCACCAAATATCCCATCATTTGGGTCCTCAGTGTTGTCAGATCAAACTGCAGCTCCGCAATCTGATCATTTCTGGCATTGTTGGAATTCCCCAAGCCGTTGGTGAGGAGAGCTTTCATCTCTTCTTGCCCCAGAGACAAGTTCATGAACATCTCTTGTAGCTGGGCGGTCTGGTCTTGGATATCTTTGACAGACCGTTCTAGAGCCATCTCTTGCTGAAATAAACAGCAGGAGAGTAAGGAAACCTGAAAAAGGAAAGATGGTCAAAATGAAATGCGTGATATGTGGATGCATGTTTTCAAGGATCTCTTGGGGTAAACACAAGAAAAAGTTAGAGGTTGAACTTTGCTCTTGGATTGGAGATCTCTGCACCGGTGGACGTCCTTCCACAAGAATCAAGCTCACCATGTCGAGTGGGTCATAGCCACTGATTCAAGTTGTTGTACTTGATCTTTTGGTTGGAGAACTTGGTATCAGTGGATGTCTTTCCACGAGAATCGAGCTCACCATGTCGAGTGGGTCATAGCCACTGATTCAAGTCGCTGCACTTGATCTTTGACTGGATTGGTTAGAGGAGAGACCTCTTGCCCCTTGATAGATATCTGGTTCAACGTAACCCTGCATTAACAGAACCCTCGAGATCCTTGAAACGGTTATTGAAAATGCTAAAATGATATGGTATGATGTTATGATGTTATGTACATGTATGCACAAACAAGTAAGTGTATATACAGGCAGACAACATTCACACAAAGCACACAAGGCCTTAGGTTTAGGCTTGCATGAGGTCTGGGTATTACCCTCTTTCAGTTTGTTGGTTAAAACCTGTCCTACCAAAAGTAACCGGGTTCTAGAGGTCCCAATATCACTGGATTGCTTTCATTGTTCATCGTTTCGATTTAGCCACTGAACTGGCGACCGAAATATCCCAGGAAAGCAACCCTCAATTGAGTGTAGTATCGAGTATCAACCGACTTCGGAGTACACCAAAGTAGTCATCTCACTACCCTAAAGAGGCCAAGATGGTCGAGTAAGGTTCTAGGTCATTAGTGCTTAGTGACATCGCTCAGCGGCCCCGTACTCTCCTTGATTGAACTCAAGGGTTACCGGTACCCACAAATATGTCACACTAATATAGCTATTGCTTAGACCGTGTCGGTATACCCCGCACAGTTTCCACAACGTATTGCTATCTATGAATGTTTCCCAAAATCCGGGCGGAGGATTATAAACCCAAACAATAGAACCAAGGTATAAAGCAAGCAAACCAACCAATTAGTCATGCCAGAAAGTGATCTAAGCCCTAAGGTAACCCCACTTAAAAAATGTCCCCAGCAGAGTCGCCAGTTCTGTGATACGGTGGGAGAACTGACTAGTGTTTTGCGTTCGCATTCGCACTTGTGCGGTTGAGCAAGAGTCGCCACCGACTTTTTACTTTATCCTAAAGGAAAGGTTAAAAAAGCACAGCAAAAACCTTTTGAGATATTTCGTGGGTTCGGGGGGTAGATTATGAAAAGGGAAGGTATTAGCACCCTTTTCATCCATGGTTATCCATGGGCTCTTAGGTACTTGCTTAGATCAATCTTGCCTTGGTTTTCAATTGTGTGAAATGGTGCTTTGTGGATTGTTTTGAAAAATGTTTTGAAAAGATGCCTTGCGCTAGGCTAACCTTGTAACAATTCTTTACTCGAATGTTTTACAAAAGGTGTTTTATCTTTTTAAAAAAAGATGTTTCAAGGGTTTGAAAAGTTTGATTTTTGAAAGTGTTGTGAAGTGGGTTTTGAAATTAGGCAAGTGTTTTCTTTGTAAATTGACAAGTACTTAAGAGTTCATCTACCCTAAAGCTTTCTCAAAAGATTTTCGTCGTGTTTTAACCCCTTTTAACAATTTTGTTCCACCATTGAAATTGGTGGACAATCTTGCGTTTAGGAAGTTTATTCGGGACAGGCGCGGGTCATCGCATAGACCATGAATGCAATGGTGCCAAGTGTCTTTGGCAATTTGCTTGAAGGGACTTGATCATTTTGGTAGGCGACTTTCGAAAGCGTCATCGAGGGACTTATGATCATTTGATTTCGTTTTGCCAAAGACATTCGACGTGCAAGCATGGCCCATTTGGAAGGCAACATGTGGGATTACCCTAGGGGGGTGCAAGTGTGATTGTGTATTGATTACATACATTTGTCTTGTATTAGGTTATCCAGCGTTTTGATTTTATGTACATACAAACCCTAGGTCTAATCATGGTATAATTGGAAAAACTGTAAATTGCGGAATGTAAATCTACGCTATTACACAATAATATCCAGGAGTGGGGGTATAAATGTACAAGGGGATGAGACTTATAGTATTTACAACCAAATCGAATGTCACAATCAAAATATAAATGTCGAATGTACAAATATAAAATAAAATGTGTGTAGAGCAATATATTGTGTAAGTGCAAATGTATATGTATTGTGTAAGTGTAAATATGTACAAGTGCGAAATGTGAAATTGAGCCGTATTAGGGTTTGGACCTAGGTAAATGTTTTTTAGATAAATCTTGATTTTAATTTACATGTTAATTTTATACAAATGTGTATGTTTAAAAAAAAAAAAAAGGAAAGTTTTCAACTTTGATTATATTATGAAAATGATATGTATTATTCTGTATACAAATATATATTTTTTAATATATATATTAAGAACTATTTCTGAGTTAATTATGTATATATAGAAAAAAAGAATATTTTGCTATTTTATATACAAATGTGTATTAGTCTAAAAAATGTTTTCAAATTTATATGATATATACAAATCAATATCTCAAAATATATGTACAAATATGTATAAAAAGTATTTTCAATATAATTTAAAAAGGACATTTTAACTTATATGATAGAAAATGCATTAAGTTAGTATTTTACAAATGATGAAAAACATTGTTTATAAACTAAATTTAGTAGATATTGTTTTTACAAATAAATAAAAAAAGGTTAGTGTTTTATATAAAAAAAAAAGAATGAGTATTGTTTATATATGAAAAAAAAAAAAAAAAAAAGAAGATTAGTTTTTTAATGTTGTTAAAAAAAAGAAAGAGGAGAAGTATTTTCAATGGGCTTAGGAAGGCAGAAACGGGTCAGGTTAAGCCCATGTTGAACAAAGGCGAAAATTAGGGTTAGGCAGTTTGGTTCAATTGGGAACGAAGTTTGGGGTTCGAACGGCGCCGCTCACTGAGTTCGTCTTCTCCGTTTAGGCTTGAGTGCTTCTCTTTGCTTCGAGGCCACCAGCGCTTTCCCTACCTTTCCTCCTCCTTCCGGTTCGAGCTCAAAGGCCTCAATACAGAAAGGTTTGCTTTGGATGTTTTTCTGATTCTTTTCTCTTTTATGGATTGCATGCATTATTAGTTTTGAATTTGATTCTTAAGTTTGTGTTGCTATGGAGGTGATGGATAAGAAAAAGGGAGAAACATTTGACTACCTGACTTGGAGGGGGAAAGAGGATGTGACGCTTAGGAGGCTCGATGGCGGAGATGGACTTGATGAGTCTTTGCTTCTGATGACCCTGGTAACTTCGTTCTTTGCTTATGTTAGGGCTTTGATGATGTTGCTAGATTTGCCTGAAAACCCTCCTTAAAATTCACTTTTTGTTTATCTTCTTCTTCCACAATGCGTTGCCTTGGGTTGTTGTATGTTGTCTGAGATGTTTTGCCTTGAATCTTTGTTTTCCTCTGAGCCCCTGAGTTGCTTCTTGTTTGACTTCTATGAGTTGCCTAGCATTTTTGTTGAATGGTGGCTTTCTTGGACGATTCGCCTTGGCTACCTTAGAACATTGCTGCCTTGAATGATTGTTGAGTTGGATGTCATGTTTTTATTGCCTATGATGAAGAAATTCTGAGGCTAGGTGCTGGTTTTGATCAGTTTGCAGGTGTGGTGAGGTTATTGGTAAGGCATTCTTTTTGACTGATGCTTATGCTGGTTTAGTTTGACAGCAAAGGGGTTAGTTCATATGTTTAGCTTTTGTGTTTGTGAGGTCATGACAGGCTTGTTATGTGAGGCTTGTTTGGACTTTGAAGATTATTATTGTTTGAGGTTCTTACTTTGACAGGTTCAGTATGTTTTTGTTATGGGTTTGAGGATTGGTTTGGATATATGGTTGATGAAATTTGATGAAGTTTGATGGCTTTTGTTATGACAGTAGTGGTGTGAGTTTTTGTTGTGTTTGATGGCTTTTGTTTGATCAGTTTGCAGTGTGTTGTTTTGGTTCTAATGGTAAGGCAGGGTATTGGTGTTTGATGACAGTAGGCTGGTTCTTGGCTTGAGTTCTTATGTTTAATGCAGGGTATGCTTCAGGTTTATACTGATGCAGGTTTTATGGTTTTTTTGGGGTTTGACAGATATTTGAGGTGTTTGTATGTTATGCTGTGTGTTTTCTGATGTGGTTGCCTATGCTGAGTTTGTATTATATCTTTTCTATCTTTTCTCTTGGCGCCCAATCTTTTTTCAAAGCTTTGGTCTTCTCTTTGACCCAAGCCTGCTGGACATTTTCACAAGGTTTCATGGCATTTTTCCCATTTTGGTAATTGGCTATGCTGTGTAAATTTTGAACAATGCTGAATTATCCTTTTTGTTGTATATCTTTTCTGCCTCTACTGTCTATGCCTGCTGCCTATGTTACTGAACTGAGTTGGCTCTTTTCTGATTTTGTATATCTTCATTTCCTGCTGTCCATTCTGACTGCTGAACCTGAACCATGCCTAAACCCTGCTTGCTTTATCTCTCTTCTCTCTCTCTTTACAGTACAGCTTAAGATTTTTATATGATTTTTATTTGTACTGTTCTGAAGGGGTTCTATGGGAAATGATGAGTTAAGATTGTTTTGCTTGCATAATACATCTTGCATCTCCTTTTGACAGTTTGTAGGCTTTGATAGCAACTTGTACCATTTTGACTTCCTTGATATCTTTTGGCATTCTGACAGCAGCCTTTTGCTTTTGGATAGAAAGTTTGGATTGGATTTTTCAGTTTGGATTTGAACTATATGGTTTGAATTGGGTATTGAAATTCTATGCAGTTTGCAAACTTTTTAGAAACTATGCATTTTCATTTGCATTCATGAAATGAAAATAATCTTCCCTCTCTGTGAACCGGGAGAAATCCCGTGATTTGCAGAGAGGGTCAACTGATCCCAGTCAGTGGCCCCTAATGATGAGCAACTTTTTATCTGTCCTTTAATTAAATGCTTTCTGACTTTTCTTGTTTCTTTTTGCAGATGAAAGATGGAATGCCGGAGCGGAGTGAAGAACGAAGAGTATTTAGAAAATAGGATAGTTTTTTCATTCTATTGTAATATTTAAATTAAATGTAAATTATTGTTTGTAACAACAATTTGTAAATAATTCAAATATCAATAAAAAAATTCAAATTATCCAATTGGTTCCATTTTCTTTATTGCTTATTTATTTATTTAAAACTCTTAGAATTAAAACAATTGAAAAATAAATTCAATCGTTTAATTTCAGAATAATAAATAACTAAAATAAAACAACATTGATCCAATAAACCTGTCTTATCCAAAATCCAAAGCAAAGCAGCAATTAACCCAGATAGACTGATCAAACATATGAACACTGTGAATCCAATACTGCATCTTGTATCTGACTGGCCCAATCAAAACGTACTGAATTCAAACCACTGTCTCTTTTACTGATTAAACCAAGATAACGCTACTTTTAATCCGAATCTTGAAATAAACCGCAAAGTGCTGTGGAATTCAAATTCTTCTGAGAATATGCCCATAAAACTCTAATTCCTGATTAAATGCCAAATCATGCCCGCTTGATCAAAATTGAACCAACAATCAATCAAACCCTAGGCCCACTGTATGAAACAAATCAGAGCTTTGAAAATCAGTAAAAAACCCTAATTTTGCTTGACTGTCAAGAAAAGTCCGTTTGTCCGATTCTTGAGCCAGTTTGAGAAGTCAGGAAATGCTTGAAGCTGAGATTTCTTGGGGAAAAATGCGAGGGCAAATTTTGGGGTACAACACACAGTATGGGGTCAGCTGTGCTATCATACTGTCCAAACCCAAAGCAGAAGCTATCTGTGTCACATTCCCTCCAGAATGAATGAGTCCTACAGCGGATCGAGCAGTCTGCTCGAGGCTCTCTATCAGAAAACCTCCACTAGCTATAGGTCTGGACTGACTGGCACAGTATAGGAAAAGGATCTCCTCAGCGGTGACTAAGTGGTCACAGTAACTCCTCCCAAAGAAAGTGTGGCACAGAATCATCTCGAAGTATCGGAAATTCGGGTTATGGATCTTCCTGGACAGCTGGGTAGAGGGGTCAAGGCTGGCTCCATCAGTAATGTCCTGCCAAAATTTATCAATATCTCTGTCCATATAGTAACTCAATGGTAACTCAGTGATAGCGGTCGGTCCAGTTTGGAAACCAAGCAAATCCCTAAATTCTTTGATGGTCAGGGTATACTCGGTACCAAACAATCTGAAACTTAGGCATCCTCGCTCATCTCCTTCACCCACCCATGGGTTATAATCCACAGAGCTAAGAAACTCCAGAGTAAGGTTCCTGTAGGTTTTGTGGACATCATCAGCATAATAATCCCAGCCAAGTTGGTTGCACAGATACCTAATACTTGGCTCAATCCCGAGTGCCTCCATGCAGCTCTGATCGGGGTACCTAGTGGGTACCATAGGTCTAGCAGATAAGGTAGCAAATCGGGCTTTTTGTGCTTCATCCCTAAAAATCACAACCATACCATCGGGGTAATGCATCCTGAAAATATAAACACAAGAAATTAGTCCAGATAAAACATATATAAATTAATAAAATAAAATAAAATTAAGAATAAACCATGGGTTGCCTCCCATGCAGCGCTTGTTTAACGTCTTTAGCTTGACGATTAGATCTTACTTTATGTGGGTATTGGTGGGTCTATAAGAATATGACTAGAGTAGTCAACAGGCAAATCGCCTCCTTTGTATAGCTTCAGTCTTTGTCCATTTACCACAAATGGAGCGCATGAATTGTTTTTGATTTCTACTGCTCCAGACTTTAGACCTTTTGACACTTCAAATGGACCTGTCCATCTTGAACGAAGCTTACCAGGAAAAAGTCGTAACCTTGAGTTAAATAGGAGAACAGGGTCACCAATGTTGAAATCTTTCTTGATGATTTTTTTATCATGCCACATCTTGGTTCTTTCCTTATATATGATGGCATTCTCATAGGCATTCAAGCGAAGCTCTTCCAGCTTGTGAATGTCCAGGATACGTTTTTCTCCGGCTTTTAGGTAATCTAGATTCAAGGATTTAATGGCCCAATAGGCTTTATGTTCTAGTTCGAAGGGTAAATGACAGGACTTTCCATAAACCAATTGATAAGGAGTTGTTCCAATAGGAGTTTTATAAGCCGTTCTATAAGCCCATAAGGCGTCTTTAAGTTTTCCAGACCAGTCTTTTCTGGATAATGATACGGTTTTCTCTAGGATCTGCTTAATCTCCCTATTCGATACTTCTACTTGGCCACTGGTTTGCGGGTGATATGGTGTTGCTACTCTATGTTTTACTCTGTATTTGCTTAGAAGCTTGTCAAATATCTTAGATATAAAATGCGATCCTCCATCACTTATGACTAACCTCGGGGTTCCAAACCTAGGAAAAATAATATTCTTAAACAGTTTGATAACTACCTTGGTATCGTTTGTGGGTGATGCAACAGCTTCTATCCACTTTGAGACATAATCGACAGCTACTAGGATATACTTGTTATCCATTGAGGAAGGAAAAGGTCCCATGAAATCTATACCCCAGACATCAAATATTTCCACTTCTTGGATGTTACTTAAAGGCATTTCATCACGTCTTGAGATGTTCCCAGTGCGTTGGCATCGGTCACATTTTGTAATGTAAGTGTGGTCATCGCGCCATACAGTAGGCCAATAAAAACCTGCTTGAAATATTTTGGCGCATGTTTTAGATGTGCTTGCATGTCCACCATAAGGTGCAGCATGACAATGTTTAATGACGTTGCCTACTTCTTCTTCCGGCACACATCGTCTGAATATATTATCTATTCCTCTTTTGAATAGGAGGGGTTCATCCCAAAAGAAGTGTTTAACATCACTAAAAAACTTCTTCTTCTGTTGGTAGCTTAAGTCAGGGGGTATGATATCAGCGGCCAGATAATTCACAATATCTGCGTACCATGGTATGTTGTTCAAGGTTGAGATTTCCTCATAGGTCTCTTCTTCAGTTGAGTTTATCCCAGCTATTAATCTTTCATAAGTAGAGTGATCGTCTATAGGTATAAGTTCAGGTTTAAGGTGTTCTAACCTAGAGAGATGATCAGCTACTAAGTTTTCAGCTCCTTTTTTATCCTTAATATCCAAGTCAAATTCTTGGAGTAAAAGAACCCATCTGAGCAATCTAGGCTTAGCATCTTTCTTACTTAACAAGTACCGGATTGCTGCATGATCTATGTATACTATTATTTTTGCTCCCACCAAATAAGATCGAAATTTATCAATAGCAAAAACTACGGCTAGCAATTCCTTTTCTGTGGTTGTATAATTTAGCTGGGCAGCGTCTAGTGTTCTACTAGCGTAGTAAATAGCATGCAGTTTATTGTCTTTTCTTTGCCCTAGTACAGCTCCTACAGCGAAATCACTAGCATCGCACATGATTTCAAAGGGTTGTGTCCAATCAGGTGGTCTTATGATAGGTGCTGAAATAAGAGCTTGCTTTAAAACTTCAAAGGCCTCAAGACATTTTTGGTCGAATTCAAACTCGACATCCTTCATCAATAAGTTAGTTAAAGGTTTTGTTATTCCGGAAAAATTCTTGATGAAACGTCGGTAGAACCCGGCATGTCCTAGAAAACTTCTTACTTCCCTAACGGTCTTAGGTGGGTTTAGGTTTTCTATAACTTCTATCTTTGCCTTATCAACTTCTATACCTCTTTCAGAAATAATGTGTCCCAAGACTATCCCTTCATTTACCATAAAGTGGCACTTTTCCCAATTCAACACAAGGTTTACTTCCACACATCTTTTTAAGATTTTCTCTAAGTTTGAGAGGCAGTTTTTGAAATCAAACCCACACACTGAAAAATCGTCCATAAATACTTCCATAATTCCATCTAGGTAGTCTGCGAAAATTGACATCATACAACGTTGGAAAGTGGCAGGTGCATTACAGAGTCCAAAGGGCATTCGTCTATAAGCGAATGTTCCATAAGGGCAAGTAAATGTGGTTTTTTCTTGGTCCTCTGGGTGAATAGGGATTTGGAAAAACCCCGAATACCCATCAAGATAGCAGAAATATGAGTGTCTTGCTAGACGTTCAAGCATCTGATCTATAAATGGGAGAGGGAAATGGTCTTTTCTCGTTGCCTTATTCAACTTTCTG